>OX439353.1:15206459-16447564 GCA_949319445.1 Mythimna lalbum | reverse complement strand
GTTAACTTGCGAAATAAATTATCTTTAAAGCATAAATACTATAATCACTCTTATAATGTTCCCACTACTGGGGTGTCATGTCTTCGATTTTTTGGTTCTAGCATGTGCCGGTTTCCTCACGATGTTGTCTTACACTGCATTGAGAGCAATCGTGATGAAAAAAATTAGGCACACAAAGTAATGCACCTGGACTTGGTTTGAAATGCTAATATATATATAATACTAATAATCACACAACGCCGCGCCGTCTAGTCCCAAGCTAAGCAGAGCTTGTGTTATGAGTACTAGATAACTGATAAACATACTTATATATTTCTAAATACATACATATTATAGATAAATTACACCTAGACACAGAACAAATGATTATGCATGTCACAAAAAAAATGTTCTAGGTGGGGATCAAACCCACGACCTCCGGCATAGCAGTCAGGGTCACTAACCATGAAAACAACAGGCCATGAGGCCAGTCAATACCAAATTCGTTTCTGTTCAGAGGGTGACTACCCAAATCCTCTAGTGAGAAAATTTTGTTTGCTGTACCTAATTGCGGTTTTTTGACGTCAGAGTTTATTTAAGCCTCGTCCTCTTCTTTCATACACGCATAGGAATATCCGTTAGCAAATATTAAGTTGACATATCGTGTCACTTCGATGAATAGGTTGCGTCACTTTCCTGGTTTTGTAAGAAATGAGTTATATTCGATTCTTGCATTAGAAACTAATTGTTTGGCTGAGTAATGGCTGTTGTTTTAACTTGTTCTAGTTGCTTTTATATTGAACCTATCATCGTCTATCCCTGACTCATACCTACTGTGATTTATTCATAGGGTATGGAGATACGTTACGCAGAATTCACAGGTTTTGGTCCTAATATGACTATTAGGACCAAAATCTGTTGACCAATCTCTGATGGACAGGTGCACTAGTTTATTAAGAGCTTATTCACTCTAGCCTTGCTTTCTACTCGCGTAAACTATTGCAGATTAGCGATTTGACTAGGGGTACAGAACTTACTCAATCATTGAAGCGATTTATCAATGAGACGTACTATTTTAATAATGTAGCTAGCTTTTGTTAAAGTAGGACCTTCTAGATCGTGTTTTATGAAATATAAATTTTAGATTTCTTTATCTGGCACCATTTTTACAATAGTACCTATTTATAACCTTATAAGCATACTTAGCAAGATAATAATATTTTTAGACGCATTAAGATTGCATTAAACAAATGCAGTAGATTATCAATTGACCGATATATTCTGGGTTATTTATGCTGATACCATAATACATAGAATGACCTACATAACATTTTGTGAATAAGGAAAAATGTACAATTTACTGTACTTTAAAAATGATCTAGTTCGCTAACAACTCTAGCACCTAGTCATCATTTTTCTAGCAGGTCTAACAATCACGCGTCACGCAACCTAGTTGAAAACACAAGCCTTCAGTAGCGTAGCTAGGCCTAGGTGGGACGAGCATCCGCCCTCGGCCACGTAAGTACCCAAAGGGGTCTCGCACAAGCAACAACGAGGTTTTTTTTTATAATTGAAAGGTTCGCATTTGACCACTATTTCACTTGATGGTAAGCGACGATGTGACCGAACATGTTGCGACAGTCACTGTCTCGTTTTCGTATTTATGAAAGAAAAAGGCCTCGCTGATGTACTTTCACCTACGTCTAAATTAGTCTACGCTACGCCTCTACAAGCTGTTCTACGAAATTGTCACGTATACTTGTATAGACATATATTTTACCTTCTATGACTCTTAAGTATTAAAGTATTTGTCTAACTGTTATGTAAATGAGGAAAGAATAGTTATTTTTTTGCCGGATGTTAACATAGGCACAGCATTATTTTCGAAACGCTCCTAATAACTAAAGGGGTGATCAGATGGTTGAAACCAACGTTCCAACCAAGGTGACCTTGCCAGTTTCAATCCGTGTAGACAGCAGTAGTAATCCATGACCTTCAACGCCCTTGGTTGGGAGGTGCTTTCTCCCAACCACCGAGCGTGTTGGCACGTGGATTACATCCATGTAGCCACAACATAAACCAAACACACAAACCCCAAACACCCAAACCAAGGTCAACTTGGTTGGAAAGCTTGATTACAACTATCTGGTCACCACTTTAATCAACAAAAACCTACCAATTTTCTTGAATACTATTGATCGTTATGTTTTGCTGATTGTAATGAGCCTATTATCGCTAATGGCCTGGTAATGACGCCATCCATCGACCATCATGACAGAAAAAATGATTGTGTATGAAGATGAACGGTCGTTGAGATAATTTTAATAGTTTAGAGATCTTTGTTGGATGGGAGTACTTGTACTTTGTATTGACATTCGAGTTAATTCAATGTCGTTTGAATTCCTTTAATACAATGTGATTTTATTTGGCTGTCGTCTGTACATATAGTCAACTAGATGTCCAGATCATTCAACCGCTGGCAGGGAATTCCATTCCTTAGATGTGCCTATAATGAATATTGCTCCATTGTAACTTGAAGAAATCCAGCTTCCAGAAGTCTATATGCTCAGTGGCGAGCACTCGTGTCGGATCCTGGTTCAGGCTATCGTCCGGAGCGAGAGGGAATGGGATGCAGTTGCCTCCTTCTGTGAAGCAGTAATTCTAACCACGGAGACGGCACGTGAGGGAACAAACCTCCTCACGCAATAGCCACCGCGTCAGGAGACGCCCCGGACGTTGGGACTTTCAGGGTAACTATCGGCCGCGGGCTTGCAAACGACGAGTAATGAGTAACGCAAGGGCAAATAAAGAACACAGGTGTTGTTTCATTCAGAAAAAATCTGACACGAACTCCAGCTCCATCCTAGAGCAGGAGAAGTCACTGAATGATTTACTACCTCAAAAAAGATGCCTATAGGCGTTTAAAAAAATAATGTTACGTACCGATGATAATGAGCTGTGTGCCGAGATAGGCCAGCGCGTGGCCATGTCTGGGCATGGACATCTCCGTCTCTTGCTTCCACTTGCGCAGCTTCCAATCCCACACGTCTATCGCACCCACGCTGTTTACTGTCTTTTCCTAGAAATACATATTTTTTTTGAAGTGGCTACGAGGCCTCCAAACAAGGTGGACCAATGACCTGGTCAGGGTCGCGGGAATCCAATGGATGCGTGACGCACAGGACCGGTCGCTGTGGGACGCTTGGGGGAGGCCTATGTCTAACAGTGGATGTCTTTCGGCTGGTATGATGATGATGATCAGTAATAAATGATTAGTCAGACAGATCTATGCAGTCTTGTCTAGTAAGTTTAGTCTCGAAATCTGGTTTCCGCACTAAGTCCTATAAGCCTCACAAGTTTTTCAGGGTATCTGTGAGTAAATTAAGGGATCCTAAGGTTCGAATGCGGATATCAGTGACTCCTATGCAGTCAAGAAGCACATGCGCAATTGTCTCCTCCTCCCCCAAGCATGCCCTGGAACTGGTTGCTGATTGTCTGTGATGCCTATTGTGTGGAGGTCCCCGCCACCAGGCGCAGGTTGTCCCTGTCTAGCCACATGAGGCTTTTGGTGAGGGCTTTGTTTAGGTTGGCATCCTTGGCCTGTCTGCATCCTGGTGTCGAGGACCACCAGCACTCTGCTTGTATGTGGGTGCGTAGATCTATGCAGAGCTCTTATGTTCTTGAAAATCCAAATTAGAACCATTCCTTTAACATCCACTGACTTCGAGCACAAAAAAAAAAGAATTTAAGGAGTTTACAAAGCACATCCCGGTAGAGCACGCTGCTGTAAAGACATCCGCAGTCACGCAATAACCGGGAGTGTTTCCAATGGTCCGTATGCCGCAAAGCGGGTAGGACCAACAGTGGTGGGAGGTGGGATTATGACCTCTAGCACAGTGTATTTTTATTCTAGAGAACAAATATTATACTAAGTACTAGAAAAGCTTTCAAAACATCAACTAACTTTATCCGATACCTTGCCAGCGCCGCCGACGATGTACAGTTTATCGTTCATTGCAAACATCGTGGAGAAACATCGGGGAAACCGCAGACTGTGTATTTCTGTCCACCTGAATTTAGTCATACTTATTATAGGAATATCAATTTGTTTATCTTGCACTAGCTTTTACCAGCGACTTTACTCGCGTGAAAATGGGAAATGTCACTCGTTGATAAAGTAGCATTCTACTGATGAAAGAATTTTGAAAATCGGTCCAGGTGTTCCTCAGTTTACGTATTAAATCTTTTAGTAATATTAGCCAGATCCTAAGGGTCGTATTTAGAAAACTTATATTTTTGAAAACCGTATATAATCTAATATCTATTTTTTCTGCATTTTCAAACAATAGTTAATTGAACAATTATACGAGGATGCTGCTCTTTGGGACAGGCGTAAATAAGAGACTCGACTTATGATCCGAGATGGAGGGATACGTAGCGGTAGAAATACGTTCCAGGGAAGTTGCTACAAATGAGTTTACAGATATCATAGCTTGCTTACTCATTAGTCTTAGAATTATAGCACTCGACGATCTTGCAGACAGGCTTCTTCTTCTCGCCGGTCATGCCACCAGCCACCCAAATGTACTCGCGGTACTTAGCACAGGCCACGGCCATTCGACACACGCTCATCGAGCGCACCTCACTCCAGGAGCCCGTCTTAGGATCAAACTTCTCCACTGAACGGAGGACCCTGAAAAAAGGTACTTAAAATTTATGTGATGCGACGCATGTAGCAGAATTGAATGCATATAGTCTGATTTTTTGTAGGTCATCAGGTCGCATTTGAGCAGACACTTGACTTTGTGTTAGTTATTTCATCACCATTGCTTTCAAAACGATGAAGGAAATATCATGAAGCAAACAGTATGTCATACAACCAAAAATACAAAGGCAGAAGACATTGTAACATTCACCAACTTTTTCGCCAACAGGCATTTGTAGTAATTCAATATTGTTATAGACATTGACATACTTTATTGTATGAAAACTGAACAATGAACTATCAAGACAAGAAACTTAACTTTCTAGGTGTCGCTTACCTGCCCTTCTTATCCAGCCCACCGATGGCGTACATGGCCATACGATGCACAACCAGACCAAAGTTCTTCCGTGGGGTCATCAGTCCACTCTCGCTGTACCAGGATCGTGACACAGGCTCAAAGCTCCACACTGTAGACACCACCGCCGACTTGCCTCGGATGTCGTCATCGCGGGGATCTGCACCACCTTGTGGACATACATACTTTTCATTCAGAGAGATAATAGTAAGTCCACAAATGTGATATTTAAAAAAGGGATGGGAAAACGAGAACTAAGTATATAAAATCTTTGTCGAGTCTTAGTGCACTTGTGTGAATCATAATTTGGCATCAGAATCAAAAATCTTCTACTTCCGGCTTCTCTAGGCATTACCACATCGATCGATCTATCTCGTGCTAGAAGCAATTCAGATCCAACAGACTTTGTCAGCCCTCACAAGGACATCGGTCAATCTAAGCAATGCATTCAAGTAACACTGCATCCTGTCATTAGTTGGAATACTAATGGTAAATTTAAGTAGTATGTACACACGAAAGGTCCATAACAAGACATGAGACGCAGGAAGCAAATAGCAGGAGTTAGAAAAGTTTCCTTACCGACTAGATACACCCGGCCCCTCAAGAAGCCCACTGAGTGATGATGTCTCGGCTCCGGCAGATCTCCTACGTAGTCCCAAGCGTTGGTCACTGGGTCAAACCTGAAACGATGCGATGTTGAATCGTCTATGTTATTTAGATTTTATTGGTTTGTTTTTTTTTTTTGCAAGATTTCCTTATAATAAAAAATAGTCTTTCCAAACTTTTCAATAACATTGTTTGGTTGTCACGCTATATATTTTCAACTCGAATTTATTATAAATTTGGTTAAATATGACACTCTGGAAACCTGATTACTAAATAATAAATTAACTTTTTGAATACCGTAATTAGAGACACAATGGAAAGACAATGACAGAGCGAACACCAGCGTTCGCTTGGGTTTCATTGATGAATTAAGATTGTTTAAGTTTCTAATAATTATAAACTTGGATTTCTTCATCCAGCATCATTATCATATTGGTTTACAAAATTTATGTAAGGCAAACGAACTAAAATGATGATTGTATGGACGGTCTTACCTATAAATGTATTTCCCAGTGTTTCCTCCGAAACCATACGGAGTGAGGAGATCAATTCCACCGAAGACAAGAACAGTTTCTCTGTCCCAGTTAAACAACGAGCCTTCAGCGATGTAGTTCTTGTTCGAAGGGCCTAAAATGGAGGTGGACAACTTGTTCCTGAAATATTAATAATAGCAATTTATTTATTGAGTGTAAAGCTATAATAAACTGAAGAATGCGCTATCAACTTGAGACATAAAACAGCCGAGCTGCTGCAAAACTCTGTATGCACATGTAAAACGTTGGCACGTGCAGCCGGCATCGGGTAGACCATAGACGTTTATCTGCAGGTGTCTTATCATGACGTGTTAACTTGCAAGCGAGCGAGCGAGAAAGTGGGATGGAGCAACATTCCTTATATAGCTCCATCCCACTTTAACAGTTCAGTTTAGGTCGTTAAAATGGATCGCATTAAGAGGTCTGATCGTTAAGGAAACCGTCTTCTCATTGGCTCAGTATAAAGTTAAAAAGGCGACTCTCTTTTTCCAACTCTGTGTAATCTTCGTTGTACGTTAGTAAATGATTTTATTCGAATTGCGCTCACATGTTCATCTTGGCAAGAGACTCTTTGGACTGGTTGAAGAGTGATATCTGCGGGCTGCCGAGGTTGTTCTGCGACATAGGCGGATTGTTCCGTGGCGACGCCTCTGACCGCGACACAATTGTCGCAGCTTGTGTACGAGGACCTGACGTGGGACTGGAAGTAGATTCTTCATTAATTGATTATAAGCATAAATTGATAGTCATTTTCTAGTCGGCTTATATTTATATTTGAAGTTAGAGAAGGGCGCCCGCGCCGACTATCTACTTACTGTCCCCGCACACTGACATCAAAAAAACGCCGCCACAAAAAAACGTTAGAAGTGGCCACAAAAATAAAGCTAGAAGCCGCCGCAAAAAACGGCTGAAGCGCGCGACAGCTTGTGGCCGGAGAAGCTTGAAGCGGCTTCAAGCGTTTTTTCGTGGTGCCACCGCCGCACACACGGAATAAAGAAGTTCTGTGGCCGCACACGAGCCACGAAAAAAGGCCGCCAAAGTTTGAAGCGGCGTTTTGTTGAGGCTCGTGTGCGGAGACATTTAGTTGCTCATACGCGCTATCTCCTAGTCTACTTGTGCATCTGTACTTATATTATCACCAACATCATTATTTCAGCCAAAAGACGTCACCTGCTGGACGTAGACCCCTTTCTCAGCATCCCCACATCAACCAGGCATGTACTTTAGCTTGTGAACACAACGGATTCCAGCGGGTTTCTGCAAAAGATCTGTCCACTTGGTGTGGCATCCAACGTTACGCCTTCTGGTTTGTGATCGCCACTTCAGAACTTTTCGGTTCTAATCGATCTTAGGTCTGACTACGTTACTAAACAATTTAAAAGATACCTATACAGAGGGTTTTATCAACGAAAACGAAAGATATAATGAAACCTGCCTTCTAGATCCTGCCAAAGCAGCAGTGGCAGCGGCAAGATACGAAGCTGCCACACTGTGCCTTTTCTCTGATCTTCTCATTGCATACTGGTTCTGAGGAAATCAATTATCTACCTGCTATAAATATTTACATGTGTGTTACTCAGAAGAAAAATATTAATTTGGTCTAAACAATGCTATGCATCTAAAATTTCGCAGATATGCAATACATTAATTCATGAATCCCCAAGCGACCACCGGTGGCCGCACATCTATTGTCTTACTATTGTGTCTCTAACGGTATCTGAAGGGTTAAAATCCTAAGAGTGATGGAATATCGATAAATGAAGTGGATTTATTTTAATCTTTCACTGAAATGGCGTAGGCGGAATAAGGAAACTAAAATAAAATTGCGATATTTATAAGCTAAATTCTGAGAAACAATACCAGCTGCCAAAATCTGGTTTGCATATGGAAAACACTATGACATAATATTACGGTTTTAAAAATTATTTATCATAAAGAATGTTACTTTTGTTCTCAAATTTCAAACGGAAACATTATTGTGTTTAGTCTATCTATAGTATCTATACCTCAAAATAGAACATATTATTTATGCGACTCGTAAGACAGCATAGCATAATCAGCCTTTCAATGTTCGCACTGCTGGGACTGAGGCCACCACTCTAGGAGAGGTCCTAACCAAGCAGGCCCAGTACGAGTAGGTGAATGTCATTTGTCTGTGAAATTTTTAGTTCTAGGGACATGCCGGTTTCCAAACTATGTTTTCCTTCAATGCAGCAGTGGTGATTATTACTCAAAATAATGCGCCTGGATGGGTTTGAATTCGGCCACCACTGCTCTTGCATTCGGTCTCGTAAGATAACATTTTGCAAATATGTTATGACTGCCTTTATTCGAAGCTTCCAGTGGAGCTATACTTATGACATAAGGAGTATTGTGAACGCTAGCTTCATTAAATGTTGTAAGTCATAGGACTTACTTACAACATTTATCACCGTTATAAATTTGTGGTCCGATGGATTGCTTCACATACCTTTTCAGTCAGGCTGGTGTCAACGGTCCCACTGCTGGACTCACTGTTAGACGTGTTCAGGTCTTCAGCAGAATCCTTCTCCGGTGGGTCGTACATATTATGCTCAATTTTCGATGAAGTCTGTCAATTTGTAAAAACAGAAAGAATGTTTCTGACCATTCTTAAAAATCGTCACGCCTATCAAAAATTACTGCTCTACGCTTTACGTTATGTCTGATTGCTGCTTATTATTTCGATATAACTTATACTGTTTTAATTCAGAGTTTTAAATTTCTTTTCTTTTAGTTATATGATTGTTTTGATTTTTCTTATAAAAAATACAGATTAAAAAAGTAATTACAAGATCTTGTTCAATGGTGCACATGTGAATTTGTTGGATCTGTTTGCGCCGTTGTTGCTGAGCCAGTTCCAACTGCTGCTTCTGTAATTCTAGTTTTTTCCTTTGCTCCTAAAATCGCATAAAAAAACCAAAAATATAATCCCGTTCGCAAATACGTGCATATACTATCTTTGTTTTATTCGTACCTCGAATTGCTTTTGATGTTTACAAGCAAGTTCGGGAGATCTCATTCTAGGTTCAGCTATTGTAGGCATCTGCATGGACGTATCCTGGTCTAGTGATGTTGGTGACCTAGCTGAAGCACAGACTGATGGTTGACCTTCTTGAGTCTGAAATTTAAGTAATTACCTATTTTTTTCATATTTAAGTTTTGCTGGTTAAATTTGAAAAGATTATAAAGCTCCAGACCTTTCTCCGGTGCTCAAAGAATTCGCTCATCGTCGGAAAGGATTTATCTTTATCACCGGTAAGTCCTTTCAGTGTAGCTGGTAGCGGGAAGTCCATTTTAGGTCTCCGAATTTCCATTTTATCGTTATCCATACCTCGCATACTGCCTGATGATGTACAAATAACATTATTTTTATTGTTTACTTGCTGAAGTGAAACATGTAGTAAGATTTTTAGATTAAAATGAATCTATAATATTCTATAGTAACATTTTCTTAAAATTACCATGGATTCTCATTCTCTAGTGTATCTGGAATAACATCTGGCTCCAGGTGTATGGACCATTAAACCACTCTTGAAACAGACAGGTGTGTTTAAACATTGTATACCATATGTGCTATTTCTGCGAGTTCTATTTCGCATTTTCTAAGCAAGTTACTCTTTGTATAAATAGCATAACGAATTTATCAGGCTATTTTCACGTTACAGCCAGTTTTTTTGAGATTACGCCTGCATTGCCGGGTCCTAGGAAGTTGAAGTGGTCTATCGGCCTATGTTTTATTATATGAGGGAAAAATATTAAATCCTGTCTGTGGCCTGTTGAGAAAACTCAATACGCAGCTGCACTTACGACCATGATATATCTTCTTCGGGTTATCTACTAAAGCATTGGATCTAGCACGTGAATTGAGGCAGAAAATCTATATATAGGTATATTATACACATAAGGACCCAGAGACCATTAGAATACCGGCGGGCCTGTGGTAATCCATCATGTAATACTGTCAAGTTCAAGACAAGTGTCATCCGCATTGGCCCACGTGGTGAGAGACAGAGAAGAGGCCCTCACAGCAGTAGGCGTTCATACGTAGGTACTTACCTGGTACGTTATCATCGTTCCTCCTCGGCGGATGCATCATGGCCATCTGTTGGTACATCTGCTCCTTAGGGACCATGAACTGTTCCAAATAGTTCAGGAAGTCCTTGTATGTTACATGATTCTACAAAGTTTAGAACATGTTAGAATATATCATTTACATTTCGGGGAGGGTACTTTGGGATTGCACAATTTAATTCCGCCAAGTCCTTTCCACCAGCGGCTTATTAATCGTACAAAGCAATTTGGGAATATATTAATTGTGCGTATAGCTAAGGAATAGAATTCCCTGCCGGAGTCTTTGTTTCTTGATAGCTACAACCTAGAGGGCTTTAAGTCAAGAGTGAATAACTTACTTCCAGGCAAGCGTGCTCTACTGTCGGCCACATCATCGCTTACTATCAGGTGAGATAGTGGTCAAACGCGAGCCTATCTGCCTATACCCAAATTATAAAGAGGTACTACTACGGCGGGCTTTGTTCCTGAGTGAATTGTGCTATAAGTATTTTATGTAAGTGGGCGAAGCTGCGGGCAAGAGTTACTCCATAATTTTACAAAATCTTAAGATTTTCTTAGTGTATAATGTTGTAGGATTAACGATATAATTATAGCATTATTATTATAGATTTTATTCTCATTTGCCATAACTACTTGTACTTGATGATAGCCTTGTTTAGATGAACGGCCAATAAATCACAAGTCAATTGTACCTACTTGTACAAGTGGCTTTGTAATCAATTATGTTTTCATCTCCAGATTTCTACAAGTAATCGTGTGGTACCTTTTCCTCGCCGATCCAGTTCCTCTCAGCGGGTTCAGACAGCCCGAGCACGTCGATCCAGTGGTAATAGTTCTTGGAATTGTTTCCATACCAGTATTTTATTATTACATAACTGTAGATAAGAAAACGTCAATTAAAATGCAAGAGTGACTTCTACCTGGATATTTAAATTAATTTCTTAAATAAGTTAAATTATTCGTTGCAAAATGTTATCTCAGGAAGTTTGGACTGATCCAATTACGTAATTCTTTGTTAATTTACTGATAAATTACTAAAAAGCTGAACTTTTAAAGGCTATTTTAACCCCGGAAAATATGCAACTGCTGCGCTGTAGGACCATGGGAGAGAAACTACCAGAAAAAAAAACCTAGTTGCCCAAACAAAACTTAAGGGTACTGGGGAACACATTGATTGGAACGAGGTGTGAAATTGTTAACCTAGAAATTATTTAATTCAACCTTGACTTTATATTATCAACTATGTTACGGTACTAGGTAATATTTCAAAATAATTTGTAACTGATTGATTCTACGGTTCTTTGTGAAGATTTTATTTATTTAACTAAAATTTTATGCACTTATATAGAGGCGGACTTAATGGCTTAGGTATTTTCTACTTGTCAACCTTCGGTTGATACAAAGTAGAATAGTGTTAGGTGTAAAAAAAAAACAAAAAAAAGGCAAATACAAAGATATACAAATAAAACATAAATACAATTAATAATTTAGCTTAGTGCCTACTAAAATTGTTGCTGCTATACCTTGAAAAACTGATGAGTAATTAGAATTCTCTGCAGCAGTGCTAATCAAATGTTGATCAAATCTGATCTACTAATGAACTCGTCATAAATGACCAATGCAACTAGTGCTACTGTTTATCAAAACAACTAGTAGCTTGATATTTACGTGAATATAGCATAAATATGCAGAAACAAAGAAGATCATTATTTATATTTGTGTTCATGTGGGAATCACCTATGTAGCCGTCAGCATGCCAAATACCAATACTGATCTCACATGTTTTATGGAATTTAGGTCCATGCATTTATTTCCAGTTAACATGTTTTAGCACATCGCTACAATTGTTAGAATGTAAACCAGTCAACAAATATTTAGAGATGTGTCGAAGAATATTCTAGGTATCAATATAACTCATTATAACTATTCTTTAGACTAAATTAACATCTTATTTTCCCCATTTTAATTCCTTCAGCCATCTCCCGTCACATTTTACCAATTTTAGAGCCATATCTTCTTTCACATTTGAAGTTTGAATAGGAAATTGAGAAAGACCAAAGAAATGGTAACCTATGTCCTGTAGAATTAGATACTATACTGGTTTCTTTTTCTCATGGAGAAAACTCACGCGAGTCCGTCATCAACCATTTGCTGGACTTCAGATTCGTTGACGATCTCCAGTATCTCGGCGTTGTCGGGGTTGCGTTTGATGTCGACCAGCTGCCACGGTGAGATGAGGCCGAACCGGACGCAGCGCATCACGTCGACTGCGAACCGCCGTCGAGATGACCAGTCTCCGTACAACCATCGCACGCCAGCCATCAGGACTTCAATCTCGCTAAAGATGATAAGCTATTTTTTGATTTAACGTCACTAATATTGTAAAGAACTACTAATCGTTCGTTAGGGAACATTACCTGTCGCAGTGAATGTCGATAGTCGTCATTTATGTACATTATATTTCAGTCATAGTTTTTAATAATTAAGTATGTATTTATGTATCTATTATACAGTATATATATATATATATATATCTGTGCATCTATTATTATATATTTTATTATGTTTAATTGGTTTGTCACACCTATGACAGCCCCATTTCTTGTCCAGGCAATTACTGTCCCTTTCATGTTGCCTGGAAGAGATCGCGGAATGCGATAAGGCCGCCCATTGTATGTATGTGTATGTGTTTTAGTTTTAAGTTTCCTTTTGTATGTGTAACGGTGTACAATAAAATATATAATAAATAAATAATAATACTGTAAGTCATAGAAAGTAAAGATCTTAATAACGCAATTCTCCATTGATGGAAAACTATTAAGGATTATCAGGAAGTTTGCATATACTCGTAAATATACAAATAAATAGAATGCCAATTGTTTGAAGCGATAGAAAACAGTCTTGATTGATACATTCTAAGGCAGATACTCGTAACTATATCTTTCAAAGGGAATTGGATTAAAGTAAAAGCAAGCTACTAAGCCGGACGACTTTCACTGTTGCATACTGGCTTAAAGAGACCAGAGAGTGGATTGACATTATTAATTCTATGAAGGTTGACTACAATGACAAAAACTACAAACATTCAAAAGCGAAATCAAACAGGTTTAGTGTAATGATTGTAACCAAATAACCAGAGCATTGATACAATACTCGTAAGCACTCTTTTAAAATTTTAAATAAGTATATACAGTTTGTTCCAAATCGCTCGACAAGGCATTGTGGTATACGGCTTGTACTTGTTTCTTCAGCTTCGAAACAAATATGCATAGCCTAAATTGCAATGATTTTAGATTCCACACGTTCGTCATACCTACCTTGTTAATATCTGATTATCGTGTCGGTTAGAAAAGTATGGTGGAAATAAGCACCAAGGTAATTAAAAAATAGATTCGTGTGTAAAAAGAGGTGGATACTAATTGATCATGATCTTGTTACGATGGCTTGGAAGAAACCGAATTGACTTTAGTTCGTGCAATTTTCTCAAGTCTATTAGGGCTTACCCAATATGGTCAGAAGTGTCAGAACCGGGTTCTTGTTAACAGCCGGTTTTGCTTTGTAGGGAAAAGTAGTGCCTATCTAATTTATATGTAAAACTAGCTTCTGCTAATGCCAACGACTTCACCCGCGTGAATAAAAATTAAAAATTATTCTAAGGAAATATACTCAAGGATGTAAATTATCTTAGGTATATGTGAGGCGCACTAGTTTATTAAGAGCCTGTTCACTCTAGCCTTGAATGGGACGGACCGCAGCAGGCAAATTGTTCCAGTCCTTCGATGTACGCGGTATAAACGACGAAGCGAAACGCTTTGTCCGAACCGTAAAAGTTTCAACAACGTAAGGGTACAACGGGTTGTCGGATTGTAGAAAGAAGATGGCGAAATCAAGTCATGCAACACCCGCGCATACTCTCCAAAATGCAGCCTGTAAAATACTGAAAGGCTACCCTACACCTGTGCTCGATTGCTGTTTTAGGGATGCAAATATTGATAGTATAGAATAAACTTTAAATTACACCAAAAAGTAACACAATTTATACTTAACCTTAAAACTATGGGTACATAGGCGGTCTAGTCTTATCGCTGACAGCGATATCTACCAGACAACCATAGGATGGATCGTAAGAACTTAAAATAATACTGAGGGGCAGTAGTCGATGATGATCATCGGTGTTGCGATGAGGAAGAAGTGCTATAGATGAACACAATATTTTGATCGATCGGGTCTTGGAAGGTTCTAACGTATCAACTGCCTGCCTACCATGATTCGAGTACATTTCCATGTCAAGGATATCCGTGCAAACTGTCATCATCATTTCAGTCGACATATGTCCACTGTTGGGCATAGGCCTCCCCAAGTATCGCCACAATGAACGATCCTGTGCGTCTCGCATCCATCGGTTTCTCGCAACCTTCACCAGGTCATTGGTCCACCTTGTAGGAGGACTTCCAACGCTGCGACTGCTAACTGCAAAATGCTTTTAATACGTCAGAGTATGTTCAGCACCTTTATATGTTAGGAAGCGGATATCAGATTACTCGCGTGATGGTGGGTAATTTATATCGATTGTAAATCGGAAAAGTACAGAAGCTCACAAATTGCAATGTACGTCATTTATATTACTTTGTGACTAATTAAAACAAAAGTGTCACGATCCATAAATTATAATATTTATCGTATCGAATGAATCTTGTTTACAAGAACCTACTTGGAACGTGATCTACGCAAATAAATATAAATAAAATGTTTACCAATAGCTAATATTGTTGGGTCATATAGGGCTTTGCTAATATCGAAAATAGTAAAAAAAAAACGATAAAGATCGAAAAGGTGACAGCATGAAGCAGAATCTAACAGCAAAGATTCAAAATATATGATATATACAGATGATACTAATAAACTGGAAGAAGTAATAATACCTTGTAACAGATATGTAGTTTGATTTTAGAAATATCATTAACTCGTCTGTTTCCAAATCGATGAAGTCTTTTGAAGCCACCAGAGGTAGAAAGAATTTCATCACACGAGGGACCTAGAAAATGTATAATTTTAGACGTATTCAGTATTTTGTCCTTGTGAAATGGTTTTGATATAAACTTGTTTACCATTAAATCCATCACAGGCGTCATTCCTTTTTTCCTTGCTTCTCTGAATAAAGCGAATGCTGTGTCTTCAGTAAATAGGTTCTCATTAACAATAAATGACCAACATTGGTCTTCTAGATCTGTTGAAGAATAAATCCCATTTGATTTTTCTTTTATTATCCTACCATAAATATATAATAGTACATATTGAACCCATATTAAAATTTCAGAATACCTTTAATAGCAAGATACTGCGCAGCATAAAATAAATCTAAGATATTTTCTCTCTTTAGCAGTTTGTTACTTTCATTCCCATTGAATATCATCCATTCATAGATGGTCTGAAATGCTTCAGGAGAAACGTTGGCCTGTAAATATCACATTTAAAAAAAGAGATATCAAAATTAAGAAGGTATCAAACTAATAATCCTAATATTATAAAACCGAAAGTATGAATAGCATATAGGTATGACAGTCTTTATACAAGATGATATGTTCCCTTGCTTGTTCTTCTCCATTTGGAAACAATCAATTTGGAACCAAGCACTAGCTTCTGACGGTTTATAAGTGCCTATGTAGGCCTATGTGAAATAAATACTTTTGAATTTTGAATAACTTTTTGCTACTACGCGGCCTGAACCGCTGACAGTAGCTAGTTATGTTAATAGTTAAATTAAAAACAATATGATTAGTTTAACATGGATTAGTAGTTTCTAAATTGTAATGAATCTATGGAATATATAGTTGAATTGAATCCTCGATTCAGTATTTAAGCTAAGCATACTGGTCCAGGAGTTTTATAAATAAGGGTGTAAATAGTTTAAAGAGGTATTAAATATATTGATTTGATCATTATAATTCCGATTCTGGTATGAGATACAAGAACATAGCACTATCCCCCTCTTTCAATGGAATTTGTGATTTTATTATTAAGGGAGCAGACTAAAGTATTAAAAGTAATAATTGATTAAAAGCTACGCTATAGATGGATGCTATGAGCTACTCGTTATCCTGTAAAAATACAGTTCTATGACACCTAAAGGTTACTGATGGGGAGTCGGGTGACAAAGTAGTATTAAATAATTGTAATATTTTTCTCACAGTAGGCAGCTCAATTTCTCTGTGTGGATTTATGTCAAAGAAAGAAGAGTACATTTGTAAGACTATGTAGTGGCAGTGGAACTCCTCATCACCGATGTGTATGATGGTATCAGTATTTCTGTAAACATAATCTTTATTGAAACAACGAAGGATTGGCCCGTGACACGAGTTGCTTTGTCTACACAAGTGCTAAATATACCAATCAAGTGCAAGATACAGCACATTACGAGTAGCTTTATCTGATAAAACATATACACAATCGCAATAAGGGCTTTTGTATACACTGAATACTACGTTGTATCGTGCGTCATAAACATGACATTGAAAAAATGTGAAGTGATATAGTGTGTAATTTTTTTTTGATGACCATAAAAAGATACAATAAATTCGTTGTCTAGATTCGCACTTGAGGATATACCGATTATTCTTATAATTTGAATGAATTGTCTTACATATAATTATGAATTCTGCGATAAAATTCTTGAAATAGATCTTGTTTCTTAGGAAGCTGCACTCGCATCCAGTCTATGGGCTCTGCCACTGCGTACCCGAGGCTACCCAAGTCCTTGCCCATATCTTCCTTAATACATGGTGTTTTCGGTTTTGCAGTCCGTTCAGCTAAAGTATTTTTTACTTGAACATTCGCGTTGGCTGTTTCTCTGGTCTTAAATTGTAGTTGTGGTTCACAATCTATATCATGGTCCTTCACAACAAATAAAGTAAAAGGTTATCTAGACGTAAGTTATAGAATGTAAACTCAGTCAGTTTGGTAAATGATACTAACATAATTTTGTGACGTTTCATCGTCAGGTTCACCTGCAGCTTTCCCTTCAAATTTTACTTTTACTTTAGCTTGAGTTGGATCCGCTAATAATACACCAACCGTAGATGATTGAAACACTACCTATGAATTCAAAACGAAAATTAAATAACCGTAAAACTATAGAACATTAAATAGATAATGAGTTATTTACTTGATTCGACTGAACTTTCAGGTTACCACTAGGAGTTGACTTAAAAGGAAAAGCCGCTCCTTTTTGAAGGCCTAGTTGGTCTGTGCTATCAATACTGGAAATCAAATATAGAAAAGCATTATATAACAATATAAACATATCGGACAGATATTATTCATTTACTCTATGCTACTACGATTGGAAATTTCTAAGATTCAAAATATAAAAAGACATAGTTTTAAACACAGTTTTACCTGGAGTTATCTGCGCAAGATGACGGGTTTGGATCACTATCTTTCTGGAAATTGTTTAAATATTCGACGGCAAACTTGCTAGCATACGATTCAGGAGTCATTTCGGTTTTCTTCTTCGGCTTTCTGGTGATAAATTGAAATTATATTTGAATTAAAAATATATACTTACCAGCTTTCCGCCTGCGGCTTCGCCCGCGTGGACTACAGTTTACATCGCGCGGGCAGAGACCCGTGTTCAGCAGTGGAATTATAGGTAGCCTATGTGTTATTCCAGTGTCTCTTCTACCTACCTACCAAATTTGATCTAAATCCGTTCAGTAGTTTTTGCGTGAAAGTGTAACAGACAGACAGACAGACAGGCAGACAGACAGAGTTACTTTCGGATGTATAATATTAGTAGGGATCTAAAGCTCATAGGAAGCTAAAAGATGCTACTATGCTATATACTAGACTACTGTACTAGAATTTGAATTATTTTGGCTTGTAGCCATTGTATCGTGATTATTTACTTACTTCCCTTTAAAATTCCACGACATTAATGGTTCAGTATGTTTTCTACGACACTTTGTGTTAGCGTCGCCAGAGCTATTGTAATATGTTTCCTTTCGTTTCTTCTCTTCTTTAAGTCTATTCTTGAAGTAGTCTAATGCTGGAAAGTTATCGGCGAATCATTATCTGCATGGATTTTAAGAAATTCTAAGAGATATCTAACCAGGATATTACCGATCGACTATAGGTAATACTCGTATTCCTGGGAAATATATTCACTCAAAGTGTTCTTACTTCTAAACACCTTTCTAAATTCTTCAAACTGTTCTGCAATTTATGTCCTACTGAACCTTCATTTTTATGCTTCTTTGATTTGTCCAAAGTACAAGACTTCTTTGATTTGTTACAAGTGGAGACGCATCGCGGAAGCCTCACTCGCCAACGAAAATGCAACATCGTCAAACACGACCACTCTGTCAAGAGTGAACGACTAAGGAGTAGGATTTGCCCACATAAATCAACGCCGGATCCAACAGTTTAACGTGCTTTTCAAGCACAGAAGAATTTCGATATGTAAGAGATAGAAAAACTTACCCACGAGCTGAGGAGATCAGCCTTATAATATTCAGACTGCTGAGACTCAGGCGAGAGAATGGATCGTAATCCACCATGCGGGCACAGTGCGGATTGGTGGTTGTCACACATATCTTCGAATTTTTTGTTCTAGAATATTGCCGGTTTTTTCACGATATATTCCTTTATCGTTTTAAGTAAATCGGGGCTATTACTACTTGGCCACTACTGCTCATAGTCGTAGCCGTTACCACTGGGCCACCATTGCCCATCATGTGTATAACAGGTGATTATTATATGCAATTTTGATTGCGTCGCCTATATATTAAGTGTAACTTATATATAATTTATATATTAAGTAGGTATGATAAATATGTAATAAACTTTATTACGAAACCAGTTCCTGTTATGTCTACATAATTTTCCTTCCTTATTTACCTTTATGTATATGTACCTAGTTTAATAAATCAATACTCAAAAGAATTCAATACTAACAAATAGGTCACTCACTAAAGTCACTTGAATGCGGAGTCAGGTCGGACAGGGAACTGCTCCTGAATAATTTCGGCTTGATAGTGATACAATATTGTTCGAATATGCTCCTGGGTGGTCTGAGTCTTCTTCTGTGGGGTGTGACAATGCTGGGGTGTTGAAAATATATTTGTATCAGTTAGGAATGGATGATTGAAGTCACCTAAAAAGCAATGGATACGGTTTTGGTCGAACTTTCCTTGCATATTCGAACAGGAATTAAGATATTAGCAGGAGAACCAAGGTTACCGACATAGCCTGACGAATCGCCAAATTTAAGTAGCAGTGAGCAGGACACATTACTCGCAGAATCGGTTCTGGAGTGGCGACCACGTACCGGAAAATGAAGCGTTGGAAGGCCCCCCGTAGGATGGATCGATGCCCCGTTGAAAGTTACGGAAATCCGATAAATGCGACAAGCACAGGACTGATCGTTGCGGGGACGGTTGGGGGAGGTATTTTGATACATTCATTCTTATAGCTCGAAGAGTCGCCACCAACTTAAGTGGCAATGGGCAGGGCACATTGCACGCAGAACAGATGGTCGATGGGGACGAAATATTCTGAAGTGGCGACTATATACTGGCAGACGCCGCATCTCAGGTGGACCTGGACAGGGTCGGGGGAATCCGATGGATGCGTGACACACAGGACCGGTCATTGTGCCGACGCTTGGGAGCGGCTATGTCCAGCAGTAGACGTCTTTCGGCTGATATGATGATAATGATGATGATTCATTCTTGAATGAATAGGAGTGTACTTAGAGAACAAAGTAAACCTTCATGTATTTGCAAGGAAAAGTGTATATGCATATTTTAGTTTCTCTTTTGCGACGTATTATATTCGTTACCAGATTTTCCTTATTGCCTATGACTTTCAATATCAATGCATTCTACTCAAGAGGTTTCTTATCATAATAGGAAATTGCCTTTGATGACAAAAGGTGCAGAAAGGAATAAGGAAAACTGTTATCTATTCCAATAACATTAACAAACAAAATGAAATATTATTTGTAAGTTTGGAAAGTATTTTTAGAAGAATAATCGATCAATTAGTAAAACAATAGCTACTTACTCTGGTGTGTTGTGTTTGAGTGCAGTGTTTCTTGCATTTGATACCACTTCTGTATCATTTATCTGCAGCGAAGCAAACGTGAAACATTTTATTCCAAATCTTTCAAAAATCAACCAAGATGGTAGACCAAAGATTCGTCTGTGTCACAGTAATTTTACTGATTATTGGTGTAAGTGTTCAGCTAATATTTTTACTTACTGTTTCCAAACTAACACTTCTAAGCATTTCAACTACATTAAACGAGTAATTCAGGAACATGAACCATATTGTAGATACTAATGTTTTTAAGTTTAATATAAATTCCCAAGATTCCTTTAAAATTTTTGACAGTAGATATTCATGTCGTTTTAGAAGTCTTGTCAAGCTTGAAATAATTCCAAACATTGTGTTTTACTGTCATGACAACGCGAACTGTCTCCACTTCGCCCACTGAGGTTTTAATATTCAGAACTGTTTTTGGTAATTTTGTGTATTCATAACCCAAAACCAACTTTATTTGAACCCCAAAATACAATCCAATATTATTGATAGTTTTAATCTGCGGAGCTTGATAGCTGCGTCTGCAAATGGGATAAGATATCCCATTTGTAGACGTCCCTTTGTGGCTTTTGATCTGGGACTGTTCTGTCTCTACTTCGTTATGAAAACTATAAATTCATTTTTCTAGTTCACTTCTGACTTAATTTTGTACTGAATCTAAGATAATTGAATCGTTTCTCTGGGACTCTGGATTAAATGCGGACATGTCTTAAAAAAAACCTAGGAATAGAATAGAATAGAATAAACTTTATTGTACACCAAAAATAGTAACAATTTTCACAAAAACCTACCAACCTAACCTTGCTAGGGTCCAAGTTATCGGGGTCAACATTAATTGATTGAGTGCTACTGTAACCCGTTTCAAGGAAAGCACCGAATTACTAATCACCTACATACAGTACGTTGTATTTCTGTTGTTTTGGTACGTTATCGATACAATCGATCATCAGATTACATACATTCTAGTGACGGAATTTGCAATATATGCTAAAATAATAAATTCATATCTGCGAATAAATAAAAGAATGTTGCAATAGCAAAAACACAAAATAAGTAGTAGTACTATAAATTTTTAAATTCAGTAATTATACTCTGTTCAAAATAACATTAGACTTTTATGATAACCTTTTATTATTGTCCTTTCAACCGATTTTGAATTTTGTTACGTAGGTAGCATGACATAATATGGCGGCTGCAGTTAATAGTTAATATACTTTTTTGCTATAAATGCCATCCTTATGCCTACGAAATAGAAGTTAAAATCGGTTGAACAAACACCGGTTATAGGTAGGTAAGCTTTGCATAGGCTTTGTCATTTTCATACTTTGTTTTGATGAAAGTGTATCCACATATTCTTACTTTCTCTCCAGAGCTGTGTGAATTCGCTGCCACAACCAGGTGCCAGTAACCCAGACCCGCCAGCTCTGTTTGCTTCGAGTTCAAGCATCTTTTCAAAGCTAAACCTTAAATTGAAAAATGTCATCAACGTCCCAGATAACTGCCCTGAGGGTGAGAAAATGAGCATCGACGGAGTCTGCCGGGAAGTTTTTGACTAAAACAAGATTAGTTCCAGTATAAACACTCATTGTCCTTATATACGAGTATACTAGGTTTTGTCAGCGGTTTTGCTCACGTTTCTCCTTAAAACAAAGGTCCTTCGTTTCATTCCCTAAGGGGTTGAATTCAGGAAAATCCTTTCTTATTCTTTGTATACATCAAAAAATTACCTCTGTGAAAAATTGAATTTTTCTAGGTCTAAAGATTTGGGCTCGTCAGGACTTTACCTTTTATATTATACAGATATACATCTATGATGACAATGTGTGTTAATGTAGATAAATGTAAATAAATTGGAGATTAACCACTTAAAAAATTGAAGTTTTAATAAATGTTTTACTAAGTATATTTGTGTATGTCTTTTTTTTCAGACAATTTTTTCATTTTTTATTTTCTTACTACAATTACCTATCTGTGGTTATTTTTTTAACGTAATGAAAGTGCTGGAGCGAAAACTAATTATAGTTCAATCTTGGAATAGATTTTTTTTTTTTATCTCACAGATAAAGCTGTTTTTATCTCAGAAGGCATTTCACTCAGATTTCTATATTAAATCCCTCGCAGTGTTCGAGAGTTAACTATATAATTCCCTCACTAGCGTTCGTGATCAAAACTTAGCAACCTTCGTTTCGTTTGGAATTCAACATGTCATCCGCCACTTAAAGACACTGCTTTTTCCCCTGTCACATAATCTACTATAATAATCGATATCTATAATATCTTTCTTTCCTTTCTGAAGACGCTTGTAAACATAATAAACATTTCACTGAAATAGAGATTTTTTTAATCGATATTTTTATCTTTATGATGAAGGATTTCGGTAAGGCGACGTAAATCGTTCAATTGTTAAATTAATACCAGCCAAAGTTAGTCAGTTTTTAGATAGGAAAAAGAACCCTGTTTAGCCCTGTTATCAAGCATACCAACAAAAAAGAGTTGCCCTTTGCCCTGGAACGCAAAGAGCAACTGAAGAAACGTAACATATTATAATAAAGGTTTTACTGCGTAAAAGTTTAGAGGTCAGTGGTATAAGTGTTTAGTAACTGACACTTCTTCTCTCTCCAACCAGAGTGAGAAAAGTTATTTGGTGCTTTACCACACTCAAGAAAGCAACACCTTGAGAATTGAATTAGCATTTTTTGTAGAGTTTATACCTATAGTTATTTGTGTTGTTGACATTGCACGGAGAATCGCCAAACTTAAGTGGTAATGGGCAGGGCCCATTACTCGCAGAATAGATGGCCGTTGGGGCCGGAAGGTTCTGGAATGGCGACCACGCTCCGGAAGACGTAGCGTTGGAGGGCCTCCTACAAGGTGGGCCGATGACCTGGTAAGGGTTGCAGGCATCCGATGCATGCGAGACGCACAGGACCGTTCATTGTGGCGACGCTTGGGGAAGGCCTATGTCCAGCAGTGGACGTCTTTCGGCTAAATTGATGATGATGATGATAGTTATAGTTTTCATTCAAGATATCTACACCACTCTACACCATGTTTTCTTGGCGTATTGATAGGTAAGTACTACTTATGCTCTAACATAAACGACTTTCATTATTATAATTTACTTACGGCTGTAAATATGTACTGTATGCATATAAGGCTTTACAGGAATAGTTGTTATGATACCTGTGCAACAATCAATGATTGATTGGGTATATCAATTTTAATTTGAATATAATTTTGAATATTTTTATGTTTATTTAAATAAATTAAAAATGGAGTGTGGTTGTGTCTTTGACACGGCCCTGTGTTAGCGCTTGTATTTTTTTAAGTGTGAGCACAGCTCATGCAGCGACGAAATCCAAATAGGTACCTTGGATTAACAATCCAATGTTCCTATATATTAGGTTGTTAATTCTGTTTACTGCGCTCTGGACTCGTCGCTGCGGCCAGCGCTGCGCTCAAGGCTCTTAGAGAATAGCACCGCTGGGCAAGGTATTGAATACTTTTATAAGCAATAACGCTCTCTACTGCATAAAAACACCCAATATAGCCTTGCATTTACTGGTTTTTTTGTGACGTAGATTCGTTGTCTTCTAAATATTTTTTATGATAATAAAGATTTCAGGCTAGCGACAATCGACTGCATTATAAACAGCGGATTCCCAAATACGTCATCCGGCCATGTGCACGCACCATTTAGTAGAACACCGGATGTTACAAGTCTACACCACTCAAATACAGGCGTGACCACACCCTTTATTTATATTAATACTAGCTTTCCGCCCGCGGCTTCGCCCGCGGGGACTACAGTTTATATCGCGCGGGCAGAGACCCGTGCTCAGCAGTGGAATTATAGGTGGCCTATGTGTTATTCCAGTGTCTCTTCTACCTACCTAACAAATTTAATCTAAATCCGTTCAGTAGTTTTTGCGTGAAAGCGTAACAGACAGACAGACAGACAGAGTTACTTTCGCATTTATAATATTAAGTAGGGATTTCGCAAAATTCGCTATATTTATCACTGAATAAGCAAGTAACTTGTAAACATCATAATTCAACGAAGTCATTGATTCGTTATCGAAATTCCAATAGTTTTGCACTTTACCTCAACTGTACCGTCTGCTGTTCTGTTTACATTATGTATTTGACATTTATAAACACTATCTCTTATCGTGTATTTACTTATCAAGTTATCACACTATATTATTATAAGCACTAATATTATAAAGGCGAAAATTTGTAGAGTTAAGTAACAGTTAAACAGGATCTGGATGAAGTGGACCGTGTTCTGGAATAGGACATAGGACTACAGGATATACTTTTTATACCGGGTGTTTATTTTTAGGTAGGAAATCATCCAATTACTTTTCCCGCTTTAGGGTGGTGCGAAAGGGCGTGTCAGAATTCCCTTCTTGGCCTTGCGCTCCAGGACCCTGGGTTCTCTTTCGGAAGCTAACCCAAAGTAGGCGTACGTGAGACCAAATAAACACACAATTATATATCAATTAACCCATCGTAGGCTTCGAATTTAAGAGCCTTCTGCGCCTTCTACGCGTTTTACTGTCCCCGCACGGGGGTAAAAAAAAGCCGCTTGAAGCTTCTTTTTGAGGCGGCCATTTTTGGTGCTGCCACAAAAAACGCTTTTTTATAATAATGATACCGCCGCATGCCATTCGCGTATTTAATCCTTCTTCGTCAGAGTCCGCTGACGCGCGCTTTAGCTTTTTTTGTGGCAGCTCCTAGCTTTTTTTCGTGGCAGCTTTTCTTTAGGCCCGTGTGCGGGAACACCCTTGCGACGGCTAGACTGGATCAAAGATGAAGCCAAATCTATTTAAAGTGCCTATGCTGTGGCGATGTAGTTCATAACGCATTTCGTGGCCAGATAACAACAATAACTCAAGAAAATCAAGTTCAACGCTTTTACATTGCTCAGTACATAACTAGGTACCTATTTTCTTCTTATATCGGACCAGCTGGTTACCCGCCTATAAAGAAAATCAAACAATAAACCTGCTCTGAGCATTATCATTGACGTTAGTAAAGCTCAGTCGCTTTCTACAGTAGCTTTCTATAAGAGACTTTCTAGATAACACTCTTGTAGTTAGCGCTACATTTGTCGATTTGTTTGAACTGATGATTACAATAAAGGCATTCGATTGATATAGTTAAGTTACCAGTTATGTTAATTTTGTCATGATTTGTGAAATTTATGACGGCAGGGCAGGATGGATAAGTATTAAACTGAAACTGTAATTTTACTATGGGTTTTCTAGTCTGTAATAAATGAATTTATTACTATTATTGTTACAGCCTGTTCACTACCTTGCTGCTGTGAGCGGTAGTTAAGCGCGGGGCTGCGAGCGGTAAGAACAAAAGCACAAAATATATAGGTACAGAAGTCAATCTACATACAAAGCGCGCTCGAGCAACGCACACATAGACACCACTTACGGATACAATATCTCGGAGCGCCTTGGCCCGCTCGTCGAACAGTTCCGGCTCAAACGCCCATTAGTGTGCGTCCACCGAGCGTAGGTATAAAAAGTGAAATACATATATGAGATTGTCTTCTGGATGGTATCTGTTTGGTGTCAAAAGTATTAGAATATTTGGAGCGTGGCAGGCTGTTAGTGGGTGTCTTGTGTATGTGAGTTTAAATGTTTGTAAATACACCAACGATACACGAGCAATCATAGTGAAGAAAGAAAGAAAGAAAGAAAAAAACAGTTTATTTACGTCAAAAAGGAAAGGTAGTACAAAGCCTGTTAAAAAAAACTGTACAGACAGGATGATTGGTAGGTATTCTATGTCATCCCTTTTCTTTGGTATTCCTATAGTGGGCATTCTTTATAATGCCGAATGTTCAGGCTTTTGCATTGTGCTGATGATGGTGTAAGATAAGCTGATGGAGCCTACTATTTCTGTAGATCAGATTTAAAGGAAGGAGTAGGCGACCGGAGGTGACGAGCTATCTGGTCCAGGATATTTATTATATTCTTTTTGTACACCACATAAACCAAAAATACAGGATAGACATTATAATTCATTGGTCATTGTATGGAGCGAAAGGGCATCGTCACCTTTTTCTAACGAAGCAGTAATACGGGGCGTCACGGCGTCCTCACCTTTCGCACGTTGCAGGTCCTCACTGGATATAAGGTTTCTGAGTCTCAGGCTGACAGAACGACCGGGTGTCACCATTGAACAGACCGCCCAGAGGACACGTTGGATCATAATATGTCGGCTTACGGACGACGAGTAATGGGTAACTCGTCATCTGGCCGTCCAGTAACCTGTCAGGACCAAGCCCAAGTTGTAGACGGCGCCTAGTGTTCCACGCAAGCCTCAAAAAGATGTTAGCAAAACCGAAGGGGTTCTACAGGGCTGATGTCCGTTAAGGCCGTTGGGAATTTCGATAAAGGAATCCCGCGTTCTTAGAGCGCCAAAGGCACCGGTGAGGTTTTAGTCAGTACAAGTCAGACACGCCCTTCCTATCACACAGCAGGAGAAGTCATTGGATAATTGGACCAAAAAAAAAACATTGGTGGCTCGCCGTCCAATAAGGACCAGGTTCGAGTTCATTGCTCCACGGGCCGATATATCTGTTGGGACTGTGGGATAATTATTTTTTCTAACGAAGCCTTATTAATTCTTTAAATCAACTATGTCGATTACATTTTATTTAATTTGATATTTTGTTATGGTTTTCAGTACTGCCGTATGCAGCTGCGATACAGACCGCCTCCACCAGTCTGTGAACATACCAGTTGAAAACGACGTGAGTAAATGCTCACTTCGAAATTTATTACTATTTTTCTGATTTGTTTAAAAAATATGTATCTATCATATTTTATTCAATTTAAAAAAGAAACCCTTACAAAACAGCAATGTATTTTTTTTATTCGTTAATCGAAAGATACAATTAAAAGTAAATGTAAAAAAAAAAACAAAAGAAAAAATTATGAAATATGTGTGTATGTATTAAAATGTTTTCAAAGGACAATTATGGCTCCTAAACATATAACTAAATTTATCTTCTTTCACAGTTTCAAGAACATTGATGATGATGCGGGCGACATTAACTGGTCTCCTGCTTATGGTAGCAATGATGTCGACACTAAGGTAACTGAATTTAACGTTCGTGTTATTGTGTGTCGATACTCTTTAATGAGCATGCTACAATCTAAAAGATCAGAGTGAAGAATTCTGTCTCTTAGGTTGTCTGTCAGTATTGGAAGCGTGAATTGATGTCCAAAGAGATAAAGTTCAAAGACGGTACATAAGGGAGCTTTCTGATGAGAACTGGTCTAGGTAGGTATACAATAAAAAACTGTAGGAATACTAAAAAGCGACCCATTCAGATTTCTGTTCAAAACTTCGACACAGCATTATAAATTGCTTTTGTAAAATTCAAATGATTTTTCCTTATCATCTGCTGTTCTGTACGAGAACGCTAAAGTTGTCAATGTTAGCAATCTTGCCGAACTTTCCTTGGCAATTTGTACTTCAATCTATTTTTACCCAGTTTCAGAAGAGGAACAAAAATGGGGGATGATGGTCTCCAACTCCAGATGTTTCTCCCTAACCTGAATAAACCCGCTCGTATCTCTATCATCCACATTATCAACTACTTCTTAACAGACTTCTTTTCTTCCGTTTTATGTTTCCTCCCATGATTGTGTAGTTTAATTCCTTTCTTCTGGGCCATTTATATTGAAGTCACTTCATGGAGCATATGCCAGGGTGGTGTCTTATAATCCTTTACTTTTATACACTTAGGGGTAGTAAAATTTTCAAGTTGCTTATAAGCAACAACGACTTCTCTAAAATAAACACGAATCAAGTGCAGAAACCTCTCCAACTTACCTGACATGGTAAGTCAGGAGGACCTGCGTCATGTGGAAGGTGAAGACGCCGTGCATATAGAAGATGAAGGTGCCGTCTTTCCAGCCTCTCCTCAAACACTCCTTACCGCCATAATTATGACGTACCCAATTCATCCAAAATGTTGTATGTTGTTGACGATTGATTTAAAATACAATTTATTATACATTGTATGTATACGCTATTTAATTTTAATTAAATACTAAAAACACTTTTAACACACACGAGCCTAATCCTTGGTTTCTGTTACAGTACGGCTGAATATACTTCGCCATCAGGATCAAGCGTAAACGCTAGAGTAGCAAATGTAATCGATTTACCGTCCAACTGTAAACCCGGTGAAGAGGTTGCTGGTGACGGAGTCTGCCGTGAGGTCTGGCGTGATGGTAATGACACCAAGCCAAGCATTTAATTCATGAATCCCCAAGCGACCACCGGTGGCCGCGCATCTATTGTCTTACTATTGTGTCTCTAATTGACGGTATTTGAAGGGTTAATCGTGCACGATCAAGACTAATCTAGTACCTAAAATGTTTAATTTCTGCCTGGATTGTTTCTTTCTTTTGTTGTTTTTATTTCAAGTTTTAGGTACCCTGATTCTAAAACGTTATACGAAATAAATTTTGTGACGATAATAGATACCATTTTTCATTTCTTGAATGTAATATTAATGGTTACACTAGGCAGAAAAATACCGTTGTTAGTTATAACAATCGTTGCATTCGTAAAACAATAGTATGTTGCAGGTTATTGCTAAGTATATTTATAATTTCAATTAAAAATAAAAATATTTCTGTCGTTTTAATGTTTTATATTTCCTTCACGAGCCCGTTTCATTTCACCAAATTTTTACTGCGATTTTGTTCTATGTTTGACCATTCTTGTAGTTGTGCACTCTTTAACTATTGTTAGGTAACTGGAGCTGAAGAGCGTTCTCTAATGCATATCTCGAGCTCATGCCCTGCATGTTCTATAGGATGCAAGTCTGGGCTGCGAGCTAGCCACTCCACGTAGATAATACCGGCGGCGACGTCTTTCATTATATATTGTTGGTCAATAAATAAATAAGTATTTTTATTTATTTATTTAATACTTTATGCACAAATGTACAAAGGCGAACTTAATGCCTTAGGCATTTTCTTCCAGTTGACCTTTGGGTGATGCAGAGAAAGGTAGTGGTAGGTGCAATTTCTTCCTTCTTGTACCATAGTAATGTTCGTGTATATTATCACTGCCACCAATCAAAGACATTGTTTATAATGATTTTGAAGAAATTTCGACGCGTTATGTTCCACATTCGCCCAAAGATATGGCAGGTCAATTGACAAAGCCTTATTCGAAAGAGTACAATACCGGTCCAGAAACGTAAAAGCTGAAAGAATGAGAGTTAGTGAAGAAACACGGGTGGTTTTTAGTCAGTAAAAGACTAACAGCTCCCTCTCGTTCTATCCAGAGCGAGTGAAGTTATTTGATGAGTTCTCAACTTTAAGATAAAGGATTTAAAGGAAACTAACATGAAGAGTTCGTCGGGGCTTCGTTCGCATGCTTTATTCGTTCAGTCTAACCCTCGTCATCATCTTGGAGCCTAACCTATTCTTGTTGGACTGCTCTAAGGTCCTTACTGATTAAGGATTAATTCTGAACTTTGCACCCCTAGAGGCCTAGAGTGGGATGATTTCTCACCTAAAAAAAACACCCAATTGGACCAAACGACGTCTCCCTGCCTCACACCCTGCTGCAGGAAGATAAGTTTCGTGATTGAAGATTTGATTCGGAAGTCGGAGTGACATGTGGGAGTGCGGAGTGAAGTGTTTTCGTGTAAACACTTCAGTACTTCGATATTCCAGTAGCCAATCTGGTACACTCAGAGAGACTGCAGTACAGCCAAAGGCGAGATCAAATCAAAGATTTTCCCGTCGTCCACAAACGTTAAGCAGAGAGACAGAGTAGGTTCTACTCCTGGGATTTCTATATAATCTGTCGCTATATATGTAATTATGTATGTGATCTACGGTGCTGATGCTTTTTTGGAATCCGGCTTATTCACGAGGCTGGGAATCGGCTGGAAGTCGTCTTATGTGCCAGCAAGACGCGGTTCGTGATGACTGAAAAATCATCACTTTTATTTTTATAAAAGCGAAAGTGAGTTTGTTTGTTATATTTTGGTACAGAGATAGTTGGGACCCTGGAGACGGATATAGACTATTTTTTTTTTTAAATATGTGTAAAAAGGGAGAAAGAGTAAAGTATATTAATAAACGAGGGCGAAGCCACGGGTAAAAGCTAGTAGCTTATACAAATTTCTCAGCAGTTAGATCCTTTTTACTTCTGAGCAGGCCATTTTCGTTCGTTTTAAAGAAAAAAATACCACCACACCTCTGTTCTATACTTGTGGCGTTTTCCCCTCGAGTATGACGAAAACAAACAGCTTCTGAAGGTCTTTATGGACCGGTATTTATACGCGTCGTTCCGTCATCATCTGATCCTTTTGTGTGAAGCTACTTCAAAGCTATCCTAATCTCGCGCTGGTTGATGTCCAGGATGTATTCAGGATGTCTTCCTTGTGTTGTATTTCTCAATGTTGAGGACTGTGCACTGTGCTTTATTATTTTTTCTCATACGATATTCCTCCATCTGTTTCTGTCTCTGGCGGTTTGAAGGGCGTTGTGTACTGTAGAGTCAAACTGTGCTGATTTGATCGAACTAACGTGGCGACCTGCGCAAACGCGGCATTTTTCTATCTAATTTACCAGTTATCATGAGCCTTTCGAGGTTGCTATTGTCTTCGTGTCGGGTCAATCTAGCTCTTGGGTTCTAATAGTTGAATCTAGTTCTGAGTTTGCTAGACTTGCAGCGGGTTTGGTAATTGACGCCCATAAAATGCCTCAGTCTCTCACACAAGCTCCGATTTTGCGGATATGGTTATGTTATCGTCGCCTCCTGTTTTGTGAGCTGGCTCTGCACCTTGCAAAAACCTTGGAGTCCTTACACCGCTCAATCGCGTCTTTAAAACTCCTGCGGTATAAGCGGCTATGATCGTTTTTGAATATAATGCAAATAATGAAGGTATTTTCTCAAAATATCATAATATTATTAGGTACGGCCGCTTATTTATTCTTGATTGGTAGATTATTATTGAAAATTAGATAAAGGCCTCATTAATTCTCTAAATCAAAATCAACCATGGCGACTACATTTTATTTAATTTGAGTTTTAGCCATGGTTTCCAAAACTGCTGGTATAAAACATGGAGCGACTGATGATCCACACATCTGTAAGTCAACAGCTTCAGGTAAAAACAACGTAAGTACATGTTTACTTTAAAATTCAATTTTATTTTCTTTCTGATTCGTTTAATAAAAATATTAAATTTTGTTCAATATTTTAAAAATCAACCCCTTTATTGTTTGCTTTTTATTGGTTAAAGTTATCTTTATCTTTATGTGTGTATAACTTAGAAGAGGTAAAATAGATTTTTTTAACCTAGAACCAAAAATTCGCCTACATGTGAGATGTGACATTCACCAACCGGCACTGGGCCTCTCCTAGAGGGGAATTAGCAGCAAGGTGGAGGCCTGAGTCTCAGTAGTGAGAGCGTTAGAAGGCTGATTATGCTTATATGTTTTAAAGGGTATTTAGTCTCTGGTCATGAACGTAAATTTCAATTTTCCTTCGCAGTTTCAAGAAAATTTATCGGAATCATGAAGATCATGCAAGCAATATTCGCTGGTCTGCTGTTCCTGATGGCAGTGTCGTGGTCGCTAAGGTTATTTTAACTGCTACTGAATTTAGCTATCGTATTGTTTATTTTAAAACTTTATGCACAAATGTACAGAGAGAACTTAATTATTGTGTGCTGAAACTTTTTGATGAGCAACTACTCAAAAAAGTTAAAGTGAAGTATTTCGGCTCCCATATCGTTTAGCAGTATTAGAAGTGCGATTTACAAACACAGCGCAGTTTTTCTAAGTGACCCGTTATTTTCCTAGCCTAGTGTTTTTTTTACTAACGCTATCACTAAGGTTCTTTACATTATCTCTATGCGACTTACACCTTTATGTCCACTTTAAACTTGAAAACCTCACTAGAGCTATCGATGCTATCGGCAATTTTCTAGAAAATATCAATGAATAACCTACTAGGCTTTTACACTACAAGCTACAAACTTCTTCAACCTCTTCTAGACTATGGCTAATACATGCTTTCTTGATGTCACTATCTTGATAGCCTGGAACGTCTGTAGAATTTGTGCATATATAGACAGCGGAATAAGATGAAAAGTCTTACATACTTTCATTGAAATGAAAAGACAAGGTACTCTGACCAGGCAGGTGTGTGTCTGTGTGGGCTACTGCATTATGGTATTGTCGTCGGGCAGTTGTATCTGTTCAAATCACGCACAGAACTTTGATTGTACGATGTAAAAAAATATTTATGTCCGGTCAGGTCTTTTTGTAGTTTGTATGTGGCTAGATATATGTCGCCTCACATCCGCTTCGCGTATTGGCTTTCGGAAGTACGGCCGTTTGTCAGAATTTCGGTAAAACTGGCTGCCTATTGGGCAAGTCATCTTGAACTCACTCTTTCTTTTCTTTTTTCTATGCCAATTTCTCTTTAAGGGATAGTTCTTTATCTGACGTTTCCAGGAGAAGAATTTGCATTTTTTTCGTAAAAACATGCCCCATAAATATGTATATGATTTAATTAATTCAAATATTGTAATAGCTGCTTCCAGCAGGTTCACCCGCGTGACAGTAGATATTATGCCAAAGGAAAATATTCTTAGGGTAAAAAGTGACATGGTCTGCCGGTGAAGAAGTACTTTCACCTTTATAATATTAGTGTGATATATAACTATAGCTGTCTTTATACTATGTGTTGTACATAATATATTTGTTATATTTGTTGGGCGAAACCGTTATAAAAATTACTAGAATTGTGGAACTAATCTTTGATTTCTGTAACAGCACGGCTGATTTGGTTACTCCAGTACCAGACGAAACCCGCAGAAAAACGGTGGATGCGCCGGCAAATGTAGAAGAATGTAAAGAAGGTGAGACGAGAGGCGTTGATTTAGTTTGCCGTAAGGTTTGGGCCGATGAAGGTGATAAGCCTCTGACCGACGCTCAACCATGAACGATCCAGGCCAATCTTGTGTCTTTTAAGTTTCAATTCTGCCTGATTTATCTTTTGTTTTGTTACTTTATATATCTACTTAACATGTTCTAGTAACTTGTTCTAATTCAAAATTGTATGTATTTTAAAGGAAATAAAAAGTTGTTCCAGTTAAAGCATTACATTAATGACCAATTCCAGTATCATGTTCCCTGTTACGCTTGATTGAGAAATGATTTCATTAGAAAAAAATATACTTTAGTCGCCTATTGATAGACGACTCGTTTTAATGTGACAGAGTACTATCATGAGTTAATACCTACCCGTAATAACACCACTTACTCCCTATGTGGGTCTAACCCATGCGACGTAGACAAATGTTCAGAGTTATTTTTTTCCATAGCGTGAGGAGTCTCGACCCCAGATAATGGGAGCAGGGACGGACCAAGAAGCTGAAGAAGAAATGTTGGTGGAGACCTGCTCCCACCACAAACTTCTACTTTTTATCTTGAATTCATTTTGGTTTTAAGCTTGTTTTGGGTAAACTTTGTAAATTGTTTTAAACTGTCTATAACAGTTCCGGTAATATTGAATGTTGACGCTTAAGAATTCCATCAACATTTCTAGCACCTTTACAGAAATAAAGCAGATTTTTCTGAACGAAGGGTTAGGGTTCTAGGGTCTAAGGGTTTTTAAAATAAAGTAGGTATATTTATGAAAAAAAAAAAGTATGTGTCATTTGTTTGGTATTCCGAAAAAAAGGCACATCCTTCGGAGGTGGTAGGCAATGTAGGATTATAGGCCCTTTTAAAACTATTTGCATCATCGACTGAAGAACGCATACCAGTATGTTTTGACTCTTTTCGAACAGAATAGGTACAAGGAAGTATTTAGAAAACATTAATATGCAAAAATGTTTTCGTCTAAATATGCATGCGAATTAAGCCCGGTTTGTGTTTGCATACTCAATCTACAGATGGTCATATCCGTTACAGTTAGCATAAAATGTTCTTAGGAGATTGTACTTAATTTTTTATATAGGTAACTGTTAACTGCATTCGTCAATTTTGGAAAAGAAAATACAAAAAATAGGTCATTTATATTACAAGTTTTTAGATGGCATTCGATTTTTTTAGCCCCGCATCGTTTTTTATCTTGGGGCCATTTCTGGCCATGTGTGCCCTGCGAACATTATGATCGTCATATCCTCTTCGCCGCAGTCGACCGCGAGGTTTCTAATGAAAAACAAACAAGTCTTTTTGACCAACCAAGTTCGAGGACTCGAAAAACCACAAATTACCAAAAAAAAAACCGAATTGTAAATGTATCACCGTGGTCTCTTCACAATGTACCACTACTAAGGTATATGTATACATAACTATATTACAAGTAGATAAATTTTACTGCTATTTATTGAAATAGTCAACTATATGCAATATAATTTATTCAGGTGTGTTTTGAAGTATACGTATTGATAAGATGTCGTCATCGACAGTTGTAGGAAAAATATTGATAGCAGATCATTTCGAGGGAGAAAACGTAATTTTCGAGACGGCCCTATAATCAGTGAATCATGGCGGACGGAGCGTGGCGTCATTGAGTGTGCACGTCTGATAAAACCCTGTGGAGAAGTTTGTATAAAACTGCTTGCCGGCCGGTTTACCGCATCAGTCCTGTCTTGCACCTAGTCGCGACCGTGTGTGTGAATCAACCTCAGATTTTACCTGTCTATCATAACGTAAGTAAATGTTCCTTTAATATTTATATTCAGAATCTAATTGGAATTCAAACATAGGACGTTTTATTTTTTAAATCGAATTATAAATTAGATTTTTTTTTTATTAGAATTAGCTTATACTTTTATCTATGCTTTTTACGTTATGGAGATCTTGGAATTTAATTTCAAGGAAGTATTTGCAAGAGCCATAGATTCGAAGTTATGTTTGCACATAAATCACTATTCACAGTAATTTACATAGTAGATATTATGTAAATGTTTATTAACCGACCTGTGTCTTCTTTTAGGTACCTATGTTTTCTTTTAACCTTGTGTTAAGTGCTATTTACTTCTATGTAAAGTTTTTTCTCAAAAGTTTACAATACTGAGCTTCAAATTCATTTTTTATTATTATAGCATTATTAGTATTAAGTTCAGTGCTCTTGATCATTCAAGGCCAGCCTAACCCGAGTGAGCCCAGAGGTCGTGACGACACGTTTTTTGCTTGTCGGGAAGTTTGATTTTTTCTTTTGGGTTTCTGCAAAATGCGTTCAACCTTTAACAACGAAACCTATCAAGGTTAAGGTAAAATGAAACAATGTTTTATCTTTAAATTCCAATCATCATCTACAAAGTAAAGTAGTTTTTTTTACCTATCTATCATTAATTACTTCACTACATTGCATAGTATAAAACAAGGTCGCTTTTTCTGTCCCTATATCCCTAAGTACACTTAAATCTTTAAATCTACGCAACGGATTTTGATGCGGTTTTTTTTAATAGATAGAGTGATTCAAGAGGAAGCTTTATATGTATAACTAGCTTCTGCCAGCGACTTCGTACGCGGATCCTGTTGCTTATGCCAGCGACAACGAAGTGGTCAAAATCAAAGATCTGAAACGTCTGGTGTCGAATTCTGAGACAAAATAAAGAGCCTGGAAAACAACGTGATGCGCGAGACGATTCGAGACGTTCCAGATCTCTCCCTTCCACTTACGCGCGTGACAGTGTGCACACACCTTAGATATGGTGCCATAGACAAAAATAAACAGAAAGCTCCGAACTGCTAAGCTATCGGGAGTTACATGTGTTATTGTGAGTCAACCATAAAACATAGACATATGATGTCTTGGGATATTTTTTATATAATTTTAAAGAACATTTCCGTTATACATGACTTCTGTGTAGCTTTAACCATTAAGGCTGCAAACGCGACGGAAGCTTAAAAAATGGAGTAATTTCTCTCGTTTCCCCAACATTTCCCTTCACTGCTCTGCTCCCATTGATCGTAGCGTGATGAAAAGTATACTATAACCTGCCCAGGAGTATGAGGAATGATTGTACCAAGTTTCGTTAAAATCCATCGCGTAGTTTTTGTTTCTATAAAGAACATACAGACAGACAGACAGACAGACAGACAGACAGACAGACAGACAAAAATTTTACTGTTTGCATTTTTAGCATCAGTATCGATCACTAATCACCCCCTGATAGTTATTTTGGAAATATATTTCATGTACAGAATTGACCTCTCTACAGATTTATTATAAGTATAGATAACATCTATTAAATAGTGGAGAAATACTGTTACCCGAGCGAAGCCGGGGCGGGTCGCTAGATTATTATAAAATAAAATAATATTGTTTCCTGCTGACTTAGGTATGGACTAAGTCCTAATTTCAGCTGCATTAACGAAATTTTTTCGATAATATTTATCATAATTACTAATTTAATTAGTAGATAAAATCATTTATCAACGTCAACTCAGTTGCATCGATACTCCAAGGTACATTTCATGTTTTTTTTTTGTTTCATTCTTTGGAACAAAATTTCATATTACATAACGATAGTGGACGAATGTGATATTTCACATTAACGGAATGTTTTTTTTTTTTAATATTTAGACATCGCAATATCCTATGCCCTTTTATGTGTCTGAACTTTACCTATGAGGTAGTAAAAACTATCAATGTATAATTTCTGAGGTAATACGATATCTAGGTACTCATGCTTTACTAATATGACAATAATATATAATTACAGAATGGCTGACTCCAACCGCATCGTATTCCCTGACGAGGTCGCCGAGACCAAGGCGAACGCCGTGGAGGCCGCGGAGACCCAGGACAAGACATCTGGCGGAGACAGCAACACCGTGGAGGTGACACCCAAGGAAGTGCTCATCACCTCGAGGAACATGATCACCGTCCCCACCAACTGTCCCCCCGGATACAAAATGGGCGCCGACGGCGTTTGCCGCGAAGTTTTCAACTAATCAAGTCGCTTATAAGAAAAGAAATTTAGTGTTAAGTGTTTAAAATAAGGATTGTTTACTTCTGTCTCATATCCTCTACGTTTGTGCACGTTCTAGTGTCGTTGAGACAGTTACGATAGCTAAAATCCGTGACGAGTAAACGGTCCTTTAGATATAAGAGCTACTAATAAACATCATTTAAAATAACAACGTAAATTATGTCATAGCAGTATTAATGAGGTCGAATCAGAAGATGTATTTATGTTTTTTTACCTGATCCATTCAGTGTTGTGTTGTGTTATGAGAAGATGATTAAATGTTAAAATGAGTAAACATTAAGTTTTTTTTTGAGTTTAAACGTATCTAATGTGACCTAGAATGAAATCCGTGTTGTAGTAATTATTAAATAATGGCTTAATAATGACTGACCTTGAAGAAGCTCTTTTGTATGTACTTGATGATCTCCAACTTTCGACAAATACTCAGAAGTTGATGTTGTTTTGCCCATCAATATCATTCGCAGTTAGGTTAGGCATTCTACCCTTGCGGACTGCAAGGGCTGGAAGCAAAGAGAATATCAGGAAAGTAATGAGGGTCTCAAATTATTGCGTGCCTTTTAATTCACTAGGTATACCGCAAGCGAACGCTGGGGTTCGCTCTCTCATTGTTATATTCTGTCTCTAATTAGAGTGTTCGAAAGGTATATAAAGGTGTATAGGAAAATAATCTTCTATTCAATCGCTCATCCAGACACGGCTGCTTCATAGGTAGGTTGTAAAGAACGGAGGGAATAGACACGCGGATGACCCGACGATGATGATACAGTCACTAGAATTTACACCTAATATATGATGATGTATGGGTATGATAAGTATGATGCACTGCTAATATGGGCTAATAGGCATAGTAAACCATGTCACATATTTTTCCGTGTTTTACCTATACATTCATAACTCAATATAAATACGGTGTAGTGGGCAGAACCCTTAACTCGGAAATCGGGTAAGTACATTTTTCCAACAGGGTCCAAAAGAAAAAAAAAACAATCCGTAGAAAAAGTTCCAAGTAGAGTGGGTGTGATTGACGTCAGCCTCATGAATGAGATACTTACTTATGTTCTTGCAAACCTAATTGTAAATAATTTGCTAAAGACGTATACGGAATGGCTTCGGTCGCCTTCAGCTCATGAAGGACCCGAGAAACCTTATTCCATAGGTTCCTTGGGTCCTTCATAAGCTGTAGGAGTTGGGTATTCGACCAAAGGTTTGAACCGATTCACAATCCTCATTTTAGGGCAAAATTTTTGCCAATCAAATCCTTTAGTCAGAAACGTTTATTTCTAATAGACCAATTACTGGCACTTTTGCACATTCAAAAGCGTAGATTTCTATGGAGAAAAACGTGCAAGAAACTCCATGGTCATATTTCTTATCGCTTCTAATATGTGAGCACTTAGCTTCAGCTTACGAAAGACCCAAGGAACCTACGGAAATACGACCGAAGCTTTGAACCAATTCACAATCCTCACTTTAGTGCAAAATTTCTACCAACTTCTTCTTCCTGCCTTTATCCTATATTGCTTGGAGTCGGCACAACACATTTTTTTCTTCCATTCTGTCATTATATATTATTACTAACTCCTTTTTCTTTCATATCACACCTCACACAATCCATCCATCTACAAGGATACTCAGAACTCTTTTAGTAATATGCGCTTCATCCCTCCTCTTCACATGACCATACCAAGACAACCGTTTTTCTTTCAACTTTTCAGTCACACTAAAGGGATCAAACGGGGTTCAAAAGTTTAAATGGAGAAACCAAATCTCACGCGGGCTAAGCAGAGCTAGTTTTTTCATATTTTTATTAGTTCACAGTAAAAGTAGGTGCGTTCCTAGTTAGATATCGGAGCTAGGTAGGTGCTGACGTCATAGTTCAGGGTTTAGATATCAAAGCTAGTTAAAAGGTGAGCCGAAAAAATTCCATGAAGTCCGTGCTATCAGTTTGTATTGACTTTTCACATAAACTATCGATGCGTAACAGCGTAACTAGTAAACAGCAATAAAAAATTAGGAAATGGTACTTACCTACCTATCTACTCACTAGTTTCAAGATCATTATGAGTGATGATGACATACTAAACATTGTGTTCCTAATAACTACAGTGCGATTATATTATCATTAAGATTTTTTTCACTTCTATACGGATTAAGGATTAATTAAGATTAATCGGTGGATTTCCTCATTTAGGTAAGTACTCTAATTAGGTTCTTCTTAGGGTACCGTAACCAAAGGGTAAAAACGGGACCCTATCTGTCTATCTATCACCAGGCTGTATCTTATGAATCGTGATAGCCAGCCAGAAGTTTTTTTTTTTCAGATTATGTACCTATTTCTGTAGCAGCAGTATTTTATTTTGTTTTTAGTAGATAGTTGTTATCGCTATAATCGCTATAACAACTATCTACTAAAAACCGAATACAATAAATTAAAATAAAAAACGTTGTGTAGATAATTTATAGATAGATTTTTTTTCGCTTTTAAGGTTCCGTATCTCGGAAAAAGAACCCTTAGGTAGATCACTTCGCTATCCATTTGTCCGTCAAGACTCTTTTTTTCAGGAACACATGAAAGTATCGAGTTGATATTAAATCAATTACTTCTCAGGTTTGCGATCCCTTGAATAAGAGCAAAAACAATTAAAAGATATTTAATACTTTTCTATAAGGTACTTGCCATTGACCTAGAATCATGAAATTTTACAATAAGCAAGTTATCACAGAGTAAACGAAAAAGTCAGAAAAATGTTAATTAGGAGTTTATTTTATTTATTTGGTGTTGTAACACCAAGAGTCGAGTCGAGTCGAGTCCAAGACGTCGACGGCACGCACTGTTCCCGCGCGCCTCAAGGAGTTGTCAGCAGCAGGAGGGGCCCAGCTGGGTCGAAGCCTACTGGGGACACGGTTGTCCGAAAGGGAGCTCGTACCCCGGTATGAAGGCTAGAAGGAACGGCGCGGGGTTTTAAGTCAGTAAGAGTCTGACACTGTCTCCCGCTCCACCCAAGAGCGGGTTTCGTCAAAGATGATTTTCCCCGTCGACAAAAAAAAAAAGTGTAAAAGTGTTTTTTAAACCTATTTGCAAAAATAAATATCATTTATCATCATTTCTCTTAATTCCTCAGTGATACAGTATTTTCATTTTTAAACGTTATAGGTGTAGAAAATATCTGTTTACGACACCACTTCTGCAAATTAACGATTATCTGCAAGGAAATAGCCGGAATACCTCGCGCCGTGCGTCAGAAAAAGAAACGTGATCGAATGCAGTGCCAATGTCAAGCAAATTGGAAAATTGATATCCGAACTGACGACGTTAAAATCTTTTTATGCCAGTGTCAAGTTTTAAAGTTTTTGTAGTCACTGAGTTATTTTGATTAGAATGCTGATGTAATGGTGCGTCCAGACCTGGAGAATGCGCTGCTCGCGAAAACTCAAATTTTTCAATAATAAAAAATAAAGGCTGAATAGCTGGCCGGCCACAGGAAAAAATCAAAATGGCGGAAAAGTGGCAATCCGTCTTGGATTTTTCGAGTTGTAGAGTTTTGTTTACATTTCCGTACAGCAGATAATGATTAGTCCATCAGATTAAAATAGTGATTTAACGCCTAATTTCTTAAAAGAGGCTAAAGCAGTAATAGAAAACCTTTTGCCGCCTTATTCAGAAGAAAGATACCTACCTAAAATCATAGGTACGACGACTCAGGTTTTAGAAACTTTTTAATATTTTATTTTTTATTTTCTTTGTATTCGTAATAAAAGCACAGTGCTTACCTAAAAATGTACTATTGTAGCCATTAATAAAATATTCAACCTGATCAAGTAGTTTTGCGTTTTTTTAATTGTTGTAGTAAGTTATTGGTTTTTATATTATACATACCTATTAGAGGTCCCGGCAAATGTTACCCTGCACTGCTGAATTTTCGAAAAAAAAAAAAATATACCGGATAGTAGCGCCACCTACCGGGTTCAATTGTATTTCTAAACCATTCAGGGACCCACTTAAATATACGCACGAAATTTCATTCAAATCGGTCAAGCCGTTTCGAAGAAATTAGGTCACAAACACACGTAGGTACAGAAGAATCCATACTTTACTAATATTGTATATGTTGTCTGATGTTGGTCTGTCTGCTGTTACGCTTTCAAGAATAAAAGGTTTAACCGATTTTGATGAAATTTGGTACGGAGTAATCTTGAACCCCGAGGAGGCATAAGCTACTTATTATCTGACTTCGACTTTTCACATTCTCTATAGCCGACTTTCTTACGGATGAAACCGCTGCGCTGGCAGAAGCTTCATAATCACGGATATCGTTCTTAATAAATGGTAACTGAGGTAGGGTAATTAGTGACCGATACTTATACACGATATTATACTCATGATTACAAACAACTTTTCTGAAGAAATTTTTTTTTGTACTCATTAGTTTTATTTTATCACATAACAAAACAGCTGTTCGCGCAAATTCACGTGCACGCCGGCGACCTCTCAGCTGTTAGCCGCGTTACCCCGTGGTCTCATGTACCTTATAAACCTATCGGTGTATGTAATCAGTGTAGGTAAAATAATATAAGTTAAATAATGAGTATGAAAAAAGTTTCTTTGGGAAAGTTGTATGTAATGATGAGTATAATATCGTGTATAAGTATCGGTCACTAATTACCTGTTACCTTATATATAAAAAATATACATACAAAACTTCATCCAAATCGGTCCGGTCGTTAAGGAGGCGTTAGGTGACAGACACGTACAGAAGAATTATATGATATAGATTAAAGGTTACCAGCAATTGCTAGTAGCCATTTAAAAAAAAGGTTAGTCTAAAAGACGATTTAAATTCCTACTATAATTTATTATTAATTTCTACCATGTTGTGCAGCTAAACGAAGGCGGATGATATTGTCTGAGTTACAGAAGTGTAGCTGTCTAGGATGGCGTGAGCGTACAGCTGTCCTCCGCGCCGACACCCGTGGAGGAACTCGTCGAGCTGGCAAGTTCAGCCTTCATGGAGACTGCGGTCAACTACCAAAGCGATAACCTACATATTACCTACATTTTATGAGCGAATCAATCTTTATCTTTTCTATCTTAACCATTTTCTTTTTCATTACAATAAACAAGCACGTTTCAATAAATTTCAGTGCCTGTTCAAATAAATTAAAAAATTGTGATGTCAAATAAAACCCATTTTGTTTTACTAATAATTAACGATCATTTACTTTAAAATATTCATATAATTACATAATAAAGTCCTAACTCTGTTTGTGATAATTAAAACATAGGGTCTAAGTTTAAAAAAAAAATAAATATTATTCATTCCTATAACCCTGACATCGTAAAATATTGTTGATATTCGCCTACAAAAATTATAAGTAACCGAGCGTTGCGTAAGTTTTAACAAATGGAGCATCACTTTCGCAGGAATTCCTGAAAAAGAAAAAGAACAAATTTAGCACGTCTTACCTGTTGGACGGAGAAGGGAGAACTGGCTATCGTACAACAGAAATACTTGGTATGGAATGAAAACTATCAAACGGCCTGGATATGATTGTAAAAGCATGATTTCAAAAACTTTCGAAGTCTATCCACACCAGTCAGGATAAATAGTGTTCTGGGTAAAAGTAACTGGGTAAGAGTGTCTAGGTTGAGTTTCTTTAACGCGATCGACACATTTATGACGTTCGGCGCTCCGATTGGTCCGTTTGAGTATCTTAACCAATCAGAGAGCAAAACGCGATAAACGTTTCGACCGCGTTAACGTCAAAACCACTCGCACTCATCGCACAGGACCGCTATTGTCTTCGCAGTGCGAATTTTTGTTTTATATAAATGCAGGCAGGAAAGAAGTATTAATTATTTTTGTACCCTTTGGCCTGAAGCCCCTAACTTTTATAAAATGTTATTTTTAAAGTGAAAATTTATTTAAAGCGCTGAGTAGGTACAACTCGTATATATTGTGGGTATTAAATGAGACTGATCCGTCACGCTCGGCTATGTAACGCCCGTTCGGGTAAGATCAGCTCGAGTCGACTCAAAGAGCGAGAAAGATAGGTATAGTCAAAAGGGCACTGCTAGACTCCCTCGTTTTAAATGTTATTACTTTAAGAATATAGATAAAAAAAGTTATTTAATACATTATTAATCTAGGCTTGATTAAATTATCACTTATATCGTATTTGGCACATCGTTTTTAAATCTTTTACCATACAATGTGTACAAAATAACACCAAATAAACTGAACTTATTTTGTTTCACAATTTGGAAGACTTGAATGGGCCAAGTATATCGGTAGAGGACATTTTAATTAAACTTTAGCATGTTCAGTCATGAATTTGTAAACGTTTGAAAATACAAAATTTCTTTACACTCTGGGGTCGATCGATATAAATATATATCTGGGGTTTAGGTTGAGATTTTCTAAGTTTTCATCATTATGTTTAAAATAAAAATCTTTAAAAGTATGATCATGATGAATAATAAAAAATCAGGGATAATTAATTGGTTACGGTCAACTAAAAGATGAGCTACAGCAGCATTACAAAAATGGCGTTATAAAGTGTCTGCGTGCCAATTAGTAAGAAAATAATAGAAACTAAAATGATAGTGGATATAAAAAAATATTTAATTTAATTTTTATATCTACATACTTTTCACTATATACAAATAAAGTTCAAAGTAAATAAAACATAACAAACATAAAGCGAATAAAATTATAGTTAAATATACAGTAACGTAACTCTTATAAAATTGTGCGTGATTTTGGAAATAATTTCACCATGTGAACAAGTTTTATAATTTAACAGAAATTGTCATGCAGAAGTCCTACGTCATGCTGAAGCATGTCTAGATGCACTCTCGTGACACTACGCCTGCACGGGTCCAACCGGACAGAACACAACACAACAGTCGTCTATCAACTGCACCGCCAGGACCGAGGGTACACACATGGCTCGCTTGAGACTCATCGCATGAAGGGGATCAACATCATACACTAACTACGGCGGCCTACGATGCACAACTAATCTCGCGAGTACTTACTCGTCCTCCCATGGACAAATGTCGTTCCGCTGCTTACGCTCAACGATGCCGCTTTTATTATCACGCTTAACAATATTTGTTTCAGAGACCGACGTCAGTTCGTCTTTATGAGCAATATGTTTCGTCGCGTCCGCGTCGGACGCCGCCCTGGAATCTCCCGAGACCCTTTGCAGTGGCGCCGAAGGCACTTTGTCTACGTTGTCGTCGTCGACCCCGATGTCCTCGCACACGGCGAGCGGCGCCACCGGCACGCGCGCCACGGGCGCCGCCGGCGCGGGCGCTGCGGGCGCCGCCAGCGAACAGCACGCCTCCGGCGTTATACTCTCGGCGTCCTGCTTCGACTCCGACTCCCTCGCGCTCTTCAGCTCGACCTCTTGAACAGAGCTCATGGCAGCATCCTCACTCTCGGACGTATTCTCCGGAAGATCACCGATTTTGCTACTCGTATCTCTACTTGAGGCCGGACTGGTTTCTTTTATCGTTGACGATTCTCGGGACAGCACACGTTGCACTGATACGACGTCGTCTTCGGACGATTTCGTTCGGTCTGAGTCCCTCGAGTCGGACACGGCACCGGAAGTGGACGAGTCGTCATAGGACTCCACTGAGGGCGCGCAGACGACAGACTCCAGCACGGACCGAATTCTCGCGGTTTCATGTGGCGCCTCCTCTTGCGAGCTATCACAACCTGGGTCGGGCGGCTTCGGCTCGAGCCCCTCCGTGAACGGCGCCGAGCGCTCCTCGCCGAGCTTGCCCACGGGCCGCAGTGGCTCCGTGGGCGTGGCGTCCGCCGACGCAAACACCGAGGAGGGCTCGTCCGAGTGCGCCAGCGAGCGCGTCGTGTCCTCCGGCGAGCCGGTGCCGGGCGGCGAGTACGTGGACTCGTCGTCGGGCGCGGAGCTGACGCTGATGGTGGGCGTGGGGTGCGGCGGCGGCACGATGGCGCGCGGCGCGGGCGGCGGCGCGGGGCGCGGCGGGCGCGGCGAGTGCGGCGGCGACGCCAGCGGCGCCAGGTGGCGCGGCTCCACGGCCGACAGGCGGCGCAGCGGCGGCGGCGCGCCGCGCAGCCCGCCGTCCAGCGTGCTCTGCTGCGGTAGGCGGCGCGCGCGCTCGCTCACCACGCACGCGCTCACGTCGGACGACGAGCTGCCCGAGTCGGCGGCCGAGTCCTGCCGCCGCCGGCTGGTGCCGCCGTACACCACTTCGCGCGACGAGCACTCCCACGGCAGGACGTCAGCAGTGTCGTCGTCGAGAGGATCCCTGTAATTAATTATTAAGTATGATTTTAATAATTTATATAAATTTAGGTTATTTTTATAATCTACAAATTAGCTTAGCCATAGTATTTCCCTAGGGAGACAGTCGACTCAACATCATCTATTTGTATAATATAACCGAATTACCTGAAGGTGGTGAGGTCGCAGAGGTTGGACTGCGAGTGGCTGTGGGAGGGCTGGTCGGGCGCGCGCGGCGGCTGCGCGGCGCACACGGCCAGCTCGTGTGCCGAGCCCGACAGCGAGCGGTCGGAGCCGCGCCGCCGCGATAGCGCCGCGCCCCCGCCGGCCGCAGCCGGCTTCTTTTTCACTTGGCCACCGAAGTTGAAAAATCTACGCAGCAAAAGTTCCAGTAAAGAATCCAATAGCGTATAGCAGATCCAAGAAATATGAGGAATGGTAATGGAGTCAAAATATTTAAAATGATTCTGTGAGAAAATTAATAAATAAAATTAAAGACATGCATGCTGCAGTAAGGGTGGACGGCACATCTTTAAATTAAATAATTAACTACAAGTACTGGTGCTCACTTTTGAACCTCGTCTGTAACAAGCCCAACTAACTTAGCCTTCTTCTGGTGCACGTTCCTGCCCTCGGTCAGTAGCCGCTGAAAGTGGTCTGATCTCACAAATCGCGGGTAGCAGTCCTTCTTGAGGAGCAGCCCGTACACGTGCTCGGCGGCGTGGTCGAGCGCGTACCGCGAGCCGCTGCGCAGCCCCTCCGTCACGCGCTCGGCCGTGGCGCCGTCGATGTTGATCTCGCACGGCGCGCCCGGCTTCAGAAACTCTCTGGCGAATTTTACATAAACTTAAGTCTGTCGTTGTGAGACAACTGATATACTGCAGTGAACGAGAAAGAATTCTGCCCATCAATTTCGGTAACCAATTTAACCAGAGCATTAGTAGAATTCCTTTGATTGTTTTATCACAGCCAAAAAGATTGTTTAGTTCGCGAATCCTGAGTTGGAGAATACATTAACAATGTTTATTTAAGGTTAATGGAAGTAACGGCGGAAGTGATGAAAAGTCTCTGCAATCTTAGTGATAATATTATGATTGCAAAAACCTTTCATTTATCCTTTATCAATTTGTTTTTAAATAAAAATGACCCGGTTACATTCCCCTGTGATACAAGTATCACAAGTCAATCATTCGTTAGATGTTATCTACAAAGAAATTCCTTGACTGTGATTTTAATCTTACCAAAAATATTTTTTCTTTCTTGGAAAGGTATTATTGGTTCACTTTTTATATCCAACTAAATTGGTATATAGAGACTGTGTCAAAAGGTTTGACCGAGTCAAGGTATATGACAAGAGGAATAGAAACATACTCGTAGATATCTTCAAGCTTCTTGGGTATCTGTTTGGTGCTGCTGCGTCGCAGGTCCATGACCGCGAGCCAGAACCTGATGTTCTCGTGCGAGTACTCCTTTCGCAGGAAGCTGGTGAACTCCTGCAGCCCCGTGGGGTCCGACACTAGCTCATCGATGGACACCGCCCAGCGTTGCACCCGCCTCTCTGGTGGAACCTCCACTCTAACCAGAAAAAAACGACATTTTATGTTTTCGTAATAATTCCACCATCAGAATATATTGAAATTAAGAAGTTTTGATAAGTTCTAAACTCTCTAAGAAGATGGTTTCGTATTTGTTTTTAGTTCTCTGATAGCAAGAAAACTGGTCGAATTTTAAATAATGAAATATTGAAATGTAAAGAAATCAGGCATATAAGGTAGTGTCTACTTTGTACAGGCGTAGTACTAAACTCACAGAGGCTGGTTAATTTGCCAGAATAGGGTGTCGTCGGTGACCCAAGGGTTGGAGGGCTGCGGCTGGGTGAGCCAGGGATCGTAGGGAGTGAAGGTCTCCGAGTAGGCGATGAAGGCCTCAAGGGCAATTGAAGTCTTCACTCTCGTACGGTCCAGACTCGCTTTTAGATGCTCAATCTAGAAGTAGAAAGTTAATAAGAAGAATTTTAGTCATGTCTAAATACAGAAGGTGGGGATGCTACAAGAAGTAGTGTAACAGATGTCTACGTTACAGTGGATTCTAACAAGTTGGAAGCATGGAATTATAGCAAAGAAATCAAATACTATGTATCTAAAGGGACGTACACACATCAGTCTCGTAAACGTCGTGTCTACGGTACTCACGTAAAAAACTATGAATCGGTAGAATTCGTAGAACAGCCGTTACGACCAGTGGTAAGTCGCATAGGTATCTAGAGACTAGTGACGCGACTGATGTTTGTGTATGAACCTTAAACAGGCTATGAAGTGGTTAGTACGTACCTCCCTGGTGACCTGGTAGACGGAGCGCTTCTTGGCGCGGTGGTGGCGCGCGCGCACGGGCACGGGGCAGGGCTCGAGCGCGCTCACCACGCCGGGCGGCGGCCGCGCCACGCGCCAGTACGCGCGCTCCTGGCTGTCACTCACTATCTTGTCGCCTTTCTTCCTCTCTTTAGCTAAACGAACCTGGGGAGGAAGAAAACAAAATTGAGATTGTTATTATTCTAGAGGAGTTCGGGATCGTCGTCCCGGATTGTTTGAAAGAGTTACCGCGTCTCTGGTAAAGCAAAGAGCAACCGATGAAAACAATTGAGCGTGAGGTGATATCTCTTCGGGCCCTCAAGCCTAATCGGTGCTGTTGTGAGTGATGAGTATTTTTTTTTTTAAATAACCGACTTCACTAAAGAATTGAATTGAATATGAGTACTTCCCTCGATTTCGCCAAGATTCCATCATCAAATCCCAACTTGGTAACTTGACCATTTGGGAAGTATAACCTTTCCAACAAAAAAAATTTTTTTAATCGGTTGGCAAGCGCCAAAGTTGTGCGCGAAAACACATTAAATAAAAATAACAATCCGAATTGAGAACCTCCTCCTTTTTTAGAAGTCGGTTAAAAATGAAACTACATAACTATTTTATTCTTCAGTCTTTGAAAATATCCAGTTGCATACGCAGACATACATTCAGTCAAAAAAGTATCGGGAATGGATAATTTGTTTATGGTTCCAAATTCAAATTTTTGTTTTTTTGTAGTTGTTAGATTGGCACAACTGTTTTCCACTTTGGCGCGGAGTTTGAGTTGCATCTGTTATTTATATTAAATACAGTGCTGGTTTTAGTAATATCATATAATAGTGTGTATTGCGAATTTCATAATGGACAAAAATATCGAACAAAAAGTTTGTCTTAAATTTTGCATCGCCAATAGAATTTCGTGTTCGGAGTCACTGAAAATGTTACAGAAGGCTTACGGTGAATCGACTTTATCAAAAACTCGTGCTTATGAGTGGTTCAAAGCGTTCAAAAGCGGTCGAGATGTGATGGAAGATTTGCCTCGCTCTGGTAGGCCGTCAACGTCTGCAACTGAAGTTAACATCGCAAAAGTGAAGGAAATAGTGACTGAAAATCCCCATTCAACTCTGAGAGAGATAGCCGCCGAACTTTCTGTATCTCACGAGTCGATCCGTACCATTTTAACTAATCATTTGGGTATGAAACATGTTGCTGCTCGGCTAGTCCCAAAAGATCTGAATTTTCTCCAAAAACTCAATCGCATGAAAGTCGCTGAGGACATGCTAGAACGAGTCAGTTCGGACCCAACATTCATGAAACGCATTGTTACTGGTAACGAGACGTGGGTTTACGAGTTTGACATGCAAACTAGTCAACAAGCTTCGGAGTGGCGCCTTCCAACTGATCCAAAACCGAAAAAACCACGCCAAAGTCGATCAAAAGTCAAAGTCATGTTGACTGTTTTCTTTGACTATCGCGGTGTTGTGCACTCTGAATTCTTACCGGAAGGTCTAACGGTAAATAAAGAATATTATTTGAGCGTTATGCGGCGTTTAAGAGAGCAAATTCGACGAAAAAGGCCAGATTTGTGGAAAGAAAATTCTTGGATTTTGCACCACGACAATGCGCCTTCGCACAAGGCTATCATTGTGAACGAATTTTTGACCAAACACTCAACAAATACCATCCAGCAACCACCATATTCACCAATTATTGATCTTTTCCCGGTACTTTCTTGACAAAGTAGTACCGCATGCACCTTCTATCTACCTATATATTATATTTTTGAAGTATTCGATTCTTAGTCAGTTCGTTCCCGCTGTTGTACATAGTTTTTTCATTACTCATACTCTGAAAGTAGGTCTGAACTTGCCTGAGGAGCGGGCTGAAAAGTATCACACTTTTCATCCCTAGGGAGTTTTATTTTCAACTAACAGCTGACAAATTATTAAAAAAAAAAACTAGGTCTATCTTCTTTGTATTCGTAATGAAAAGCACAATGCTTACCTCGGGGTTAAAGTTACTTATTTAGTCCCTCGAATTAGCGACCTCGCTACGCTCGGCCGCCAACTTCTTCTCGGAATGAAATAAGTAACTTTCACCCCTAGTGTAACAATGTACTATTTCATTACTCATACTTTGAAAGTAGGTCTGAAGTTGCCTGAGGAGCGGACTGAAAGTGATATGATTTTCATCCTTAGGGAGTTTTACTTTCAACTGACAGCTGACAAATTAGTAAAAAAAAAAACTAGGTCTATTTTAGCATTTCTATTGAACCATGTTCCAACTTTCTATAAAGCCAGTCAATTGCATCTGGATATAAAATTCCAATAACTTAAAGATAAGTATTAATTAAATAATATTATATTTTTAAGTGGCTTATTTTTCCAATTGCTTCTTTAAAATATTTTAATTATAATAAATTACAAATAATTCTCAAATTTTTCAATAATGAAAAATAAAGGCTGAATAGCTGGTCGGCCACAGAAAAAAAAAAAACAAAATGGCGGAATTGGCAATCCGTCATTGGTTTTTGTCGAGTTGTAGAGTTTTGTTTACATTTCCAAACAGCAGAGATTTGTATTAGATAAGTCTATCAGATTAAAATGGTGTAAATCACCACGCCTAATTTCTTAAAAGAAGAGGCATTTCAGAAGAAAGGTACCTACCTAAAATCATAGGTACGACAACTCCGGTTTAACAAACTTTTGATTTTATTTTTACTTTCCTTGTATTCGTAATGAAAAGCACAGTGCTTACCTCGGGGTTAAAGTTACTTATTTAGTCTCTCGAATTAGCGACCTCGCTCCGCTCGGCCGCCAACTCCTTCTCGGGAGGAAATAAATAATAACTTTCACCCCTAGATGTACTATTGTAGCCAAATACAGAAACCAAGTTTTGACTAAGAAAGTAAGAAAGTTTTTTTTTACGTTTTGATTTTTAAGTTCCAAGAAGGAATATAATAGGTCTTTACCTATGAAATTGCCGTTTTGTATGAAAAAATTGAAACGAATTTTTTTCATGTATTTTTTATTTGTATTAATCGAAGTAATCACCCATGCAATCAATGCATCTTTGCCAACGCAGTGGCAGTTTATTGATGCCCTTCTTAAAGAAATCAGCTGGACGGGAGGCAACAAATTCTTCAAAGGCATTTTGGACTGCCTCTCGGGTATTGATTTTTTTTTCCCGCCAAGAAGTTATCCAAATTCTGGAAAAAGTAGTAGTCTGTAGGCGCAAGGTCTGGTGAGTAGGGCGGATGACGGAGAGCTTCCAACCCCAGTTCTTGCAACTTGGAGACCGTCTGCTGTGCAGTATGAGGTCGCGCGTTGTCGTGCAGGAGCAGCGGAGACGAGCGATTGACCAATGCTAGTTGGAGATGTGCCAGCTTCTCCATCATTGTGTTCAGTTCTTCACAGTACACATCTGCAGTAATGCTCACCCCGTTTGGTAAGAAGCTGTGATGAATCACACCGGCGCTAGACCACCAAACAGTGACCTCATCACTTTTCTAGGGGTAAGTTTTCGTTTAGGGCATTGTTTAGGTGCTGAACCAGGATCCAACCAACTTGCTGAGCGCTTGCGGTTATCAAACAGAATCCATTTTTCATCGCAGGTAACAATGCGGTTCAAAATTCCTTCATTTGTGTGTCTGTTGAGCAGTGCAAGGCACGTCTCGACGCGTACTTCGCGCTGGCGATCATTGAGTTCGTGGGGCACCCATTTGTCAAGTTTTTTACTTTGCCAATTTGACGCAAATGGACCGAAATTGTTTTGACGCTAACGTCGAAAGCTGCTGCTAATTCAGCCGTAGATTGTGTATCATCAGCTTCCACAATCGCCTTTAATTCGTCATTGTCGACCAAAGTCTTCGGACGACCGCGAGGTTCATTTTTCAGGTCGAAATTTTCAGAACGGAAGCGAGCAAACCAATAACAAGTGATGCGTTGGTTTGTAGTGTTAGCTCCGTAAACGTCGTTGATGTTGCGTGCCGCTTGTGCCGCGTTGCTGCCACGACGGTACTCATATTCCATAATTACTCGAATTTTTAACGTATCCATGATGACGAAATAGATTGAAATGCGATGAAAATGTAACACTAATCAATAAACAAATGACTACTTTTGGAAAAAAAAATCCATGTTTTAAAATAAAATTCATTTGCAATTAGAATTTTTAGCCAAACAATAATTATTTTGATTTGAAATGGCCAGTACTGCAGAACGGCAATTTCATAGGTAAAAGACCTGATATATACCCCTAGAGTAACAATGTACTATTTTACACCACCTGCTCGATAATTTCGTTTTATACGCCAAACAAACCTCACTTAAAGCAAGTCATTATATCCCTAGGGAGATAATGCAATATGGCCGATCCCTAGGGAGTAATGAGATTTGAATTCGAAACATCAAAAATCGTCAACATTGTGAATTAAAATGTACGAACATCCAACAAGTTGACTCGAAGTTCAAACTGGCCACTAACAAAAAAAAGAAAAAAGAATAAAACGTGCTTACTGACGGGAGGGTTATAGAAAATTAAAACTATAGAATCTTGTAGTGAATTTTGTTTGTTTGATGAACTTGTAAATATAATACTTATATTTCTCTAATATATGATTTGGTCGACCAAATTTGTCTTTTAATTACCTCACAGATGGTGTAAAAAGTAGAGTATGCAACACAGCGATAAAGCTGTCTTTGTCTTGGGCAGCTTGAATTCCTCACTTCACTCAAGTTTCTTTATTAACTCCCTCGCAATGCTCGGGAGTTGATTATATAAATCCCTCACTAACGTTCGGGATTTAAAATCAGCAACCTTCGTTTCGTTCGGAATTCAACATGCCGCCCGCGACTTGAAGACACTGCTTTATCCCCAAGTCACATAATCTACTATTTTTTATTGATATAAAAATGTTTGCTTATCTGCGATCCCACCTGATAGTAAGCAGAGATGGAATCGTTGATGCGCATTAGTTTATTATGAGCCCTTTAGCTCTGTAGACACCAAAAGTATAACCGGACGGGAAGACCACAGTTCCAGTCCTTCGATGTAGTATATTTAAGGTTATTTTTGTTACAGGAGGCCCAGCTGGGTCGGAGCCTACTGGGGCCAGAGTTATACGAAAGGAAACTCGAGTCCCGGTATGAAGAGGCTAGAAAGAACGGGTGGTGGGTGGGTTTTTAGTCAGTAAGAGTCTAACACTATCTCCCGCCCCAAGAGCGGGGGTTGTCATTGGATGATTTTTGCCCACCGTAAAAAAGGTATACTTTTGTTTGTTGCTCTCATGAAGAATGTTGTAACGTTCAAGGGAAAATAAATTCTTAAAATTCACTTTCTTCTGGGATCTTGGACTATCGAGCAACGTTTGTCGAGGTCGGTCCGTCGATGGATGACCACTCTCAACACATCGAGATTGCGCCGTAGGGCCGGGACCAATGTCATCACCAAGGACTTTGGTCCCGTCTGTTATTTGTATATCAGTCGTTACGGGAAATTAGAAGCTACCTGACATCAGTCTTGACATTGTCATCATCATCACCATCATCATTTCAGCTGACAGACGTCCACCGGTGGACATAGGCCTCCCCCAAGTGTCGCCACAATGATCGATGCTCTGTGTCCCGCATCCATCGGATTCCCGCGACCTTCACCAGGTCATCGGTTCACCACATAGGAGACTTTCTGACGCTGCGTCTTCCAGTACGCGGTCGGTAGGAAGTAGGAAGTAATCTCTGAAAGTACTGGTCCGATTTCTAACATTTTTTCACCGATAGGAAGCTGCTTTATTCTTGAGAGACAGACTATATTTTATGTACGCGGGCAAAGCCGCGGTCAAAAGCTAGTATAAGATACAGTTATACAATTTGTAACGTTAAATGCGCCAAACCTCAAATAGTTTGATCAGAATAAGGATACATTTAATATAGGATACATTTTTGAAAAAAAAAAACAATAAAAATGTCGACCAGTCTATTTATGAATTGGTCAAGCCATCACGTGCGCAAACCCGCCAAAATAGGTAAACAAATACAAATGGTTGTAGTCCAATCAAATTTTCTCAATCACGGGATAATAAAAGTTCTTATTTCAATGCAGATACCTATGAATTTTAAACAAACTAAAACTGCACATAAAACCTTTAATTTTTTTAATGATTTTTTTTTTGTCACATAATTAGGTCAATTGAATTAAAAATCATTTGGGGTGTCTGAGGTTTTGCGCATTTAACGTTACACATTGTATAAGAAACAAAGTAGTTACCTGTTCCTCTGCCTGCATAGTGATAAAATCCCATTTCGCGGCGAGGTTCTTCTTGAGGTTGGCGAGAGCCTCCTGCTCGTAGTCCTCGAGGCCATGTCGCTGCTTGTTGCGTAGTGTGCGCTTCACCAGATAGATGGCGTACTCAACGTTGTCGGGCCCCAGGGTCGGCGCGCTCGAGCTGCCGGCCACCCGGGGCGCTTGCCATGGCCAGTAATACGGGCTCTGGCGGAAAAAAATACGATATTAGAAGACATAAAATAAAGAAAATACCGAGTCTGCAAGACTAAAGTGAGATTCAACGGGCCATATTATGTTTATATAGAATACACAATGACAAATTTGCCAGAATCGTCATGTTGTAGGAACCAGAAGAAAAGCGCCATTGCTGTAGCAGACTTCCTAACCGTTGGCGTAAATTAATAAGTACATAGGCTAGGGAAGGCAAAATACGGGAATAGGGTTAGGTTATGGGAGAGACCTTTGAATAGAATAGAGCAGAATAAACAGTTGTAGGGCAATATCAGTTGACAGAAGACAAAACTGTAGTATCTACAAGTTTCTCCCACTGTTCCAACTTTAATAAGACTCAGAAGAATACATTAATTTATTTACTTTAGTAGCCTCTTTGTAATCAGTAGACTGACCAAAAGTCAACTGTCAGTAGAGTAAAAGCAAGTCAAGCTATTCAATTAGGGCAATCAAGATAGTATGAATTCCTGCACCTTAGCTTTTGTATGACTTCAAATATTGACATATTGGCATTGATAAAGACTGATTTATGAATTAAGAAACATTTTGAATGTAAATTTCACAATATACTTACTTGAAATCTATAAAGAGAAGAATCATCCTTTAACACAAGGTTTTTCAAATCGTTGACAGGAAAGTAGTAACCATATTGGCAGAGTTGATTTGCTAAATTTATTGCTTCAACTGTAAATTTGAGAACGTTTCATTATTTGTAGTATCTACTCGTAATAGAAATCTTGTAATACATCAAAGGCGCGATAGCTGCATGATTAAAGCATGATACAGAGAGCGCTTCTTGTTATATCAGTTTTGTCGATACGAAACCCTTACCAAGTGCAAACATCCAAAGAGCTTTATCTCTATCTATAGCACAGCAAACAGGCTCATTTGAATGTAGCTACAACACTTCTACAACTCTACGTTTGGTAAGTTTTCAGAACCGACAGTGCTGTCTCCACAGCCCACTAATCAACAAGAGAGCGGCCTTATAGCAAGAACAGGCGATGTAGGTAAACAAATAACATCAGCAGTACATATAACATGCTTGTAATTTATTGTTTACATACATGACTCTAACATCGTGTGTTTTCTCTCATTATCACTAGAGTCAACTACCATGGTGCGCCTGCGAACCCAGGCCAGCATGGGCCCAGTGCCGACGATGATACATTCACACTCACCGTTGGTGCCATCTTCAAAATCAAACCGATCCATTAACCATTCGACAACATCATAACCTGGAAAGGAAAAATTAAAATATCGTTAGTTTTATTATATTATCAAAATATCTTACAATACAACTTACAACTCAGGATTTTACTGTGACTCATCCCTATCATATTCAGTTTTTTTAGACCCAATTATAAAACGGGCGGAGCAAAGGTGTTCCCCAAGTGTCTATACTAGGCCCCTATTTCTCGGGTCACTGTTAGACATTATGAGAGGTTAATTTGGAGGTTAATCATGTCATAATTTGAATTGATTGATTAAGGCCACCTTCATAATGCGGAAATGGACTAATTTATTTTGAACGAGAGGAGAGAAGAGGTAACTTTCTCAGAAGGTACTCTTCTGAGGAAGTTACCTAGTAACAATGTTTACAGGTTGTGTAAAAAAGAAATGTGCTGGTTTTTAATACAGTCAGTGCAAGGAACATACAATTTGTTAGTGTGCTCAAAACTCGCCTCCCAAGTCATTCTTATACGTAGTCATTGTTAACTTGTGTTCAAGCACAGTATCCAATGTCAGTACCAGATCAGCCCGTAGCAAAAGTAGTAAATATTCGGTGGGGCCCACCTCACTGCACGAATATTGGAGATTCCTTGACTTTTCGACCACTTGGACGTAAAAGTCAAGGAATCTGTGCTATATAACAACTAATCACTTTCAGATTTTCCATAAAGACAATGTACGCAATTGACTATGGATCTAATGCATACATATCCTTAAGGACTTCGCAAACTGTTTTTAAGTGAGAGAATTTGTAATACGTTATCATTAACAATGATTTAGGTGGGCCTTTGGTAGAATTTGCTACATACTCAATGCTGGCTTAATCCGTCACTCGACGAGCGAGTCTAACTGATAGGACACTTAAATTTTTTATTTGAAATTTTCGTTACTCGTGCGACCCTGGTTCTTAGGTGTCCCTGGCACAGAATGTATTAAGATTATATTATAAAATGTGTATAAGTTAGATATGTCACCTGGCTATTGCTAATACTAAAATAAATCATGCGAGATTTTAAACGTTACGTTTCACACGATACAGATCAAATTTAGATGAGGTTAATTTATTGTGTCATTGGAAATAATTTGTTCATAATATATCCACAATGTATACCTAATCTCGCAAGATTTATTATATTATCATACTTAGGTTTTTGTGTTAATCCGGTGGCTAATATAATGCAATTTTGAATTAAATTTTGAATTAAAATATTTCCAATCAAAATTCCAAATTAAAACATTTAGTAACATATCGTATTTTTTTATTCTATTATTAAATAAAAATAAAAAAATATTACTCACCCATAAAGGCAGATGGAATAAAAGTGAGAAAAAGTTTTTGACTTCTTACTGGTATCCCGGTTTCTGTGCTTTGCATTTCTTTGATCAACATTTCCATCTGTAATTCAAAATTTTCAAGTAAACATCAGTAGAATAAACTTTATGGTACTATACACCAAAAAAGTAACATAGCTTATACTAAACTTAAATCTATATACCTATAGTACCCTATAATGGCGGTCTTATCGCTGACAGCGATATCTACCAACTTTAGAATGGATTGAAACGAAATATGTATAAGTAGGGGTATAAAGATGCCTATTGCAGTCAACTTTCATCATGGAGTAAATCTCTTGAAAACAAAACTACGTTATGTAGCACCTACCTAACTGTATAAGGTCGGTTTCAATCGATAGCTTTGTTGATTTTAATCGATTTAAAAAAAGGAGGAGGCTCTCAATTCGGTTGAATTATTTGTTATATGGGGTTTTCTTTTCTGCAGTTTTGATCATATGACCTCAAATCGCCCAATCCACCTTTAATAATCTATATATATAAAAATCATTGCCACTTTTCGTTGTTATTTTATAACTCAAGAACGGGCTCACCTATCCAAACCATTTTTAGGCTTTGTTCGGACTATTTAGTAGATGGTTTATGTGAAGTTTGGTAGGGTAGAGTAGGGTAGAGTAGAGTAGAGTAGGGTAGAGTAGGATATATGTAGTAGGGTAGAGTAGGGAAGAGCAGGAGCGAAGCCATGCGGGCAAAAGCTAGTTTAAGATAAAAATCAATTCCAATTTCAAAATAGTGCAGACTACAAGTGTAATATGGTTCTTTCTAATGTTCAAATACTATCAGCGCTACCGAGATTATAAAAGCAATATTTGTCTGATTAACACTGACTGAAAATACTCCTATTATAAACGTACAAACATACCTATATACACGGAGCATATTGTGAATCCCTTAATATGGGATTCACTTATAAAATTGATTATGCAACAAAAGCTAAATCTGTTCCAAGATTTAAAGCACGCTCGTTGATGACGTCATTCGCGTCCTTTTAGGTCAACGTGCACTCGAGCTGGCCTGGAGGGGCGTCGAGGGCTGTCCACGGCGCAAGGCCTGACCCTGCGGTGAATGCCGAGAGGAGCCGAGGGCTCTCCACTCTCTCGAGAGGCCGCCTCATCGGGGACAAAGCCAATGCAGCCACGTTCAAGCCGCTCAATTCAATTTAATGTGATCGAGAGCGCTTATTGCCTTCCCAGATTGATTTTATTTCCACATAATTTTTAGATGCAAGAGATACGGCAGGAAACTGTGATTAAATCGCGAAAGCTTTACGTAAAGTGCTCGCTATCCATTCTAGTCTAGTCCCTCCAATAAGTGCTTTAAAATTCGTAACTACACAAATAAAGGTTTAGACAGCTGAATGTTCAAACTGGGGTGATATACTATATCAGTTGCACATAGAAATAGCTGGGCTTCAAGAGATACAAGTATAAGCTTGTATGCTATAAAAATACGGCTAAATGATACATAAACTGTAGTGACTTTAAAAATATTATGCCATGTCTATTATAAAATGACTTAGTGAAACGCTAAGTTAGCAAATTGTACAGTTGACTGCTCAGGGTTCTTATGTAAGCTCCGAGCTGCGAACGTGTCATCATATTAATGTCATGCATCTATTATGTATGTACCATGTGATGTCATGCAATTCAATCTAGACTGCGAAACCAAGTCATAGTGAAAAAGAATTAAGAAAAGATTTTAGGCAGTTTCTATACTTTCCTACTTTCAGTAATGAATATGACGGTGTTTGTTTGATAGGGATCATCTCCGCAAAGGACACAGGCAATCAGTTGGCAAAATATTTGTTATGGAGCACTGTGTGGCGGGGGGTGGACGTTGATTTGTCCGTTCGTCCTCGAAGACGGGAGCTGGAAGGCTAAGTGGGTGACGTCACGGGCGCGATCGATTCCCCGGCGCCGAGGAGGAGCAGCGAGGCTCGTGGAGGGGGGAGGGGCGACAGCAGGGAGAGGGGGTCACATCTCGCAGCCCGAGCGTCTTCGGCGCCACCTCGGCCAGCTCCGCTACGGTTTTACGTACGATTCATTACACCTACAGATTGTATGGGACGTCAGTACGTGCTGAGGTAGATCGGAAAGCTTTTCCAAGTAAGTAGGGTTTTCAAATAACCTTTTTTTATTTGAGCACTTTATTTTTATGCTACGTTAAAAACATGTGCAGAATACTGCTCTAAGAGGAGACAAAAATCGAACAGGCAATTGTAGTGCGTGTTGCGTGTGTTCTGCTAAATACAAATATAGTGTTCGATTTACTTAAAATTATACATTTATTACTTTATTTTCATCTGCATAATATTACAATATATATTAAAAACGAAGCAAACGACATAAAAATAGAGCACAATATTTTACGCTAATGCATTAAGGGTTAGGGCGGCGAGCGGCGCGTGGGCGGGCGGGATGAGGGCGGGCGGCTCAAACCTTTTGCATTTTCGCTGAGTCTTGTTCAATTAATAAAATATTTTCACCCGCCAGAACAAAATCCCTAATAAAAACGAACGCTCACCAAAAATGAAAGGGACTAACAAAGTTGGGAAATATAATGTTTTTACCACAACGTGTTTTTTATACTTAGGTTCCATGCCTGACACCGTGTTATATTTCTAATTGAGTTTTTCTGTATCTATTTAACTTGCCCTAACATGAACTGGTAGGTAATGTGATGGTGTTAATAAAATAATGAACCATGTAGGTAAACGCCAATCCGCACTGGGCCCGCGTGGTGGATTACGGCTCATTCGCTCTCCTAGAGAGGAGCCCTGAGTCCCAGCAGTGGGAATAGTAAATGGCTGATTATGCTTATGCTATTATGCTACAGCTAAACGTAGCAATTATGGAAGACGTAAAACGTTTTCAGTCACCCCCGTCATTTGTCTGAACAACTCCCCTGGGTTGAAAAGAGTTTAAGCTTTTAACACTTCGGCGAAACCATACTAGCGACGAATAATAAGATTCTTGCAAACACCCCATTGTTTATTATTTAACCCTCTATTGTTAGGGGCGTCCCGCCACCGCGCCGTGACAAAGAGTAATGGCTCGTGTGGGTTCCATTACAATCGCTATACACGTTAGCTTGTAAATCAAAGTCATTAGCACGAGTAATTACTATTGTTGTAACGAATGAGAATATTTTTGACCATTTTAGACTTGAACCAAATATTTTTGTTTATGCCGCTGATTAATCGTCCGAAATGGAAATATTTGCTGTCAATAACGCAGTTACAGTCCCCAGTGCTGAAATTGGCCGCTATTTTTAGAACATTTCAGCCGAAGTTTCTGTGATATCTCATGTGTTCGCTACGAGAGCATATAAACCGATCATCTGACTGTATATTGTCGAAAGTGCTTAAAGCATCAGTCTTTGTAAATATTGGATGTTCGCACTTTGATGCGTTTGCCTTGTTGATTATTGAAAGTATAGAGTTTATAATAGCAATATTAGCGATATTGCTTGCTTGCTTTTTATATTGCTAGATTGCTACAAGCTGTGTGCCAGACAGGATTTTCCATCGATAAATGACGAACCACTAGATTTCATCACTTTTAATGGATGACTTATTAAAAACCTTTATGGTATTTTAGTTATTTTATTTTATTATTTATGCACACAAAAGCACAGAGGTGGACTTTGTTCATTTTCGTCCGCCCATTGTACACTTTTTATAAATATTTGTCCTGTTTTTTACGAGGTGTAGGAACAATAAAGAATATAATAAATAAATATGACTGTGCAATTATTTCAGTCAGTAAAAGATTTTTACGTATTTTATGTAAGTAACCTAACATATTATTCATTCGACCATTATTGTTTACACCTATATCCCTCCTGTCAGAGCTACCGCCTGTTATCTTACAAACAGTATCGTGTAGCGACAAGCTACGAGCAGTTCGTCGGAAGCAAACCTATCGATTTTCAGCCAACAGCAGTAGGCCCGGCGCCCGGCGCCCGCCGACGACTGCGTTAAAAATAAACGGGTAAGCAGTGCCTACCCGCTGCCAGGGCCTACCTCCTCCGCGCTGCATAATGTAACAACTGATGTTTGTTTCTTTACCCACTCCGTAGATACGTAATACATAACTACCGTTATTTTGGACCGGTATTGCTTTCGTATATCGTGTCGTAAGTTGTTCAAGTGTGAAGTTATTTGGCGTAATAAAAATGAGGCTTGAAGTGATAATATTGTATGTAAAACGTTATGTATTGCAAAATAGTATTACTGACCTTATCGAAGGCGAGGGGTCGGTGTCTGGGCACGTCAGCGAGTTCCATGGCGTCGGTGGGGCGGAGCAGGGGGAGCGGGCGCGGGGGGTGCGCGCGCGCCGCTAGCCGACCTCCATGGGCGTCTGCCGCCGGGGCCGCATGCCGCTCGCGCCCGCGCTGCGCCCCCGACACCTGGCGAACACCGCGACCACACAGTTAGTCACACCCGACAGGCGCCATCACTCAGCATCACAGTTACACACTCATAGCCAAATGAAACTAGCTTTCTCCGAGCGGCCGTCAGCACGAGACTGGCCGCCACAGCCCGACCGTTCGATTGATGAGAGCAGCCCGTTAAAATGTAAAAATGCATCGATCACTTGCATTTAATTATGTACATTCGTTAGTCGAGGCACTAAGCATAGCTACACATGTACATCTATAACCAAGTAACTACAAACAGTCATGCTAATCATGATGATACTAGAAGAATTACAAGCAATTAGTCGGAACCTTGGGTCTATCCGTATATAATATAATACTTAATAGATAGTAATCTGCAACACGAATGCTAGTATCATCGTCAGTAGGAAACAAACGTAGAGCCAGTCTATAGGGTGTTCATAATTTTACATCGGGTTTAGCAAAATACAATTCAGCGCTAACTTTATATCTGTGTCACTAACTACTGTGCGTATTGTGATGGTGGTGATAAACATATATTGCTAACATCTGAAAGTGGGAAGAGTATTATCAAACTACTAAGTAATTAAGTCTAAAGAGGATTAGGCGTTGAGGATTTTTCCAACAAATTCTAGGTCGCGGGTGAAGCAGCAGGCAAATTATGTACTGCCTTTCTTTACGACAGAAATGTGTGTAGCAAAAGGCATCATAGAGCACCTAGTTTACACCTACACTTGGGCAAAAAAGTTGAGTCTCAAGACCGCAAGTTGTCCTAACATGTCCCACGTTTTCCTCTAGGTACTCTTATGTTTCTGCATTCCTTCACCGCTCATACCTCACTCCTATAATTAAACCAATGTTTATTTAACAGTGAGCACATACCTACGCATGTTGGTATGTGACCAAATTAGATTTGTACCTAGTACATACAGGCGGAAAAATTACAAGCCATGGCCAAGTGCGTGTTTACGAGTGCGGCTAAACTTAGCGACGGACATGGAGTCATGTTTGCGTGCTTCGAGTGCTCTAATTGTATCCAACCTCATTAGTGGCCAGATATAAAACTAATGAGTCAACGCTTGAAATATTATTCGGCTACTGACAGGTGATATGTGCGATTATGTACAAGCTTGTTTCCTTGTTTTTGTGCAAAAATTTTTTCCTTAGGGAAATTCTTATAGAGTATTGTGGTTTTATGCTTCGTATAGGCAGCGTGGCAGTTTCTGAATTCCGCATGGAATTCTTATCACAAAATAATGACGATGTTTTTTTTTTGTTAAAACAAAAAGTAAATTAAAAATTTAAATTTTTTTTGTCAATTCCTTGCTGAAATCACTCAGTTTTGTAGTTTTTAAAATTGTATTGATGTTATTTTAATATTGATTATATATAATTTTGCCAAACTGTTTTTAATCAAAACCAGCAAAATGTGGAAACCTAGTGGATTGTATATTTACTTATAGCATACTGTTTATCTAGAAATCATTTATTATGTACAACTGTTCGTTTTCCAAATAAAATAAAAGGAAAAAAGGAACCCTTATAGAGTCACTATGCTGTCCGTTTGTCTGCAAAATCCTTTTTCTCAATTTGAAATTAATATCAAATACTCTCTCGTCTGCAATCTCTTGAAGATAGAAAATCGAACGACTAAGTCAACGCAATCAGACGATACGGTCGTCTCTAGGGTCGTATATTTAGTCGCTCACAAGGTAATCAAAGGTACCTATTTAGCAATAAGCAACGTCTCACGGCACAAGCAAAGGAAAAAAGTTTAAAAAACGTTAATTTACTTATAGTTTTATCACATATTATTACAATTATATTTTTTTGCAGTTGGAGAATTCACCGTCTTGTATACATTTATCGATGTACGGGTTTTTTCCTTTCAACTCGAAAGGTAAGTTTTTCAAGGCATTTTCACGTTTTTTGGGATGAGTGGGGAACCTTATACAGAACCCTGTTTATGATCTACACGCACTTGACCGCTACCTACATCCAATATCTCATCTTCTTTTATCATAATTATATTTCAGACCAAACATTCTAAGTTCTGTTTTTTTCTCTTACAAGCTTCAATCTTACTTACTACTTCCTACCTGATCCACATTTGTGTAGGTACTCACGGATTATGTAACCAATATAAACAAAATGTTGTACCTTGACAAGCCATGCCGGTGAATTCACGAACTCGTCTAAACTCATTTGTTTGTTTTTCTGAAAAGTTATTTCATGTTTTGTAATGACTAATATTTTATAAGTAGGTAGGTATAGTTTCAAATTCAGTATTATATTGGCACCAAGTTTAATTGGACCCATTGGGTATGTAATTGCTAGTGTCTTTTATCCATTATCAGTTATACTGTATTCTTTATATTGGAGGAGTATAAAAATATAGCTCGAATTTAAAAAAAAAAGCAAACAACACATTAGTATGTGTATCGTTAACAAACAAACTCATTCATGTTTTACAGAATATATTAAAAAAAAATATATCACTAACCTCATCCAACAATTGAGATCATAAATATGCGGCGCATCGTGAGTCACCTTGATAGAGCTCATTGATCGCATCTAAACACACGTGCCCACAAATCCGCGGCACCTCAGCCATGTTGTAAACATGTGCACTGATGTTTATACGCGCTCGAGTTAAACGATTGACATAAATATAGATCTCTGACGGCTCAGTGCGCCTCCACTCGCACCGTTCGACAACTCGCTATTGTTTAACCAGCCGACAGACGCCGACTGACTCACAATATCTTCTGATAAAACAGATAACGCTGCGTCCGTTAAATCTCCTCAAGTCGTAAATTTTAGAGTCATAGGGGAATTTTGGGAGGCTTAAGTACCTTTAGATAAGTGAGATAAGTGTCGACGTCGAATGCGAGAGGCTCCAGTATGAATAATAACTACAGCGTAGATTTTCACGCAGTTTTCATGACTCCATCTGACGTTTACATTGGAAATCATGGCCTTGTTTATTATTTATTACTAGTAGCGTATATGGTAAAGCTATTCTATGTTATAGGCCATTAACATAGGTACCTATTAACTTCTTATTAGAGCTCGTTTAGTTGAGTAGTCAACAAGTCCGCAAGATAAACCAATTAATATCTAGGATAAGCATGGATTTTTTAATTTTAGCATGTATTTTGGTGCATTTACTACTCTGTCAAGAAAGTACCGGGAAAAGATCAATAATACACAAAATGTCTGTTATTCATCCAAATTTATTTTATCACCTTCAAAGTATGCTCCTTTAGAAACGATACACTTGCGCCAACGAATAATCCATTCATCAAAACATTTTTTAAACGCTGCTTCCTGAATTGAGTTCAGTTCTCGCCGCGAATTCTCCTTTATGTCTTCTATTGATTGAAAACGGGTGCCACGAAGTGGTAATTTGAGTTTAGGAAAAAGAAAAAAGTCAGCAGGAGCCATGTCTGATGAATATTTTGGTTGCTGGATGGTATTTGTTGAGTGTTTGGTCAAAAATTCGTTCACAATGATAGCCTTGTGCGATGGCGCATTGTCGTGGTGCAAAATCCAAGAATTTTCTTTCCACAAATCTGGCCTTTTTCGTCGAATTTGCTCTCTTAAACGCCGCATAACGCTCAAATAATATTCTTTATTTACCGTTAGACCTTCCGGTAAGAATTCAGAGTGCACAACACCGCGATAGTCAAAGAAAACAGTCAACATGACTTTGACTTTTGATCGACTTTGGCGTGGTTTTTTCGGTTTTGGATCAGTTGGAAGGCGCCACTCCGAAGCTTGTTGACTAGTTTGCATGTCAAACTCGTAAACCCACGTCTCGTTACCAGTAACAATGCGTTTCATGAATGTTGGGTCCGAACTGACTCGTTCTAGCATGTCCTCAGCGACTTTCATGCGATTGAGTTTTTGGAGAAAATTCAGATCTTTTGGGACTAGCCGAGCAGCAACATGTTTCATACCCAAATGATTAGTTAAAATGGTACGGATCGACTCGTGAGATACAGAAAGTTCGGCGGCTATCTCTCTCAGAGTTGAATGGGGATTTTCAGTCACTATTTCCTTCACTTTTGCGATGTTAACTTCAGTTGCAGACGTTGACGGCCTACCAGAGCGAGGCAAATCTTCCATCACATCTCGACCGCTTTTGAACGCTTTGAACCACTCATAAGCACGAGTTTTTGATAAAGTCGATTCACCGTAAGCCTTCTGTAACATTTTCAGTGACTCCGAACACGAAATTCCATTGGCGATGCAAAATTTAAGACAAACTCTTTGTTCGATATTTTTGTCCATTATGAAATTCGCAATACACACTATATATGATATTACTAAAACCAGCACTGTATTTAATATAAATAACAGATGCAACTCAAACTCCGCGCCAAAATGGAAAACAGTTGTGCCAATCTAACAACTACAAAAAAACAAAAATTTGAATTTGGAACCATAAACTAAAGGGAATGGATGATTTTCCCGATACTTTTTTGACTGAATGTATGAATACACAATGTAATTTTCTTTTTTAGTCATCGTTAAAAGTTACAAAATCGTCATCTTACTCCTATGTTGCGTGCAATATCCGTTTATGACACAATATATATATAATAAAAATAGGAATTCACATTATTTTACGATGAGACATAGTAAAAACATAGTTTCTAAAACTACTAATTAAAACAGATATAAAATAATATTGACTCTAAATATTTCATAAGTTTTGTGCATGGCAGTGCATACTCGTATGATCACCGCTATGGATGAACTTATCGAATGCAACCACAAGTCAATAAATCAGTAAACCGTTTCTGAATGATTGCAGCCGACAAACAACACTGTGGTATCTTTTTGATATTTTTATGCTTGTTGTTTCTGTCTTATTGAAAAGAATAATATCGTAAAATATTTATTAAATTAAGGTCTTTTGGATACCGTATAATGATGGCACATTGTACCTAGGTTACATTGTTATCATTGTACTAGGCTCATTGTACGTTATTTTTATCAGTATTTAAGGTTTAAATAAAATTGTATTTTATGTTTAAAATGGCAACCCCATAAACACCACGTAGATTAGAGTTAAAATACCTACCAAAAATAAGACGCAAGAAAATGAATGCGAAAGATGACGTCGGGAACTGTCTACCGACTTGTGTTTCTTTATAGATATAATTAACGTAAAATTAATTATACGTAATTACATCCATAAATAAAACATACATCACACAAAAAAATCATAAACACCAAACTTAGATAGTTTGGTGGCAAATTTAAATGAAGATAATAATTCAAAACGTTTCAATTTTCTTCGTCAGTAAATAACTCTATATGTATTTAAGTCATAGGTACATATAGCACATAGAGCTAACTAGAGAGCTGTGTCACTTCCATGAAGCAGTGTTTTAATATATATACATGTATGTATATATATTTTTTTGTAAAAACTACAATAAAAATAGTAATGTTTTATACTAGTACCTTCCGTAGGAAAGATGGACAAGCTTTAAAAAATAGTATAGTATTTTTTTTAAACTACTTATACTAATTTTAATTTTCTTTAAAAAAAAATCTAGGCTGTCTATAAATATTAAAAAATTTGGGAATGGCCTTTTTGTTCTCTGATTTTGAATAACTAAGTTTGTATGGAACTAGAAAAACTCTACCTTGTATAACAACCCAAGGTAATAACAGATAAGTACAATATTTTTTTGAACACAACAAATATATTATATTTTTTCTTTCCACATTGCGGATACTGGGCGTGTAAGATATTTATAGGTACACTTTAATAGTGACTTCACGTTTTCTATCACTGGCTAATGATATTTACACGAGTGTCACAATCACGTTCCTCAGACGGATATGGTTTGGCCGTAGTAATACTGCACATTAAATAAAAGGTTGCCATGTATGGACCTGCTGGAGTTGCGTCAGTCTAAGCAATCACAGGCACTTTTAAGGCACAATATTAGTTGTGAAGTAACCTACCTATATAACCACTATAGTGTATCCTATATAGGTAGGTACCACTATAGTGTATCAAGACAAAAGTCTATGACCAGAGCGTATTTCCAGTGATGACACATGGCTCCGATACGTGGTCGCTTACAATGGGCCTCATAGTCAGCCTAAGGTCAATGGAAAGGAGTATCCTTGAGTGATCAGAATTCGCAGGAGAAACAAGGTTACCGATATAGCCCGAAGAATCGTCAAACTTAAGTTGCAGTGGGCAGGGCAAATCGCTCGTAGAACATGGTCGATGAGGGGTAAGGTTCTGGAGTGGCGACCACGTACAGCAAGACGCAGCGTTGCAAGGCCTCCCACAAGGTGAACAGGAGTGGTCGTTATGGCGACACTTGGGGAAGGTCTAGGTCAGTCCGTGGACGTTTTTCGGTTGAAATGATGATGCTGCTGAACCTACTTATGTTTTTAAGTACTTACAACTAGTTACGTAATGTTAAAAGATAGCGAACTTTATGGGAAATAAAAACTTTGATTACAGCGACACAGCGGTAAAAACAGTTTTCAGGAGAGCACTCAAAAGATGCTGAATATCAGTTCATATTTTCACAATTCAAGCTCCCTTTCAGGATAGCTCGAATTTTCTATATTTAAGTTGCCTCCAAAGAGAACACAAAGTTTTTCAGAGTTTCAGCTACTTTCAAGGAGAGTACATCTACATTTTACGGAGTGCGGTTAAATTCATCTTTCATGTCTTTAGCAAAAGAGGATGCTTGATTTTTTTTAGTAATGGTCACAAATTAAACCAACATTGATTCAGATTAACAGTAAACAATTTTTTTATTGATTAAAATATTATAATAAAACTAGGTGTCGCGCTTCTTATGGTCATAAGATGTGTTTTTTTTTTTAATAATTAGTCTAGCGCTTAATTGCTATGTTATACCATTTGATGGTAAGCAGTGATGTTATAATTTATTGTTTTGCTATATTTTTAATATGAACTGGTTTATTATTTTCTAAGATTGTAATGTTATGTATTTTATTTAAGGGCCTTGCGCGCCTCAAGGTGTCAGCAAACCATAGAGGCCCACCAGGGTCGATGCCTACTGGGACCAAGGGTCTGCTTCTGAAAGGAAGATTCGGCCCTGGTATGAAAGGTAACGAAGGAACAGGAGTGCGTTTTTAGTCAGTAAAAGTCTGACCCTGAACGAAAGGGGTTTCGCTCCGCCCAAGAGCGGGGGATGTCATTCGATGATTTTCCCACCTCCAAAAAGTCAAATCCCTAGCCTTTTTCCAACTAGCACCTACCAATAAATAATTTCTACCTATCAATAAATGGGCTATCCATACTTTTTATTTTTACTTTAAATTCATATCTATATTTCTCAATGATTGTCGTGGTGGCACTTATGGCACCCGATGCTCATGTATGAGATTGCGGGTTCGAAACTGGACCAGTACCAATGTGATTTTTTCAATTCAAAATATAAATTTCATATGTACCAGCTCAGGTTCAGTTGCACATTTCTATTTCTTATGCATCTTTAGTGCATTGCTCAAAATTTGTACAATATTTATATGTAATTGACTCCCTGTGCCACGGAAAGCGCGTAAAGCTGTTGATCTTTGACAGATGTACAGTTATATTGCATTTCAAGTAAGAGTTCCTTTCGTCGTAGGTACTGTTAGCTCCCCGGTCTGTATAAAGAAAAACGAAATGAAAAAAAAAAGAAAAGAGCATTCTAAAGCAGCCTTCTCTAGCAAAATTGTTGCACGAAATCGATTATAACGATAGTCGCACCACTTTTTGGAGAATTATGAGAGTAATGGGATATTATTTAAAAAAAAAAACGGGGCTAAAAAAAGTTGTTAATGGAGAGATACGATTGTGGCGTGGCGTTTTCGGTATTTGAAAGAAATTCAGGAAAATCGAAATGGAGCCCAGCGTCCGTCTCAACAAATACTACAATGACGGAATATCTGTAGACACAGAAACAGATAGGTTTATAGTTGAAGTTGGAGACGATAGTGACTCTTCTGATGGTAGTGATTTTTGTTCTGATACGGATCATAGCAACATCTCCGGTGCCCCTTAGATGAACATAATTATTTTAAAAAGTAAATTGTCTCCTGGTTTTTAATAAAAATTTGATTCATATCTTATTCTTTTGATTATATAAAAAAACTCGTACTTATAATTACAATTATCATATGCTTCTGTCTGTCGTGTCTACTTGTACAAAGGGTATGGTTACGAGTATGCCCTGGTGTAAATATTAGCTAGTCAAAAGTATTAAGACAGACTGTTCCTAGTGCACTCGACCATCTGTGGTTTCATTCTGTGATTGCCTACTCTAATAAAGCTATGAATTTTCCTGAATTCCCGTATAGTAAGTAGTAGGTATACTTTATTCAAAAATTGATTTTACAGTTACCAAAAGAAACTTATAAGGCAATCGTTAACGAAATATCAGTTAATCTCAGTAATATAAGTAATTTCATTGCTAAAAATATGGCAACACCGTTTTTCCGTATTGCCAACATTATGGCAAAGGGAATTCTTTCGTGAAACGCACTAAACCTAGTCTAATATTTAAAATTCTCATGCCACAGAGTTTGTTGCCAAACTCCTCCTAAACGGCTTGGCCGATTCTCATGAAATTTTGTGTGTATATTCAGCAAATCTGAGAAAAGGACGTAAACAATTTTTTACCCTCCTACCCCTATCCCCCATTTTTTTCCGAAACAGCTCGACCGATTCTTACGAAATTTTGTGTGTATATTCAGTAGGTTTGAAAATAGGACGTAGACTATTTTTTACCTTCCTACTCCAACCCCCATTTTTTTCTTTAATGACAAAAAATGACAGTTGCTTTCATTTGTCTTTTGACAGTCATTTGTCTTATGTTTTGTTTAAATGATCATGCTTATCACATAAACATTTGTCTTGGGTGGGGATCGAACCCAAGATCGGCGGCTTAGCAGTCCGGGCCACTAACCACTAAACCAACAGGCCAATCAAACTACTAAACTACACTAACAAACTACTAAACTATAGTCAGACGCCAGAAAGTCTGACCATAGTCTATCCAAGGAGTATCGTTTAGCTCAGTAGTAACTGGGCAACACAATACTCGATCAGTTGGGTTGTGTATTTTATTGTTTTTTGCGAGTACCATGGAGTAACTTATGTTTTAGGTATCTACATACTTGTTTTTATATAAACGAACATAGCTATTGAGTTTGTCATGCTAACTCAACCTCTGGAGCGTATGTTTGATCATTGAATTCTCTTCAAAATAGTTGAGCTGAGTAGTGCTGATACAAGCGTCATGTTCGTGAACGGACGCCGTCATTTGAGATTAGTCATCTCTTAACTACCAGTGGTCTATGTTAATTTATATAAGATTTGGAATTGTTAACTTTTATTTAATTGCATTGTTAATGGAAGCTATAAGTAATATGTAATCTGTATTTTTGTTTTAAAAATTGTCTCCATGGAGTTTCTTGCACGTTTTTCTGCATAAGACCTATAGTCGAATTTTGTATAATATTTAATCTTTAAAAAAATATTTATATTCGATACTTTTTATAAGGTTCTTCTGTTAGTAAACAATGATCAATATTTCTTAATCAACCTTGATTATTGAACTAGTGTTGACTACATCAGAATTAATTAAATTCTAATAATTACCCAAGGCAAACCTATCAACAATAAAAAAGGCGACTCTACGATTTATCCAAATAATGCAATTACCTTCATTTTTCTGATTTACCAACTTCTTGACAATTCAAAAGTGCATGTTATTATTTTAATAAATGCTTTGTTTTGATTCACGTTAAGTTTGAAGTCCTTTCATTCTTGGTAAAGGTTCTTTTACTGGTAATAGGTATATCCCTTTGTCAAGAGTAGCTTCTGTTAGCGGCTTCGCCCACATCAAAGTTCACATATTCCTCTGTTTGTGTAAGCTTGGGGTGTTTGGTGTCCTCAAAACCACGAAACTCCATGAAATAGAAAATCCATACTATCTTTTTAAAGCGTTGATATAGCACAGGGATAGCGAACCTGTGGCATCTGTGCCAGGTAACACGTGGCAATGAAATTCGGGCACACCAATAGAAAATTACTTATCGTCGAAATAATTTGCAAGTTTGCAACAACAGAAATCAAGCTGAGTTTTACTTTAAAAAAATACATATTACACTGCTTTATGAATTTTGAAAAAGTTATACTTATAGAAAAATAAATAGTTATGAATAGTGTCTTAAGTATAGCTTTTTTTTTGTTTTTCAATAAATCATCAACAAAATATTTGGAAGCACGCTTTGGTTTATTTTACTTTTTTAAAAGATTGTTAATGGAACGATCATCAATAAAGGTTCGCCATCCCTGGTGTAGGAAGTAAATAGGTAAGTTCAAATAGTTTTTTTAAATCTGTTATATCTAGTGCTTGACTGCGATCACACCTGATGGTAAGTAGTGATGCAGTCGTTGATGGTGAGGCGCACTAGTTTAGTATTCAAAGAAACTGGGTGCCAGCTGTTTCATTCATTGAGAAAGAATTACGTGAAGTCGGAATAGAAAGTGAAAGAGCATTCGCGCTTCATTAGATATGTACCTATGCAAGTAAGTAAGTAGTTACATAAATCAAGATGCTATATGTTAACACATTCCGCGGATTTTATCACGATCTCAAGAATAGGACTGGAGCCTTACCACGAAGTGTTAAAATGTCAGCTCGAGCCCCAGTATGAAGGCTAGAAGGAACGTGGTGGGTTTTAGTCAGTAAGAGTCTGACACTATCTCCCGCTCCGCCCAAGAGCAGGGGTTGTCATTGGATGATTTTCCCTACCATAAAAAAAGCTTGCGAGCGAGAAAGATGGATGAAGTGTGAAATAGGGTGTATACCCGATATACTGTTTGACTGGCCTGTTGAGAATAACCAGCATAGCAGTGAGGACCACCAACCACTAGACTGCCTATATTCCGGCGCCATCAGCATCATCATCGATTCAGTTCGATAGTAGGTACCTTATAACCATAGTGCATCTGATGACAATTCTAATAAGCCCAAACACGGCTAGAATACATTAATATTACTGAGCTCCGGTGCCTATCTTCCGGCTCCATCATCATCAGGTTACTTCGATGTTACCATTTTCAAGATAAGTATTCAGAACCATTCATATATTTGTATTGTCATAGTTGCATAACTATGTTCATGGTGATATCTGTGTTTTGACTGGCCTGTTAATCTAGTGGTTACTGGCTTTGACTACTATGCTGGAGGACGTGAGTTCGATTCCCACCCAAAACTAATGTTCATGTGATGAGAACGATCTTGTTCTGCATCTGGGCGTAATTTATCTATAATATGTATGTATTTAGAAATATATAAGTTTGTTTATCAGTTGACTAGTACTCATAACAGAAGCTCTGTTTAGGTTAGGACTAGACGGCGTTGTGTGATAGTTTTGGAATATTATTATAGCTCCACCCCTTTAACAGTTCTGTTTAGGTCGTCAAATGAATCGCGTTAAGAGCTCGTGGTAGGGGATCTGGTCTACCGGATTGTTCGAAAGAATTATTGTTGTCCTAGCAAAAAGTAACTGAGGAACTGGTACTGATGGGTGACTTAAGGTTCTCTTGAAGAATGTTCTTAAACACGATGCAATCCTGTCGACTCATACATCATTACCAAAATTAACGAACCGTTTGTTATTAACAGACATTTCTGCCAGAAAATAAATTAAAAATTAAATTGAACTCTGCTTAATATTCATAGACTTGAGAAAAAGAAACCATAAAACCAAAAGCGTGAAATAAAAACGTTTCTGGTAGCTGATGACCGGAAATCTTAAGTGAGACTCGTAAAAAGAGCGTGTTATTAACCAGATAATAAAATGTTCGGTTATTTGCAAAATACGTTGCGTTCCAGCGAGTGGCCACCGAGCGCCGGTTACGACCCGGGGCCAACATTGAACTGGTGTTTATTCACGCAATGTTTACGTATGGGTAAATCAGGCGCGTAGCTGAGGAACCGTAAATAATCCTAATAAACACTTTCTTTTAACTGCCAATGTATATTACACTCAATGTAAGAGAAATAAGTCAGAAAACAGAAAGACGAGCCACTTCAGTCAGATTCTTAAGATTCAACCGTTAAATAAATTTTGTTGTAGTTCCAATCATTGACATGTTTCATCATTCATTCATAGAATCCATTCGAACCAGCCAAAACTTTATAAATTTTAAAATAAATCAAGTATTCATAACATGTAACAATACAAATCAATTGAAATTCAAATACAGTTCAATTTATAATAGGTAATCAATCATCCCGTCAGCCGTACCTAAACTCCACAAACTAACTATAAAAACATTCTTGGCATTGCACAAAGCACATTAAATGCACACATAAACAAATTAGTTCAAGCCTGGACGGGGCCAACTACCGTCCATTAATTGCTTCCACCTCCAAATACTGAAGCAATTTACATAAAGATCCAATTAGCGACATGTACCTATGGATGCGGAGACCGCGTATATACACATTGAACATCCAGTGATCGACAATGAGGGCTAAAACCTCGCGTACTCGTACATCCATACATCAGACAGCGAACACTTAAGCGGTATGAGTGTAGTTAATGATATAGAGAAGAAAGGAACAATAGCACACAGTAGATAGTAAGTGGTGTAGGTACCTCGTATCGGGGAGGCGTGCCAACGATCCCGCACAGCGACACGCGCCGCACGAGAGGGACGTCTCTTCCCATGGACACTTTCGCACATCTCTACACCCGGCCCCGGGCGACGAGTTACCACTCAATTAACACTGATTACCGCTAACTCGACCTCTGTGTGTCTCCATTGTGTGCGTCTCTTCGACTGCCTTTGGAATAATAAGCAGCTGTATCTCTATTCACTAAGACTAACATCTTAACATTCTAGGACTTAATCGATAATTAGTTACCTACTTGCTCCTGAACCTCTATTGCCAGTCTAAACCTCCGACTTGCCTTTGCGAGGACAAAGCTAGTTTCATTTATGTACAAACATGGAAACCTAATAGAATATGAACAACGAGTAAACAGTGGCAGCGAGTCAGTGTGAAGAAAATCAGCGTTCCGTAACAGTTTCTTGTGTAACGTAGTGGTTGTGGCGCTCGCTCGACGAGATCGACCGATATTCCATTATGTAACACCCATCTAAGGTCCGCTACTTAAGCACTAACTTGAAATATTAACTAGCAACTTTAAAAATATCTGTGCTTATGATATTCAAACGTCTAGCAATGCTCTACTGTAATACTAAGATATGAAAAAATTAAACTAACCGATAGAACATCGGAGCAGTCAGCTGCGCAACACACGACCGTCGGTTACGGGTGCACTCCGGGGTAGAATAGACAGTCAGAGTCCAGTTAGTCGCAGGGACCGTAACTGCGTCCAGAGGTAAAGTACAGTCCGCAAGGATTTTATGACAACTGTTTTCGTAGTCGGCAACGTTACCTACGTATCGTCATGAACCAGGCGGCGGGCGGAGCGCGCGGGGCGCGAGGCGAGGCGCGCGCGGCCCCGGGCCGGCGCCACTCGCAGGACGAGCGCGGCCCAGCACTAGGGGCGAGCACGCTGCACGCGCGGGCGTCGTACTGTGCGGGCGGCGGCGAGGCGCGGTGTGGCTCGGGCGCGGTCGGTCGCTCAGCGGGCGCGGCGCGGCGCGGCCATGGCGGCGGCGCGGCAGGCGGCGACGACTCGCGCACTGCCGCCGCCGGGCCGGCCGCGCCCGCCGCTCCCGGGCGCGCGCCTGCGCCCCAGCGCCGCCCCCGCCCGCCCAGCGAGCCAAATTGATCAGCCGGATCCTCGATTGCAATGAAATTTATGACAGGTCGTGGATCTATTATCGACGTGATAGCGCCCGAGCCGCGGATAATAATTGGAGTCAGCACGATAAACGAACAGATTTCGTGATCAGAACTGGATAACATCCGGAGCTACGGAAAATAATGTCCATTTTCAGAAGGAAACGTCTTCCGCTATGTAATTCGTTTTCAGTCTTGAAAATCGAAAGTACGAAGACATGTTTTGAGACGATCGACTGAAGCAATAAAATTCAGTCAGATATTAATCTCCAGTTTTACTGAAATAAACCGGCACTACAACCTCGGTCATTACTCTTAACGTTACGAAGAGCAATCTGAAAAATTCAATATCTTTCAGAAAATTTGGCTGAAAAAGGAAATCCTTTTTTATGTAATCCTTTTTTGACGGTGCGTTTGGCCGACAATTTTCATCGGTGATTTTATTGAACTCGAAGCATTTTATTGATAAAACCGGGGCAACGTTAAATAAACTTAAACCTATAAGAAAAATAGTTTTTTCTGTACCTACTTCTTTGAGAAAGCTCTAGCAATTTCTCACAAACAAAAACAATCATTTGAGAATAAAATACTTATATGATCTATTGATCTTTAGGAACGAATATGATCAGGAAACCTTCGTTTGAATCTACTATATGTATCACCGTTAAGCTTTTCTGAATAAACCAATACTTCCTAAAATAGTAACGTTGTATTATTGTTTTTCTAAAACGCTGAAAACGATCGGTAAGGTTTTCTTGACCATATCGTAACTCTATCGCTGTCTCTTTGTCCAGTGGTCGCGTGAGTGCTGAACGTCTGGTACTGGGTTGGCTTCCCAGATCGGGAACTTAACGCGTTCAAATTTTCATTTTGGGATATTGTTTAGTAACAGCCTAGAACCCAGATATGCTCGGTTAATCAAATCCATCCAAAGGTTGTCGTTGTCTGTAAATCATCATTTTAGCGATATGACTGATGGTATTGTGACACGCTATTCATTTTAAGCTCCTACTATAATTTTATTTTCAATACACTTGCTCGAAAACCCGCTCTTATCCCTATCGCTTTCAGGTACGCAATTACTGTTTTTTTCACTGGTGCGGAAAAGTGCGCGTGCTCGCCCGTGCCACGATTTTATTACAGTTGTCGCATCAGGCTGCAGCGACCGCACAAGTCGCGCATTGACTCCCTATTATTTATATTGCAAAAATTTTTTTCATACACGTGGAAATTTGTTACTGCAGACCTCAACTCTATGACATGCCGCCTCGCTCGCAATGACAAACTTTCTTCATTTGTATCAAATGTATAATAAAATATAGTGTACAATAAAATCAGTATAATAGGCTCGTCCAAAAGAATTTTAAACTTAACTAATGAAAATTACTGCAGATTCCGTAACCTATCTCTTTCTTTCTTATAAGAGAATACTAAAAATAAGGTTGTATACGTAGGTGGGCTACATCTTATTTTCCAATTCAGTGTCTGTTGTTTCAAGAGCGAGTGGACAATCAGTTGAGCCTCTTATGTAAGAATGCACTTTCATTATCGCGTCCATCGTTAGCAACAACTAAGTTGTCAATCAAACTACATTCGTATGGACATAATGGGTGTATAAAAATGGCTGATTAGTGGATTAAATTACACTGTTGTATAGTTTCTAACTTGGTAATGTTTTTGTGTTGATAATGTAAGTAACGATGACTTTCTTTTTTTGTGAGGAGAATGCGTTTCCTAATTTTCCATTTTTCAACAAGATATACATCTTTTTACTGATGATTCTTAGATTCAAGAAAAGCGTGTAGGTACGTAATATGCCATAACAGACATCAAAATCATAGAAAATTAATTGTTCAATCACTTTCCATCACAAGTCTAGGGATACGAGTACCAATATAATAAGTTTTAGTAGACATGTAAACCGCCATTAAAAAGGAAGTATGTGGTGTTGGGTCAGGTGGACAATGGTTGCATGTGCAGTCTTTCCCAATTGGATATGTAGGTTCATTACTATTGCCGGGCAAGACGGCATAAATATTTCGTAGTGCCACGTTGCCGTACGGTTGCACGACGTATGTCACCTATTCCGCGAATGCTAATTGCACTCAACGCTCTCCTTGAATCCAGTCCTAGACTAGATCTATTCGCTGATGAATGGAAGGAGATATTGACTGAATGTCTGGCGATTTGCGAGAAGACTGCATGAGAGGTTTAGTTATATTATCTGTTATATTTTCTTTAATGTGTTTTTACATAATTTGTACCTATTGTAATCAGTGTAATTGGCATTCTGTCGTTCTGGTTAAATAAATAATAAATAAATCACTTTTTTTTTATCAAAAAGCAACTTGACCCAAAACCGCAAAATAGAAAAAATATCAAATCCGTATAAAATTAGATAAGTTAGTAGTACCTTTAAAATGGGATCGCTGTCAAGCACTAGTTTTATACCTAGATAAAAAAAAACTGGTTGATGGGGAAACTGTCAAGTATTAGAAAATACAGTGTGACGTCAGCGCCATTAGGTTACTCGCAAAGAAATGAAAGGTTATTGTAAACTCGTCACAGTTTGGTTCGCCACAAATCGGTAAATTCCATAAATTCATTTTAAACTCTGTGACGAGCTTACAATAACTCGAAAAGAGATAGCGAACTTTTCCCATCACACGTTGACTTTTCTACATATACATATTTGAAATGGTACGAGAAAAATTGCTACTTCATTTTGTAATCTATTTTGATACAGTTTAAAAAAAAAATATTTGTGTCTGTCTAGTGTTATTTGATAATTAAAATCAATTATTGTACAAAAATAAACAAATGGAAATGCTTTGAGTCAAACATTTCATATAAAGCGACTATCTGTCTAAACTTCTTAATCAAGTCACGGGTTACAAATTTTCTGGCTTCTGACTATCCATGTAACGATTATCCAAGATCTACAAACGTGCTTTCTTTCCGATTAAGATGGTCACCCATCTAGGGATCAACCTAGGTATGCATTGCTTCACTTTGGAGTTCAATCCATGCGGCTGTGGCGGTATAGAAGCCACTACAATTTTACTCACTGATTACATCGTACACTCGTGATAAAAGAATATGGTAAGTAGTGAATTCTCAGCTTTTCTTAGTTTATACGAATTTATTACCATTTTTTTTATTTACCATTTTCATAGCGGCATCGTAGCGCCGTAATTATCGTGATAAAATATCATTATCATCGGAGTGCCGTTTATTATTGTAGCGTTTTCGTAGCAGTGTCGTAGCGTTTTCGTAGCAGTGTCGTAGCGTTTTCATAGCAGTGTCGTAGCGTTTTCGTAGCAGTGTCGTAGCGTTTTCGTAGCAGTGTCGTAGCGTTTTCATAGCAGTGTCGTAGCGTTTTCGTAGCAGTGACGTAGCGTTTTCGTAGCAGTGTCGTAGCGTTATCGTAGAAGTGTCGTAGCGTTTTCGTAGCATTTTCGTCGCTGTGTCGTAGTGTTTTGTAGCGGCTTCGTAGCTTTTTCTACTTCAAGTCCTGTAACTACTCTCAGATTCTCTCTCACCTTCAGCCTGGACGTTTGGGCTGTAGAAATTGTATTCCACCGCTACTGGGACGACCAGCTAGACCGCAATTGAATCCCAACAAAAATCAAAGGAAAATAAGTGCTGATATACCGATCGCCTTAACAAATATGCTTTACATAAACATTCGATGTAGAGTGTTCAATTTACTAACTTAAAAAATATACAGAAAATTTGAACTATTTGAGAGATTTTTATTAGGAAAAGTTTCGTTTAATAGAAGCCATTCAATTTTATTTCGATAATTTGCCATACTTGTTTGTATAGTAAGGCATTATACCAAAATACTCCTCTTGTGATTACAGCATAATTGTCGTACAATTTACAATGCATTGCCATTTCCCAACGATGCCATAAATTACGTCGCTTGACAGTTTTGTGGACGCACGGACTGACATGTTAGCAATTACGGTGGTGGTAAACACTACTGCGAGTGATACAAACTGGCTGTACTCGTAAGAACCACCTACTAAGGTTACGTGAGTACTTTTTTATGGTGGGAAAATCATTCAATGACAACCCCCGCTCTTGGGCCGAGCGGGAGATAGTGTCAGACTTTTACTGACTAAAACACCCCACCCCGTTCCTTCGTGCCTTCATACCGGGGCTGAGCTATCTCTCAAAACTAACCCTGGCCCCAGTAGGCTTCGACCCAGCTGAGCCCTGCTGTTGCTGACAACTCCTTGAGGCGCGCGGGAACAGTGCGCGCCGTCGATGACTTGGGCTCGGTCCAGTTACCGGACGGTCGGATAGCGAGCTACCCATTGCTCGACGTCCAGCAAGCCCGCGTCTACGGTGGCCGGAAATCGGGATCGGAATCCCGGCAGCGGCGAAAGCGCCGTTACCTGATGTGTTCGACCTCCTCTTTTGCTAGCATTACTGCTTCGCAAAAGGAGGCGACCGCCTGCTATTCCTCCTCAAAAGTTTCTGACCTCAATGTAAAGATAGCAGTACTATTCAATAAAAGCAAGCAGATGAACTTTGCATCTTTTGACTATTACTAAGAAATGTTTCAGCCATTTTGAATGCGTAGTTGTTTTTTGACAATCATTTGAGTGAGTTGATGTGAGATGTAGGAAAACATCGTGAGAAAACTGGCACGTCCTAGAACCAAAAAATCGAAGACATGTGACATTCACCAATCCGCACTGGGCCCGCGTGGTGGATTACGGCCCATTGGCTCTCCTAGAGAGGAGGCCTGAGTCTCTGCAGTGGGAACATTAAAAAAAGCTGATGATTTATTTATTTATTTATTTATTTATTTATTTATTTATTTATTTATTTATTTATTTATTTATTTATTTATTTATTTATTTATTTATTTATTTATTTATTTATTTATTTATTTATTTATTTATTTATTTATTTATTTATTTATTTATTTATTTATTTATTTATTTATTTATTTATTTATTTATTTTACTTTAACATAACACGGCCAAAGGCCAATTACATCAGTTAAAGACATTAGAAAACTTATAAAGTAAAAAATACAAAATAATAGCTACACCACAGTCATACACTCATCTCACAAAACTCCAAACAGACAGACAAAATGTTCTTCCATTCATCCGCGAACACATCACAATCAGGTTTGGCATCCAAGAGAGCGTTGAGCGCGGAAATTACACGAGGGATAGGAGACTGGGCTCGGGCGACGGTACGACTCCCAGAAACAGCGAACAGTCGGTGCCTCCGATTACGGGTATGGTTAATCGGAGCAAACAGTTGGCAAAGCTCGTCGTGCAGTTCAGGAGCATCTATTTTCCCGTGAAATATTTTACATATATTAATTAATTGGTCATTTTTTCTTCTCACCTCGAGAGAATTATACCCTAAGCTTCCTAGGAGAAAGTTAGTAGGATACAAGAATGGGTAGTACCCATGAAGGCGTTTATATAAGTACCTAAGATAATGATGTGAGATGCAGAAAAATACAATCCTTTTTTGCCCGTGTTAAAATAAGTTTCTCAATACAATCTTGTGACCCCCGTTTCCTACCCTTACAGGGAAGCAATTTTTAAATTCCGCAAAATTGCAGATTCAGTATGATTGTAACTCCACTGGCTTGGACTCCACCCCATCTCTTAGGTGGTCTAACGAAAAAGCGAAGGTCGCAACCGCTATTGCTGAGGATGTAGTGCAGGGTTCAATTCCCGGGCCGATAAATGTGTTATAGGGTCATTCCGTCTAGAATTTCTCATAAGCAATTCGAAATCTGTACACGAATATTTTTCTTGATTCACGGATAGGCTTTCTACGTGTTTTTACCAACGTGATATGGGACCTAATGTCAAAAACTATTTAAATAGAAGTTATAAATAATAAATTATTTATCGAAGTGGTAATTGTATATAAGTGCCCTAAGTGCCCTCGCCCACGGCGTTTTTTGTAGCAATGCTGTAGAGCGTCCGTATCGATACAGTCGCGATGCTGTAGCGCGTTAGTAGCGCGTCAGCACTTTTTCTATAGCGTTGCAGACGCGCAACTCCGGACCACCATGAGATAAAAAGTGGCGCAGAAAGCTAGCAACAGCTCGTATTGATTTTGTATGTTTAGACGGATCAACATCTTGGTCTGAAAATTGTCATCATGTCACCAATTTTAGAAAAAAACAACATGATTTATGTTTGACATTCCTTTATCCCGGGTAATTTTTTTATACGTGGGAAATCTTCCAATAACTTCTCACGCACTAGGGCTAAGCGGAAGTGACTATCAGACTTTTACCTTGTTTCCTTGCCTCTGTCGGGTTTTTCTTTCGGAAGCGAAGCCCCAATAGGCTTGGGCCCTGCTGAGCCCATACGGTTTTGCTGGCATCTCTTTGAGGTGCGCATGGAATACTACTTCCCGTGGACTGGTCCGCTCCGGACGGCGAATTACCTATTGTTCATCGTCCGCAAGCCCACGCCAATGGTGGCAGGAAATCTGGGTCAGAATCCCAGCAGCTGGGGCGTGAGGAAGTCCACTCCCTTATGCGGACGGCCGCCTGTTTCGCTTGCATTATTTATCCTCTGGATCACATCAGGTCCGCTCCACGCTTGGCTGTAGGTTCAACACTCAATTGCAGGTCGCAATTTATGACGCCAAAAATTGACACAGATGGGACACCATCGTAGAAAGCTAATCCAACAGGAACTTCACGATCCACAGAGATCAGGAATATGACGCGAGGATGAGGATCAAGGGGATTCAGCTATGTAACTCCCAAAGCAGGGTTACCTACTTTGAATATTTCTGTATGTTAATCGATTGTTATCGGAATACAGACAGGCAAGGCTTCCCGGCTTCTCTCGCGGATGTAGGCGCGGAGCACCGTCACGCGATCCCGCCGTTTCACGCAGTCGGCTATTTGATCGATACGGTCAAGTCATTTGGCTCTAACCGCTCACCGCGATTCTCTTCGCGATTTATATCTCGGCGTTTATCGCTAAGTAGACGGTAACACGCAGATTTACTGTCGGGCTGCACACAGCTCTATTATGATGAAAAAAAAAGGAATAGCCATGGCTTGAAAATGATGGCTTAGATTGAAATTTGCGATAACCAGAACCACAATGTGATTAGGAAACCTTGACCCTACCAAGAGCAAATATGATCCATTTGACGAGCTAAACTGAACTGTTAAAAGGATGGAGCTATATAGGGTGTATAGCTCCATCCCTTTCTCTTGCTTGCTCGCCTGACTTTAACACGTCATGGTAAGGCCCCTTATTAAAAAACTTTGTGTGGTATTTGTAGGTTCCCTTTTGTTTTATTTCCTCGTTTTTTTTCAGTAAGCAATATTGGTATTCAGATGTACATATACGTACCTGCTTGTGGATGCCTGCAACGAGAAAACGAAAGAATTTGCTGAACGCGTAAACATGTTGAAAATCTTTAGTACAAAAACTACGTAGTTTTGTATATCTCCTTCAAATAGATTCGTTGATGCTTTTGGCGAGTTTGTGTTTAAGTCAACGTGGTGAAAGGATTAGCCAGCTAGACTCTGCGTTACCAAGCTAGCTGTCCCTAGGGTGCGCCGGGCATTTAGAATCGCTGTACGATATTTTTAACGCCGCTCTGGGAGGCTCCTTTCATGCACCCTATATACTCAGGACATGCGCCATCTACAATGCTGCCCATCCTGCGTAAGCACCTGCAGGATTTCAGGATCCATACGAGGCCAGCAAATGAACTTTACAGGTGCCAAATATTGGTCAGAGAAAGTATAGTTTGAGAGCATCGATACGAAGAGAAGAATATATACATAGACTTCCATGCCACTTAACAAAGATTTCGTTATTGTGAATTACTCAATGAGCCTGATGGGTACTCTTAAGTTGAACCGCAAAGTACTTGAAGGTGATCTTATCATGCTTTTTATTATCCGCCTTAAAAAATGAGGAAGTTTTATGTTCGGCTGTACCAATAAATTTTTCACGTTGTTCACTGATTTCTCGGTCAATTTAGAACCGACCAATTTAGAATTTAGAAGTTTTTTTTTTTGTTTGTCAAAATTTGATTTACGGATTTCGAAGATACGGAACGGGACTCCTCATAGGGTTACACTAAAAGTTTTTAGTAAATAAAAAAAAAAATGATGTAAGCTTGTAAATAGTCTTATTGGTTTTCGAAATAGTCTCAGTTCTTTTCTAAGCACTGTCGCATGAGATGGAACCATTGACTAAAGCTGTGAAACCATTCTTCTTAAAGGAAAGTGATTCTTTACATGCTTTTTTCAAACGCAGTAACACAATCTTCAGGGTTCATAAAAATAATTTCTCTAAGCTTATCTTTTACTAGCTTTTTTCAGCAGTTTCACACTTGTGAAAGTAAGTTCTCCATACAAACTTTAGACCGCTGAATGATGAAGCAGGAGAATGAAGGGGTTGCCTTTTTAGGTGAGAAATTATGCAATGACTTCTCTCGCTCTAGGGCGGAGCGGGAGGGCGAGCATAGTGTCGAGTGAGTTTTAGTCAGTAAAAGTCTGTTTTTACTGACTAAAACCAACTACTATGTTCCTTCTTTGCCTTAGTTCCAGGGCATCAGGATTCTCGTTCGCACAACCCATGACCCCAATAGGCTTCAACACTGCTAGGCTCCTACAGTTTTGCTAACATCTCATTGAAGCACGCGTGGAACACTATACCTATTCGTACCGTCGACAACTAGCGCGTACCAGACGAACGGCGAATAACCCATTGTTCGCCGTCCGCAAGCCCGCGTCGCCTATGGTGACTAGAATCTTGGACTAGAAGCTGGGGCGTGACGATGGCCGTTCCCTCACGTGTCCGGCCGCCTGTTTCCCTAGCATTACTGCTTCGCAAAAGAGGCGCCTGCCTTTCCTCCTCGTCAGCCTGTACCAGGATCCGGGACACACCACCATAAATTTCATCTCGTGTCCTCTGGGCGGTCCATACAGAGGTGATGGTGAGGAGGTACGGAAGAAACACCCGGGTGGTGGGTGTTTCTTCCGTACGAATCGAAAAGGTGAGGACGCCGTAACGTATTTTTAACCCGCTCTTCGAAGAGGAGAATTACCGCCGTAATTATGGCGTGCCCAAAGGAGCTGCCCGTAGGGTGAATTTAGGAAAATCCTCTCTTATTATCATAAAAGGCACTGTGCAAAATTTGTGTTTTTTAAGTCTAAACGTTTGGGCTGCGCATTGATGAGTCAATGAGTGAGTCAGACTTTGCCTTTTATATATACAGATTTTTGGAAGTAAATACTAAAAGCCACAAGGTGCCAGGTCAGGACTGTCAGTAGGATGACTCACAAACTCCACAACTTCGATAGACAAAGTAGCGACATCTATGACGTAACATTGGAACTAAAATTCAAAACCTTACATCGCGGTAATAGTTGGTAACTAATACGCGGACGCGTGTAATTCAAAATGTATGTAGACGCCAGTTGCGTTCATAGTGCTCCTGCTAGCCGCGTGTGGTTCTAAGCCGTTTTGATTCACCCGCCGAAGTGTCGTTCATTGACATCAAAACTCGTAGCTCATTCGGCAATACATATAAATACGCAGACGTCAAAATCCCGTCACCCGCGACCGCTCACGCACTCGCTGGTGCAGTCTGATTGACCACTTAAGGTGGTGCATCATGACTCACATTTTCACTGTTTTTCATACAACCGCTCATAACTGATTATGACGTTATTACACATTTTTCATTTGATATTTTGGAAACACAGTATCTTGTGGATATTATCTAGGTTTCTAAAGAAACCAATTTCTAAATTTGTGTAAAACTAATCCAGTAAAAACCTCTGAAAATGTCCTATTTTGTATGAACTTTGACACTTCATAATTTGCCTAAAAATCAAAAAAGTCAAAAAAGTAATCCCCTAGAGACCTTGCAAATTTTATTGAGATTGTAAATGACGACACCATTTTCCAAAAACTTTTAAGGGTTTAAAAAAACAGCTATTTCCTGGAGCAAGTTTTGTGAAATTTTCGAGTAAATCTCGGAATTCCAGAATACTAACAGAGTTTTCAGGCGTTATCTGTCTTTTTTTGCGTTGCCTTTTTGTCAAACATCGCGTTGGATTGCATTAAATGAAGTAACAAGCTTTTAAACCATTTTCGATGTTTACGATAGGCACGTGAAAAAGGACCCTCTTAAGAGTTATTCGCGCAGTTTCCTGGATCAGATATAACACCCGACTAGTCGGAGGATCCTCTCTTTTCAAAGGAGCTATGGGCTATACTCTCTGTTCCACATATCTCTATAGGTGTGCCCCGCGTGGTCAGAACACCGCAGTGTCCTCGTAGGGGCGATTGGCGGCAGCGATCACTCGCGCCGAGCATTGATACAGGCCATGGTCCGCAGCGAGGAATGTCAGGCGGTCGCCTCCTTCTGCGAAGCAGTAATACTAGCAAAGAAGGAAGCTGCACGTGTGAGGCAACAGCGCTCACGCCCCAGTCGCCGCCGGGATTCTGATCCCAATATCCGGCCACCGCAGGCGCGGGCTTACGCTGACGGTGAGCAATGGGTAGCTCGCCGTCTAACCGTTCGGTAACCGCCCGGACCGAGCCCAAGACGTCGACAGCGCGTATTATTCCGCTCGCGCCTCAAGGAGTTGTCAGCAAACCGTAGGGGCCCAGCAGGATCGACGCTTACTGGAGCCAAGAATTTGTTTCTAAAAGGAAGATTCGGCCCCGGTATGTAAGCCAACGAACTGACAGGAGTGGGTTTTTAGTCAGTAAAACCCTCACACTATAAGATGTCATTATATGATTTTCCCACCTAAAAAAAAAAATCGCTGGCCGGTGTACATCACCTGTTCTATCTTTTCATGAACTGTATAATTTGTGTACAATAAGACCATTTAATCTTCGCACGTTAGACCGTCCATAGCTAGACAGAACAATGTCTGTCGGGTCAGCTATAACAGTTGATAAAAGTAGATAATTTGCTAAAATGTGATATTTCTACATGTTTAATTTATTTGACCAGTTTAAATATTCACAAAACTTAATGGCCTTAAACGGGTTGTATCATTGATACTAATTTGAACACGCCACAATCACGGTGGTGAGTACTTTCTTTAAGTGCTACGGCGTTCTTTCTTTCCACCTGGCATGGCTAGTTTAGGAGATTCCTGTTTCGGATTCAGGTGCAAGAAACGCCCGAGTGTCACTATTTGCTGACGCCCGGAAGACACGGTGGAAGTCTGTCTATCTGCAGCCCTGATAGTTTGTCAAATGGTTTATTTTTATTGTTGATAGGTTCGCTCTTGACCGCAATCTCTCCTGATGGAAAGCGACGATGCGGTCGACGAAGGAACGCGCTTACCTAGAAGAAACCTATTCAATTGGATTGTTTGAAAGAGTTACTGTGGCCCTTGCAAAGGGACCTTGTGGGTTGTAGTTAGTAAAATTATGACATTCCCTCTCGCCCCCAGCCAGAGCGTGAAAAGTCATTTGATCATTTCTCACATATAAAAATCTTGCGTTATAGGTGTGTGACTAGCTTAGTAGCTTGTCGTCCCCAAGAACCAAATAAATTCTTGAATCTTCGATAAATCATAACAAAATACGTGCAATTCAAATTATATATTCTTATTACTTAGTTAACATATTACTGTGTACTTAGTGCAACAATAGATAATAAACATACACAATATACAATAAACATATCACTTTACAACAATGTTTAACCAACTTCAAATAATACTTAAAACTGCCACTTTTAAAATAATGGAATGCTAAACTACTCTGAAGAGGGTTATTTTAAGAGAAACTTATCACAATAACAAAGTGGCAAACAACAATTGTCAATGAAAAATGAGCATTACTACTTACTTATAAGGATAAAAATTCAATACAATAAATAATTTGGACAGACGATGATAATACAAAATTACATTGTATGAAGCCGATATAATTTGTACAATAACATCATATTTATCAACACTCCTATATGCAGAACAATGAGGATGAGTGTTTGCATACATAGTATACATAAGAGCAATAAAATTGCGACGCTAAGCGGGGAATAACTTAAGTACTAGAGAAAATATTATAGGAGTACCCTTGCCCAAGAATTGGATGTTAGCGTTACGCTCGCGACTTGTCTGATTTGATGAACTTGTCGAGATCTGCGTCGCTGGCCGGGTCCACCTGGGACAGTTGCCTGAAACTCTCGTCGTCCACGAAGCAGATCTCGTGGCCGTCGGGGTCGGCTAGGATGATGACTCTAACAGTGGCCTTGCCTGGCGTGTCCAGCGATATCAGGGGAGTCAGGATAGTGCCCTTCGCTGCCTGGATCTTCTGGTCGATGATGGGCTGCTCCTCGAAGGGGCATGAGAACGCAATGCGGCCGTACGCTTTGGCGCGGTTCACTGGTTCATCTGGAATTGCAATAAGTTATAGCTTAGTACCGTGATGTTTTATTTTTATAAGTAGACATGCAATCATTAATTCATTATGCCCAATTGGTCAGACGTGATACGACGCCGCGCGGAGAGCGACTCAAAATATTTATAACTTTATCGACTACAGGAAAAGATACACATTTCAGATTGAGATGCCTCACGGCGCAGCGATGTTTAGTGCAACGTATTCTGAATTCTCACAAAGAAATGTGTATCTTTTTGTGTTGTAAATAAGGTTATATTTTGAGCCGCTCTTCGCGCAACGTCACCGTCGTGTCGCGTCGCATCTCGGTGTGAACTGTAACCCTAAGGCATGTAATAATTTACTAAAGGTTGTAGTATTTTTTTGAATTGTACCGCGCGTGATCTGAATTCCAATAATATAACTAGCCAAGACTTGTCTTGTATGTTAAAGTAGGACAACCAGTTTAGATTTATACAATGATTTCGATTCTAAGTTAATATCAAGTTTTAGCAGCTTGTTACAATACCGGTTGTAAATTTTATATATGGTTGGGTATATATCGGGTAGCCCTAGAAGACGGGAAAACTGCATTGTGTGCCACTCTGTTCAAGAACAGTAAATTGCCATACATTTTCAAAACCTTTTTTATAGTTTTCGGCTAACCCTGAATAAATAATGTAGAACATACTTCAGTAGGTATGGTAAATACATAATTAAATCATTTATTTGTAAACGAAGATTTTAACTTCTTACCTACCTTTACAAAGTCTTGTACAAAGTCGTAAGAAATAGTCAACATTGATAACAGTTTTCCTAGGTAGACACTTGAGTATCAATTCGTTCCACGCTTTAGATTTTATCTATCTACGTGTAAAGCTAGAACTACATTAGACTGAAGCACACGTGTAACACGCCAGGGGCCCGAGTCTGCTATTTTTATAAATTCGTCATTCCAACACGATCCCATTGTCATTTTGCTAAAAATTCGTAATCTGCTAAATCATAATGGTCGATCATTGATCGGTCAATGGTCTTACTAGCGTTTGGGTAATAGAGTGGTGGTAGAATGACAATATCGAGCTTACCAACCAAAACCTGCACAATAACGTTCTAATGGTAGGTCACTGATCAAAACAACTGTAAAAATTGCAAATTACCGCATACGTCAGATATTCATTTGTCATTATGTACGTACGAGATTACCATTTTAACCCTTCAGATACCGTCAATTAGAGACACAATAGTAAGACAATAGATGCGCGGCCACCGGTGGTCGCTTGGGGATTCATGAATTAAGCCACTTCTTTCAATGAAGTGTCAGTGGTTGACCATTGGAAAGTCGTTATGACGCCATTATATTAGTAGATTACCAAAACTTGTCAAAATCAACAATTATGAAGTCAATGATAGACCATTCTGACACTATTGTAATAGCAGACTTGAGGCCCTGTTTTGTACGTCAAACAATGTCACGTGGCGTGACACTTTGTAACTCTAAAATCTAGATTCCATATTTTTGTATGGAGACCGACGCGCCCAGATCCCGACGTGTGCACGCAGTGTAGTTCTTAGTGTTAAGTACGGCGTGCCAAATTATTTGTATATTCCTAACATCGACTTACGTTCTAGTGATAGACAAGCCCTTTCATAGAAACTATTTGTCAAAATACTAAAGAATTAAAACAAAAGTACGCTGCAGCGCTACATTAACATTATGTCGTCTAACAGAACTTTTAAAACATGCAGCGCTAAGATAGCTTTAAGAGAATACTTTTTTCGCGTTCAAAATGTCTCAAGGGCCATGAATTTCGTGGCACTTACGCGTTTTGTTCAACATAGTGTAATGTTCAAGGCGTACATACGACTGAAATGAATGTTCGGCACGCCTAATCTAATGCGTAGTACATATATATCGATGATTCCTAATCTTTTCCCTTGTCAGGTGGGTAGGTACGCAAATACAGGTATCACACGGTAGCCACGCCACATATCAGTGATATTAGGTGCATCATCTTAAACAGATTTGTATGTAGATTTCTATTGACATTTTGTGTCGTCTACATTTCGTCTGATAAAATGCTGAAGATAGCGTCAATCTAACAAAGTAACGCATGGTACTGTCGTGATAAAATATAGTCGGTGTCAAGTTTATTGCAAGTAGTACTAATATTGGCTCACGGGAATGTTTTAAGAGTTACCGAAGCCCTGAAACGCAAAGGGCAACTAAAGAAATATAGCTTTTTTTAAGGTGAGAAATCATCTAATGACTTTTTTCGGTGTAGTGCGGAACGAGAGGGCTAAAACCACACCTTTTTTCCTTCTTTACCCTTTGCTTTCCAGGACCAAGGGATTCCCTTTCAGAAAATAACACAGGTGGACTTTAGTCAGTAAAAATCGGACACGCCCCCTCGCTCTATCCAGAGCGTGAAAAGTTATCAATAACTTTTCATCTAAAAATATGACAACAAAATGGGTGTTGAACTACTGCTGCGGTTCTGAAAATTATTGCAACTGACGCTAACATCTACGGAATGCGGTCCGAAAGGATCTTGTCGCAAAATTTTCCGTTCTGCCCAACTCCTGCATACAAATAGACGCACGAGTGACGAATGCACGGATGACGCATCACGTCGCTAGCTACACCTATCACTACTGCATTTAATGAACCATAACGGTGGCACCAAGAATCATGAAATAGTTACCTAAATAGAAGCAAAAACATTCAATTGAATTTGACAAGTTGAAACCACCCAAAATTGCGACTGAATTACACTTTGACGAGTTTATCAGTCACATGCAAAACATAAATATGCAAACACCAGTCATACATAACGCTTGATTCTGTAATAAGTATAACTAATAATGTTCCGTTCCGCTGTTTACGATAAGAAAACACGTAAGATTCTCGGTATTTATTAAAACTAGAAATAATTTGCTTATATTCACAAGTGAATACTAAGGGCCAAACTGCATAAATGGAACGGATGCCCGCGGAAATGGGATTTTTACCTACACAATGTCGCTAGTTCAATTTTAACGGTGTGCATGTAGTCGTGTCGATGTAGAACTTAATATATATATACTAGTGTCCGACCGAAACTGGTTTTTCAACCGAAACCCAATTTCGGCATTAGTCTCAGTTTCGAAACCTAAACCGAAACTCAAGGAAGTTTCGGTTTACAAGGATCATGTTTTGAGGGAAAAATAAAGAAAACGATATTAGAATCAGTCAATCCTTATTTTCTTTAATGCTTTAGTTTTTAAATTTAGATATTTATATTCATTGACTATCATGAATTTTACTGCACTCAATTTTAGTTTGGGAGTAGGTAAAACGAACTGCAAACACAAGCCAGTCACGACATGATTAGGCACGTGGACACAGCAAAATGTCTTCGTTGCTTACTCGCTTCGAAGAAATTTAACGCGCTGAACATGACCGATCACAGCGCAAGACTCCCGAGTCCAGTTTCGGTTTCGGTCGTAGTTTCGGCAGAGATGCCACCGAAACTAAACCGAAACTCGTTTTTTGCCGAAACTAAACCGAAACTCGTTTTTAGCAAAACAGGCTGCGGCTCCCCGCACGGGTTTCCGCTACGGAGCATTTTTGTATGGAACCTCGCAGACGTCCGCTTTACACAGTTTCAAGCCTTAGATAGAATTAAAGAATTATACAATGTTTAAAGTTAAATGCGCAAAACCTCAGACACCCCAAATGATTATTAATTTGACTTAATTCAGTGAAAAAAAAAAAAATTAAAAAAATATTAAAGATTTTATGTGCAGTTTTAGTTTGTTTAAAATTAATATCTGCATTGAAATAAGAACTTATAATATCCCATGTATGAGATAATTTGATTGGACTACAACCATTTGTGTTTGTTTACCTATTTCGGCGGGTTTTCGCTCATGATAGCTTGACCTCTTCATAAATAGACAGGGCGACAGTTTTAATGAAGATTTTTTTTAAATGTAACCTATATTAAAAAGTGGTTTAATTGTTTCTGCTCTTTATTCTGATCAAACTATTTTCAGGCATTTAACGTTACACGTTATATAAAAGAAAAGGGAATCAGTGATAGCCTCATGCAAACCCAAGTAACATGGGCCGACCACAATATAAAGAAGATGATGATGTACTTACCAATCTCAACTAATTCCAATTTGGCTTGTTGGTCGCCGAATCCGAGAGTAACTGTCTTTGTCGTCTTTTCGAAGATCTTCAGGCTGAGGAGACCGTTCCAGTAGGCGATGGATTTCTCCAAGTTTGAGCTGGCCAGAGACACCTTCACTACTGGATCTGAGGATGACCATTAGCAACACAATTTTAGTAGTCTGGTATTCAAATTTTATATCTTCTTCAGTAAATAAAGCGATGCTCTCCGCTCTGGGTGGAGCGAGAGTGAGTGTAAGACTTTACTGAACTAAACCCAACTTTGTTCCTTCGGCTGCCCCTTGCGTTCCAGAACCGCGGTAACTCTTTTAAACAATCCCGCAAAAAGAGATGCTTACTCTTGCATCTATATTTTTTCTATAATAGAATAGAAATACTTTTATTGGGGACAGACACAGTATGACAGTACTACCGTTATAGACACAAAGTAAAAAATAACAGAATGCGCCGAGCGTGCCGAAGCGAATTCTATATTACTCCTGAATTACAATTACTTTAAAATTACATATTACCGGCTTTCCGAATAGAAAGTAGGGATCGGGTTATTCTACTGCACGACATTTTTTTTTTTTTTTTTCATGTAGTTAAATAGTAAATATTATTTAATAATGCATTTGTGTGGTAGCTATAGCAGTTATTTTAACGAATATTTCTTTGAGGCACGCTATTTAGCTATGGACGTTATGGTTAATGCATTAGTTGGTCATTACTTCACTGAAAAGTACCTGTCTATGTTTGTTACAATAATTCTTATACCGTAAACTTAATCACTTTAATAAATAAAGTATGCATTTTTTAAACGAGTTTTTAGGACAAAATGGAAGCCTTATAGTATCACTTTGTTGTCTGTCCGTCTGTCCTTCTGTTCGTTTGTCCGTCTGAACTCTCAGTGCGAGAATCCGACACGCACTTGCCCGATTTTTTATACAAAATAGCTCTATCATGTAATCATATCATGATATTTCTAATGATGATTTTTCAAGCAACAAAAAAAAATGGTGTACTTATAAAATACACTCTAATATTTTCAGTCTTTATTCTTCCATCGGCGCATTCTATTTGTCATAAAGGTTTCACTTCAATTCAATTTCTTTACAATAGTCACTTAGGAATATAGGTAAATTATTTTTTACAAATTGTTACAAATAAAAAGATGCAACCAAACAACGAATAAAGGTAGGCACATAACAGTAGGCTACTGAACACATCATGACTGAGAGGGACTATATTTGAGCAGTGATTTGTCCAATAAAAAGTCTTTTATAGAGTAGTGTAGCACTTATCTACTAATAAATCATGGAGACTCTTTTTTATTTTATTTTTTTGATAGGCCCCGGAAGATTATTAAAAATGCGTGTAGCCATACAAAAGATACTTTCATGCATAAGATGAGTCTTACTTTCCTCATATCCATGTACCCATCACATGATACAGAATCGACGCCTAGTTACTGTCAGTACTTAGTATATCCATGAAACAATCATCGTCACATGATAAAAACCATCTCAGACTGTGATGTGTCAGCAGATAAGTGCCTTATCTTATCAATTCACAATAATTATCATTGATGACGATCGCTCTTCTACTGCATGGTAAACAAGAACTGCTAAAACTCTCCATACTTGTAAGTGACTGTCTGAATGTCGCCATCGCCATGATATGACTAGTTTTCTGAACTGTTGACACCTACAGTTTCGTTTTTATTACCTAGTTTGTTTAACATTTAGTAGATATTGTATCATATCCTATTTTAGAATTAGAAGGTACACTAAGCTCAAAAGTAGATATCTATATGACCACTTGCATTTTACTTTACGTTTTTTTTTATCCATTTCATTTGGTAGCATTTATTTTAAACTAGCGACCCGCCTCGGCTTCGCTCGGGTGCAATGCTGATATAAACCGCATCAAAATCCGTTGCGTAGTTTTAAAGATTTAAGCGTACATAATGTGGATATAGGGACAGGAAAAACGACTTTGTTTTATACTATGTAGTGATTAGAAATCCATCGAGTGACGTCTCCCGCTTTAGCGGGAGGGCGTGTCGTACTTTTAGGGCTATATTTCAACGGGACACCATGGCGATGCGACCAGTTGCACCGCCATGGTGTCCCGGTGAAATATAGCCTTAAGCTACCAAACTCAACACCATACAGATCAGAGTCGCCACACGTCTGAGCTGGTCGCGCCACCAAATTGGTTGCGCAACCAAACGGACACCAGGTAAGTAACTCTCTATAGGGCTGTATTTTCTTGGTAGCGGCAACTGGTCGCGCCGCGAAGGTGACTCGGTGAAATATAGCCCTTAATGACTAAAACCACATCAATGTTCCTTCAGCTACCCTTTGCGTTCCGAGAAGAGAAAAAGTCAATCCATGTCCCCAGTAAGCTTCGCCTGCTGGGCCTCTGCAGTTTTGCTGACATTTCATTAAGTCGCGCGTGGTACACCACGCGCCATCAAAGATTCAGGCTCGATCCGTACAGTTACCGGACGGCGAGTTATACATTGCTCGTTGTCTTGCGGACGACGAGTAATGGATAACGCCGTCCGCGCCTACGTCTACGGTGGCTGGTTGGTCTGTTTTCAAATACTTTTCTTGTCATTGTCACAATAATTTAAATTCGAAACACAAGACTGGTTGATGTAGTGACGCTTGAGGGATGCCTAAGGTACACTAGTGGACATTTTTCGCCTAAAATGCTAATAGCTACTGATGTAGATGTTAATAACTCACCTCTGTCTAAAGGCTGTGGTTTGTCAACGATAAAGAACTTGTAACCGCCAGGAGCTTCAACATATTTGAGTCCATTCTGTTCCTTTACAGGCCAGTTGTTAGCAGCGGCTCTCTTGAGACTCTCGCTGGACTGGACTGTGAGGCCGATGAAGTCATTGCCTGTCTCGTAGTGTGTGATACCATAGTTGTATGTGAGTTCCACTACAAAGTGTGTGTCTTCTGGTCCATAACCCACCATGGTTTTGCTCCATCTATTTGCGTATGGCCTAGAAATAATAATTACAATTTAATATTGTATGTCAAAAACTTCAACTACCATACTTTTTTTATTTTGGTTTATTGCTAACTAGCGTTTGCCCGCAGCTTCGCCCACGTACACAAAATATAGCTTATGTCACTCAGGAATAAATAAAGTAGCTTTCTATCGGTGAAAAAAAATTCCCAATCGGCCCAGTACTTCCAGAGATTACCTCCAATAAACAAAATAACACAAAAGAAAGTTCTCTTATAATATTATAGTATAGTATAGATACTATAATAAACTAGCTTTTGCCCGCGGCTTCGCTCACGTTAAGTTCATTAATTTCCCCCGTTCTAGGGAAGTGGGGGGTTAGAAAGAGACAAAAAGTAGCCTATGTCACTCTCCATCCCTTCAACTATCAATTCGTCGCTCCGTTATACCGTGAAAGAAGGAAAAAGCGACACAAACACTTTCCCATTTATAATATTAGTAAGGACTGAAAGTCTGTATTTTTTTATGTTCATTGATCAATAACACTAATCCAATCCATTTAGCGGATTAAACTTGGCCCATGACTAGACAATGTCCTGGATTAGAACTAAGGATACTTCAATCTTAATAATATATGTTCCCGTGGGAAGTCTCTAGCAATAGCTAGTTCAACTAGTATTTTTTTAGCCATCAATTACTCACCCATTGCAAGCTGCTTCACATCCTTCACTGAACTCTTCATGTCTAAGTACCTGTAAAAATAAACATATATTTTAAAACTATTTCTTTACTGGTTAGAAGCTTAAATGGCAACAAAATAATAGTAATTCTAACGAGATTAAATAAAAACCATGGAAATTTAAAAAGACTTAAAGAATACTTGAAATAAATAAACAGGTTTCAATATGGTTGCATTACGATGTAAAAATTTGCATTACGATGACACAGGAAAGTTATTCTAAATGCTGTCATAAGTTAATTACTTTTAAGTTTGTTTTTCATTCATATTGTTTTGATTAGTTGTTAACTGTTTTATATAATTATTATTAAGAAATATTAACGTTAATAATATTATTAGCTCTTAAGACTATTATTTTATACCATTTCTTTTCTAGTTTAAGGCTGCACTTATTGTTACTTTGCATGTTATTCTTCTTATGAACAAACTTCTTTAAAAAAAAAGGGGTATCATTTAAGCTATCGCCAATTTAATTAGTTTTGTGTTTCTTAAATAATAGGGTTTGCCCGCAAAATAGTAGATTTGTCACCAAAATGTAGTCACCAAACAATGCAAAATCAATTCCACAATAAATCACCTAAAATCATGGAGATATAAGGTCTAGTACCAAATAATTGTTTTTGTATATATTATAATAGGTTTGTCCTAATAAGCATTTAAGCAAACTAATTGAAAGAGATCACCAATAAACTATATATTATGTTACTAGAAAATTTCATAAAGTTCAAAAAAAATTAAGGGTTGTCGTCATCATCGTTTCAACCAAAAGAGTCTACTTAACTGGACATACGCCTCCCCCAAGGATCTTAATTTCCAGAACCATAACCCAACAGGTACATGTTATAAATATATTTCAATAAAATTGCGAATGAAGCAAACTTGCATCTCGTTGCCCGCACCGCGCATCGTATGATCGTCGCGTAGGTACCTAGTTACCTACGACACATTGTTGAGGCCGGAAAGCGCGCCAATTTGAACATATTTTCATTAAAATTATAAATTGATGTATTAAATTGGTAACGAATACTATTATTTTAATAACCGAACGAAATAAAATGTAACTACTGTATTGGTGACAAAATAACAAATAAAAAGGAGTTGCAGTCAGGGATCGATAATCGATTTATTTGGTGACAGATCTACCATTCTGAGCACAAAGCTATTAATTAGGTAATAAAACTATTATTATAAGAACGAAGTTTATATTAATCTAATGCACCACAGTTTTATTGGTAATCCATCTCTTATTTTACACATATACCTACTAACATTAATTTGATAATTCATACCGGGGAACACTTTTTGTTTATCTGAGAACGAAAATATTTCGTGGCGATAGATCTATTTATTAGGTAATACAACTTGATGACAAATATAAAGTTTGGTGACAAGAAATATAGTTCCCAAAAAAAAAAGAATTGATCTAATACATGGATGCAGTCATTGTGCTTGAAAAACACAATATTAACTTCTAACAATAGTTGTCATAGTAACCAATTAAAATAAAATTAATCTGTTTAATTTACATAACATTAATTCATGAATCCCCAAGCGACCACCGGTGGCCGCGCATCTATTGTCTTACTATTGTGTTTCTGATTGACGGTATCTGAAGGGTTAATTAAATTAATCATACACTATTCTTGCCTGAGTGTCCCCGCACACCGGCCACAAAAAAACGCTGAGGCAGCCTTTTTTGTGACTCATGTGTGGCGGGGCCACCACAAAAAACGCTTAAAGCGACTTCAAGCTTCTCCGGACAAAAAGTGTTGCGTGCTTCAACTTTTTTCTTGCGGCCGCTTCTAGCTTTTTTTTGTGGCCACTTCTAGCGTTTTTTTTTTTTGTGGCCAGTGTGCGGGGACGCTCAATTAAGGAATGAAATGAACAGGTTCACTGTCTAGTCTACACTATGACATAACAATTAGTCAATCACCATGACCCCTATGTGTCACCTGGGATGGTGAAAGGGACATTTAATAGACCGTGGATGTCATTTACCTAGGCCTGTGTAATGGTCCCACCTGTGGGAATGCTACAGGCTGATATGTTTATGGTATTTATGTATGTACATATAATTAATTGCTGTTGACTTACTCACTGGGACATTAGAGGCTAATATTACTGTCAGGAAAATAATGGATTATATTAAACCATTTTAACTGTTTAATATATTAGTTTAGCCGTTTGTTCTGTAATAAGCTAAGGTGTTCAATAAAGTATTAAATAAAACAGATATAATAGTTTGTTACTATTACCGTTAAACGGGGTAAATAGGAACGCTGGGGTGAATTGGAACAAAACTTTGGTTAGGTTTTTCACTTTGGTACATATTTATATTATTGATTTCTATCAAAGCATCCATTTTTATTACAATCAAAGAATAAACCGAAATACTTAAATTGCTGGGAAAAATTGTTGATTATCGCGAAAATCCCATTTAAACTTTTGTCTCGATTAAGCCCAGCGTTTCTATTAACCCCGTTTGACTGTACTGAAACAATAACTGTGAATATGTCCAGTCATCAGCAAACACCTAACTCTTAGTTCTAGTTTACATCATTTTGTAATAATGAGTCTGAAAATTGCCGGTGAGGTAGATAATAAGTGTGTAGACGTCGTCGAGTATAACTAGTTGACCTTGGCCTCAGTTTCAAAATCTTGTAACAATTATGTATAAATCTTATAAGATTTCTCATTTTCTAGCAAATGTGCGCAGAAAGTTGTCACTGTAAAAATAAATATTTTATCATCGTTATCCAATTATGAAATTTCCGAGTTTCTTACCTTCATTCCCAGGATTTCTCTGTAGAATTTCGCAGTCAGAGTTCTGTCGGCGACTTTGAACACAAAATGTAGAGCACGGCCGTTAATCATCTTGAGTTTCTTACAAATTACTGAGATTACTAATGACAAATATTCGAACGTAGTATTTTTAATATCAAACGATATTTTATTAAATGAATAAAAGTTTTGTTATATTCGTAAACAAGAACGAAACACCTTACTTCTTGCCACGCACTGTCACTAATGTGTGAATGAATGACAAGTCAAGTTTTCCAACGTCAACTGTCAACATGACAAATCGAATGAATCTACAAAAAAGGGTTGCCAACCATTTCATCACTAACTTTTATCCTTTTATCTATTATATGACGATATATTTTATCACAATGATCAAAAACTCCCAAGTTATCTAATCTCCTAAGATTATACAGAGAGTGTCAATCTAGTATAATCTTCTAAAATTATACTAGAATAGAACGACAATCCAGTTCAATGACCTAAAGTAGTAATAATCTAGGTAAGTAATGCTAAACAGTCGTACTTGTAGCTGTTCGCTTACGTTTTACTATTTTATCCCTTTATTAAGAACTAGCTTTTGCCCGCGGCTTCACCCGCGTACATAATACCAGGATAAAAAGTTTCCTATGTGTTATTCTGGGATATGGTTTACTCGTGTACCAAGTTTCATCGAGATCCGTTCAGTAGTTTTTGCGTGAAAGAGTAACAAACATCCATACAGACAAACTTTCGCATTTATAATATTAGTAGGATTAAGAATGCTTGACGGGAAGCGCTAGGGTAGGCTAGTTTATCAATTTAATATCACATTAACTATCATTAGTAAATAAACCTGTAAAGTAATTTCAATAGTTAAATTGATTACATAATATAAAGTATTTCTTACGCCGCGTAGGAAACCATTTCATGAAATAGCCATTCAATAGTTAGACGAATTGAGACAATACAATTCTATTTGATTAGGTGTAATTCCGTAAACAAATACGTGTTACGATCATATTATTATTAATGACTACTGTGTCCGGAAAGGAAGAGGAACAGTGTCATGCGGAAGGTTGGGACGCCGTGATGGGATTGTCACAGATTGCAGTAAAATATTGTGTTGTGGAAATGAAGAACTGAGTCTCAGGATAAGCAAAGGCTCTAGAGCGCAAAAAAAACTGATGGAAACGGATGGACTTTAGTCAGTAAATGTCTGACACTCTCTCATGCTCTACCCAAAGCGGGAGATGTTATTTGTGTCAAATTGAACAACTTTGAACTGTTGGTTCTAGGACATTTTTTTTTAATTATTCATAGGCTCGCGTTTGACCACTATCTCACTTGATGGTAAGTGATGATGTGGCCGACGATGGAGCACGCTTGCCCAGAAGCCAAATTTGGACATGCCAATTTTCTCACGATATTTTTTCTTTACCTTCACCTTTTGAGAGCAGTGGTGGCCTTTCTGGGTTTAAACCCGTGACCTAAAACTCGCAAGTTGAGACTGTTTACCACTGGGCTCCTAAAATGCTAATAGATTCGATTGCCATCCTCGAACGTTAACGTCCTAAATCTATTTAGATTTTTTTACGTGAAACTCACCTACGACATACTTCGCTTTTGGGCGGAGCAGGAGATAGTGTCAGACTTTTACGGACTAAAAACCCACCCCTGTTCCTTTTTTGGCATTGTCTCAGAGCCCCGGGGATCTCTTTCGCAGCACCTATGGAAATCTATTCTAGTTAGGAGAAACTGAATCAATGAACCCATGTTTTTAGTGGGCTAAGTAATACAGCACGAAGGTAAGTATCATCATCATTTCAGTCGATACACGTCCACTGTTAGATATAGGCCTCCCCCAAGTGTCACCACAATGAAAGATCGTGTGCGTCCCGCATCCATTGGATTCCTGCAACCTTCACCAGGACATCGGTCATCGCTGCGTCTTCCGATACGCGGTCGTCACTCCGGAACCTTTCGGCCCCAACGGCCATCTGTTCTGCGAGCAATGTGCCCTGCCCATTGCTACTTAAGTTTGGCGATTCTTCATGCTATGTAGGCAACCTTGACGGTGTGATAGTGAGATTATGTGGGTGAGCATAGATTGGAGGTGTGACCCACAAAGGGCAACTGAAGGACACAGGTGTGGTTTTGGTCAATAGAAATATGTCTTCCCCTCTCGCTCCACCCTAGAGCGAGAGGGTGATTAAATGATTTCTCACCTCAGAAAAACCTATTAACTTCAACTTGTAATTTGCTTTTTACTTGAAAGTAGGTGGTAGGTGTTTTCATTTTATTATTGTGTTATCAAATATTATTTATGAAGATCATAATTTATTATACCTTCTTACGATTATTTTTGAAACAGCACAGGAGGACAAGCATAGTACGAAGTAGTGGCCTCACGAACCCCTTTTAGATGCCTTTCCACTAAACTGATTCTAACATAGCTTCCATGGATTGGAAAGACTTACCGTTTTAATACTTTGCACTTTATGTGTGTGATGTGGTACTGTGTTAGACACGAATAAAGTGTATCTACCTCAGGCCCCCTAGCTAAGTTATGTGGCGTCATAGATGTCGCTACATTAACGATTGCAGATTATCAACTTGGCTAGGGGTACTGCCCCCGTAGCCAAGTTACAACCGTTTCGCTTGCGTCGAACGCTTCGAGTTGACTTTGCCACCAATTATTTTATTCTGACCACGTGACTGAACGTTGAGACGACGTCATTCCCGTACATTTGAAGCTTTCTACTAGCGTTAACTATTGTAGATTAGCAAGTTGGCTAGGGGTACAGACCCGCCGCTAGTTGTATTAACGCCCGCGTGCAACTCCGATTAAGCCGCCCCTGATGTTATTTTTATGGGTGAATTTACCAATGGTTTCTTCCACTCTAAAACTTAAACCACACGTATGTTCTCTCTTTGTCTTGCATTCCAGGAGACCAGGTTTCCCTTTCAGAAGTCCATGGTCCCAGTAGGCTCGGCCCTGCTGGGCCACCACAGCTTTGCTGACATCTCTTTGAGGCGTTTGTGGAACACTTCGCGATATCGACCACTCAGGCTCGGTTCGGATGGTTACCGGACGACCTTTGCTCGTTGTCTTCAGTGGCTGGAAATCGGGGTCGAGGTCTCGAGGGCTAGGGTGTCTATTCCCTCACGTCTGCGGCCGCCTCCTTCGCTAGCATTATTGCTTCACAGAAGAAGGCAACCGCTTGCACTATCATGTCCTCCGGGCATTTCTTCCGCACGTATAAGATGCAGGAACCTGCTAAACTTATCAAGTCCTCTGAGGACCTGCGTCGTGCGGAAAGTGAGGACGCCGTGACGGCTTTCCAGTCAAAGAGAGGACTTACCGCCCTGATTATAGTGTGCCAAAAGCCGCCCCAAGTAAAACTGCAAGCTATTATCTATAGCTGCTTGCAAAATTTTAGAAGTGGTTTTCTAAAACCACTTCTTGAATTTTCGCATTCTCGAATCTGCCCATTGGTGTCCATTTTATGACATTACAGTTACCACCAAGCTAACTGATAATTTACAGTCATTTAGGTACCAACTTTAGTAAATAGTAGTTAATAAACGGTGTTTATCAGATCCGCAATCCGGATAGGCTCAGCCGGTAAGAAAGGAGTTTTTTTTGGGAAATTAGGATACTTATATCTTATTCCCTAAAACAATTTAATCAAAATCCATTATTCAATCATTCACATAAAAACTACATATAATTTCATACAGAAATACGGTTAAATATATTTTCTCTTATAACTAATACTACATCCATAATTTCGTGGGTAGGTTTTTATTTTTTTTTTACATTTTCCACATAATATGCAATAAATATATCTTATATAAATCTCGTACATAACACGTATTAGTATGCATCTATGGTTTCTGCTACATTCTGTAAATATTTTATTTTGATTTTTTAAATCTGATTATTTTTCTCAGGTATGCCGTTGATTCAGGATATGATTGGGAAAGACATAGATCTTTTATCTTTGTTGTTATAAGTACTAGGTATATAAGTTGCAAAATGTAGATCTATACATATAACAATGTACTTACATTAGGACTTAAAAACTTTAGACACGATGACTAAACAGAAAGCAATTAAATACGATAAACACAATATATTTTAACTATGGCCAGTGCCTCTACTCGTACAATCGTTAACAATAAGTTAGTATTTAAAAATAACTACTTCAATAAAAATATTGAAAATAACGCTACAGATTTAATCATTATCGGCGTCTGACCATTGTTAAAATAAGTACTTTAGTACAAGTTAAATAAACATTTAGTAAATAGAAACCCACTATAAACTGGCTTAAGTAACATTATATAACTGACTAGATCAATTCACAGGATACGCATTATATGCATGACAATTACATAAAACGAAACACTTAGAAAAAAACTAAAAAACGCAGTTCTAAAAGATAAGACATTTTTAGCTTACATAATAATCCTATTCTTGAAGTCAGCTATTTCATTATTCAAGTATTGTATTATACGTATTAAATAGTTATAAATAGAAATAAATAAAGTAAAAATGTACATGGGAAACCCACTAGAATTGATACTCTAACAATTGACCATGTCTCCAACGCTCCAATAAAAAGCTAACACAACTGCTACAACAGAGAAACTTAATAATTTGTGTTCTTCAATTTCTAAGTCTAATAAATAGGCTCGTGTGAAATTACCTTATGAAAATATTAAAAGCTTTAAAAAAATAAATGCCATAGTTGGCGGCACACCTCATGTAGACACAGTCATTTTTATCCTTGCCGTAAGTGAACTTTTCAACATTTTCATCGGTTAAGAGATCATCGTCAAGTTAAGACAATCTTAAGTTAAGAATTCTAAATTGTGAGTTGTAAATAATGCAGTCCTGGAGATGTCTTGTTGGGGTTTATGATGAGAGCCAAAAAGAAAAAGAAAATTACGTATCAATATTGACATTAATGTTACTTAGCTCAAAATTTCGTTTTGCATAGCGAAATTCTCAACTCGGAGTTGATAGAAATACATCAATTCCACAATGACACAATACCTAATAATATGTTAAATAATGTAACGTAACGTGTTCGGGTGTTCGTGTCGGGTGCGCGGTTTAGTTAGGCTTCTCCTTTTCCTTGTCACTGCCATCTTTTTCTTTTTCCTTTTCCTTATCTTTGTCTTTTTTCTCTTGCAATTGTTGTAGGTGCGCCGGCAAAGCTTTCAGTATAGCGTGGACCTTTGGATCAAAAATAAAAGTACAACGCGTTACGGTCAATAAATAATAAATTTAATCTAGTTAACTCTAATTAATTTGTCGTGCAATAGATAATTGGTTCATTCAAGAAAGGGTGAGTATCGAACCTTGAGGCAGGCTTTTTAATATTTGATTTTTGCAACATTACAGCACCAACCGTTTAATATTCTCCGATTTAATTATCGATTATTGAATCTTATATTAAGCTGTGATCATAGTAAATAACTTATAACTCCAAGAATTTTGGAGAAAGAAGTACATTTTTGATTTGTCATGGTATAAAAAGGCCTACCTCCTCAGCAACAGCCATGAGCACGAACTCGAACTGCTGCTTGGTGGCAACGGTGCGAGTGCGTTGGTCTCGGATGTGTTCCAGTGTGGCCGCGATATCGATTTCTTTGGCGCCCTTCGCCATGCGGTTCAGAACCATGTCGATGAGACAGTAGGTGCCCGAGCGTCCGGCTCCATCACTGGAATGCAAGAATATTTCATGATAATTTACGGTTTCATTTACATAATCGTCCTAATGTAGAGCTTGGTGTGTGAATGATCAACTGTATACCGAATTTCTTAAAAAATATACTCGTATCAGTGACACCGTTCGCAATCGGTCAATCATAATCACAATTGCTTAAGAATGCGATATTACGAGATATCTGTAATATTGATTCAAAATGGAAACCAGAAGACAGATAAGTTAAATAAACCATTAACCTGCCTACGTAAATTCATACTAAAACATTAGGTAGGTTACCATTTATCAATATTTAAAGATATTATCTATATCTATCAATAATATAACGTGATTCAATAAGTTCAAGGCTAGGTTTAATATTACGATTCTAAACCTACGCTGGAGTAAGTAAAATATAGATTACAATATTATTACCTGCAGTGGACAACAATGGGGCATGATCTTCCTCTGTACGACTTGTTCACTTTTCTAAAAACAAATAAATTATTTAATTAACAAGATGAAACAAAAAAACAAGTAATTCTTTTAGATTTTTTTTTAAGAATCATAAATTTAGAAAATATGAAAAAAATTACAAAATTAGAACTTTATAAAGACTATCTAGGAAAATTATTTTGAACTTGATGAGTTAAACAGTTTTTGAAACGTTGTACAAATAATTTCTGATCTAAGTTTGTAATTTAACCGTGCAAGTGTTTTTTTTTTTAACTTAGTTTACATATTTTATTATTCTGACCGTATCTTCCTTCAAATAAAAAAATAATTATTAAAATCGGTTTACGCAATCTAAAATTACCACCGAAATACATAACCATATCCCGAGAGATAGCGCTATACTTTTTTAATCCTTATGTGGGGACCCTTATTGTGACGGACGGGAAACTACGGAACCCTACACTGAGCGTGACTAGACACGCTCTTGGCCGGTTTTTTTATAGTCTTTAGATTACTAATTTTATCTTAATATAGAGTGTATTGGAATATTAATAAGCCCACCTCCTGAACTCCAGTAGAGCCTTGGTCGATGATGGCACTCCGTTCTCAGGCCAGGAAAGGAAGTGGAACTGCGTGACAGTTCGGGTCTCTCCGGTGCGCTGGTTCTTCAGATAGAAGCTTCGCACCAGGTAGTCATCGCACCATATGTGCTCACTTACCAAGTGCACCTGAAATATACATATTCACGTTTAGATTTTCTGCTTCTCCATGTAACTGTGCTGCAGATTTTGAACCAGGACCAGAGACAGAAATGCAATTTGTTATAGCAAGTTTGAGACTACTTTACATCTATCTGCTCTGCATTTGGTCTCTTTTTTATAGCTCTAGAGTGCTTATGAACAGTATGTACTATCAATGTAATTCTGTAACTCTATTGTGACAATTAAGTCCTCTTGTATCGTATCAGAGTAAATTCGACTATTCCATCACCAAAAACTGACCTCATAGATATGGTAAAGTTCCGATCCCTCCTCAGGCCAATAGCGGTGGCACAGCTGTTGTCCGTTCTCGGTGAGACGCGTGAGCATGACCATGACGACGCTGCCCTGCTCCCACACCATCTGCCAAAAGTCGGGTGCCGTGTGGGCCATGGGGCCCGCAGCTGCGATGTACGCCGGGTTGCGGGGGTCGTGGTCCGTCTGCAAAGAAAAAATTGAAATCCGAATTAGTTTATTAGGTTTTGTGGAAAGAAGATCTTAGAAAAGATGAAAATATTTAACAATAGCAAAGCACTGTTTCACAGTAACACACATCAATGTTGAAGTCACTGTGGAAACACAGGCATTTTCAATGACCTTCGCGGTATCAATACAAGAACAAGTTGTCTTAATAGATTTTGATTTGGAATTCAAACATGATTTTTTTATGTTTCCATCCACGATTCCAGTAATTCTACAAATTAACAAAAGCAGTTGACTTACGATAGTCGAAGCGTTGATATAATCAGATCCGAGATGGTTGGAGAGCGTGTTGAGCGTCACCCGGGAGTGGTCGTAGGGCAGCACATCGGCGTAGCGGTTTTTGCCAGTATTGTCCTGCTTCAGGGCCGCGGTGGTGGCACAGGGCTCCGCCTCATAAGCGCACAGGGCGCGCCATTCTTGCTCCAGACGGTCCTTGTTGCGGAGGTGGTCTTCCATATAAGCCTATTGAAGAAATTTATTTATAATGGAATCCTTCTTTTTACCAACATTATCAACAGTAAAATTCCTTATCTAGTCTATTTTTATCCCACACTGGGCGTGTGGGACAAAAATCAGACTTTTATTTCAGTTTAACATACCAAAACAATGTGTCCGGTAGAGATGTCCATGTTGGTTAGGGCTGGCTCCTCACTCCTGAAATAGAAGGAGGATATATTCCACCATTTTCTATCATCATCTTCATATATCATATCTAGTTATTTTTTACACAATTTCTAGCTAGTCTATTTCTTTGAAGGAAGTTTTTTCTTACCAAGAGGAAGTGCTGGATCGAGTTGAGGGAGAGTTGCCCTCAGCAGGTTCCTTGGAGAGCGAGGTGATACGTTGTGGCGGCTCGGTGGGGTGCGTGGGAGCAGCGGCCGGCTGCTGGCCGGTCCACTTGCCAGACATGCGAGCTCGGCACAACTCCTGGAATGGGACGAGCTCAAGGATCGTTAGGACCAACTAGAAATAACAATTAAAGGTACCTAATAGAAAAGATTAAGGTAAAAACAGAAAATTTCAACTTACCTGATAGTCCCTGGTAGCTTCAGCGTCGATCTCAGCAGCCGAGGATAGGCCATTCATCTTCCTCTTATTACTCATGTCTCGTTTCAACAGCACAGCGAAAACAACTGCTCCTACTACCAGCACCATCATACTGCCGATGAGAGCAGACAGCACTGGCAGGTCTAGGCCAAGAATTTGTTGTTCTGGTGCGTCCAAGTGATGACTCACTGGACGCTTGCTCTGCAAATAAAAAATTACCAATATCATGAAAAACTGAGAACAGGTATGTAAGTTGTTTGTCGTAAATATTGGTAATGCTTACTCTGTCACCGATGCCAGTGGATAGAATTTGTGCTCCAGTCTCGCGTCGCAAATCATCTTTAATTTCATCTGGAATAAAGATTTACAAAAATGTCAAAGTGTAAATTGTAGTAAGAAAAGGAAGTTGAAAACACCCGAGCCATCTTTGAATATCTTACCAACGTGACGCGCTACGGCCATAGCATCATACCCTTTATTATTTTTCTCAACCTTGAATGTTACTTCACTTGGATCAACTCTGTAACAAAAAGTTTGATTGTTCTAATATTACAACCACAGTAAGCAAAATAAAATAATAATTAATAAATAGATAAAAAGTTAAAACTATAGATTTTAAGTAGACTTTTTAAAGTTACCGGGGGTTTGTAAAAGTGTTTTTCTCTAAACCAAGCATTTCTTCTAGTCTTGAAATAAAAGAGATGCCGTCATCCCAGTCAGTTAGGAACCTGAGGCAAACCGATTATAACATCAATGGGAAAGTACCTTAACATTGGTCTGTTTTAAACTTTGGAAATGTGGAAGTTCTCACCTGTTTTTGAACAAGACGTAAGCGTATGAAGGGTCATAATCATAATCATTGTGATCGTGGTCACCAGGCTTTTCTTCCTTTTCTGCGGGCTGCACACCATGAGCTGAAACATAAAATCAAATGAATGCTGTAAATGAGGCAGTAACAACATCAAATGAGTTTAGACAACACCGATATAGAATTCGAAGCATGCATAGTTTTTCATTTAGGCTTAACGCAGAAGGCAGATTATCCGTGACACACTTTTTAGTCTGTGAAAATAAAACCTTTACAGAGTACCTTATGTACTCTTAGTTAGACTTTTTGCACATCGTGTGCGCTATTGCTTAAATCTGTACGTTGAGAGCGAGTTTGTTTTAGTTAACGCGATCGACACGTTTAAGACGTTCGACGCTTTTATTAAATATTCTTGTAATAATGATTAATCGCGCCGCACAAAATCTGCGCGAAAAAAACCAGCACTGTATGATACTTCTATAGCAGCTCATTTAATATAGTCACAAATATTACATAAAATTTGAAACGTTTTCTGGATATTGTTTTAGAATTGAGTGTTTAATAAGAAGCTGTTGTTTTATCAATTTCTGAGAAAGAATAGGTTATACCAAACATTTTCTTCTTCTTTTTCCGTATTTTAAGTACAAAAGAATACATCGCAATCTCTGTATATCCATATTTTGTACAAAAAGTCTGTCTTCTGCGCTGGGCTTTAGTGATGAACAGTTTCGAATATAACATTAATTGCCAAAGGAATAAATAGCAGATTAATTTCAAGAGAGACGAGATTTACAAACATTGGTTGGACATACAACATATAGGCAAATTGAAGGAGTACATCTTGCTATACAGATATTGAAGCGCATAGAACTAAATATCATGAGAATAATGTAAGTATAGACATGATATAAAACATATATTTGTAAACATTAAAGCTGACAGATTGACAACATAAATGACACACAGGGTGGGCTAATACGAACGTAGCCCAAAATCAACACATCGAAGAGTACAAAGGAAACGCCATAAAACAAAACACTTAGATGTCACACACATAGGCAACACGTTGCATAAAGAGGACTGTACAGTCCACGCTTCGTGTCTTATAACAAATTAAAATGTGCTTGAGGGAAACACTTAGTGCGGTGTTCTATACAAAACGTGGAAGTGCGAGTAGTAAAAAAATATACTTTAATTGAGATGCAGCTCTAGCCTGTAGCCTGACTCTATTTGAGGGAACATCGATAGGATCTAAAACAGTTATCTCAGGCCGCTGTGACACTAACCTGTCACTGATTTATTGTGGTATAAAATCTTTAATGTTTTTGCGTCCAGGCGCGGCCCAGGCTTTTTTACATCGTCTCTTTCCCTACGCTTAAAGCCCCATTCGTTATTAAGCAAATCTTGAATATCCTCGGGGTAAAATTTGGGACTTTCACCTGAAACATCGTCGGTATATGTATCACCCTCGGTCTGGTCTGAATCACTTTTATAGGTCGAAGTTCTTGATATCAAAAGGCCTATGTGAAAAAAATAGCCAAGAACTAAAATAAAACATTGGTTAACTGAGAAGTACAAATAAGATAAATTAATTAAAATGTAAGTCGTTATTACTTCAACTGAATGAGTGAGATAATGTTGCTGTTATACCTACAATGCAAACGAAGCAGAAAGCAACACAAATTGCCGTCTTTACACGGAGGTAACTCTATGTTTTCAAGTTATGCGATACACCTAACTCACCTTGTAACTCATCTGCCCGCAGCGGCCCACCTTCAGCGTAAAGAGCACCTTGCGGCTTTTGCTTAGAGTCAATGACATCCCGCCAGTAGTTCATAAAATATTCCTCCATTTGTTTAGAATGTTTAGCGTCTAGTGCGGGCGAATTATCTGCAGCGTTATATTATAGCATCAACAAATAATTTTAACAACAAAGCAAATATTTCTTACATATTTGTATCTGTATTACCTTTGATATGATAAGGGTCCAGCTCCCCACTGCCAGCATCAATGGGAAACTCATCAATCCCATCTTCATCTATATAGACCCTTGGTTCAGGTAGGTCACCCGGATTTTCGTATTCAAAGGGAAAATGTTTTTCAGCAAAACTCTGTTTATAATTCTTCCAAGCATTGGAACGAATTTCTTCGTCAAGTGGAGAAAACCTGTTGCTCGTGATATACTCCGCAGTATACGGTGGAGCCTTAGTTTTATACTTGCGGAAATGAGCTCCTACGCGTTCTTCGTCAGCTACCGCCATATTAGGTTCATTTTCACCAAGTATTTCAGCCACGGATTTTTTCTTTTTGTCGATTAGGACTCTAGGGATGGTGTTTGCGTTGTTGATTGGCTTTCGCTCTTTTTCCGCTAAGATTCGTTCTCTGAATCCTGAAAATGGTAGAATAATGGGGGATTCTTCGCTTCCACCCATTAACATCAAATCTCGTATTTTGTCACTTGGCGTTTCGCCATCCGTTAGGTCTTCGTCTTCCATGAAAAATTAAAAAAAAAAACATTAAGTCATATCAAACAAGAACTATGTATGCAATGTTAAGTATTTTTACCTTTGGGTATGTAGGGGGTTGGGTCATCATCGGGCGTCAATGGGGGATTATACACCTCATTGGCAAAGTTTGAGTCTGAGATCGGTGAGTTAGGCGTAAAGCGCACGTACGCTGTTTCATCTGGTTCAATCTGTATTGTAACAAGAATATTGAGCACGGCATTACACAAAGATAAAGACGTAGGTATGACCTAAATGAGTAATGTTAGGTAAAGTAAGACCACTTACTTCATCAGCATTCTCTTCTGGGTTTTCTTCGGTGTCGGTACTTAATTTAGGGTCAGCAAAGTGGTCACATATTTTTGTATTAACAGTAGCTGGATCGCTGCAAATTTTAATCACAATGTTTTGATTGCAAGACAATCACATAAGTATGATCTCATGCACTTATAAAGCAAATAAGTTAGTAATACTGCTTACGAAATAGTTGATTAGAAATAATTGATGGACATAAGAAAGAAAAGGAGAAAGGATATGCTCTAAATTAAGCCACCTCCATAAAATTTCTCGTATGCAAAACCGTGAATATGATACTAGCTAGAGCTAGAAGCACAGGAATTTTCCCTTAGGTACTAGAAGAAAATGAGCAGGTTATCGTGATGTTTTCTGGTCACCAACGTCACTCTTGACCTAGATAAGGATAGAGGCTTATGGATCACGATGAAGCAGATGAACTGTGATACTACTGATAACAAATAAAGTGTGGCAACACTAACAGGTCCTGCCTTAGCGTGTAGAGCATGGCCTGCAGCACGCACTGCGTATACGCATGCTCCCAACGATAGCCGCGTGTTGCCAGCCGTTGCAGTTCGCCCTCGAACCATTGCAGCTGCTCTGAACTCATATCATACCTGTAAATAAGGGTCGCGATACAATATTTTATCAAACCATATTAACTTTTGAAATATGAATATGATAAAGAAAACTAAAGAAGTCAAAGAAGAAGAAGTCGATATAATTTAGGTGTCTTCAAGGCTAAAATGGCTCTCTCAACGATTGCATCACTGCCGGACTGCACTCGGCGGGATCGAAGTCCATCAATAGATACTTATATCATTTAAAAAATAAATTATGTAGGTGCTGGATATTGTTAAGTTTCGCAACTTTTTGTGCCTATTTTAAAACAGCAACCCAATTTTTGACAAATGAATGAGAATGGTTAGCAAGATATCAGTCACTATACTGACGTTATAACATTATGGGCGTCTTTAAATTAAGAGGGAATAGGTTACTTCTACACAAGAGTGCTTCATCATCGACCACATTGTCAGTTACCATCAGGTGAGAAAATCGTCAAACGTGATCCAAACAATAAATAAAGAAGATAAAAGTTTACTTAGGCCCCTCGCCAATGACGACTTTTTGTAGCAAACGCGCGTTAGTCGTATTTGTAAGCCATGTGACTGTATCGATGCGAAAGCGCTTTCGCATAGCTACAGAAAGTCGCCACGGGCGAGGTGCCTTAAAAACAGTTAGGAAAAGTTGCACGTTGCGAATAAAAAACATTGTCAATGGCAACTTACTGGAAAAGGGATCCGTCCTCCACTTCTTTTTCGTACACCGGTATACATTTACCGAAGGCGAAATCTATGAAAGAAAATTGAAATGACTTAGATAGATTAATATAATAGCCATAGGTAATAATAGACATTTAAAAGATAATTATAGAAAATTAAAAGCTCTATGACTTTTCAAAAAAAGTTAAGAATCATAAAATGAGATAGATTTTCAGACCTGTTTAATATCCATATTGAAGTTAGTCATCATACCGCAATAGTCAAGTATATTTGTTTGAAACTTGTAAATATTATTGTGAAAAGTTTTCCCATTATAAGTTGACTTACCATCGTAACACCATTCCACTCCCTCCACGCATAGTGATGCGCTGAATAAGCAACCTGGACAATGAAAACATTTCATAAATATTCCTATCAATATTGAATAGAAAATAGTAGTCGTAAAAGCTTATAAAAATAATTTGATGAACCAAAAATTCATCCACGTCGCTGTCTATGGGAAAGCGCAGGACGCTGGCTGCATTGCCACGTTGAACAGCAAAGCTGATTTTGGAAGCAAATATAATTTCAAAAATTATTTTTATTTGCTTTCAGAAAATATGAAAATTACAGTCCAACCCTATGCTACTAACTACTTCTTACATTTTCATATTTCTTAATTCTTGTCAAATCTATTTATTTCCAAAAAGAATCGAAGAATTTTAGTGTAGTAATGTAATGGCTTCCTGCTAAAAAGAACCTCACAGCTTGCTTTTTTTTAAGAGAAATTCAATTAACTTCTACTCTGAGGGGAGAAAGCGTGGCAGAACTTTACTGACTAAGGTCCACTCTCCATCTTGACTTGACTTGATCGACCCGTCTTGTCGTCTCTGAATACAATACCTATTACGACTAACTACGACAAGCCAATACAACAACAAGACAATACAATTGGTATACAATAAAGTATATAAGCCCTTCCCTTTATATTAGTTTACGTCTGCCATATTTACCGGTATAGCATTAACTTACTTGTACGTAAATAAACAAATAGGTCTGTAACACAATATTCTGTTTTCATATAAAAGGGCAACAATAATACATCAATACAAAACAAACGGCTAAAGTCCTGGTAACTTAGCTAGTATTCAAATTTCAAAGTAATCTTCACGTCTGCTTCAAAGCCTTCAAAGGTTTACTCGCGAGTCTAAAATAAGCTCTACCAGTTCAAAGATGCTGTAACATCGACGTGTTTTGTAAACTTGCAAGTATCTTTTTACTACAATATATAATCCAGGTATACACACAGATTTTATCAAGATCTGGATACATACATAATATAAGTAGTGGTACAATTAAATGCAATTATGTTTTTCTTTGCTCTAAAGCTTTGGTTTCCTAGGAAAGCGGTGCCGTCATATAGCGGCCGTTTTAACACATCGTCAGTCATATTTTCAAAACAAACGTCACAAACGTCATACGAAAAGCATACATACCAAGATAGAAAATGGACGACCTAAATTTAGCTTTAGTAATTTATTTGGAGGATGAACTATCATCAGAAGAGGAAAATAGTCGTTGTTCCGGAAAACGGCCGCTATATGACGGCAACGCTATCCTAAGAAACCAAAGCTTAAGCGATATCAGCTGTAGATATGTGTTTGGGTAACAAAAGATACGTTATTGTATATGTTAGTAACCCTTTTGATATGGACCTGCTCAGAGTATTTTTGTTTAATAGTTATTTTTCTTGGAAATTATCTTTAGGGTATTTTTAATATCGTGCGATATTGACCCCGTATGCGGAATTGCCCCGCACGCGTAACCCCCGCAAATGTCAATTTCATACAAGTATTTATTGTTATGCGTAGAACACGCACGCGGGGCGCGTCTATTAGCATTTTCAAATTTTCTGCATGCATTATGAAATCTGCACGATATTAAAAACACCCTTATAATTGTGTAATTTCACTAAACCGAAACATATAGTACTTAATGATTTCTATCTTTCGGTTTAGTGAAATTATGAACTTTACGATATTTTTAAGCCTATTTGCTGCATAATCAAATCAGACTGAACGAGTCAGTACTAGCAGACCAAGCGTTTGGAAGAGGTTTTCTTTAAATCTAGGTACACAGATCTATTCCTATGTGGTTGTGGAGTCGTGGTCCGTATGACTTACCTATGTTTCCATCGGCATGCGAGGGCGCCAGCGTGCAGAGCAGCGCCAGCGCCCAAAAAGCCTGTCGTATGGACAGGTGGAACATTACATCTGCGAACAAGAAGAACAATAGTTACATTTGTTACATCATTAACTTACTAACCTATTATCATCTTACTAATACGTAAACTTAAATCAATCAGAACTTTAAGCCAGAGGATGCCCTGGCTTGTTCCCTATTTGGGGTCAGCCGTCCAGTAGGCCTAGCCAAGTTACCACCGTTTCGTTTCGATTCTCTAGCATCGAACGCCTCAAGTTGACCACGTCTCCAATTCCTTTGTTCAGACGTCATCTCAACGCCACGTGGTCAAGTTAGTTATGGGATATTCAAACTTTAACTACTTTTTTTTTGTCGACGGGGAAAATCATCTTTGACGAAACCCGCTCTTGGGTGGAGCGGGAGACAGTGTCAGACTCTTACTGACTAAAAACCCCGCGCCGTTCCTTCTAGCCTTCATACCGGGGCACGAGCTCCCTTTCGGACAACCCTGTCCCCAGTAGGCTTCGACCCAGCTGGGCCCCTCCTGCTGCTGACAACTCCTTGAGGCGCGCGGGAACAGTGCGCGCTGTCGACGTCTTAGACTCGGTCCATTACCGGACGATCGGACAGCGAGCTACCCATAGCTCGCCGTCCGCGAGCCTGCGTCTACGGTGGCCGGAAATCGGGATCGGAATCCCGGCGACGGCGGCGAGGGCGCCGTTGCCTGATGCGGTCGGCCTCCTCCTTTGCAAGCATTACTGCTTCGCAGAAGGAGGCGACCGCCTGCCATTCCTCCTCGCTCCAGACCATGGCCTCGACCAGGGCCCGGCGCGAGAGGTCTCCGCCGCCGATCGCCCCCACGAGGGCACGTCGATGCTCCGCCCAGGCAGGGCACACCTCGACGGTGTGCTCCACCGTGTCCTCCGGGCGTTGCGCACAGTGGCGACACCCGGGCGTCTCTTCCGCCTGAATCCGATGCAGGAACCTCCCGAACTTGCCATGTCCGGTGAGGACCTGCGTCATGCGGAAGGTAAGGACGCCGTGAGGTCTTTCCAGCCACGCCTCAAAGAGGGGACTTACCGCCATAATCGTGGCGTGCCCAAACTTTAACTACTTTAACTTTTACTCTCTAAAGCCCCACTGGATTTCTGCGATTGGCTTCCGAAATGATTTACTAGCCAAAAAGAAGTCAATGCTCTGGACAAAACAATGTTTGAATATCCCATAACTAGCTTTACTTAGCAGTTTCGTCAGCGTGAAGGTCAGTAACTGTCCTGTGGTAACTCACGACCAACTTGGACACAATATCTAGTATATCAATATCAAGTAATCAAGGCTATGGTCTACTCGTGTTTGAGATTTTGATACAAAAAAGGCATCCTTTGTACCGATATACCGTGGCCCTGGAACGCAAAAGACAACTGAAGGTACACAGAAGGGTTTTAGTCAATAAAAACCTGACTGGAGGGAGTGTCAGTTTTTACTGATTAAAATTCACTCCACTCAGAGCAGTCAATATCCTACAAGTGCTTGTACACACTACAATTTCATCCAAATCCTTGATGTTTAGACGTGATAGACTAACTGAGGGCTTAGCCAAGTTCATAATCTACAATCGGGAACGCTAGTACAAAACTCCAAATGTATGGGAATGAAATCATCTCAACGTTAAGTCACATGACTGTAGAAAATAATGGAAATGTAGAAACGAAACGATCCTAATTACCAAACATCCAAATTACATACCTATATAAATTACAGTAGAGGAAAACGACAGTAGGATTTCATTAGTAAGTTGGTAGCTAAGTAGAACTAATTAAGTTAGGGTATATATTAATTAAGCGGTTGTGGTTAATGATACCTATAACGTAGAAGCGTCTCGACTTTAAGCAGATAATAATCAGTCCGCAAAAGTTACCACTACCCTACTTATATTTATTACTATACCCTTTCCATTTCTCTCACAAACAAAAGCGATTAGGGTAAAATCCTCTTTGTACCTTCTAAGTTGTAATGGACTGACTCCTGTCCAAAATTAACGCTAAGACATCATGATTTTGCTAAAACCGTACGCTTAGGTAGAGCCCGCTCGAGAAATGTGTACTAGGAGTATTGGGATACAAAAGATTGCTAGCGACCAGCTGAAACTTTACACGTGAACCTACGCAAGATAAATATTTTGCAAAGTCTAAAAATATAGTTAAGAACTTTTTAGTAGTAATGTTTATAAATAAATAAGCAGCGATTCATACCTGCTTTGCACGTAAAGAATAGACAAAAAATACGGGATAGACACGGATAATGAGTCATTAGTAAACTTCTATAATTATTTGGCCCCGCAGGTGGCTTCGTTAATTGCAGCTTCTAGCTACGGTGGCATTCAATACGTCCGTCAAATTCACGTGGACACTTGAGACATTAACGTCTGGCTCTTGTTCTAAACACCTCAATCATATTGGATACCCGACGGGTTTATAAAACTCCATTTCATCAAGTTGTGTAATTGTGTATGCAGGGCCTGCCTGAGTGCGCAACCCATTCAGCATGCTTTTCACATAGGCCAATTCCTGGAGTTTCAAGAAGTCATATTGCGATAGTTGACGTTCTTCTTACAAATTAGTTGTTACTTTTGATGTTTGATCTTGGATGGCCTGTTTGAAACAAAGAAAGTAGTCCCGGCTCTTAAGCTTCTCTGGGGCTGTAGTGTGTTCGTAGTTGGATATAACGTTATATCATTTGACACGTCGCTCGTATTCAGAGCGATTTTGACGCCCCGAATGAGAAGTGTAGAAGTACATATCGGATTGCTTTTGGATTTAAACGAGAGCGCGTCAAATTGCACGTTTCAACTCTTATTTTATAAAGAGTTGCGAGATGGAAAGAAAATACTGGATTTTAGAGAATAAGAAAATTTTTCTTAAAGATTTTCGACTTTTAAGTATGTTTTCTTAAAACAAACGTATCTCCTGAAAGCTCTCAAAAGTAAAACTTTTGTGTTTGAATCTAATCTGAGATGAACCAATATATCAAAGAAGTAGATAAAAGATCACAAACAAAGTTATTGAACTAGAAAACTGCAAGAAAGGCTGCAAGTCTACCGGCGCAATACGTCGTTTGTATTGTGAGGAGCACTGACTTCGATCGAGGGCAGCTCTAAGGTATATGGTATATGATAGGATGTACATAACTACGTCGACGTTAAGCTGGTGTCACGTACTAGATACATACCTGTGTGCAGTACCTATATGCTGCGTCAATACCGGGCTGTTGGACTTTGAAGTTGCAGTAACGAAGCAAGTCGTCTGGTTTATTAACTTACGAAGTTATTACAGGGCAGTTAAGCAAGTTTATCTTCAAAAGAACTAGCAGAGTAGTCAAGTTAATTCATCATGACTTAATCTAAACTTATATTGCAAATAGGTAAAATTTCTATGCAAAGTTTGTATAAGAAAATTAATTTCTTGATAGGAATCCCCACTATGACTAAGTGCTATGATATAGGTAGTTATGATATTATATCAAGAAAAAGCACTGGGACAAGGTCGCAGAAAAAAGCTTGTATTGAATTTTCCATGAAACTAGGTTGGTGTTTATTTAGCTAAGATATATAAATAGGTATAATTAATTTGATTTCAATAGAACGGAACACGGAAGGAGAGCTATCCTTCAATAGATATATACAAAGACAAAATACGCTGTCGAATCCACAATCAGTGTGATAGTGCCTTGGAGTCATCTATCTCTACACGGCCTTCATCCCTCACCTCACCTCAGACGGAGGTGAATTAATTCTGAAAGGACGAGACACAGGAGACAGGGCCGTAGGCGTTTTTATTTACGTCTCTAACACAATGTCCACTTTGTGGTCTTGTTTATTTATAAGAATATAAAAGGAGATACTGACTGACTGACATATCAAAGCACAGACGGAACTGCTGGGTCTGAGAGCGTGTAATTTTGGACAAGGCTTCCTTTAATGACGTAACCCAGGTCTAAGAGTAGATTTTCCAACTTTCACTTAGGTCATGAAACAAAGTTTGTATGGATAACCTATTTCTGCTGGCAGAAGCTTTTAGAATTATAAACAAAGAAGTCCCGAATAACCTAGCGGAGATGAGAATGTTGAGATGGATGGGTGGTGTAACGAGAATGGATAAAATAAGTATTGAGTACATTCGATATCCGTGAGTATATTAGAGGAAGTTTGCAAGTGGCGTTTGCAAAATATGAAACGGAAACGTTTTTCTTGGTATGGACATGTGAAGATAAATGAAACGAATGCTACAAAAAAAAAAAAATGAGTATACACGTGGATGGCAGGACAGCTAGAGGGAGGCCAAAGAAAAGATGGATGGATTATGTGAGAGTTAATATATGAAAGAAAAGGGAATTGGTGTACTGTACTTGTCACCCGTCACTTAGTGTGACGGGTGACAAGATAGAATAAAAGAAAAAACGTGTTGAGCCGATCCAAAATAAAACGGGACAACGGCAGAAAGATGTTTATGAAGTCCCGAATAATCTTCATCCCGAAACTCCAAAAATAAATCAGAAATACAGGTGACATGACTGTAGGAAACTTGGTTAATATTTCTAACAGCGATGTTCACTTTTAGAAACATAATTACTTATTCAAAGGATAAACTTTGATCTACATCAAATTGGATCGAAGTTAAACTCTCAAAATATAACGTTGTTAGCCGAGAGTTATATTTTTAATCCACAGGCTTATAAAGATTCGTTATATAAGTATTTAAAAACTAGCTTCTGTTAGCGACTTTGCCCGCATGAAAGTAGCTTTCTTCAAATAAACTTTGGACCGGAATTGAAACAGGATCTCCATAAGGGATGAATTTCGGGAAATCCTATCTTATTTTTCGTATACATGACAAATGGAAACTTGTGCAAAATTTCAGCGTTCTAGCTGTAAGAGTTTTTTTTTACGGAGGGCAAAAATCATCTTATGAAAACCCTCGCCATTGGGTGGAGCGGGAGATAGCGTCAGACTCTTACTGACTAAAAACCCACCTCGTTCCATCTAGCTTTCATACCGGGGCTCGAGTTTCCTTTCGGATAGCTGTAAGAGTTTGAGTTAGGCGTTGATGAGTCAGTGTGTAAATCAGGACTTTGCCTTTGCAGGTATACAGAGTTATTTAATCTATGAACAACTTAAATATTTAACAACCTTTACGGTACAACTTAAGATTATACCTAAGTACCGATTTAAAACATCATAAAAAAAAAACCAGTAAGTAACATTAAGAAATTAAATCACATTATAAAATTAAAATACTTAAAAAAATTAAATTACATTATGAAATTAAAATACAAAAAGAAACTAATTTAGAATCATAAGGAAATTAAATTAAATTATATAAAAAAGTGGAAAAGAGAATAATATAATAAAAAATGCTTTTAAAGCTAAGTAGTCTTAAGATGGAGGCAATTGGAAGTGATGAATGAAAAAGAAATACTTCGACCTTTAACATTATTAGAGATAAGGAGAATGAAGGCAAGCATGAAGAAAGAAAGCAAGGCTAGGTTCCTTTTTTTGTTGATAGGCTTGCATTCGACCACCATCTCATCTGATGGTAAGCGATTATGTGGTTGACGATGGAACACGCTTGCCTGGAAGTAACCTATTCACTGTTGACTTAAAGACCCCTTAGTTGTAGCTATCACGAAACACAGACTCTATCTTGACTTGGCTGTATATACAATAAATGTGTTCCCAAAACGCTTTGTGCGTATGGGTGGAAAACCCATTAAAAGTAGCAACATATTCCGATGTGTGTGTCGTGATAAGGGACCCTGTCAGCGGTTTCGACTGCCTCTCGGCTGGTTTGAGAACATTATGTAACCTATGCAATGCTATAAAACAAAAACACAAAGTGGAAAATCAACAAATCCGTCAAGTAGGTATTTCGTAGCAATTTGCTACGAAGTTTTTTGACTTTGTCGTAGCACCTACATTACGAAGAAGATTGAATAAAGCTGCATGAAATTTCATTGAATCTTTAAAGTAGGTACGTATATAGAAGGTTCTCTCTTTCCCATAAATATCCCACATAAATAAAAAAATTCAATAAATTCCCCATATCTCATAGTAGCCAAACTGTTAAAACTATAGCATCCTGATACATATTTAATGATGTGGTGTGACAGGCGTCAATTGATGGTTCTCTTTCAATTCGTATACTACATTTGACATATCGAGAATTCGTTTTTTTTTTGCCTACTCGTATTAAAGAATACTTTAAAAAACAAAACAATTAACTGCGACGTTATGAAAATAATCATTGTCAACATAATCAACAGGAAGACAGATAAAAGTTTGTAATTAAGGAATATGAACTTCCTAAACAATAGGAACCAACAGTAATAAGTAAATTTTGAATACCCTTAAGAAAATATCTGAAATAAATCGCGCGTGTCACAAAAATTTGAACAGTGACACTTTCAATGAGAAAATAAGTAAGTTAATTTTTACCTTCGGGAAAGTTCGGAAGTAATAAATGATAGTTATCGGAATCTAGAGAACACCACATATCTACCAGCAATATTAATCTAATCGGATCCCAAACACATAAAAAAAATTCGGAGAAGTTAGATTTCCCTTCGAGAACAGCTAATGTATTCCTCAGTTCCGATTTATAACCGAGACGTTTTTACATTGCCACAACCTGGATGTATTTCCTCGATTCGTATTGAGTTATGACGTCGGTCATCGTGGGCGTAAGCTGGCTCAGGGCGTGGGCGTACACTCGCTCGGGACGTGGGCGAGGCTGCTGGCTCAAGTCATAAGATGCTTCTTTATACTAATAAAACTCTCAAATTAATAATACAGGGCGTAAGGGATAGATCTTCAGTAGCAAAACTGAACCACTTTCGACAAGATTTTTTTCCAGGAAGCGAAAAAAAATTCGGCCTCTCCATACAAAATTATAAACTTGATTGGACAGTTTGTATAGAGAGGCTGATTTTTCAGCAACCGAAAAAAAATGCGGCCTCTTCATACCAAAATTATAAACTTGTTTCGACAGTTTGTATAGAGAGGCCGATTTTTTGTTTTTGGTTCCTGAAAAAAAAATTATGGAAGGTTGTTCAGTTTCGTCTACTGAGCAAGCCCTTAAAGTTTGCGGAGACATGTCTCTTACTGTATAACTAAAACGTGTCCTCTCAATTGGAAGTGGGTTTAATATTTGATACAAAGATTGTATTTTCCAGTAACAGCAAAAATGTGCAAATATTTATTTAAGGCAAAAGAATGGTAATAGTCCTTTTTATTCTGAGTTCCCTTCATTTTCCTCAAACAAAATAACATTGTTAAAACTGTTTAACATTTTGCCAAAATATTTCCCAGCTGAAATCAAGAGTTTTATGAAAATAACATCAAACCAGTGTTACAAATAATACAAATAGTTTTAATCAGGGCTTTTTTATTAGCTCACTGTGTAGATTCCTAATACCCCTCTTTTCAATGCTATAATTTAGCACCAGCTTCATAAAACAATGGATTGAAAAGGGCATTGTTTGAGGGTTAATTGCGAATAACAGTAGTCGCCGCGTGGCGTTCATTGAACGCTGCAATGTGAGCGTGGGCGGGCTGCCGAGCTGTGCAAGTGACAGCCGACAGCTGCCGTGCAGAAAACTAATTAAATACTATCTAGATCTACCTGGCTAGGGTTGCCATCTCTAAAGTTTGGCAACCAGGACAAAAAGTGTAAAAATCCCAGACATTTGAGCTCAAACCCGGACATGTTATGATAGGTCTGAGTATGAGTTTATTTTCCAACAAACAACAAAATATAGCATCTTTTACAATCTTTTTTTTTATATTTAGGAAATCGTCAAAATGACTCCTCAACGTCTGGGTAGAGTAAGAGGGAATGTAAGACTTTTTATACCCGGACTACAAAGGAGACACCTGGACGGATGGTGGATCTTTACATACTCACAGTATGTACCCGGCTAGCTATTCAGGTTGTAAGGGACCGGAGGACACGGTGGAGCACACCGTCGAGGTGTGCCCTGCCTGGGCGGAGCATCGCCGTGCCCTCGTGGGGGCGATCGGCGGCGGAGACCTCTCACGCCGGGCCCTGGTTGAGGCCATGGTCCGGAGCGAGGAGGAATGGCAGGCGGTCGCCTCCTTCTGCGAAGCAGTAATGCTTGCAAAGGAGGAGGCCGACCGCATCAGGCAACGGCGCCCTCGCCGCCGTCGCCGGGATTCCGATCCCGATTTCCGGCCACCGTAGACGCAGGCTCGCGGACGGCGAGCTATGGGTAGCTCGCTGTCCGATGGTCCGGTAATGGACCGAGTCTAAGACGTCGACGGCGCGCACTGTTCCCGCGCGCCTCAAGGAGTTGTCAGCAGCAGGAGGGGCCCAGCTGGGTCGAAGCCTACTGGGGACAGGGTTGTCCGAAAGGGAGCTCGTGCCCCGGTATGAAGGCTAGAAGGAACGGCGCGGGGTTTTTAGTCAGTAAGAGTCTGACACTGTCGACTGTCGGTTTCGTCAAAGATGATTTTCCCCGTCGAGAAAAAAAAAAAAAAGGTTGTAAGGGACAGGTCTCCACGAACTTTAAGGGAAAATTTTCAGTAGAAGTAAACTACCGTCCACAAGATATTTTTCCAGGAAACGAAAAAAAAAATCTACCTCACCTAATAATTAAAAGGCCTCTAAACAAACTATCCATTTGTATAGAGAGGTCGATCTGTTATTTCAAAATAGGTTGTGGAAGGTTTTTCAGTTTCGTCTACAGAGCAAGCCCTTAGAGTTTGCAGAGACCTGTCCTTTACAGCCTGTATATATCTAGCCTGGACAGTATCTACATAACTACCTATATCTCTAGTCAGGTACGCATTTAGTGGGGCGTGGGTCACCCGTGGGTGTATAGTCAGTCATAGTAAGATCAATAAATTATTTTTAACTAAGGTTAGTTTTGTAAGTTAAGCATAAGGTCAACTATGTAATGGAGGGCTATTGGATTGTTCGAAATAATCACCGCGGCTATGGAACACAAAGGGCAACTGGAGGAAAACGGGTTGGTTTTAGTCAGTAAAAGTCTGACACTCCTTCTAGCTCCGACAAGAGTGAGAGAAGTTATTCGACAATTTCCCCAGCGCTAACAAAAATGGTATGTTATGGAGAGTTTATCCCTGACCCCAAATAGGTACAGCGTGTAACAGAAATAGGTGCTCACATTTAAGATACTGGCTCTGTCCGTGGAAATGAACGACCTTCTTCAAGAAAGACAGGAAATTTCGAAAAAAGAATTGGCCTTTGCATTCTTATTTTGATCAGCTCAAATAACTTTGTACGGAAAATGTTTTTTTTTGGTATGTTTTCTTGTAAGCAGTCTCTAAATATGACTATCAATATCCGCTACAGCTTCAGTTATGTCCTCAGTTATGTCGCATGGAAAATCTAAACATTTATATTCAAAGAACATAGACACAACAAAGTATTCTCAAACAAAGGGAGGCGAAGTTTAAAGTGGTGGTTATTCCCGATTCGAGCCCTGTTTGCGAAATAATTACGAGTGAAAGCAGCAAATTCCCGCTGTTTCTGTCGAATGTTGTTTATACTATTGTATCGGCGACGGTGGGGGAATATTCATATACCTACTTTCCCTGAAATGTCCTGATACCTAAGGATACTATGGTAAATATAACTAAACAAAAGAAAAATATGTTCAGTAGGTACCTACCGACCCACGTTTATATGTATTTATGGCGCGCGGTCGCGACTTGCCTGTAGGTTTATTAATTAGTGGACCTGAATGCTATGCCGGAGGTCGAGGGTTCGAGTGATGAGCACGATCATTTGTTCTGTATTTGAGTGTAAACTCTATGGATAAATGCACGTATATAGGAGACAAATATTTGTGTGTGTTTGTTTATCACTTGTCTGTCATAGCACAAGCTCTGCTTAGTTTGGGACTAGATAACGTTGTGTGAAAGTTGTGGAATTCTATTATTGTTAGGTATACCTAATTATTATTTAGTTTATAATTAGATGACGTCAAAACCGTTGAAACTGAACTAAATTAGTCTCCATCAGATCCTCAAATGCGAGGTCTCATTCTTTCAAAATGAAGTCACAAGACAATCACCACTCCATAATAAGCGAAAAATAGTCCTCTTCATCGAGTGCTGTAGGGACTGGCAACAATTCAATAAGTTCAATAGAATTTGACTTCAAAGATAAGGCGTATAGCCCCTTGGACAACTGGCCGGAGTTAAATGCACACATACTCGTACTGCCGCCTGGATGTGCATAGAGCCCCGCTGACCTTTAGCACAGTATTAATTTTATACTGCGCCTTTAGTTAGGTAAACTCCAAGCGAACGCCGTCAGCTTTGCGCTGTCATTCTCTTTCTATTGTGACATAAATCTAATTGACGGTATCTACCATTTTCTTTGCAAAATATTGATTGATTTAAATATGCTATACACATTCTGAAGCACACTTAACCAGCAATTTTTTGTGTAAATATATTTCTAAAGATCAAAATCGTTTGAAAGGAGTAGGGAAAAATATCATACTGTCAAAAAAAAATGGTTAATAATTTTTCAGTTGTATTGTTGTACATGAATCTATAACATATTTAATTATTCAATGTTTTGTGAAATTTTATTTTAGTCATAATAATGTATATTTTATTGACAAAATTCAAGACTTTACACGATTAATCCAAAAACACTTAACTAATTGAATCTATAATAAACCTATATTTTTATCAAACCTATTGACCTAGCCGTTACCCCAGAATAAGTAATAGTACAACCGTTACCAAGGAGTAAGCTTCAGAAAGTCACTATTTTATGGCACTACTCGGAATCTAGGGCCTTAAATAAACAGAGATTCAATTCGCCCCCACCTTATATTGCTTCGGACGTGAACTATCGGAAAACGCTGAATGCAATACACGCTGAGTGCTGGCACGACCCTTACGGCTACTGTTTATTTATAGACACATGTATTTACTTCTCCTAAAAGGGATATTGCGTTATGACTTGATCACATCAATAGTGGCCTAGTTATTGAGTTAGTTATTGGAAAAATGGCTGGGCGTGCCCCTGTATGTTTGATTTCTTGACGAAGAAAATGTTTGATGATAATCTGATATTTTCCTGTGCCTACCCAGCGAATAAAGTAGGTCAGATTCGTTTATCACATTATCGTACGCCCGATGTGTAACTAGAAACTGGTACCTATTAAAAGGCAGGTAAGTAAGTTAATAAAATAGCTCAGATGGCATATCATTAAAAATAAAAGAAGGCACGCCTACTGAATAAATGACAAACGTGGACTGAAAATCGATTTAACATCAGCAATATTAAAGCAGATCGTGTAGGCAGAAAGTACATCACAACAAAAAAATGGTTTTTCTTTTATTATGTATAGGTTTGCGTTTGACGATAAGCGATGATGTGGCCGACGATGGAGCACGCTTGCCCAGAAGTAATCTACTCACTCTTGACTTAAAGACCTCTAGGTTGTAACTATTAGGAAACATAGACTCCGGCACAGAATTCTCATGTTTTTTGAGGTGGAAAATCATCTGACTTCTGCTGCTCTTGCGAGTATCGGGATTGGGGGCGGGTTAGACTTTTACTGACTAAAACCCACTCCTATATTCCTTTTTTGCTTTCGTTCCAGGGTCCCAGTGTTCATTTTCGCACCACCCATGGCCCCAGTAAGCTTCAACCCTGCTGGTTCGAACTGACCCCTAAGGTTTTGCTGACATACGCGCTATCAACGACTCGGGGTCGCCCGGCTACCGGAAGGCCAGACGGCGAGCTACCCAATGCTCGCTCTCCGCAAGCCCACGCCTACGATGGCTGGAAATCATAGTCGGGATGCCGGCAGCTGAGGCATGACAGCCGTTCCCTCACGCGTGGAGCCTCCTCCTTGGTTAGCATTACTACTTCGCAGAAGGAGCGCGACCGCTTGCCATTACTCTTCACTCCGGACTACGGCTTGTACTAGGATCCGGCGCGAGATGTCGGTACCGCCGATCGCCCCTACGAGGACACAGCGGTGTTCTGCCCATGGGGGGCACACCTCTACTGTATGCTCCACCGAGTTCTCCGGGTTCTTGGGGAACTGAGACTGACGAGAGCGGAATTTTTACCTCACTAAAACTGATACCTGCCGATGATCGCCATGGGTTCATGAAAGAGGGCCACGTGTGCTATTGTACCTAAGTGCTCAATAAGAAAAGCAACATAATAGCTACACATCTTATAGGTACACGTACACGATGTACGGTAGTAATCCACGAATATTGGGTTGAAAGAGTTGAATTCAATTGTAATGGGAAAGGTCACACGTGGGCCGGCTGAATGGGTAATAATAGGCGACCGAACTCCTGAAAACTTTACTAATCCAATGATACTAGAGCCAAAGGTGAAATCACGTGTTATATGAATACATAGTAGAGAATGGTTAGGTAATAGGTATGGAATATTCCCAGCCGTTGTCGGTGTTTCCTGATAGCTATTTAACCTAAAATAGGGTACCTTACTTCTAGGTAAGCGCGACCATATCTTTGCTTATTATCAGCTAAAATAGAGTTCAAACACGAACCAATCAATAAAAATAAATATAGTTTTCACAAATTTTTCTTAAAAATTCAAAATGTCAGAACATGAATCAAGCTTATCTTTTATATTCATTGAAGATTCCAAATTAGGGAATCTGAATTTCTGATTAAAACAATAACTACCTGATTTTTCGAAAGGTAACGTATTAGATGAACAGCTTAGGCGACTGCGTGTTTGCAACCCTAATGTGATACTGAATAAATAATCAAGTAATTAACTAATTAGAAACGAAACGTTTTGGATAGAGAAGGTTTATCACTTACACTTGACCCCTATATATCTAGTGTATTATTACAAAGAGATATTACAAACTAATGAAGAATGGAAAAATACCTAGGAACAAAAAGCTCATGGTATTATAAAGTCCTTAGAGCCACAAGGAGAATGGAATTTACCTTTTCCTTGAACGATAACATCATTATAAGTAACACTTGTATAATCACTGGAATTATTCAAATTAACGACACGACCACACGAGTTCTCAATATGTCACGAATTCAATGCTGAAAGTAACGGCAAACGCTTCAATGAATACATTAATAAGAACTTTAAAATCGATATCAAGAGTTGCAGACATGGGCTAGAATATTAATATGATTGCAGGTTTATTCTGAAGATCGATAGGTGAACCAATGTGGAAGACGAGGATTGGTAGAGAAAATTAGAAAATAGAATGAAAGGTAGGTATTATTTTCCCATGGTGTTTCATGATGTCATTAACAACTCTCTGGGTGGCCTTCAAGGCGTGTTTACATTCATTTGATTGATGATATCATGAATTTGGTGCAAACAGTAGATAAGAACTTATACCTACTGTGTTTATGCTAGTTTTATTTCTGTCTAAAAACCATTAACAACCGTTTAATTAACTATAAATAAGAGTAGCTGGTACGTTTGTCGCGCTCACAGAACAGAAGATATGGTTCCTGTGTTTTGTGGTCGAACTTCAATATTTCACTTGTGTTGCATGTAATTGAGAAAACCGTAATCTAGTGTTAAATAAAGTAAATGGCATATTTACATTTAGCAAAGTTAGACATGAAGATATCTGCAAGAATTACCGGCATAAGCGAAGAATCGCTAAACTTAAGTGGCAATGGGCAGGCCACATTGCTCGCAGAACAGATGGCGTTTGGGGCCGAAAGGTTCTGGAATGGTGACCACGTACCGGAAGACGTAGCGTTGAAAGGCCTCCTACAGGTGGGCTGATGACCTGGTAAGGCTTGAGGGACCGTTCATTGTGGCGGCACTTGGGGGAAGTCTATGTCCAACAGTGGACGTCTTTCGGCTGAAATGATGATGATGAATGATGAAGTTAGACAATTTTATAAAGTGGAATAAAAATCATGCTTCAGTTTTACTACCATATTTAAAGAAACATAATTAAGGTGAATGCGTTGCGGAATTATCTTGCTAGTTATTGTTGGGGCTTGGATACTTAGAGCACAATCGTGGTGGTAAGTTATTTCAGGAGTGGCTAGAGAAGCACCAGCGGTGTCCTCACTTTCCACCTGACACAGGTCCTCAACGGACATAACCAGTTCGAGAGGGACCTACTTGTTTCGGATTCTGGCGGAAGTTATTTTCCACCAGGTTTCACCATTTAGTGGATCACCCAAAGGACATGGTCCACCCATACGGTGGAAATCTACCCCACTGTGGTGGAGAAGATTTCCGCTGGTCTTGAAATCGATCAGCGACGTTGGCCTCTCGCGTCCAGCAATAGTTCAGGCCATGGTCTGAAGCGAGAGGTATTGGAAGCGGTCGCCTCCTACTGCGATGCAATTTTGCGAGCGGAGGAGATGGTCGCAACTTGAAAATACAGACTTCCTCACGCCTCAGCCGTCGCCGAAAAGGACCCCTAGCCGTCAGGGGTCGCCGAGCAATTTCTGACCCCCGTAGGCGCGGGCTTACAGATAACGAGCAATGGATAGCTAGCCGTCCAGTTGTCCGGTAAGGAGGACGCTCGAGTCGACGGTGCGTGTTGTTCCACTTGCACTCAAAGAGATGTCAGTAAAGCCAAAAGTAGCACCGATGCCTACTAAGGCCGCGGAAAAGTTTGAAAATCTGACATGTCCTCTCCCTCCACCCTAGAGAAGAAGTCATTTGATGATTACGTACGTCAAATAAAAATATAAGTAGGTACTTAGTTAATTTTAGGGATTTTCAGTAGATTTTATAGTTTTGAAAATCATAATCCAAAAGTGTGCCTATCGCACTTCCAAAATAACGTTCTAACTTTTTACAACAAACTACATTGTTAGACCGTAGGTACTTCTTTCAAACTAGACTGTATATTTTGTCATTATCTAATTCTATTCATTGACACGGTAAATCGTCTTTACTAGGGTTTTCTTTCATGTTTTCTGGTTCAGTGAAACAGGGTAAAAGTAAGCGTCCTAATGTTAAGTTTGAAAAATAAGGCAAATTCAGAGAGACTTCTTATATCCAAATACATACCTACATTATTATAGAGGTACTTATTTATCAATACGCTTACTAGAAAAATCGTATTTTTTATATTAATTTTGAATGTTTACTGACGATTTATAATTTTCATTTACTTGAAATTAGACATGACAATCAAGTTCCAGATATTTTAAACATGAGAAAACTCGTACCTGATTCATTGCATTTTGAAAGTTAATTGCCGAAGGGCCCCATTAAACAACACTTTACATAATTAAATGAGTTAATAAAAAAAGATTTTATCGCTCCCACTTTCCTTAATTAGAGAAGAATTCCAAAAATAAACATGGTTTTGGGGAAACTCCCTTTATAAAAATAACCTTCAGTATCTACAATTCCATTGAGAGCGCCATTGAGATAGATCACGTTTTTATATGACCTTTGATATGGAACAGCTAGGTAAATATCTACCTATTAAGGTAAGCTTACCTATTGATGTGAAGGGTTCAAAATGCTAATGGCTCCTTTCGCTACCTACGCGACTAATAACATCTTCTATGTTTACCACGAATAAGTTTGGGGTTTTAGAAATGTAATTCCACTAACAATCTGTTGGATATCAACCCCAAACACTTGGGAATAAAGACTAAAGTTGCGCAGATCGCAGATACAACGTTCTATAGTTTGTTATGTCGGATCCACTGACGTAGGCACTCATGCCCTTTACCTCCCACGCGATTTGTATCTTGATACCATTTTTATTACTGAATTTATTGAACATCAACAGTAATTACCGTTATTAGATAGCTCTGTAACCAATATTTCCGGAAAATCAACATATTTCACGAATTAAGCGAATGACTGACAGTGTAGGAACGGAGCACTGGCTCGGTTCGAATGTCACTTTATCGATTGCAGTAGCTAAAATTGAACATGGAGAATAATAAAACAATTAAGAAACACATTATAGAACTCACTCAAGGCTTTAGTTTATAAACAAACACTCACAGTCTTAATGAATTGTTATGTGAACTAGAAGTGTAACAGGTTTCCCGTTAATATGCAGATATGGCGGCGACGACTGAAAACATGTAGGTATAGTGTAAGGGCGGGTTGTGAGAGCTATGTGGAATGATTGTTCTACGCACCGTTTAGAGCCGCCGATAACACTGGAACATGTTCGAGATACAGCTGATACACTTAGCCCCCTCACTGTGGACACTGAGCACAGGCCGAGCTGCGGTGGCGGTGCGAAGCGCCAGCTGTGTGCCGGAGCGAGCCTGCGCACTCCGCTCTATCGATCCTGCGCCCGTCCATTCACGTGCGGCCACTTCGCCGCCTACATAACGACGCACCGACGCGATGCTACACACCAATCATCATTAGATAACGCGATATTAGTACTGGACTCCCCGACACCAACACTTGAGCCACTTCACTCCAACTACAATTAAGACTTTATCTATGAAGCTTTCATGAAAAAGCTAGTTCTGGTTTGTCGCGATTCTATTACGTAACAATTTAGTTTTCAGTCTAGATCTGGCTCAGCTAGAGTAGTGCACTTAGAGCTACATAGGTACATGTTAATCGAAGTATCACGTTTGAGTAAATACGAGCATGTTAGGAGGCGGCTGTCGGTGTCGCCCACGCCAAGTTATCGGCACCACCCTGCATGTAAATGACGTAGTTACGATAACACGGCTTCGGGCCACGCCAATGTAGCTAACTCCGACCGCTACAATAGACATCATTAATTTATATGCCATTTATTTGTCGCTGCTCGTAGGTCTTCTGTTACCTGCTATGTACCTAATCGATTAAGTTTATATAAGAAACTAGCTTTTGCTCGCACGGCTTCGCTCCCGCTCTTCCCTACTCTACCCTACTATACGCTACTCTACCCTACTCTATCCTACTCTACCCTACACTACCTTACTCTACTCTACCCTACTCTACCCTACACTACTCTACACTACACTACTCTACACTACTCTACTCTACACTACTCTACCCTACTATACCCTACTCTACCCTACTCTACCCTACTCTACCCTACACTACTCTACACTACACTACTCTACACTACTCTGCACTACTCTACACTACTCTACACTACTCTACACTACTCTACACTACTCTACACTACTCTACCCTACTATACCCTACTATACCCTACTCTACCCTACTCTACCCTACCAAACTTCACATAAACCATCTACTAAATAGTCCGAACAAAGCCTAAAAATTTGATTTGGATAGGTGCGGGCTCACCCTTCTTGAGTTATAAAATAACAACGAAAAGTGGCATTGATTTTTATATAATTAGATTGGTACCAGAGTAGAGCTTAGTAGAGGCAACGTGTCACGCATGCTAATGAATGAATTGGTAGCTGCTTGAATTTGGACAGTAACTTCAAATTATCTCTTAATCTCAATTACTAAAATGGTTCAAGGTACCAAAATTATTTACTTACACTGCCAACAGTTCTACAGATAGGCATAGTATAGTATTACAAACAGACGAACTTAGTCTCCACTATGTTATGTAGAGCAGATATTATTATTTATTATTAATTTTTTTAATTAAAAAATAGAGCAGATAACACAGATATACAAAGCAACTTCATCGCTGAGGCAATGCTGTGGTATGCATACGTAATGCGACGACACATTTCCACATGGTCATGGTTTTGTTTGTCAGAACGTAGTCTCACTGCTAAGACATTAGAGGACTTGTGTCTTATAGTTAATGAAATTGTTCTCTGTGGACTGTGGATGGAGCATAATTACTTTAATGTGGAAAGTAGTTTCTAGTCTGCACATTATCACGTTTATATTGTTGTCCAGACAACAACGGGCGCCTAATGGATCTAGCTACTTATTAAAAAATAATGAGTTCTTCTGTTCTTTATTTAGAAAATGTTTGGTATAGGTATTGGTAACTTTATCTGTTTTGGCGCCAGTTGTCTTGTTTCTCGTACAATAAACCCCATATGACTATAGATAGCTTTAATGGATAAATTAGCTATAGAAATTACTATTTAGGTTTAGCAGTGAGGTCGGAGGCTTTAGGCCGGGATCGTGTGGTCCTTTTACGGCGCTCCGGTGTGGGCGCGTTCGCTGCGAAAGTGGCCAGCCTGCTGCGTACTGGCTGATCCCGACCCAATGGGTCACAGCCATCCGGATGGTTCGAGGTTAACGCACGGTCGCCTGCGAGGCGATGAGCCTCCTTGCCGGCTTGTCACTGAGGAATCCGAAGGTAACAGTCTCCGTACACACAAACGAAGGCCACGTGGAAATCCGCACTGTTCCCGCGCCCCTCAAGGAGTTGTCAGCAACAGCAGGGGCCCAGCTGGGTCGAAGCCTACTGGGGCCAGGGTTATCTGAAAAGAAGCTCGAGCTCCAGTATGAAGTGGCTAGAAGGAACGGGGTGAGTTTTTAGTAAGAGTCTGACACTATCTCCAGCTCCACCCAAGAGCGGGGGTTGTCATTGGATGACTTTTGCCCATCGGAAAAAAAACCCCGGAGCGTAACTACGCTGCCACGACAAATCGCAGCACGGGGGTCATACAGCTCTAGCGGATCTCAGTAGCAGCAGCTACTCAGCTACTGTCGCAACAATCCAATGCTCTGCACGACACAATCTTGGCGCCTCTCCAACCACTTACCTATTTTATTTAAAATATCAGGTTTTCCTCTTCGGAATGTCAGTTGATCGTATTATATACGGGCGCGTATATGCATTACCTTAATTTGCATAATCTAACTGCTATTAATATCCCTACGTTAGCCTGTGTGAATATGAAAAATTGGATTAGCAATATCTTCGTACTAAAGTACTTGTAGCTTCATTCTCATATTTATTAGCTTCGGTCTGGAGGTAAAGTCCTTGCCTCGTGGCGTGGGCATAAAAGTACCTGGCCTTAATCTTATTACCTACTTCCTTGCCTGATTTATTGTAAGTAGCTCAACCTAAAATACTACGAAGGTAGTAGGTAGGTAGCTTACTCAGTATAGCTGTACCTACTAGATTAAGGAAAGATTTAAGGAAAGATTTAAGAAAGCTTAACGCTGCCCTGAATACTTTTTAAGATAAATACAATATCGTATGTTTCTCGGTATCACAATATATTTGATACCCCACATACTTTTTGTATGTGTACCTACTTTACATGTTGTGAGTGTCGTGGTATGGAACGTAAATAGAATAGAATAGAATAAACTTTATTGTGCACCAAAAATACCGTAGCTTGTACATAAAATTAAATCTATTGGTAGATACAATGGCGGTCTTATCGCTAACAGCGATATCTTCCAGACAACCATAGGATGGATTGAAACGACTTAAATAATACAGGGGGTAGTCTGCGGTGTACTGCTAACAATTTAAAGAAACACTAGTTAAATAAAATCTAACGAAAATTTTCAGTGAAATAATCAAGAACGAAGTCTGTAGGACTACAGACTTCGTTCACGCAAAATTTACCTTAGGTAAGTACTAATTGTTTATATACGATAGATTGGAGGTACAATGAGTTCCAAATGTTTTTTTTACATTTGTGGTAGAGTACTAACTTAGTAATATAAAAAATATAGATATAAGTAAATATTCTACAGACACACAACACCAACTAATCCCAAACTAAGCAGAGCATGTGCTATAAGTACCTACTAGACAACTGATAAACATACATAAATATTTTTAAATACACAAGTAGGTATTGTAGATAAATTATTCCCAGAAAGAACAATTAATGATCGTGCTCATCACACAAACATTTGTCCTGGGTGGGAATCGCACCCACTACTTCCGGTATAGCAGTCAGGGCCTCTAACCACTAGACCAGTCCAGAGAAATCCAGATTGTAGCTATCAGAAATCGATTTGGTAAAAATGGTACCCCATTAAAGGCTGGTAACTGGACTTCATTGAATTAATTCCCATCATAAACAAGCTAGTCAACGAACCACTCTACGAGTAAGTTTATTAGTTCTACCAAAAACCAAGACCAACTATGGCAAGAAATGCTATCATTTAAACGGGCACAGCTTACCCCTTATACCCTAATTACGCATAAGAAAACTTTCATTCAATGCATTAAAAACCCAGCTTAGTTATTTTATACATATATCGCCAATCGGACATTAATCGGCGAGCTACCCATTGCTCGCCGTCTGCGAGCCTGCGCCTACGGTGGCAGGAAATCGGGATCCTCCTTTGCTAGAATTTTGTCGAACCTAAATTACTTAGTATTTTAACCCTTCAGATACCGTCAATTAGAGACACAATAGTAAGACAATAGATGCGCGGCCACCGGTGGTCGCTTGGGGATTCATGATTTAAGTACTTAGGTACAAACCTAATGATTATTTTTCTCATGTACGTGATGTGTTGTTTTTATTCAGAATAAAGCTTCTTTAGACCTATTTAGGCGTATAGACAGTCGAGTTAATTTTCATGTTTACCAAATAAAACTAACTAGGTAGGTACCTACGTAGATGTTACTGGCATCGCTCGCGTGAAAGTCGAGAATTACCTATCTCAAGAATTATAGCTATCCCAAGGGAACGTACTACCGGGATACTATTATTTATTGTCCTTCAAGTCATGGCGTCATGGTTTACTTATAGATCTATCTACTCGAGTGCCAACTTTCTTTCAAATCCGTTCAGCCGTTACAAAGTGATTAACAAAGATCCATAAAACACACCATAGTAGTACCTCCCCTGTTAGCGGGTTACCTCTTTTCTCGGTAGAAAAACCTAAGTAGCTAAGAGATAACTCTTGGTAAATACTCTTATTTAACTTCTAGGTGGGAACCGCGACTTTGTCCGCTTAAGAACACAGAAAACAGCTCAGTGTAATTTGGTCACGATTTAAATAGGTTTTTTTTTTTACGCCAATCTTAATTCCCTTTTTAAAATAAGTCTGCATTTCTTATTTTTACTAACATCAGCTATCTAACACGTCAAAATCAGTCCAGCTGTTTTGAAGAAACAAACAGACATACAAAAAATGCATTTTTGTGACAGTTATCGAATATAAAAATATTTTGATATTATAAATACATACTTCAATTTTATTTATATGTAGATGCATATATACAAGGTGTAACATTAAATGCGTAAAACCTGAAATTAGTTTGTTCAGAATAACGAGCAAAATCAATTAAACCACTTTTTAATATAGGTAGGTTACATTTTTCAAAAAAATCTTCATTAAAAGCTTCGACCTGTCTATTTATGAATAGGTCAAGCCATCACGTGCGCAAACCCGCTGAAATAGGTACCTAAACAAACACAAATAAGTTTAATCCAATCAAATTTTCTCATACACGGGATATTAAAGGTCTTATTTCAATGCAGATATGAATTTTAAACAAACTAAATCTGCTCATAAAACCAATCAATCAATCGTCAATCGAATTAAAAATCATTTGGGGTAAAAATCGTTGTATATGTAGGTACCTATAATTATAATCATTATAGAAACGCCTTTATTCCTCAGCATATTATTCATATTTCAATTGTTGCAAAATATAACGACCACGATTCCTTTGCCACCTGTTATAATGAGGCGTCCCGAGCGGGTCCAATTACGAAGCTCAAAATAGGTAGGAGTATGTGGGTAGGACTCCCCCGCAGTGTTGGGAGTACGTACACAAAATAGATAGGTACAGAAGACCATCTCATGTATGTAGTTCGCTTTTTATACCTATGCTCGGTGGACGCACACTAATGACCGTTTGAGCCGGAACTGTTCGACGAGCAATCCGAGACGCTACCGAGATATCGTGTGCGTGAGCGGTGTCTATGTGTGCGTTGCTTGTGCGCGCTTTATACGTAGATTGACTTCTGTACCTATCTATTTTGTGGTACGTAGCACAAATGCAGATTTAACTAGTGACGATGTCCCCTTTTTATTACCAAGATAATTGTGGTAACCTTTAAAACGTGCGGTACAATTTTCACAGAAGGGGGATGCTGCTAATTAGATAAATGTGTCACGTAAAAGTGGGTGCCTTAATTAACGTAGAGATTGAAATTTTATTACAAAATTAAACTGAGAAATTTTTGGTAGTATATATGTTTAATGTCTTTAAATTTTATGAATGGAGTCAAAGTGAATTAACAAGTGAAAAATCAGTTGGTTTTTTTATTTATAAAAAAGGTTTTCATTTTTCTTCTTAGTTGTGGTACTGTCAGTTCGATGATATGGCCCGTTTACAACCTTGCCGCTGTGAGCGGAAACTAAGCGTGGGGCGGCGAGCGGTAAGATCAAAAGTATGAAAATGTTTGAAGTACGCCTCTATGACCGAATTCGAGACCAGCAGTGCAGCAGTGTTCTCTAAGTTGAAATCCAAATAGGTACATTGGAATGTTCTTAAATCAATGAACCTATTTGGATTTCGTTGCCGCGGCCAGCGCTGCGCTCATTACATGCCGCTCGCTGACTTTTTCTGGTTTGGTGACGAGCGGCTTTTTCTGGCGTTGTATCCATAATTACGCCAAAAAAAAAATCGTATTTGCAGAAATGAGTACAGGTCCTGTCAACTTCTGTAGAACACCGAATAAGGTGAAACATTTGCGTGAGGTTTTTGTTTTTATAGGGATAGGTTGTGCCCCAATTCGTAGTTACCGTGTAGAGTCCATTTTCTTATGCGTCAAATTAAATACATGAAGCATGTCATGGCATTACATGTATGTGCATGAAGTATAAAGAAATAAATAATAAATTAATTATTAAAAAAGTACTCAATCAATTTCTATTATACCTAATGGTACCAATATAGGTACAATTTTCTTTATTATCAAATCTATCTTCTTCATTATCAAATTCAAAATCAGATTGGTTTTGCGTTGCACCGGTATATCGTTTTTCGAAATTGCTCGCGAGTGTATAAAAAAGACATCTATGACGAGTAGGTACACACTATAAGTTGATATGCACTGGTGGTTTCATGAAATAAAAATCAAAGGTATTTAGGATGCCAACAAGATCTTTTATTAGTCACCCAGGTAAACTTACGTGATGCTGAAGCATATTTACAAGGGTTGTACAATACTGTACATTTATACAGGTTCCACACTCCGACGGAATAATATTTGTTACAATACACAAAGTTACTTTTCATACAGTTTTATGATCTACAGAATATCTCAGAGTGCCTTCGTATTAGACGTCGGTCCAGCGTGAGCGTTTGACGGACGTTTACGGCGCGTAATTCTATGCAATACATATTTCCAATATAACCACATCCAAAGGATTCTATCACAGTGTAAAGTCTTACGCAGCGTAAACGTCCAGTCAACGCTTACCAGGTTCCACACTCCGACGGATTAATATTTGTTACAATACACATTACTTTTCATACAGTTTGATGATCTACAGAATATCTCTGAGTGCCTTCTTATTAGACGTCGGTCCAGCGTGAGCGTTTGAAGGACGTTTACGCCGCGTAATTCTGTGCAATACATATTAACCACATCCAAAGGATGCTATCACAGTGTAAAGTCCTACGCAGCGTAAACGCCGAGTCAACGCTTACGCTACACTTACCCCTCCTCAGAGTCAATAAGACAGGGATGGAAGTGCAAGACAAAATAGTATGTTTCATACTTTTTAGTCCCATACAATTAAAAAAAGAAATCTGACTCAAATTTAAACAAATTTTTATTTTGAGCGATGCAGTAACTGTTTAATCTCATCTGTTCCCATCTTAACAGTGCTTTGTCCATGTTAAAAACATTAGTGAACTCTTACAAAATAAACTCAAGTTTTCTTCCAACAATGTAGAATGTTAAACGCCAATTAAAACGTGGAATAGAAAAAATACTTTAGGTAAAACTTGCCATAGGTTTGCTTAAATCTACATATTTATCAACATCGAATAATTACACCGGCTCTTTACAACAATGAACATAGATAACGGTAATCGTCATAAAAAATACGGTACCAGCATAGCAGTCAATCTAGCTAGACAATACTTTTTTTTTCAGTGGTCATAAATCATCTTATGACAACCCCCGCTCTTGGGTGGAGCGGGAGATAGTGTCAGACTCTTAATGACTAAAAACCCCACCCTGTTCCTTTTAGCCTTCATACCGGGGCTCGAGTTCCTTTCGGATAACCCTGGCCCCAGTAGGCTTCGACCCATCCGGGCCCCTCCTAGCTAGACAATACTCTACTTGGAGTTTTTATGTACGCGATGTGATAACGACTATGGCTTGTACCTCAGGCATAGATTACCTACATAATATTTAATGAGTAGTTTTTCATGAATAAAAAGTCGTTTTGAGTCATGAAAAGTATTAACACTGGTCTAAAAACTAAAAATCTCGTTGTAACTTAAATATAAAGTTGTTATAGCTGCATCTAGATGCAAATTATTTTCAAAGTGATAATTATCTAAAGGTGGGGTCTAAGCTAGAGGAGTCAACCATGAGCGGAGCACGAGTCGAGCTCAAAGTGTAGTGTGGACCAGCTCTACGGGACCCGAGCAGGAACGACACTACACAAATTTCAGCTCGACTTTTCTAGCGTTAGACTCACCTTAACGGCTTGGTTACGACTTCGGTCTTAGCGAGCGGGGCGGCATCGGTGAGCGGATGCTACGAGCGGCGGCTCGTGGCGTTCTTCAAACATTTTCATACTTTTGATCTTACCGCTCGCCGCCCCGCGCTTAGCTACCGCTCACAACGGTAAGGTCGTAAACGGACCGTAATCAATTAACGTCACACAATCCGGCAATACGAGGCAAACTTAAATCACTACAAATAAGACGAAATAAATAATTACAAAAAAAAGACTTAGATTTACGTGCCGGCGACGCAGTAACTTAGAATTTGTCCACTAACTAAACTAGCAGGTACTTATTGGTGAGGCACCGTGTGATGTTGTCCGACTATTACCTAACTAAATAAATAGCACGCTACAACCCCGTTTATAAAAGCTTACATTTAATTTGTTGATAGTATCTATATTGGTGTTCAGAATAAACATACGAAAGGAACATTGGCAAGGCAGAAGACCGACCACAGTGGAGACGTCGGTAGCGGAACGTGCAGGTATTTAAAAATAAAAGGAGGTTGGAATTAGCCAAAGCCGAAAGCGCGACGACCTCAAAGCTAGACCACCAACATCTATCATTTATATGGCTCTGTAGTGAGTTTTTTCGCCAAAGCTGGACATGTCAGACACATGAGGGCACATAACAGAGCAGCACTTTTATTTTTTTTAGAGAAGAATTACGGTCGCTGTGGACGAAATCGGTTTTGAGGCATCAACATCATCACATTTCATTTTATCAGCTGTATCATCTCTACTTATAGCAAGAACTGTCATTGTAAAGAAATGGTGATATCAGCTTTGTAATACTGCAAATCTTTTTCACATTGCATCTGGAATATACTACCAGTTAACCAAAATCTGAAATTTTGATTTTTTCAAAAGCTTGATTGTATTGGCTTGTTTGGCTTTCATAAACGGGGTAAATATTAAAACTAAAAAAAATTAGTAATACATGTAAACATTGTAAAACTTGTAAACGCTTCGGGTTATTTAAAATAGAACCGTTATTTAAAATGGATCATCACGCTGCCAATATCGACTTAGAAATGCTATCATGCACTTTAAACTATAAGCTTACTACTAAAATTACCTACATTTTTGACATTTCAGCATTGTGATAAATCTTTACAGATATTGAGATGTTTTCATTCAACAGTAGAGATATTAACATTGGTCGTGACAAACAATTAGATACTTGTATAGAAAAATAACATAGATCTACATACAAATCTTTCTGTTAACTTCCAACATACAAATATTAATATTGTGCACTATCCAAATAGAATCCTAGATATAAAAATAACACTCCGCATATAAATCGCTTTGAGATTACATAAAAAAGATATTTACAGATATATAAACATTAAACATTCGAGTACATCAACAGAGTATAGTTACAATAATATAATTTATTATATCTACGAATCATGTTGTATACTAGGGCAGATTAAAAAAAATAAAATTGTCGAATGTAAAAAGCGGATGAAAAGGAGTTTCATCACTAAGTTCAGGATCAAGAAATAAACATTCAACCTACACTAAAATAAAATGATAAAAAGAATCGTCTCACGATATTCTTGGGGTCGAATTCGAAATGCTGTCAGTCTTATATAAATTGACATTTCAGAAGACTATAATATAACAATTTACAGGATATAATACTAATTTCGATGTATGTGCAATTGTACATCCATTGTCGTGCATTTAACTATTGTTTCCAAACCATAAGATAAAGAACTCGCATCCCAACGTGTCTTATGAAATGTCAACCTGTAAATCAGTCAAAATTTTGTTTTATGAATAAAAAAGGCACACCGATGAGAATATCATTGGATGGTAACTTAACATAGGTCTACATTGCAACATTTATCTAAACTGATCTGTGGGGGAGTATTAAACTATAATACAGTAGGATTATTTGGGCTGCGTGGGGCAGGGCGGGGCGGGGCGGTGCGGGCGCGGCGCGTCGTCGTACACCTCGTCGTACAGGTTGGCGTTGGAGTACAGCGGCTGCGGCGCGTACACGCTGCGCGCCGGCTGCTCGCCTATCTCGCTGTAGAAGTTGCTCGCCGTGTCATTGACTTCATCATACAACGCCTCACCGCGTGACGTAGACGCTATACTTCCGCCGTAAATCCCATAATTCGCATAATTACCAAAATCAACGTTCTGATATTTGTAAGCGGAGTAATTCTTAGAATTCTCCACACAATCGCTGAAATTCCGTAGCTTTTCACCTTCTTCTTCGTATTTGGGTATGTAGATGTTCTTCTCGTAATCGTTGCTCGTGTTAGCTTTCGAAGGCGTCGATAACTTCGTATAATAGTCTTTTGTTTCTAATATGAACTGCTGTTGGACGGGAGTGATGTCGTAGTTCTTGTATAAAGGAATGTCGTTATATTTGTTATCTCCAGTTCCATTACTCGCAGCTGCGGCTGACGTCGAGGGTGCATTGTATGTGGGGTCCCCGTACGGGTAATCACTGTTATTACTTTTAGATCTAAGGTTTAGAGATTCTGAAATTCTATCGTCCAGCGACATCTCTGCCAGCGATGCCGACACACTCGGCACCACATTTCTTTCTAATGAGAGAGCGTTATTCATCGCATAAGACGACGGAAGGTTGCCGTATATATTATTAACGTTAGCAGCTGTACTGGTTGATGGCGTGTTATTATAATTAAAAGAGACGTCCGCACTAGTGGACGCTGAGTGGTTGTTAGTCGCGTATCTATGAGATTTTTGCGTTTGTTGACTTACACTAGGTTCGGTTTTAGTTATTTCGTAATTAGATCTAGTTGCGTTAGCGCTAGGCCAGAACTGCGAGGTGTCGAAGGGGTCCGCTTGTGTCGCCGGCGCCTGAGAGCTGCTCATGTGAAGGGGAGTCGACAGATTGTCGAGCGACTTGGCACCGTAGAGATTCGTGTAGTTTTGAATACTGTAGCTTGCAGATAGGCCGGGGAGGCTCTCTATGCTCTGCTCGCCCCAGTCACTATCGAGTCCTGAAATAACAGAAAAATAAAAATGATGTGGTGGTAACGAAGTATTATAAATTATATGGAGAACTATAATTATTTGCTGCAATTCTAGCCAACTAGCTCATTCAACACTGTACATTAATTTATCCCTGTGTCTGTTCGGGGGAAACACAAAAATTATTTAATGGATTTTTATCAAAGATTTGCAAAACCGGTGTGAAGCTAGGGTGGGCCGCTAGTTACTTATAATCTTAAAATAGTTACAGTTCGAATCACTCCTTCACATTTTTCACCGTTCCAATTGGCAACAATTTGTCACTAATTCCTTTCCTTTCCTTAAGAACGAAAAACATAATCGATATTTTGCAGTTCCCGTGACCTTTCTACTAACCACTGTTTTCTGATTTAAGTCTTCAAAGTTGAGTAGTTCTCAAGCTCGAACCTGAAAACCTATCAAAATTGGGCATAATAGCAGGATTTTGCTTCAAAATACTATAAAATACTTCAGAATTCCGCCCTAAGATTTGATGGTACTTTATTACCATTCTACACTACGGGAGATGCATAGATCCCCTTATCTTATAAATCCTAGGTAATATTCCACACTTACCAATTTCCGGCACGTCTATTGGCTCATCGAGTATAGACAAGATGTTCTGACCGTTTGGTGAAGACTTTTTGACAGGTGTGCTCAATCTGGCAGGTGGGAGATCCAAATCGATTAAAATGTCTTCTTTCACTGAAATAAAAGAAAAAGAAAACAAATTCAAATATTGGTTACATTATGGTCTGTAGGAACACACCCATTTTTTAAATATTTTTTCATTCGATAAGTGTTCGCTGACACTAATCCAACATGGGTGCTTCAAGAGAACCTAAGCAGCTCTTTATGGAGACTACACACATTTCAATTCTATTAAAACATCATAATAAGTTTCTTTCATTTCGAGTTCTGAGTATAGGCGTGTATACATAGAGATGGAAATGGAGGCCCAAGAATATATGAATGAATTATGTGAGGAGGTAGGCCAAAGAAAATGGATGGATTGTGTGACGACTGATACGAAAGAAAAGGGAGTCAGTGACAGCGTGACATAACTGTCACGCTGTTACAGTGCGTTTCACTTAAGACGTTCCTTCGGCGTAATGTTGGCTCCCCTGTCTGTCTACACAAAAAAGAAGGGAAAAAATGAAAAGAGTTGCCTACTCTATCAAAATTGTTCCCCGAAATGCGCAACGAAATCGATTTTAACGGTAGTTGCAGCGCTTTTTAGAGAATTATGAGAGGAATGGGATTTTATTTAAAAAAAAAAACAGGTCTAAAAGGACGTTGTTATAGAGAGGAACGATATTGTGGCGTGACTGTTTCGGTATTTGAAAGTATTGCAGGACAATCGTAATGGAGCCCAGCGCCCTATACTTTATTCAAAAATAGTAAAAAGAAAAACCAAAAAAAACGCAATTCTTAAAAGTAACGAAATAGAAGTTAATCTCCCTAATATTAAGTAATTTAATTACTAAAAATATTGCAACACTGTTTTTCCGTATTGCCAACATTACGACAAAGGAACTTCTTAAGTGAAACGCACTGTACTGACTCCCTTTTCTTAACTAGTTACATGTGTGACAGTTAACAAGGCTGAATAGAAATTAAAAAAAAAAGTGTTGCGCTGACAAGTAAAATGGTTCAAGGGGAGGAAGATGATGAACTCCGTACATTAGCACAATGTTTTGATAGATTAAAAACACAACAACATTTGATCACAGATAACCTAATCAATGAAACGTTCATCTACGCCCACAAAATTTAAATTTTTATCCCCCGAACACAATATGTCCTCGCGATGACTTCGACTAGACTGACAATGCGAGCGAGCCGAGTGATACGGCTCGTATAGCTTCGTGATCTACAGCGATTACCTTTAGCATGGTCACGTATCACATTAAACTACCGTGTTGATTAGACGTGGGGCAACGTGTCTGGCTATAATGCGTATAGTCAGAATTTTAAATATTTTTTATTAGTAAATGTAACATCACGATGATATTCTTTGCAGGGAGCCAGCAGGGCCGTAGTCATGGATTTAATTCCGAAAGGGAAATAGGGAGCAAAGAAGAAACATAGGTGTGGTTTAATCAGTAAAAATTTGACACACCCTCGCGCTCTACCCCAGTCAGAGAAGTCATTGGATGATTTCCATCCTTAATAAAAACGAAGATATTCTTGGAAAGGGCTAGCACGCCTATATTTCGACAGTAATTTTATCAGTCTCATAAATAAGTGGTGGAGTTCTAAAATGTTCTAATGTAAATTGCAGTTACACATTCCTATCAGTAGTGACCCTATTGATCCTACAGTGCTATTCTCTCATTGGATTGTTCCTAAATTAATGTATCTATTTGGATTTCGCTGCAGCCAGCTTTTAAGGCTGTTTTCTTAGATAATAACACTGCATTTCATGGCAAAAACAATAAAGATTTATTTTTAAACGCTTCTTGAAATTATTAAGATTAAAGATTGTTAGTTATGAATAAATATTAAAAGCGTTCATTTTTTTTTCGACGTTGTTAATTTATTTTTATATGCCTATTCAACGTTCCATGAGTGTCTTCACAGCACTATAGCGGAACCTAGCAGAATGCCAGCATTGCTTTATTTATTATTTTCAAATATTGTTCTCAGGGGTATTTAAAAACATTTTACCCTTCTGTCTCTTTATTTCTTTTATCTTTTGCTCACCTTGATTTAAACTCTTCGAATGCGCCTCCCTCGTGCTCCTAGCTCGTTCTTGGTTCAATGTTGCCACTCGATCGTTGGTAAGCTTGTTATAGTTGAAGTGTTTGCTGCCAGTGTTGCCGCCGCGCGTGGTCGGCGGCTGAGTGGACTCGATCGTGCGGCGCTTGCGCAAGACCACCGATATGTCGTCCGACAGGCCGTTAGTGGGTAGAGATGTATTCGAGGCCGATTGAGCTGAAAAAGCACAGAATATTGATGTTTAATAGTAAATCGAGAGAGAAGTCGACTCTAAATAACACATTTGTATATAATCTTTTTATCTCGTGTCATTAAAATTTTCGCAAACGCATTCCCCCCCGATCAGCGTGTGGCACACGTATGCTCAGTGTAGTTCTAGCTTTACTTCCTGAGTACCCCAAATCCCGAGGCATTTGTCCCGGAGTAACCCAAATACAATAAATATGTCTACATTTTTTTTTCTATCGTTTTCAACTTTTACGGTCGACATAAAAATTACTTAGGTAAATATAGGTACGTGTTGGAAAAACGCGTAAAGGATATTTACCTATCGCTAAACTGATAGGGCCTTCTAAAAATAGTACCTACTCTGATTGCCTAAAAAGTCTGATTAAATCTAATTACAATTAACTATTTTATAAGGGCAGGAAGAAGAAGAAGAAGATATTTTGAATGTATCCAGTGGGTATGAGTACCTCCAATACCATTCCTCTCAGAGCAACACAACTTTTTCTTCCAATCTGTTCTGTCACCCATCACACTATTACTAACACCATTTCATTTCGTATCACTCCTCGCACAATTCATCCATCTTTTCTTTGGCCTCCCTCTCCCTCTCCGTCCATCTTCTACCCAACCCTGAGTACTTCCAAGCAAAAACAAAAAGTATAAACAATATAAGGTTCGCATTTGAATATTTTTCCTCTAGCCGCATTGGTGTTGAACATGGTGCGCGACGGTCGTTAAAAACGATAACACCATGAGTCATGTCACGTTTAGGATATTTGTAGGTCATCGTAGGTGTGAGCGATATCACTATCAATATCAACATAGAGAAAAATTAAAAAAAAAAAACGGTCAAATGTGATTCAGAGACGCACACAGAAGTGCGAGAGTTTCGTTCGAAGCTTATATTTGCAAACAAGTAATTATTTATTGATATAACAACAAAACGGTTTCATATTTTCGCTCTAGTCATGCCATGCCCGGTATTGCTTCTTGCCTTTCATGATTTTAAGTCAAACCGAAGTTCTCTGTAGATTTTGATTCCCTTACAAACATCAAGAGCATAAACCGCCTCATTTTCAAATTGCGTTGACTTATTTGATTTTTCACTAGTTTAAGGGATACTGATATTTGATACTAATATCAGCTTGAAAATTCTACGTGTTCCTTAGAAAAAGGACCTCCGTCTGTTAAGGTCCATGTCTGACCATTTTCCTACGTTTAAATTTCCGCCCCTCGGGACAACCGAGGTCTTCATAAAAAATTTAGACAGGCGTCAAAGTTCCGGGATTAAACGCTCGTCGTCCACTTGCCGCTTAAATGTGGGGGGAGGAGCTCAGCGGAGAGCAATCAAAACTTGAACCTAACTTGTTCTGTACATAAGTAAGCTTTATGATATTCAATAGAATAGAAACAGGTTCGATAGCCATCTTATTTTTATCCCAAAAACCATGGTCATGGCAGAGACACCAAAGTGATCCTATTTACGGGTTTTAGGCGGTTATCACACTGCCCCGCAACACGCAGCGTAGCACGTGAAAACTCACCCACGCACGTACTTGCGGTAGTGCAGATCTGCATCATCGTGCGGGATTTTTACGCACTCACGCGCGTAGGTGAGTCTTGTAAATTCACGCAGGCACGCACTCTTTCCATACAAATTCACGCACGGTACTACGAGACTCAGTGTGGCATACCATGCGTGTCGCCACGCAACCACGCGCGTGAGTGCGTGTTTCTCCGCATGTAGATGCGTGATCTGCATGTACGCGCGTGGATGCAGTTTCGATGTGTTGGACTGTGTGTGTTTTCTATACAAATTGAGATACTTACAAGCAACGTTAAGAAACGTACTACGCTGCGGGGTGCGTGGAAGTGCGTTAAGCGCCTTAGCTAACTGAGATATGAAACTCTAAAAAACACGTGTATTTAATGTAGACTTGACACAAGATACGAAACAGACATCACGTTATTAACAATCAATGTTCACAAACCTTACTATATTATATGTCCAGGTGCGACTGTTTGCGCTAACCAAACAGACTTCGTTACTCACAGGTGATAAAACATTCACTTAGTCATAGATTAGCGATTTTCAATGCTAAGTGCGTCTCACACGACAATATTACGTCGAAGTCTGTATAAACATGCTCTTACAATGTACCGCATATTGCAGAGCAATGCAAGATGCATGCATAAATAATTTTTAATAACCATTATACTGTGGTTTATTTACATTCATAAAGGTAAGTTACCTACAACTAAGAGTCAAAAGTGCAATTACACTATACCAATAAGCAAGTGGCTAAAATTTCTTTGTAGAAAAGTGGGGCAAAGGTTCATGACTGATTTAATTTGTAGCATGGTATCTAAAGTATTGAATAAACTAGTTGTGAACCATTGAACTTCTACTACAAAGAAATATGAATAGAGTGCAACTGCACTTTTGACCTCTGACTATACATAATTGGAACCCTTAAAACTGACGTGAAAGCTATAACCTAGGTCTTTAATTCGAGAGTGAATAGGTTGCTTCTAGGCAAGCGTGCTCCATCGTCGGCCACATCATCGCTTACTATTAGATGAGACAATGGTTAAACGCGAGCCTATCCATAACAAAAAATAAAAATAACGACTCCAAATTGCTCAAATAGACATATCAAAATCATACTAATCAGTTTTCTCGCCAAACAATGAAATATGAATCATGTCGTTACTCCTCTGCGCAATCTAATGCGATGATTATAATTACCGTTGGGTGTTGCCGAACAATACGCAATTATATCATGCGGTATGTTTCGTATAGCAACTGCAATAGTTTTACTTTCCTCTGCAAAAGTAAAAGTGTAGGAACGCCACATTTACGCGCACGTATCACAAAAGTGAACGTGCTTATTATTATGGTTAATGAAAACGTTAGTATTACATTATATTACTAGCTTTTGCCAGCTGCTTCGCCTGCGTGACGTAGGTTCTTCCATACAAGCTTTTCCATTCAAGCCTCTTGTCATCCTCTTAGTGAGTGAATTGTTTTTATTATTTTTTATTATGGATAGGCCCGCGTTTGGCCACTATCTCATCTGATGGAAAGCGATGATGTGGCTGACGATGGAGCACGCGTGCCTAGAAACAACCTATTCACTCTTGACCTAAAGACTTCTAGGTTATAGCTATCAGGAAACACTATCCTCTCTTAGTGCTCTTGTACTTCATAAAGGATGAAGCGTCAAAATTTTGCACAAACCTTGTGCTTTGACGCTTCTAGTCCCAGTAGTTTTAGCCGTGCGTTGATATGTCAGTCAGTTTCTCCTTTTATTTTTAAAGATATTAATTTAGAACAATCCACTGGTAGAATGTAAATAGGAAAAGTTTTGACGATTAATATCTAACCAAAAAAATCATTATTTGTTTTTCAATTATTTTTTTTACAACTTAAAATATCTGATATATTTCCCTTTGCTAAGAATCCAGCTTGTTTGCATGCAAGATTGTTTACTTTTCATTACACATAATTCTTAGTTAAAGAGCTGTCTTGTATGACGTTACTGCAAATGGGATTACAAATACTTATTCAACTAGCTCAATGACAAACGCGTAGTTTATTTTGAATACCGTTGAAGAATAATTTTTTTCTATTTTATGTTATTGGCTGTAACAGTTCTCACAATATTAATATAAAGACTAACTTTTGAAACTGTGTTAGTATGTTTGTTAATTCTTCACACTGAACGAACGGCTACACAGATATGGATGACATTTGATACACAAGTAGAAACCATGTCCAAATAGATTTTTTCCCAGGAGTATGTACTCTTGGGACCATTTTAAACTTACGCGCAGGCGAAACCACTGGTAGCAGCTGGTATATATTACAAAGGCGAAAGTTTTGTATGCATGTTTGTGTATGTTTATTACTCCTTCAAGCTCAAATAGCTGAACAAATTCGAATGAAATTGGGCATACGGTAGGTAGAATATGGTCTACCAAGATATGTCTTGGAATAGCTTATAGGATACTTGATAATCGCGGGACTATGTTACCTTGGGAAAAATTACCTATTTTCAAGCAAGCAAACCCACTAGTAGAATTTTACTTACCTTTTTGTACTGGAGATAATGTCTGTGATTTCTTGACTGCCTGATTGTTTTTACTGCTTTTTAATCCCGTTGTCACCAAGGTGCTAAAACAAAACAAAGTTATGAATGTCAATCCTCAATACTTGCTTATGTTTTTTTTTTTTTTCTTGTTTACCTAGGGAAGAGTCCAACTTCTAAGGTGCGTTGGTTCTGTCCCTTCCACCAGTGCAGCTCGGGCCTTCTGTCGATCAGTATGATGGCGTCACCCGCGTCTATACTCATCTTACTCGGCCGCCGGTAACTGTCACAGGAAAAGCATAGTTTGTAAACATTCTTTTATTTTACACGACAGCTGTTTGTGTGAGAACCGATAACAATGACTTGTCGAGGATAATATAGTGTTATTGTAACAATTTTAATTATCTTAATAAATACGACCTTTTTCTTTGTGGGAAACTTTTTCTATTTCGTACAATTTAGTAGATATCTAAGTAAAAGAAAAGAAACTGAATTTCTTAATGAAGTAAACAGGTGCATAGTTGTACACCTCACTTTATATCAAATGAGTGGCATGTTGGCACAAAAAAATCTGACACTTTACTCAACCCAGGCATCTAACTCAAGACTTCACAGTCGGCAAGCACGCTAACAACCCCAGATTCGGCAATACAAGTAATACAACCGATTTCTAACAACAAGGTCAAATAACATTCCAACGTTAACTTACCTAAGTGCAGCGGTAGCAGTTTCGAACTTATTGGTCTCGATGTACCGCTGGATGCCGGCGAACGTGGGCCTCTCCTTAGGGTTGAGGTCCCAGCATTGCATCATCAGCATGTACACGTCAGGGGGACACGCGTTCGGCGCCGACAGCCTCTGACCTTCGCGCATTATTAGCCGCAGTATCTCCGAACCGTTTAAGCCTGATGGAGGTCAAGCACACTATGTATAAGTATGAATAACACATCTTTATTGGTAGTAAACAAATCAATACAATGTTATGAGCCAGCTACAACTTTGATTGTTTTTTTTTTATTGTCGAGAACAACAATGGTCTCGTTAATTTGCATGAAAACTATAATTTAAAGAAGGAAAGGTGATCAGTTGTCCTATTCAATTTTCGCTGTGTATGAGCAAGAGATAAATAGCAGCAATAAAAGGGTCAATATCAAACCTCATCTTATGTGACTTCAGTAGCATATTATGTGACTTCGGCGAGAAGACATGAGACTCAATTCCATATAAAAATATAATAAATCTGTAGAAGTTTTTAGTTGTGCGCGCATCACGTAAAATGTACGAAATCGTCGTAGCTAACTAACTAACATTAAAATGGTGTGTAACTTGATATATTAACTTAGGCTTTGTTTCATCGCAATCATTGACTATATCGAAAGAAATACTACATTCATTGACTAGGCGGTACGAAATTCGTCAGGTCAGCTAGCTACATATAAAAATCATGTCATTGATGTATGTGTTACCTATCCAGGGTTCCTCTCCAAAGGTGTACATCTCCCAGAGTGCGACAGCGAACATCCAGACATCAGACGCGTGCGAGAACTGTCTGCTGCGCAGCGACTCCGGCGCGCACCACGGGAAGGGAACCCGGCGCCCCTCGCTCATCACGTAGCAGTCGTCTGCGTCAGGCAGGGCGCGCATTAGACCGAAGTCGCCAATTTTCACCTAGTTTAAAAAAACAATAAGTTTCTGAAGCTTGTCCAAGACCTTTCTTCAATGATTTGACAAATATTTTGCACAGAAAGTCATAACATTTTTATAAAATGAAGACTGTTTCTAAAAAAACTTTCCAAGTGAGAGTCGGTCTCGCACATGAAGGGTTCCTTATTATAATATGAAACATCAGCAAAAAAATCATATTTGTTGTAAGAGAGCCCAACTTAAATATTTATTTAATTCTGTTGTTATTATTCGTTGTAATAGCAGCAACACAAAGTACCTATTTGTGTTGCTGTTATTATAACGAATAGTTATCATCTGTGAAAATTTCAACTGTCTAGCTACATATCACAGTTCATAAGATACAGCCTGGTGACAGATAGATAGACAGTGGAATCTTAGCAATAAAAAATAAGGTTTTGTTTTTACCCTTCGAGTACAGAATCCTAAAAATTTAAAGTTAAAAGAAGTTTGAGTAAAAAGGGTGTCAAAATTTGAGGAATTCTAAACTCGAAAGATAAAATTATTTTAAAAATCATAATATCAACAAATATGATTAGAATTCCTCATCTATCACTGCCAAACCTACATAGCTCAAACACCAACGAGTAATATATTTACAAAACAAACATTTAACACAAAAATATTATTGGAGATAGCAGTATGTTACTGTTATGTACTTATTACAGGATAGGCCTATCTGAACTGCCCATCCCATGGAAAATTATAATAATTAGTCACCTTTAATGACACACATTCAGTAATATATTATACTTCTAAACATAAATATTACAGTTACATTACTGGTACTTACCAACTCCAAAGTAGATAGTAAAATATTTCTGCATGCTAAATCTCTGTGCAGAAACCGATGTTTTTCCAAGTGTGCCATGCCTGACGCAACTTGTTCTGACCACTTGTAAATATAGTTTAGAGACACTTTGCCATTCTGTGCCACAATATAATCCAGTAATGAACCCATTGCTGCCAGTTCACAAACCATCATTAGTGGATGGAACACAACACCATGCAGTTTGATAAGGTTTGGGTGTTTTAAACTGTGCATGGCCTCCACTTCTCTTCTGAAGTCATCGTAGATGCCTGGCTGAGAGAATGCATCCGCCTTTAACACCTTGACTGCTACGGGAACTGTTTGAGCTGGGTGCTCCGACACCCGCCATTCTCCCCGTTTGACCACTCCAAATGACCCATTGCCTAACTCACTATGTAATCTGCAAACAAATATATTTTTGTTAGAAAATGTTGATTACACCTGAATTAATTTTATTGCTTAGTACATGATTTTTTCTTTATGTGCCAATTGTAATAAGCTTACTAATAAGCCCATTATTAAGTTTTTCAATCTTTATTTAACTCTTCAATCGTGATAATTAGAGACACAATAGAAAGACAATGGGTGCGCAAACACCGGCGTTCACTTGGGGTTTAATTAATTATTTAACTTACAGCTCATAACTGTGTTAGTAAAGCGAGATTGTTAAATTGATATTAAGTGATGAGATGTCAGCTTTAAATGAGAAAACAAAGATAAAGTAACCTAGAGTCTGTCTAAAAAGTCAACCAAATTGGGTAATTATTAGAGTAAAATGAAATCTGATGTAGTCACTACTTAAGGTTGATTAAGAGTCATGATCATTGTTTACTAATAGAAGAACCTTATAAAAAGTATCAAATATAAGTTAAAATTTTTAAATGATTAAATTTTATACAAAATTCCCAAGTCGTTTCACTTTTTAGACAACCTATATTCATAACTTTTAAACATGGATATAATTTCTGATCAAAACAGGTAAGCTTTACTTCTGAATCTGTCAATAGAAGGTCACATAAGATAAATAACAGATATTCTTGATGACAATTTCCTGAATTAAAACTGGGCTTTCCTCTATTAAAATTTGTCTGATACAGATGATTGTTAATAAACTTATACTCACATAATATCCTTCTCCAGAATAATACAAGTTGTTCTTGATTCTGACTGTGGAGTTCTCACTGCTAAGTCAGTTTTCTCCTTTGAAACTGAGCTTGATGATGACCCAAATAATTTGTTCCAAAACTTTCGGTTCCATAATTGCAACTTTTTTTTTCTGACTGCATCAAATAATCTGCGCACACCAGGTTTACTGATGCCAAGCTTCTCAAGGTCTTCAGCATGCACATAGTCAAAATGTGCTAGTCTTGTTATCTGAAAACATAAATAATGAGATATTTAGTTAACAATACATAACACTACAATGTATCAAAGAATAAGAATTTTAAACAATGTTGAGAGGATATACTGTAAGTTACCAGGATGTGCATAACATAATTGCATTAAAAATGACTATTGTTTACCTGCAACTGATCTCTGATTGGTAAATAAAACTGTTCAAGTTGTACATTCTGCAGAATATCACAGAGCCAATCCGTTCCCGATTCCATTTTGGATTATTCTTCACTATCGTTTGGCTTAACATAAAATAAACGCATCTCGAGCAGGAAGTAGTCGTTCCAAAGGATATGTCCGAATGGCTGTAGTCTGTTACTACAGAAACCAGAATTATTATGGTTACAAGTTTTTTATAATAGATCCAGATTATATAAAAGAGATTATTTCACACATGAGAGAATGTTAATACAGCATTGAGTGCCTGATTTTATTTTCGAAAAATTTACATTAGCTAAGAAAAATAATAAATTAGACTGGATTGAGACGTGATTGAGATTTATATTTACCCGTAGATGACAGTTACTTAATTAGTGAATTAGAGGATTTCACCTCTGTCTTTACGTTTTAGCTTATGGCAACATTGGCAACTAACAGTCTCATCAATAATCGACTAATATGTAGATGAAGTGTCAATGCCTCCCCTCGTAAAAAGATTTTGCCCTGAAAAGAAGAAACCAAAAAAATCTCTTTAATCAGCAATGGGTTAACTCACTTGACTTAACAGTCACCATTATAGTTTGTTAACTTAATCAAGAAAGTGGTTTATTTGTGAAAATAATAACATTATTACTAAATGTTTATCAATGTATTTTGAGCACACTTTGGTTAATACTCTGTGGAGACGGTTAATTAAAAAAAAAATATATTTATATGATTCTGACTTTAATTTTGATTTTGTTTTGTGAAACGAATCGGAGGAAAAGTTACGCAAAATATAATATAAAGCAATGGGAAGTATCGATGAATACAACCCGGATTTTGAGAGTTCTCAACTTGAGGATGTTTCTGATGTGAAAGTAGTCGATTTTGGATGTATGCCAGTAGACACGGTAGTAGAAAAATTTATTCCAATTGAAAATACCAGTGAGGTAAGCAAATTATTCTTTACTAGCTTTCCGGTCGCGGCTTCGCCCGCGTGTACTGCAGTTTATATCGCGCGGGCAGAGACCCGTGCTCAGCAGTGGAATTATAGGTAGCCTATGTGTTATTCCAGTGTCTCTTCTACCTACCTACCAAATTTGATCTAAATCCGTTCAGTAGTTTTTGCGTGAAAGCGTAACAGACAGACAGACAAAGTTACTTTCGCATTTATAATATTAGTAGGGATTAGTAGGGATGGGTCCCTGAATATGGTGCAACCCAAAATCATGTACTGCGGATATATATACTGTGTTTAAATTATTATTACAATCCGCAGCTAATGCTGCATTCTTGCCTGCCGCATCAGGTGGTCATGACTCATGATAAATAGAATAATACGTGCCTTTATAGGCAAAAAAAAATTAGCTTCGTCGAAATCAAGTAGCTAAGGTTCGCTATTTCCATCTTGGATGTTTAGACGGACAATTGGCCGGTTCTTTTAAATGAATTTAGTTGTGTAGTTGGTCGAGCAAATTAGCAGGGGTTACTCAGAGTAGATAGGTACTTTAAAACATACAATTCAACCTTATCCTCCTACCCTACCCTTGATTCAAACGAAAGAGACGTCCGGGTGCCGCCACTGTGCGGAACGCCCGGAGCACTCAGTCGAGGTGTGCCCTGCTTGGGCGGAGCACCGCCGTGCACTCGTGGCGGCGATCGCGCCGGGCCAGAGCGAGGAGGAGTGGCAGGCGGTCGCCTCCTTCTGCGAAGCAGTAAGTCTAGCAAAGGAGGAGGCCGACCGCTTCAGGCAACGGAGCCCTCGCCACCGCCGCCGCCGGGATTCCAATCCCGATTTCCAGCCACCGTAGACGCGGGCTCGTGGACAGCGAGCCATGGGTAGCTCGCTGTCCGATCGTTCGGTAAATGTCCGGACCGAGCCAAGACGTCGACGGCGCGCACTGTTCCCGCGCGCCTCAAGGAGTTGTCAGCAACAGGAGGGGCCCAGCTGGGTCGAAGCCTACCGGGTTCGGGGTTATCCGAAAGGAAACTAGAGCCCCGGTACGAAGGCAAGGAGGAACGGCGCGGGGTTTTTAGTTAGTAAGAGTCTAACACTATCTCCCGCTTCATCCAAGAGCGGGTTTTGTCATAAGATGATTTTCCCCGTCGACAAAAAAAAAACCCCTACCCTTCCTCATCCCAAATTCTAATTCCCAATTTCTTTTCGATCATCTCAATATTGACACGGTAATTTATCACATTTCAGAAAAGCCTAACGTACAGGGTGTCAAGCATTTATATTCTGAATAACGTGGACCGCGTCTTTAAAGTCTCCATTACCTCGACTTTTGTGAATCCGGGTGACAGCGCCCGAATCAGGATTGTGTTCAAGCCCAACATTGTCGGGCAGTCATTCACTGAATATTTTCTGGTAGAAGACACCAGTGGCAACACTTACAGACTTACCGTTACTGGGAAATGCTATGGTGAGCTTCATACAGTTAAAATTTACATGCTCTTTGCATACAGTGATCAAACAAACAAAAAACGAGTCCGTTGCCTTTAATAGGTATAACGTGAACAAGAGCTAATGTCTTGCCTTGTATAAGGCACGCACATAGGCAATCTTATTTAATTTTATCGCTAGTTTTTAAGTTCATTTTTGTTTCAGAAGATCTAGGATAGGTAACTTTAGCTATGAATATTGAGCGTATGAACTCACCATCCATATTTAGCACCGTTTCATTACTTACCGTTCTTATCGAACCAGTCTCCCGTTTGACGGATGCAGCTGATTTCCAGTCATTAACGTGGAACGGCTGCTTGTCCCATCATCTACAGTCGAAGTCCAGTAAACTCGATACCCTTTATGGGCCAACCATTATGGGTGTGGTTGGCCTCACCACAATTTTGACTGCTCAAGCCGGTTTGGAAACGGAACACCGTGCTTGTGGTTGGTAAAACTCATACAATTTAACACTGTAATTCGGCAAAACTGTGGTAGCCCCATTAGTATGACTGTCTAACAGACTTACGAGTTCTGGATATTCATAACGAATGTCTCAATCTACGAATGATAGACAAAACCGACGTGTTTTCCGAGACGGCGGAATCTCAATAGGTATCCTATGTACTAATGTTTTTTTAGGAGAAATGCTAGCTATTTATATAATATTGCACTGAACTTTTGAAAATAAACACTAAATAAAACAGATTTCAGTGGATTTTCTTTTCTTTTATAGGTCCAAAAGTGTCGCTAGATAAAAGAAAATTATTGTTTCGGATATGCAAAAATGTGTCGGATCAAAGAACAGAAGTGATCAACATAGTGAACAAGTCATCAGTGGACACGACATACCAGTGGTACATGCCAGCGTGTGGCCAGGGGTGCTTTCAAGTAGGATCTCCATTATTTGTGAAATAATTGTTTTAACTGCCATTGGATTAAAAACTTTGCGTTTAGATTTCGACAGGTAATTGCGGTCTCATCAGGGCATGTGAAAATATCACCACCATAGTCACATTTACTGGTACTGCTCTTGGAATATATACTGCCGAATTAGTCTGTTTGGTCCTCAATCAGGTATGTTAAGAAGGGGTTTACTTACTATGTTAAATCGAAAACCAAATCATTATTTCGGCTAAAAATGAATTATGATTCCTTTTAGTATCAATTAATCGACGACTAATCGAACTTTAGAGGTTCGTAGTATAGTCGTCGTGGATACTGAAACTTCTTGAAATAATGTCTTTAATCTGCTCCAATGTTGACTGGACGGGGTCAACTCGTTTCTGAGCTACGAGTGACTCGCAGAATAAAACGGTGCAATTTCCTCTTCTATTGTGATGTGTCCAATTTACGCCTATTATTGTGTTGTCAATGCAGTTAACGCGTAATTCCAGGAACCCTTATTCTTGAACGTGTTTGCAACGGTTGTATTGCCGGGAAATCCATTATTCTGTATCCAAGAGCACGTTTTTGAGAAGAACTGGAAGCAAAAGTCTCGTTTCGTCCATTTTATGGAGAATAGTCTAAATCGATTAAGCAGTCTACCGTCAGCTTCTGTATTTGAGAGATATCTCGACTTTGGCACGGGAAGTGTTGTGGATGTCACACGGAATATATCGCAAACTATTTGTGTTACTAATCATGAACAACAAGAGGGCTATATTCAATGGATGCCAGGTCGGTTTTCATAAAGTTATCTAACCTTACCTTTCGTCCTATTTGGAGAAGTGGATTTTATTTGCACTGTAATGACACTCACATAACAAAACAAGAACAGGGGTCACACTCACACAAACATAACACTTAGGTATATGCCGCACGCAATGCGCGGCTTGCACGATAAATGCTCCCGTTGGACACAGCGTCAACTACTTACTGTTTGAAATTCAACGGACGCGGGACGTTGCAAACTTGTACCTACCTACATTGGGTAACATCAATCAACATTATTATCTAATCGTAGTTGGATCTACACGCAGATGAACAATACAATTAGGTTACCGAAGTCCTTTCCTTTTTTTATAGATGTCTATTTACAAGTCAATATTATTTTGCATGTGACTTTTATCTTTGGATCTTCTAAGTTAAATAGCTGGAACCCTAAATGTATTTTGTAGCAGACTTATAATTTTTATTTACCTTATTCGTTTTAGAAAATTACATTTTCAGATCCTGATAACATATTTCTGGTGGACCCTATCGCTTCTATTATACCTCCTAATGAATCAAGACTATTTACTGTTAGATTCAGGTAAGAATCATTACTTACCGCAAACTTATTAAGAGGGTAGAGAAGTAAAAAGATGTACTTATGTTTTTTTTTTCATAACATGTTTAACTATCTTCGTACAAATAAAATTTTACCAGGCCCAAGATTGAGAACGAAGTCTATGGGTATCTGATGTGCGGGGACTATCAATACAAAAATTTCAACAATGAAACTCAAGAACTCAAGTTGAAACACACATTGTTCCGTATTCCTTGCACTGGGAACACATGGCTGCCTTGCACCGAATGGACGACTGAGTGGGATTGTCCTACTGAGGTGATATGCATGCCTTATTTTGTTTAAGAAAAATATATTATCTAGTAATCGCTCGTCTAAATATTGTGTGAGATTCCCAGTTGATTTCTAAGCAGTTTGGTGTTGTGTAGGTAATTCTCCCACCAACAGTACCAACAAGAACGACGTTCGCAAATTTCATGCTGTCGAACAAGTTTGATATTCCTATGCATTTCAAGTTCGATCCACCTTATGGCACGTAAGAATTTTTCATTTGATAACGCCTTTTACTAATAATAATAAAGATTTTGTATTATATTGATCCTGTAGGGTAGGGGTAGGCATGCTAGCGGTTATTCGCGTGTGCCTGAAATTGGCATGGCTACCTTTAGGGATTTAACTTACATAACACAAAAAAGTGGTCGCTAATTAGTCGAAAATTTTCGCCAAATATCAGAATTTGTCGGTCACTAGATCATAGGTATCTCTCCAGCTTGGCCACATGTAATCTCCTTAAAAACCTAGGATAACAAACCTAGGGTAGGGTTTTAAATGGTTTAAATATAAAGCGTACCTATTTTATCTAAGCACCTAAATCGCTTTATGGGGGACAAGAGGATCATCACATATTTTATTGCAGGAATTTTGTCGTAATGCCTATTTGTGGAATCGTGCCCGGCCGTGGATGGCAGATAATATCGGTGGCTTTAGAACCGAAGTGTTTCGGGGATTACTGTGAAGCTTGGGACCTTATCATAAACAAAGTACAAAAAGTTAGTTGTTCCTTTTGCTATCAATTACTTGATGCAGCGCTTTTTAGAGAATTTGCAAAGAAACGAATTAGCTACTTTATTTCTAGGCCTTCGTTACCCATATAAAGTCTTCATTAAAGTATACTTAGGCTAGAGATAGAAGGTGGTTTAATGTTACTACTTTCAACAGACCCGTGTAAGCTTTACGGGTAACGCGGAAATGAGCCAAGTGGAGGTGATGTCTCACGGTTTCCACCCAGGCACTCATGCCATGCTCGAGTTCCCACCAACCATTACTGGATGCACCAACTACTGCACCGCGTATCTTCACAATTTGACGAGAATGGACATACAGTACGTTAATATTTTTCACATACAAAATATTTAGACCGGTCATCGGGAGTTTATGACAGCAGTGACCCTACCAGTTATAGGTGGTAATCCGTAGTTAGCTATATGACTTATTTAGCATAATAGTAATCTGTTGCCGCTGTTTGCAAAGTGCGTGTTGTTGTTGTTGTGTCTTTTGCCGTTTAATAAATCGAAATTTTGTCATCAGCATTTTTGTTTAATTTTCAGCATACGTGTTTTATGCAGCGTCAATTGGTTGGGTGCAGACGATTGTGGATCTATAGTACTACCTCCTAAAGAGATACTTTATTATCACTGGTGGTTTTTCCCCAAAATGCATGATATAATCTATGAAACCACCATAACTCTATCATGCGTTTGCTTGATCGATGGCAGGTGAAACCTTTGACATTACACACTATGGTTGAGTAGTACTAGTCATGAAGGCATTTAAACACTTTTTTTTTTTCAGGCCAGTCGGAGAACCGACAGAGGTATTCATTGCTATTTCAGGATATTCCGAATTACCTGATTTAAGGGTACTTACTTATTTTCGTAATGTATTTTAAATACTAGAAGACCTGAATTACTCGTTCTTGTATTGATATAATATTACAGGTATTGCCAAAACGGAATAATCTTCACGACATAGTAGTCGGAGAAAGCTCAACGATCCCAGTGACTTTGTACAACAAAGGCTCATGTTTCTACACGTCTAAGTTGTACTACATCATCGATGGTATGGGGGACGATTTCAGCGATGATAGGCTTCAAATCGATTCTGACATGGTGAGAAACTCAAATCTTAGGTCATGTTTGATCCACATCTGATAAGGCGTGGCATATGCTGGCTGAGGGTCGTATGAGTGGAGCCGCATCGTGCCCTCGTTTCTGAAGTCGGAAACGACCTGTCGCTGCTGACCGTAGTCCGACCCATGGTCTGATGTGCAGAACCCTGGGAAAGTGAAAGGGAGACTACAAGTTCTCTCCCACCCCGTACCAGGCGCAGCGGGCATTGTAGAAGAGCGGGCTTCGTTCTCTTGCAACCCAAACTATAAAGGTCCAAATACGACGGATTAGGGGACATTTTGCCGCCCCTTCATTATGCACTCGAGATGGAAATGCGTAAGGTTCCACGTGCAAAAGTGTTGTCAAACAGTCAGTTTTATTTTAACTTTAAGACAGTCGCGCTGTGTACTTTAGACACCATGCTACTTGACGCGGTCTCTTTTCTCTATATCGGTACCCGATCGCGGTTGCAGCTCGAACAGTTGCCTTTAGATAAAAGTTCTCTAACTATTTAAATCATAGCTTAGCCCTTATTCACACACAGAACTCTTTAAAACCATCAAATCACTGCGAGGTGCTATTGACGGTGACGCCTGACGGGGCAGGGTCACGCCAGCTGTCAATCAAGTACACGGTCCTCTTCCGCACAGAGTACGGCGAGATTGAAGAGATACAACCGATAACGAAGACTGTGTGCACTGTCTGGTACGACGGAATTTATCCTACTATTAAGGTGCGTACTTTTCTGGAACACTCTACATACAGGTGAGCAATACACAATGATTTTTGGAAGACTTAAATGAAAGAATAATGGCATTTTGGATAGAATAGACCTACAAGGCTAGTAGGGCTTACATGTATGTATCTAATGTGCACTGCGTGAACAAGACTACATAGGTGTACTATGTTTCGAGCGAGTATCTACCGAATTCATTAAGGCGGTAAATTAGAAGTAATGACGTGATAGCGAGAGGAACACAGTAGATTACTAAATGAAACGGACTTGATTTCTGAATAAGTGAAATATACGATGCTAAAACGTGAACGCGCACCCAGGTGGCTGTGTATAAGGTGCTACTTGCACAAAGAGCTAAAGCGAGTTCTTAATGTCGAAATCCGAAGACATATCTTCAATATCGGCAATCTAGCTATGGAACTCAAATAGAGTTGGGCACGACACATGACAAGGTTCGCTGCTGACAGATAGATTAAGGCAGTGACAGAGTGGCGTCCAAAGACTGGTAGAAGGAATGTTAGTCGTCCTGCAGCGAAATGGGCAGAAGATAATGTTCGCATCACGAGTAGAACCTGGAGATTGGCACCAGCAAATGAGGCTTATGACCAGTAATGGGCAAAGTTGGACAGTGAATGACCATGATTAATTTTAAGAACATCACATACGAAGCTCAACATATATTTTTTTTTGCAGGTAAAACGCACACTATCAAATAAATGTCCAGTGATTTTGAGCAATCATTGCGTTTGGAACATCATCAACGTGGAAGAGTAAGTAAGAATCTACATTTATTAAGCTAACATAAGCTTTGCGTCCATTGCGTCCGAATCGGAGTGTACGTAGTGTATAAGCCGTCGGTAGTTACAAAATGCTGATAGGGTGCGTTTACTGCATTCGGATTTTGCATCGGCAATTTCCGATCCAGTGAACACAGTACCATGCAAAGCAACGAATTCGTCCGCTCCGTAAACTCCGATCCCGACGCAGTGGATAGTTTTGGCTTAGCTTTAATCTTCAGCAATATTTATAACCAAAGTTCCAATTTCCAGGCTAAACCATGCTTTAGCGGACTGTCGACCAAATATCCCACTAAATGTTAACATTTTCGCTCCTGATCTATGTATACGAAATGACTATGTCGAACTGGTATTCGTAATGGGCTGCGTGTACCGGGCTCCAGTGTCATGGAACCTTCGCAGAGAGAAGATATGCGATTGCGAAATGATAGAGGTCAAAGTTGGAACTTCGTTGTACGAAATGCGGCACACCTGCATTCATAGACCACTTGTCGAACTGTATCCTCTTAGCGGAATCGCTTCGGTAATTGCATTTTGGCTTTATTTTTGTTTGAGGTATTCATCAACAAACTATTGTCGCTGCTAGTGTCCGATCGAAACTGGTTTTTCATGGTTAAAACTTTGGAGGGTTTTGATTGCGCGGGCTACTCTGGGGCATCTCCCTTAATTAAAAAAGTATTTACCGATTTTTTATTTATTTTTCTTTGTCGACGGGGAAAATCATCTTTGACGAAACCCGCTCTTGGGTGGAGCGGGAGACAGTGTCAGACTCTTACTGACTAAAAACCCCGCGCCGTTCCTTCTAGCCTCGGGGCACGAGCTCCCTTTCGGACAACCCTATCCCCAGTAGGCTTCGACCCAGCTGGGCCCCTCCTGCTACTGACAACTCCTTGAGGCGCGCGGGAACAGTGCGCGCCGTCGACGTCTTAGACTCGGTCCATTACCGGACGATCGGACAGCGAGCTACCCATAGCTCGCCGTCCGCGAGCCTGCGTCTACGGTGGCCGGAAATCGGGATCGGAATCCCGGCGACGGCGGCGAGGGCGCCGTTGCCTGATGCGGTCGGCCTCCTCCTTTGCAAGCATTACTGCTTCGCAGAAGGAGGCGACCGCCTGCCATTCCTCCTCGCTCCGGACCATGGCCTCGACCAGGGCCCGGCGCGAGAGGTCTCCGCCGCCGATCGCCCCCACGAGGGCACGGCGATGCTCCGCCCAGGCAGGGCACACCTCGATGGTGTGCTCCACCTAGTCCTCCGGGCGTTGCGCACAGTGGCGAATCCGATGCAGGAACCTCCCGAACTTGCCATGTCCGGTGAGGACCTGCGTCATGCGGAAGGTAAGGACGCCGTGAGGTCTTTCCAGCCACGCCTCAAAGAGAGGACTTACCGCCATAAGTATTTACCGATTACTTTTCGATCGAAGTATTTCATTTATATTGTAGTTTTGGTCAAAACTGTTATTGTAAGTTCCACAAATTTTTGTAAATTAGTTATTTGTAAGAGCTGATATTTGAGATACAAAATAAAACAAGTTTGTAATGAAAATATTTTTTCATAGCAAGCTTTTATAGCGCGGTATAAAACTTATACTCGTCAAGACAAGTCCAAACTCGGTTCCCTTATAATATAACCTTCCGGTTCCATCATCAAATCAGCTCCATGTTATAATTATTTTGCGTTGTCATCTGATTTACACACATGCATGCAAAATTAATGATCAAATTTAATTTGCAAGATTTGATTACAGACAAACATCGGGACAGGTGAACCTAAATAAAAGCTTGTAATTACCTTTTGCCTAATAAATAAGGTGCAACATAACATGTCCGACAGCATCACGAAACCTCTCGAATCAAGTTTCGGTTCAAAATCCGGATTTTTTTGGAAAGCCGAATCCGAAACAGAGAGTTCAGACGGACGCCCAGTCCCTGAATGTTTCAGCGACTGGTATTCGACAAACAGTACAATAGCTATTAAATAACCATTATTTGCAGCCAGACAACCCTAACCTCCTGTTTTTGAAGTTCAACTACTCTATCAAAGGAGTGAACACGCTTTGTTACGTAATGGAGATGCCAAACCAAAGAACTTTATATATTTACGTGCATATTTATGCTTTTTTGAACACTCGGGGCTTATTGACGCCACTGCGTCGACCCTTAGATCCTGAATATCTGGCTATGCTAGACTGTGGTCGAGTCCCTATCAACAATTTGGATCCGGTCATACGGGTGAGTTGGACTTTCAATAAAATACACAGATCTCTCAGGAAATAAATAGAATGTAGTCTGGCACAGAAAGTTGGAAGCAAATAAGAACCTTACGCGCGACACTATAATAGTACAATTTGATACAAGTGGAGTTCTCATTGTTGTGGCCGAAGCGGAATTCACCTTAGCCACAGGCGAAGATGTTATGGAGCCGAATGCTGCAGTGATAAATTTCCACGTATATCGAACGACGTTTTTTTAATGCACTTACGAAGAAACAAATAAACGGGAGCTACTCGTGGGGTCGCTTAGCGACCAACCTGATAAAATGAATGCAATAAATCGTGCCGGGGGGTGAACTTGCGCACATTTTCGCACTAGTGCGGAAAACAGTCATGTCTTCAAAAAGCGGTAGGGAAAAAAGCAAGTTTCGAGTAAGTGCATTGAAAAGGATTGTATTGCCTTTGCAAAGCTAGATTTTATTTTGTTTGATCAAACTAATCTCAAGAACTACTGGGGTAACAAAGAAATCTTTAAGTGTCAGTGTTAGTTAACAATTTATTGAGGAAGGCTTTATGCTATATAACATCACGCTCGACCAAAATCGAGGGTGAAATTGAGAGCTAGCAATTAAATATATTTAAAATAGTCAAACAACGTTTCAGATCGTGTGGCTTTACAACCCGACAGATGTGTTCACGACTTGGCGCTTACTTCGCGGTAACACTGTCTCCCCAGATTCCGTGATCCGCTGTTTACTCTTTTTTGCCGAAGTACCGCCCCTCGGTAAATTAGCCATACCGTTTGCCTTTATGCCTATGGAAATGATCGATTATGAGGTAACATGACAACAATTATTAGTACTAGAACAGAAGTACCACCATCATCGTCATCACCATTATTCAGCCTAAAAAAGTCCACTGTTGGACATAGACCTCCCCCAAGCGTTGCCACATCAACCTATCGTGTGCGTTTCGCATCCACCGCATTCCTGCGGCTCTCATCAGGTCGTCGGTCTACCTTGTGGGGGAGGCCTTCCAAAGCGACGCTGCGTTTTCCGGTGTGCGGTCGCCGCTCTAGAACCCCATCGACCATCCGTTGTACTATTACTTGCTGGCTTCTGCGAGCGGCTTCGCCCGAGTGAATGTAGATTTTTCCATACAAACTAACTAAAATCCGTTCTTCAGCGGATGTCTACACCCTATAAGGAACCTACCTGCCAAATTTTAAGTTTGTAGGTGTTATATCTCTGAGATTTCGTGATTAATCAGTGACTGGGGAGTGGTATTTCACTTTTATATATATATGCATAGATAGATTCTGCGACAGCAGTAGGTATGCCATCTCTTTCGATGGTCAAAAAATCATTGCTCCATTCCATGATAGTTGACATCTTGCGACTTATAGAAACTATTTTTGAATTGCCCAGGTGGTATTCTTGTGTTCATTTGGTTATGAAACTGTGAAGATCTTGGTGAAAGGACAGGGAGGTCTACCAAATTGTATCGAGACAAGGCTGGATATTCCATGCTATATCGAAAGGGTCATCAGAGAGGCTCACAGAACAGATGTGGTAAGGAAGAACTGCTTATAATACTAGTCTAAACTGACCATACATACAGTTAAAAAGTCGTTTGAAATTGTCAAGATTTGAAGTTTTCTTATTTTTATGGTGCAAGCACTGGAAGACACGTATATGAATACTGCGACAAATTATATAAGAAGTCTGTAAATGCAAATGTATTATTTTTAATTGTATAATAATACATATTTTATTGAAAAACTTAAAACTTTTTCTCAAAAACTTGTTGGTTCTATAAGAAATAGAAATCATTTATTAGCCAAAAAAGGTATACAGAAATGGGAAACGTCTGCTTCAGAAAGCAAATTTTCTTACAGATATTATTATGAACTTCTTAGTAAAAAAAAAATTGTCGACTGTACCTATTCCAAATTGTATTTTATGAGCAAGTGCTGACAATGTGCTAAAAAACAAAAATAAAAGAAAAATATTTGTTCAGCGTTGTATTAGTTTCTAAAACACAATTTGAGTAGATTACGATAACTAAGAGATAAAACATAACTGAAATGCAAAGAATATGGGAGATCCTTGCACAGGAATAGAACAGTTCCCATGAGGTGACATAATGATCAAACGCGAGCCTAGCAAAAATAATAATTAAAAAATTATTTACCTAGATCTTTTCTCCAGGTGTACTTATCAGCGGAACATCTGACGATACCAATCATGCCGACACACTCTTTGTCCAGAGACATAATAAGCATTTACAACGACACTGACCATGTTATGAGGTTCATCTGGCTACCGTAAGTTATGCAGAATTATTTTATTTTCTTTGATGACACTTCATTAAAAACCGCAATATTGTATATTTCTACTAACCGTTTATGTATTGGACAACGTTGTAGGGAAAGAATAGCCAATATTCTAAACGTTGTGATGACTCCATGCTGGGGTACGATTCAGCCAAAAAGTGCAGAATGGATAACGATGACTGTCTACACGCTTCAGGAGCCTGCTACTTTCACGTAAGATGTCTTTATTATCGTTTGTATAACTACTTTAATTTCCTACCCTTGGATGCCTGAGTAGCTTGCCGTCTGGCCTTCCGGTAACCATCTGGACCGAACCTGATTCGTTGACGGCAGTCAGCAAAACCATAGTACCCCCACCAGGGCCGAAGCCTATTGGGGCCATGGATTAACTCTCGAAAGGGAAACCCCGGGGTTCTGGAACGCAGGGCAAAGAAGGAATATAGGTATGGTTTCATCAGTGTCAGATGTCAGTAAAAATCTGACACAACCTCCCGCTCCGCCTTATAGGAAAAAGACATTGGACGATTTCCCACTTTTAAAAAAAAACCCTCGGATGGAGGATAAAAATGCTAGGAGACGATAATTCAATCAGGCTTGCTTTCAATTTGTTTAAGTGAGTACCACTCACAGAACTGTATTTATTTTACGTGAATTGTAATACTTCTACTATTGTTGCCATAATTTTAAAAAATAATATCAATAGGACGACAGTTGCTTGCGAGATTTTGGATCTGACGGATCGAAAACATTACCAACAAAATGAACTTTTAAGACGACATAAAACTGAAAAATGCAACGAGGAGTTTATTATAACCGAAAAAGGAATGTTCCATCCGGTGAGTAGATATATTTGGAATAATAACTTTAAAAGGACAGAATAAACTTTTCGAGTTTTACAGGAATTGAACGATTCGCCGCCGTATGTGCTAGACTTAGAAAAACCACAGCCGATGTATTTGGCGATGACCGTCTCTATATCCTCTAAAGGTCAACGTGATGGATATCCAAGAATGCATTTAAGACAGATGTGGGAACAGGTAACATTATGTCAATATAGCATTACCAGAAGTAACTATAGAAAATAAAAATGACACGATTATTTTCAGCCTCCACCATATGATTTATTATCAGCTGACCTAACGGACTACATTGTTGAGCGACCTTCGGGTGGCAACAGCATGACGTTGCCGGATATTCTTAGGATTATAGACGGAATTTTATGGTATGATATATAATATTTATATAATATATATTCAGGGCCAGGGTATAAATCGCCATTTCTTAGGTAGTCCCGTATTTTTTTCCTGATGTAGTGAAGATACTTAATAATACCAATCTAACAATGTCATTTTAGGGACGCAATGCACAGCAAAATGTTCCGAAACCAAATACAGTATTACTCGAAGGAAGAAATACCAGTATTAGAACAAGTTATGAAAGTTGCCAACCGTGAAAAACGATCTAAATTAAGTCGAAGGTAAGGAAGATGCACTTTCGAGTAGTGAAGAGTAAATAAAAGTATGTAGAACATTCTTTTACTATGTGAGACTACGTCAATCGCGGCTAATAGAATATGCTACTGGAGTGTATGGGCTCACTCCAAAATATCTTCTACTAGCTTTTGCATGTGGCTTCGCTCGCGTACATAAAATATAGCCTATGTCACTCAGGAATAAAGCAGCTTTCTATCAGTGAAAAAAAATTAGCAATCGGAACAGTACTTTCGGAGATTACGTCACAAAAAAAGATACCCCTTTTATAATCTAATTACTACACACAATAATACACACTCCGAGCTCGTCCAAGCTAGCTCTAAAAAACAATACTTAATAATAAGATTTAATACCGTTTAATCCTGTCGTGTATACGTGACTGTGGCGTCAAGAAGGTTGACAGTTCGAATACAGATGGGCGATGAACTAATGTATCATTAATATTTTTCTGTGTTTACAGAGTTACCTCCGGGATATGTGACGCGATAGTAAATAAAGCAGTCTTCCACACTTATGGCCTCAATCCTAAGCAGATTTCCATACTGGAGGCTGAATAGTATAGTCGGCCTTATAATGTTCCCACTGTTGGGACTCAGGCCTTCTTTCTAGGAGTGGGAATAGGCCGTAATCCACCACGCGGGCCCAATGCGGGTTGATGAATGTCATGGATGTCTTCGAATTTTTTGGTTCTAGAATATTGCAGTTTCCCCACGATGTTTTGAGAGCAGTGGTGATGAAATAAATTACACAAATTAATGCGCCTGGCTGGGTTTGAACCCACGACCTACAACTCGTAAGTCGTGGCCGTTACCCACCATTGTTGTGAGGAACGTTGGGAAGCAGAATAATTTTACTTATTGTTTAATTCTTAACTAATTAATAAAACATTATTTCGCGAATACGATTTACTCACTCAATAATAATAAATCACAATAATTCAATTCTACAGAATGATTATTAAAAATTAATTACCTACTGGTATCAGTCTATAATAGCGTTCAATCTTAGTTGCAGTTTCTTTGGTTTTGGTTGTCCTATCACGGTGACAGCGACTCTGTCTCCCAACTTCGGCGTCAGATTGCCTCCTAAATTACTCCGGTGGATAAGGCCATTGTCCCCCACGCCGCAGTCAACGAAACATCCAAAAGGTACAACATTGCGGACAACACCTGGAACGCAACAATGTAATAAACTCACATGAATACATAATTATTTAACTACACGTGTTATACATCGGAAGTACATCCAAGAAGGCTATTGCAAACACAAATTGACAAAATGGAGGATTATAGTCACCATCGTTCATTCATTGCGAGTGCGGTTCTCCTGACCAGACGATGGCCCACTTAATCTACTCAACCAAAGTTTTTTGTCATACTGAGCATGTTTACACGACGCTGCCACGTACTGCGGTCAAGGAGCCGCGCGATTTCACGTTAACGACGGCTTACCGTGGTAATGTGGCCAGGCTCTTAGGGTTGGTTAGCTTACACTATGAGACTCGCACAGATGCGCCGCTAGTATCAGCGCAAGGGTGCGTTTTCACTGAAGTGGAGCTGGGCGGAGTGGATAGGAGGACTCTTCTCCTGAGTAAGTGAGTAAAGTTATCTCCCGAGTAAGTGACACTGTTTCCATTGAAGTGGAGAGGGGTGAGTGAATATGAGCTACTTTCCAGTTCGTGCTCTCTGCTCCCCGATTACGAGCCGATTGCTTTCCGACTCTAGGTCGCGTATTCATTTGTTTTATTTGAAAGTCCGCTTAGCTCAACTCCACTCCACTTACACTTGCAAGCCGCGTATATCCAGTGTGCATATGCATATTGAGATTATATGACGGTTTGTGGTCGAGGAGCGACTCCAACGTTATCGTTAGAATCAAAACAATTTATCAAAAATTAACAAAATGTTCTATCTAAATGAAAAGTAAAAAGAAAAAAAAATATGCAAGAAATTCAAATTCGTAAAGAAATTTGAAAAAAATTGTGAATGAATAAAAAACAAAAGGTATAAAAATATTAAAAAATAAAATAAAAAATATACATATAAGAAAAAGAGGAGCTACAAAACTTTCTACGTCCGCGTCGAAGATCAAAGGAAAGATGAAATTCTTAATGTAAGTTTACTTGGGATCAGCAAAAAACTAACACTTGATATTGCTTCCCTTAAGTGGGCGCCACAATATTTTCGCCCTGGGTGTCAGTGGCCCTTACGCCGGCACTGCGTATATCGACTGAACCTTAGGTGCATACATGTTTTTGTATGTTTAAACCCGTAGGTCAAGACAATCGCTTAGCCAAAATACATCGAGCCTACGCATTTCGTCCACATTCTGTACACAGCAAGATTATAGAGTAAGCACTTAAAAATATTCACCTGTTAGAGTTGTGCCATCCGTTAGTTGATCCATATTTTGCACAGCAACAGAATAAACAGGTTTACAAAATGTAATCACATTGTCTTCATACTTCTTTTGCTTAAATGCATTTATGATGAGTTCCAAGGTACACACATCAGTCTTTAATTCTTCACTGGTTTGGCTTATGTCAATCATTACTATTTTACTTTCAACTAATTGTGGAAAATGGGGTTTCGTGATGTCTTTTAAATTGACGCCTATCTTTTTTGCAAACCTGAAAGCATAATTCACTAGTTAATGGAAGTCTCTTTGCATATCGATCTTAATCAACAATAGTAGTTGCCGCCTGCGTCTTTGTTCGTGTGAACTATTGCGGATTACGCCGCGAACTCGAAGCCAGAAAAACCCTTACTTATATCCTTCCTTTGCGTATATATTTCATCAAAATCGATTAAGTAGTTTAACCCTGAAAGCGCAAAAGACGCATAGGATTACTTTCACATTTATAGTATTAATGTTGATTATTATATGTATAATAAAGTCCCCTACGGCGTCTATCTGTCTGTTCGCGATAAGCTCAAAAACTACTAGACGGACTATCATGCGAAATTAACTAAAATTCATGAGGAAATTTTTGTTTGTGTGTTAATGCATATTATATTTAGTAGAGAAAAGCCGAGAATTTCAAAAGTTGTATGTTACACCCGTGCCAATTAGGGGCGGGTCCAATAAGAACAGAATAAAACAAAAAATAATGATAAAATTAAACTTACGATTTAGCTATTTTATAACTCTCTGGATGGATAATAGTTGTATCTAAGGGCTCTGAACTATCCAGTACAGTCAAAAACCCGGCGCACTGTTGGAACGTTATTTTTCCAATTCCTGGAACTTTGAGGATCTCAGCTCTTGTTCCGAAACCACTGTTTTCTTGTCGGTACTCTATGATTTTTCTAGCTCTTCCTTCATTTAGACCTGATATACGCCTGAAATCATATGAGGGAGAAAATGTTACTACCTATGTAAAAGATTTATAGCAACAAAAGAGTACAACAACAGTAAGGGCCGAAACTGCGTAAAACGGACACGGGCGCGGTCCCATTCAAAAGAGCTCTGTTGCGGTGAACCGCTCGGGCATCCATCTTTCAATATATTAAAGGGCCTTTTAATACACCACTCGATATTCAGACAGTCTTAGTTGATATGGCGTAGTGTAATAAGGGTCAGACTGTCTTACTCGAAATGGGAAATAAGACGAGTCTCTGAATATCGTGTTCTTAATAACGCGTAGTGTACTAGGCCCTTAAGTTCTGCATCGACACGATTACATGCACACCGTTAAAGTGGAACTAACGACACTGCATAGGTTTAGGTAATAATCCGATTTACGCGAGGACCGTCCGCGTGAACACACGTGCTTTGTCACGCAACGGTATCCGTCGCGGGCGTCCGCTTTACGCATTTTCAGCCCTAAGTGCTTATTTTACCTTAACATCGCTTGAGATGCAGTATTTATGTCAACACCAACTAAACTGACTACTTTTTCGACAGCACTATCTAGTGCAGTCTCCAACATCTTAGGAGGAATATCGTGCTGATACATGCCAACGCCCAAATTTTTCGGGTCAACCTAAAAACAGAATTAGTCCATTATTAAAATCTTTATATTTGCTTCCCGGAGTTTTCTTGCGTGATCGCATCAAGAATGAAGATATCCGCGGCAGAACCAAGGTCGCTGACATAGCCCGAAGCAGGCATTGGGCAGGGCGACCATCAGGACGGATGTTGGGGTGGAAATTTTCTAGAGTGGCGACCGCGCACGGGCAAACGCAGCGTTGGAAGGCCTCCCACAAGGTGGACAGACGAACTGGTGAGAGTTACGGGAATGCGGATGAAACGCACAGGATCGGTCGTTGTGGCAACGCTTGAGGGAGGCCTATATCCAACAGTGGAAGTCTTTCGGATGAAATGATGATAATCCTGAAGGTTTGTTTTTCAGATTCAAGAATTATGTTATAAACTTCAGGTAGGTACTCACTTTTATTAGCTCTCCTAAAGGATCCAACACTCTCCTTGCGATTGATAAAGCTGATATCAAGTTTGGGTCCATATTTGGGTGTTCCTGAGTGTTTGAAATGATTAAATAATTATAATAGTGTTGCGATTTCGTAGAAGACAAATGTAAAGCAGAAGTACAACACTATAGACCTATGGTCAGCTGGACATACCTTTTGTGCCTCTTTGCTTATGGAGTAAATAGAGGCGCCTTGTTCAGGCACTATAATAATAGGAACATTGTCACAAATATTATTACTTTTCAGCCACAACTCCGTTTCACGACAGGCTGTGCCATTTCCTAAACCAATTAATTCTACACTGTAAAAAACAAAAAATAATTACAAGTACAAGAAAACGTGATTTTTATTGCGTTTCATAATTGATACATTACCCGTATTTACTAATTAAATCTTTCAGCTGTTTGGCAGCTGGATCAAATGCTTTATGCTGCCTCAAGTCTGGATAAATAGTACACGCATCGATTTTCTCACCATTTGAATTTATTATACCAACCTGAAATAATAATAAAAAAGTGGGTAAGTGCGAGTCGGACTCGCGCGCTGAGGGTCAACGGGAAATACCTTATGAATTTCGATCTTTGAGAGTATCAAAATATACGTTTTTTTGAGACATAAACGGCCATATCTTTTTTATTCGTAAACTTAGAAGTTTGATTTTTTCACAGCTTGAAGGGACTGCAGACCTGAGTATACAGTTTAATTTCAACTCGATACCTCCAAGCGTTTTCGAGATAAAGGGTCTTGACAGACAGACAGACGGACGGACGGACAAAAGTGATCTTATAAGGGTTCCATTTTTTCCTTTTGAGGTGTGGAACTCTAAAAAATAACTTTTTTATTAGGGGAGGAGCAATATTCCAAACGATTCCAAAATGTTTACCTTACAACCAGCTCTAAATCCTGGGTCTAACCCCAAAATGGTTCTATTTTTAATAGGCTCTGTCAATAGGTATTTCTCTAGGTTTGTAGTAAATGTTTTCACTGCTTCCTTTTGAGCAGTAGCTGTGAGGTCAGACCTCACGTGTCTTGAGAGCCAAGGCTTGATGAGTCGATTGTAAGCATCACCCAAACCTTTGCGCACCCAGAAAACACTCTTCCACAATGAGAGACAGAACCTTTAAAGAAATTAAAACGATTAAGGTCTACTGTCTACAGGCGCGTAGGTTCTTAGGCGCATATTCGTCAAAGTCCCGATGGCACGACGATGCCGCTTCATTAAGTTTTATAGTTTTGTATGTAAGCTTCACGCAGGCGCACACGCGTCACGCGCCTACTGTCGTAGAGCTCAACACGTGCAAACACAAATTTTACCACAGCAATATTTAAAGGTGTGTAAAAAAGGTTGATATTGACCATGTACCTTTCAAGCTTATTATAAAACCAGTCAGGAATAACCACTTTTACTGAAAGTATTTTTTCATCTTCCCCTCTATTCAATGCTAAAGTTTGATGTGGTTTCACAAAGTGACTTGGGCACTTCCAGTCAAAATACAATTTGTAAGTCTCAGGATCTGATTTTGTTTCCACTTTCTTTTTATCATCTACCTTTTCTTTCGTAGAACTCTTTGTCCTAGTACTTTGTAATGTAAACCTAGTTTCTTCTTTACTAAAAAAAAGACATTCAATTAAAAAATTGTTTTTAAAGTCATGAGAAGGTCATTCCAAATAGATCTAACTGTCCCCACACACAGGCCCCAAAAAAAGCCACTTCAAGATTCTTTTGGAGGCGGCCTTTTTTATAGCTGGTGTGTGGTGGTGCCACCACAAAAAAAAAACGGTTGAAGGGACTTCAAGCTTTTCCGAACAGAAGCTTTTTGCGGCCGCTTTTAGCTTTTTTTGTGGCTGCTTGTAGCTTTTTTTGTGGCGGCGTTTTTTGAGGCCAGTGTGCGGGTACGCTAAGTCAACTTACAGGGTCCTCATTTGTTCTAAAACCCTTGTATCTTTGTACATAATATCTGCTACTATATGAGTAATATGAGATTCTACTTTCTCAACTGTCCCCAACTCTTCATTGTTGCTGCAAAGCATGTTTAAGTCAATATATTCTCCATTTAATGCTCTTATTGCATGTGGTTCCAATCCAAGGTTCCGGGCCCTTTCCGCAAGGGATAAGGAATGTGATTTTAATGGTGCATACTAAAACATAAGACAAAATTTAACTATAGAATGTCTATTGTGCTGACTTTAATCAGGAGAGGCACAATATCTGTTTCATTTTTTAATTACCCAAGCATGTTACCTTTGTCCCACTATGCTGTTAATTACCCAAGCATGTTACCTTTGTCCCACTATGCTGTGAATTACCCAAGCATATTACCTTTGTCCCACTATGCTGTTAATTACCCAAGCATGTTACCTTTGTCCCACTATGCTGTGAATTACCCAAGCATGTTACCTTTGTCCCACTATGCTGTGAATTACCCAAGCATGTTACCTTTGTCCCACTATGCTGTGAATTACCCAAGCATGTTACCTTTGTCCCACTATGCTGTGAATTACCCAAGCATGTTACCTTTGTCCCACTATGCTGTAAATTACCCAAGCATGTTACCTTTGTCCCACTATGCTGTTAATTACCCAAGCATGTTACCTTTGTCCCATTATGCTGTTAATTACCCAAGCATGATAACTTTGTCCCACTATGCTGTTAATAGCAGAAAGCTGACTGTTTCAAATGGTTTATGTTAAAAAATGTGTTGTATATTGATTTTACAGAAAAAAAGCTTGGTAAGTATTTTGTGTGATATGAGAATCTAGTCCTAAATAAATAAACAACTAAATGTAATGTTAGTAAATTAAATAGATAACTCCAATGCATAAAGTCCTAACATATTTTTGAGATTACAAGCAAGAGAGGTGTCTAAATAATAAGAGTTATTATGAAGTTTTTGATAAAGCTGAAAAATGCAACCTTGCTCCCAGCATGAAGAAAAGCCCAAAAGATGAGTATAAAATACAAAAAAAAAAAAACTTACAATCAAATCAAGTTCAGACAAGTTACGGGCACTTAAGATACCTTTTTCGATTTCTGGTGTTAACTTTTTAGACTTTTTTAGAGTCTCAACAACAGACTTGACTTTCTTCTTCAGTTGAACTATGTTTTCATAACTCTCATGTAATTCCTGGAGGCTAAGGATCATTGAATTTACAAATTACTAAAAGATCCCACTAACATTTTTGTGAAACAAAATACAATAGATTTGTGCGTTTGATTCTTGCAGTTATTAAACTATATTTATTTATTTATGTACACACAAACACTTAAAATTGAAAAGTACAATTATTTGTATTATTTGTTTATCCTTATAGATAAAAGAGTACAAAGGACCTGCTTATTTCTAACGAAATTTCTTGCTGCCAGCAGACCTGTGACAGGACAGTTGGATAAGATATGTAGACACAGTGTGTATAAATTAAAAAAAAAAACAAAATATGTAATTAATTCATTAAACCCCAAGGAACACCAGCGTTCGTGCACCCATGGTCGTTTTATTGTGTCAATTGAAAGGTTAAATTAATAGACTATATCGAGCCTTTTTAGGAAGAAGGTTGTAAGCGACAGTGAGCATTTTGCGGGGTTAGATTTTCTCGTCCATAATTAAATTTTTTTTTTTTTTTGTGTGTACATAAATAGTAAAATAAATAAATAAAAAGTATTCATAATAATTACATTTTGTGAAAAAATAAAACTTCATATAACTACCAATCTAATAGAATTGTTGGTACTAATTAAAATATTTTCGTAAATGGTTTTTAACTATGGAAGTAGAGAAAACTCATTCCTGCAAATAATGCAAATTGTCACTTACAATGTTTTTCCTGAAAAGACTCAATATAATCTAAATTAAATCTCCTAATACTTAAGTACATATATGTATAACAATAACAGTAAACAAACACGCAATTGATGAAATTTTATAATATAGTTTTAAATAATTACCGATCCGGCATCAGATTATCTACAGCAGTTTTTCTGTATCTCGCAATGAAAGGCAGAGTGCAGCCTTCAGTGAGAAGTCCTACTAAATTTTGTGCCAATTGAAGAGGGATTCTCTCCACTTGAGCCAACATTTCAGCTTCATTCCATGCATTTGGAATATTTTCATTGTTATCAAACTCATCAACTTCTTCATTATTTTCTGCTGGTGGTTTGGTTACTTTGCTTCTTGAAACCTTAGCTTCTTTATTCTTTGGTACCTTCTTGGTACTTTCTGTCTTTTTAGAAACTGTCTTACTAGTCCCTGCTTTAGCTTTTGTTGGTTTTACTGTAGCCTTAGCTTTTTTATTGGATGATGTTTCATCAGAATCACTATCATCTACTGTATATTCCACAGCCTTCCGCTTTCTTAGCTTTGGTACGTCAGTTTCCATGTTCAATATGTGACCAAACAAACCGTCCTTTAATACACACACGATTGTAAACCACACAGGACTATGTAACTACTGTTGCTAATTTGTACGTGGCTTTTTGGGGAAAAACACAATAATAACTACTTGTTCAATAACAAGAAAGTAATGTGTACGGTGAAGAGAAACAGAAAAAGTAGTAACTGCAGTAAAGTAAAAAAATGTAACAATAATCTTGAAAGTTGAAAACTTTAAAACGATATTTTGAATTAACTTGTCACTGACAGCCAGATTATAGAGAGTTGCCGACAGTCCAAATATTCCTCACACACAGAACAGCTGTTTTTTCTATTGCAATTAATCGACTAACAGTTTTTATGTCTCTATCTATGCTATCATGCGTATTTATCGATTCTATCCGTCGTGTCATATCTCATATTCGATTCTTCGATCGAATATGACAGGTTCCGTACCATCCAGATCCGTAGCCAAAAAATATTTTTAAATGATTTTAATTAAAAAAAAATAACATTTTAATATAATTATGTTTATAATGAATAAAAGAAATAATGTAATGTAAAAAAGTTCTGAGTTACATACATGTAGATGAATGGAAAGGGAGAAGGAGGCCAAAGAAAAGATGGATGAATAGTGTAATAAGTGATATGAAAGAAACGGGAGTCAGTGATAGCGTGAAGGGGGGCAGGACAGAATGGAAGAAAAAAACATGTTTTCTCGACCCCAACTAATATGGGATAAGGGCAGGAAAAAGAAGAAGCAGGGAAATAATGGTCACATCTAAATTAATTTACACGTCGTTTTTAAAACACAGTGACTTTGTTTTCCAGTGACTGGTGATCGCATTTCGATATGATGGCAATATGTGGCAATACCTGTATAGGCTGTATGGGTCATGATTGACAAGCGAGTAAAACCAGGGCCTTATGGCTCGTCGGTAAAGCTAGCCGGTGTTTGCAATGTCGTGGTTTAGTGAGTTTGCATTATTTTGTAGGTATTTGGCTCGTCAGTCAAACCGCGTGTCGTCTGTTTTTTTCACGAGCTGTTCAGTACCAACGAGCCGCGACTCCGCGAGTAAAATCGACATCCATTAAAACTGCGGTATAGGCCCATATGTCGAACACCCACTTTGAAAGGCCTATTACATCTACCACTCGATAATCAGACATATTTAGTCGACGGCACTTCGTCGTGTCGCATAACTCGCATAGTAAGTGTAATAAGGGCCAGATTGTCTTACTCGGGAAGAAAAATTAGACGAGTCTGAATATCGCACGCGTTACTCGGCGTAGTGTAATAGGTCCTTCACTTTCAGGTATCATGTCAATGTCAGTGTCACTGTCAGTCAGTCAGTGTGAGTGTGAGAGGGTGGTTGAATGCTTGAAAAAGTTTGCGTGTGCGACTGATAAAGTTTTCTTTTATAAGAATTTAATTGCTTTTTTGTTATATTTGGTTCATGGTTTGTAAAAGAACAAGAACAAGAATGTCAGGAACTGTACTCAATGTTTCACTACTAAGACAATTAATTCTACATTTCTATAAAGGGAATCTTAACTTTCATCTGATGGTAAGAAAGAACACCTGTTTGTGTTATTCATATTCAGTAAAAGTAAAACAATATTTATATTTAGTTAAAATTTCTATTTTGATTAAAATTAACATGTTTGTTTTAGTCTGAAGACATCGAAAACATGAATTGGGATTGGCAGCAGGCTTTCTTGGACGCCACTGTTAATAGTAACTTAATTCAAGAATACCCAATAAGTGGTAAATTCGCTAGCTTATTTCTCAAGAAAATTATTCAGGCTTTGGAACCAAATCAAGAGGTCCATGATGATTTCTACTCACAGTTGTGCAATAGCATGAACTATTTGAATAAAGATGGTTTTAGCTATCGACATTATGTGATAGGGAATGATACAAATAATATTATTACAATTAAAGAAACCAGGAATATGGTGGTCAATGGTACAACGGGGTTGAAGACTTGGGAGGTATTTGAAACTTAAATTGATTATTATATAAAAGGTTTGTTACTTTCAGTCATAATTAGATTTGGTTTTAAATATAAATAAATGCCTTTGTAAAATATGTTAAGAATTAAGGGCATACTATTATAGACAGTTCTAGATTTTTTTTTGTTCAGATATGTCATAAAATACTTATATATATTTTTTTGAGTATATAACTTACTGTAAATTTCGTTTGTTTCAGGCTGCACTGATGTTATCAGACTGGGCACTATGCAATAAAAATAAATTTGTAAACAAGAATGTCTTGGAACTAGGCTCTGGTGTGGGTTTCACTGCTATAACCATCGGCAAGCTGTGCAATATAAAATCTTTGATGCTAACTGATTGCCATGATGATGTATTGAAAACAATTAGTGAAAATATTTTGATCAATTTCCCACATTTAAAACAAGAGAAGGACAAAGATATTACATTTTTCAAAGGGGAAGACAAATTTCTAGGTAGGTTTAATTAATTAAACCCCAAGTGAATGCCAGGGTTAGCACAGCTATTGTCTTTCTATTGTGTGTCTAATTACCACAATTGAAAGGTTTTCTGTTTTTAAGGTGTCATGCAGCTAGACTGGAATACAATTGAAAATTTACCTGACAGTATTGTACCAGACATATTAATTGGAGCAGATATAGTTTATGATCCTTCAATACTGAAGCCCCTGTCCAATGTTATACAAACTTTCTGTGCTAGGAATAAGGATCTAGAAGTTTATATAGCAAGTGTTATAAGGAATGAAGACACCTTTAATGGATTTCTAACAACATTAGGTGAGCATAAATGCATAAAGTATTGAACCAATTATTGATATGCTATGTAAAACAGCTGCAGTATGTGATTTAATTTGGTTTGTAATTTCAGATGAGCTGAATTTGGATCATGAAAATGTGGAACTTTCAAAAAGTGTGTTTATTGAATGGGATGAGAATATAAATAAATGTTTGTTAAAAATAAAAACTAAGTTGAAATGAAAACTGTAGTTCTTTTATTTGGAAATGTCTATATATGTCTTTGAGTGGTCTTCAAGTTGTTCGTATTTGTGAATTTATTGTTTGCTGGAAGCGAGTTCCATAGAACAGTCTTGACAGGCATTCTGTTGAAGACTTACTAAGTTAGTACTTGCAGAGGCCTACTGTATGATGATTAAGTCCTACAGAAACTTGTAATTGAGGACAAGGAGATCAAACATTGAAACTGCATGAAAGTCCTGCTCAAAAGACTGTGGTTTCAATAATGAAATGTGTATCAGAAAAAATATCATGTCACTGTCATGTCATGTCATGTCATACAAATGTCAATCAATCTTCCATCCTAATGTCAATGTCAAATTATACAATAACATTACGGTTTTCAAAGAAGTATTGTGAAATTCCATTTATTTTAATATCTTATCCTAATTTTGTTTTTTAGCATTAATAATTACATTTGCGCGATAAAACCATTGCTTTTGCAATTCAGAAAAAATAAGTTTTTATTCATTTTTTCACACAGAGGAGGGCATAACCTAACAAAGTCCAAAAATCAGATAAAGAAATGTCTGAAGAAGCTAAAAGCCGACCTGAAGCCACTGCTACCTCAGATAGTACAAATAAAAGCCAAACGGAAACTGGACCAAAAAAAGAAGAGGCATGGGGTTACGATCTGTACCCTGAAAGGCGCGGAACTTTTTCAGCGAAGTTGGGCAATATTCTAATTGGTAAAGAAGGAAAAGAGAATATTGACAAATTCAAGTGCGAGAAACACGTCGTAGAGTGTGTTAAAAACAGTAAGCACTTTTAATATGTGACTGGATTTAATCAGCATTAACTGGAGTTAGGCTTTTCAAAGTTAATGTTTTCTGTTTGTTTCTAGGTTCCATTGTAAAGGTTATGATGGCAGCTCTTAGGAGTTCTGGTTGGTAAGTCCTTGATTACTGACACAATAGATTACAGCCTATTTAATTAATTAAATCTTAAGCGAATGCCGGCCGTCTCATTGTTTTTCTATTGTGTCTCTAATTACTGTATTGGAAAGGTTAAGTACTGCAAGAATGTTTAGAAAGTTACAGTTTCCCTAGAACGCAAGTACTAAATAAAGGTACATTGCTGGGATTTAACTATTCAGATACCATGAATTAGAGACACACTAGAAAGACAATGACAGTGTGAATGCCGGCGGCATTCGCTTGGGGTTTAATTCATGAATCCCCAAGCGACCACCGGTGGCCTCTTACTATTGTGTCTATTGTCTTACTATTGTGTCTCTAATTGATGGTATCTGAAGGGTTAATTAATTAATGAGTAAAAGTATGACATGCCTTCTCGCTCTGGCGTAGGGTGGCTATCAAACGACTTCTCAGAAGAAGTCATAAGTAATAGTTTCCGTCACTCCGAAAAAGCCTATTTAATTCATGAATCCCCAAGCGACACCCGGTGGCCGCGCATCTATTGTCTTACTATTGTGTCTCTAATTGACGGTATCTGAAGGGTTAATTCATGAATCCCCAAGCGACCACCGGTGGCCGCGCATCTATTGTCTTACTATTGTGTCTCTAATTGACGGTATCTGAAGGGTTAAATACATTACATTCTCATTTATTCCTAACACCTATTATACCCTATTGAGTCTGAGCTATTCAACCTATTTTTAATATCTTTCGACTTTGTTACAGTCCTATTGATATCCGGCGACATATATCTTGTGAAGTATGTGACTACTCTGTTAGTGGTGGCTATGATCCAGAACTAAACCAGGTAATCTTCCTTTGCCTTAATATTTTTGTTCATAGGAGAGCTTACACTAAGACATGATATGGCATTGCTTGAAGCAGAGCATTGAAATGAATGTGAAATAGCAGAGCATTACGTTGCCTTAGCAAGCTCCTAAACTTCACATTAGTGTACGACCTGATCAATTGTTTCGGTCGAGTTTTGGTTTCGGTGGCAAACCTGCCAAAACTACCACTGAAACCGAAACTGCACTGAGGAGTTCTTGTGCTATGATTGGTCATGTTCAACATGTTAAATTCCTTCCAAACATTAATTTTTTCATCATTTTCATTCATTCATTCAATCATATAGTGACTGGCTTGTTTGCTTAGTTCGTTTTACCTACCTAAAATCGAGTATTGTAAAATTCATGACAGTCAATGAATATAAATTTAAAATGCATTAAAAAAGGACTGACTGATTATAATAACGTATTATTCCCTCAAAACATGATGATGTAAGGAAGTTTCGGTTTCAGTTGAAAAACCAGTTTCGGTCGGACACTACATCACATCTCTTTAAGCATAGCTGAGCTACACCAAAAGATTATTATGATACACCTGAAATATCTATGTTTTCTAGTAGTAAATAATATCATGTCTCGGTGTAAGCTCATCCATTGCTAATAGCATTAAACAACAAAAAAATCTTAAATATCTTCGCAATCATAAAACTATGAACCGCAACTTCCACTGTGGAAGTTGCAGAAAGGTGTTTTTTTTTATATTAGATTTATTGAATGAAATTCAAATTTTTTTTGCACCACATATGGTACTGCATCAGTAAAAAATGTTTTCATCAGTTTAAAAACCTTTGCAATAATTAAAAGAGTTGGAGAACTAATTCTTCCACCTAAATGGTGATATTTGATAATTTTTTGCTGGAGTAATGTACTCAATTCTGAATGAAGCTAAAAAAAACTGCGGGAAAAACCGATTACGTAACATAATAATAGAATCTCAACTTTAATCAAATTCAATCTTACAGATAGTTGTGTGCCAAAACGTTTCAACCCGCCAAGGGCTGGTACAAGGAGTCCTGGCCCACGAGATGATCCACATGTTCGACTACTGCCGGAACCAGCTGGACTTCAAGAACATGGATCATCTGGCTTGCACAGAGATCAGAGCAGCCAACCTCACGCATTGCTCGTTCGCGAGCGCTTGGTCGCAGGGCGATGCTTCGTGGGGCAAAATTAAAAAAGCTCATCAGGTAATTTGACAGAAGTACAGGTTTTTTTTTATTGTTTATAGGTTCGCGCATGATCGCTATCTCAACCGAAGGAAATCGTCGTGTCCGGTGAGTACCTTCCATCGTCGACCGCATCCACGATCGAAGGGTTTCACCGGTCATTGCAAGCTCGGAAGGTTCCTGCACCGGATTCGTGCGGAAGTGACGCCCGGGTGTCGCCACTATGCGGAATGCTCAGAGGACACGTTCGAGCACACAGAAGAGGTGTGCCTCGCTTGGGCGATCGGCGGCGGCGATCTCTCGCGTCGGGCCTTGGTACAGGCCATGGTCTGGAGCTAGGAGGAGTGGCAGGCGGTCGCCTCCTTCTGCGAAGCAGTAATGCTAGCAAAAGAGGAGGCCTACCGCATCAGGCAACGGTCACGCTCACAGCGCCCAGCCGCCGCCGAGATTCCGATCCCGATTTCCGACAGTAGACGCAGGCTTGCGGACGGCAAGCCATGGGATTCGCTGTCCGACCGTCCGGTAGCTGTCTGGACCGAGCCCAAGACGTCGACGGCGCGCACTGTTCCCGCGCGCCTCAAGGAGTTGTCAGCAACAGCAGGGGCCAAGCTTGGTTGAAGCCTACTGGGGCCAGGGTTATCCGAAAGGGAGCTCGAGCCCCGGTATGAAGGCTAGATGGAACGGGGTGGGTTTTTAGTCAGTAAGAGTCTGACACTATATCCCGCTCCGCCCAAGAGCGGGGGTTGTCATTGGATGAATTTTGCACACCATAAAACAAAAAAAAAGCCGAACACGTCAAACGAATATTAGAATTTCGTAATGAAGTCCTTCTAGATTTGGACGATTCGACGCGGTCAGGTGTGGTGTGCGGAGTTTCATAGAATTTCTTATAAATAATTCTAAAATTCTTTTCTTTGGCTTCGTTCAACGCGTTCGGCTCAGATAAACTTAATACCAGAATTTTACTTTTCAGGACTGTGTGAAGACCAAAGCATTATATTCCGTCCTTGCTGTCAGACAAATAGGCATGAAAGAGGCCGTGGAAATCATAGAAAAAGTATTCCCAAAATGTTATGAGGATCTTGAGCCAATCGGACGGAGAATAAGACGGAATTCTGATGACATGATCAAAGCATACAAAGAAGCAGCTTACTATGGCTATGAATAAAATCATTGTTAATTATATTAAATAGGTACTTGTGTAGATAGTGTAATTTATGTACAAAGTTATATAGGATCAAACTCGTTACAAAAATAAAACAACGAGAAAATGATTTAAAATAATGTCTTTTATTTCATTATTTTCTTAATTCGCTTTATTATTATTTATTTATTATGTATTGCCTAAGATTTGTAATGTTTTTAATACTGCCTTTCCACAGTTTCTTTAAGATAACAGATATGAATCACAAGCGTAATTCTATGTCTTAATTAGGCAAGTAAATTACTGAAAAGGCACAAATTTTGTTCAGTAGATGATAGAAGTTAATACTATGAAATTGAACTTGTTTCGACATTCGTTTTTTTACCGCCACGGTACGTACATGACATGAATTACTCCCAAATAGCATCTAGTTAGTCATTCAATTGTAAACCCTAGGTTGGGCATGGGAAGTAGTCACCGGAAAGTGTAAGGCTTGCGGACGGCGGGCAATAGGTGGTTCGCCGTCCAATAGAAACCAAGAAGTTGGCCTCATTAGCACTAGCATTGTATTGTTGAGGCACCCTGACCATGGTACGTTGCTGCAGCGTACGAATATATGGTACCCGGTACAGTGCTGCGTGAGGCGTCATGTATCTAAATATCTCCACGACAAGACAACGTCGCATAACCCTTTGGTTGAAGACTAATTGTGAAATTTTCACGACGAGCATCAAATGTTGATGTTGTCACCATGTTACCGTGGCGGTAAAAAGACAAACAGATCACATAATGCTTACATCTTATAGATTTATCACACAATGCTTCGTTCTTAAACTATGACTTATTACGATAGCAACGATAACAGGATTGTGACCAAAATGATTCGATCAAGCATTTTGTGCATAAAACTGATTTGTGCTACATTATAATGACCTCTTAATGAGCAAAAAGGTGAACTTATGAATGAGTTAATGACGTAACAGTTTAAATTATATCTAAGATCATAACCGCACATGACTAGATAGGACAAATACAATATTTATATAAGTACGGTAATTAGTTCAACAAAGTACAGTCAGCAACGGAAATATATAAAAAAAACTGTTCCCACGCCTTTGGTTTAGTACTGCTTCACGTCTGTGGGCCCTAGAGGTGTTAAGTATAGATTAAAAACTTCCTCACTAAAATTACCAATTCAATAATAGGTAATAATTTTTCAATTCAAACTAGTGGGTACCTACCTAGTTTCTGAGATTAGCTCGTTCAACCAAACAAACAGAGTCTTCAGCTATATAATATTAAAAAGTACCTCCCTAGCCACTTATAAAGCGTCGTGACGCCCCAGTGGTTAGGGCACCCGCCTCATGCATGAGGCTGCAGCTTCGAAACCGGGCAAGGACCAATGTGTAATTTTCATTTTTCCTACTTTTCTAAGTTTATCTAGGACATTACTGACACCCCATGCCTTGGAAAGCATGTAAAGCCGTTGGTCTTGAGTGTCATTGCGAGATTTGCGAACAACAACACCATTGTACACTTAGTTCGCAATAAATGTTTTGACTTTGACTTTTGACAGTCATTACAGTTAGTCAGACGCCAGAAAGTCTATCAGTATGTCCAAGGAGTAACGTATTGCCCAGTAACTGGAGGTGTGAGTTAGTCGCTCCATGTAAAATAAGGGTATTCAGCCTCATCCGGTTAGACTAGAAGCCCCAAGCTAGTTGGAGAAAGGCTAGGAAGATGATGATGAAGTACTTACTTATGATAGAATAGATACTCGTATCTATAACATAGAAACATATAAACTCAAAGACAAATTTTGTTTCAATTCAGATAGAATAACAATTTTAATTCAATAGCGTTGCTGACTGTATTTTATAATTGGCTATGGTAAAAATTGGCTGCCATATTGTTGGTCAAACTAATGCCTTGATCACACTTACCGAGTAAACGGTCGAGACAGTGCTCTCGGCCAAATACTCGGGACGTATAAACAAAGCGCCGAGTTCTCGGCCGACCGCTTATCTCTACAACTCGCTTACCTACGTCACTGTCTCTGCAAAGAAACGTTTTACTGACTCGCCCTTTTATTCGGTAGGTACGTGTGATCAAGGCATTAGAGGTGTCTCAATCAAAGATGAAATTCATTGTAGCGTGATACCTGCGATTTACGTTATCGTGGTACTTATCTGGCCACTTCTGTTTGATCAATTGTGACAAAGAATTAATTGATTTTTTGATAACCGTACCTGAGTCTGGTAGATATTTTCACCGACTATTTCGACAGCGGTTGAAGTAGTAATTGATACTAAACCACGGTCTAGTAGTTGTACAGTATCAAGTAACTGTCGTGAACATCAAAACATTTTGAATGTGCAGGTACGGTACAACTGGAAGGTACAAAGCATACCACGTCTTTCAAAGTTCATTCTAGATAAATCTTAGATACCTAGGTCTTTCCGTCCCATTATAATTTGGATGTCTTCAAGGGTCGAGTGAATAGGCTCTTAAACTAGTGCACCTCACCATCAACGATTGCTTCACAGCTGACCATCAGGTGGTATCGAAATCAAGCACTAGTCAATTAAAAAAAACAAGCAGGCAATAGTGTGACCTGGACCCAGACCATGACGGTTAAAGTAATATTGTTTTAATCTTGTTTCAGTGTGTGTAAGAGACAGAGCTATAGAGGTTGTCTAGCGCCATCTCTTACCCACACTAAAACAAGATTGAAACAATATTACTTTGAACGTCATGGTAACCACGCAACAAGGATGTTTTTTGTAAGAACCAATTTTTATCATGGGCTGATAAACTGATGGTTGAGCTAAAAAAATTTCTTTCAATAAGTATAAGTAGGATTCAAAGAAAAATCTCAACCATCATTTTTATTTGTTGCCAAGCTAAAAAAATTATAAACATTCGGATAAATTTACTTTATCGATAAAATATTTACGGATTTGTTTCATAAAATTAAAAGTCTAGATGTAAGTATAAAATTATCTTAGGATGACACCTACAAGCTATTTTACAATAAGTTAATAAAACTAAATGAGCACTACAATCTCTATGATATCGGTATTATCAGGCCTTAGTTATTTATTATTTACGTCCTAGACTTACATAACATTAGGTAGGTATATTACAATGTATACCTACTTTTAGGCATTTGTGTAAATGCCATTTACGAGTTTGGGATTAATTACAAACATGATCTATTTTATACGGAAAATGGCTTTCAGAAAAATAAGGATCACAAAGTCAAGGCTATGATTTATACCAAAAACAATAAAGGTAGAAACAGACTATTCAATATAACTACTAGAGACGCGATAGATAAGCAATATAGAAACACTCCATTACAAATAGTTTGTACATGATCGCTGTACTTAACATATTTGTTGCATAAAGGCTTATTAATTATTCCAAGTAGATAGAGAAAATCATCTTCGATAAAATTCGTTGGAAAAACATAAGGCAAAAGGCACCCGAGTCGGATAAGACATTTTTCTTAGAATAGTTTTGTACTATTGAGCTCAACTGTGGTCCCCATGCTGCCCGCTACGTTCCTAAAGATATTATTGTTACCATTCCATGCTATAATCATTTTTAACTTTTTAACCGCCTACGTCGAATATATCCGCGTTTATTCTACCAGGGTCGTACATCCATGACCAAATGCCTCATCTCGTCAGCTCTTCTGTCACCTTTGGGGATTGAAGAGCTAAACCAGATGGAGTACCCAGTCGCCAACATACGACCCTGGCGAATAGGACACGAAAATACGCGTCAGCAATCCGATGCAAGCAGTTAAAAGGTTAAATCTCTCGAAATGATTTCTTTATTCTGAGCATTTCTAAGATATCTACTAATTTTAGAATTTACTAGCGTCCCAGTTCTCAATCTTATTAAATTGAAACCGTATTCTTACAAGGCACATTTACAGCTCTAACTTTACTTAAAAACACTATATTAACAAACGAATTCTTTTGAAGAAAACTTCGTTGGAACCTTAAACAGTGCGTACGAAGATACCCTTAAAAATATCATAACGTCGAGCTAAAAATGTTCAACATTGTTTATTAATTAGAAGGTATTTAACTTAAAAAATAGAGGGTCACACGTTTATATATATATTTATAATTCGACTAGTAATTCGTCTAATATGTACAACAACGTCTGTTAGTCTGTATAGGCACTATGATCACAAAGTCGGTGACGTTAGGGTGCTAGTTCACTTGGTTCACTTGAGGCGCGAGGCCCGGTTGGCCTCGCTGAGGTATGTGGTCCAGTATATGACGGTGAAGAGGCAGAAGCACATGGGGAACACCATGAGCGCGAACTTGTCGAGCGTGCCGTGCTGCGCGCCGCAGAACATCACGCCGCGGTCCACGGCCTGCCGCATGCGCGCCGCGAAGCCGCTCGGCCCGCCGCCGCCCGACGGCATGGACTCCAGTATCGGCGAGTCCTACAACATAACAAACAAATAATCCTCACAACACCACTACAACGTAATCTTCTTCATTCATATAACTCTCAAATTCATTAACACGGTCTACACACAGACTATGCTTCTGTAGCCATTTCTAAATTACTCCGACAACAAGGGTCCTACGCCTACCGTTGTAATATAATAACACAGTGATTTTAAGCAGTGCGAATTACTTTTGCAGTTTCTAGTACCTTGGCCTACGTTCATAAGTTCTTACTAGCTTAAGTAAGCCCAGAATCTTTAATGACTGATTACTGCAGTGATCAAAATGTCTAAGTACTCTACAAATCATACCACCACCAATAGATTACCACCAATGCTTAAAAATAATGTTGTTGTTTGTTTCACTGGCATGCACTATGCTTGCCTTCTAGTATCTAACCAAAAATCAGGTTTGCAAGGAAAATACAGTCTATTCTAGGTATTGTTGTAAGTACGATGTGTCATTTGCAGCGTTTACGATAGCCACACTGTGCGGTGTTGTTGCTTTAAATTCATATTTTACCTTGCTGACTGATCTTGTTTCACATCCAACCTTATTTTGTCTCCAATTCCTTCCCGAGAGAGACTAGAAATTGGTGGCCTAAGTTTAAAAATTAATGCACCTAAATAATACGTGGTATGTCAAGTATTTTACATGCAGTGTAATGCTACACTGGGGTACGGGGAGTTACGGTAGATATTCTATGTCAGAGCGAGTTCAGGCGTCGTATTTACCCTCTGGATGGTCTGGTGTTCCATCTGTTGCTTGAAGCCATCCTCCTCGACGCTCAGCGTGGGCGAGAACATTCCGCCCTGTGGAGTGCCAGTCACCGGCGTGCTCAGCCTCTGTGAAGGCAAACCCCGCTCTTTAGTGTCGTGTGCTATGCGTAATTTTGTGTTAGTAGTGTGTAGTGTAGGAGGTAGTCACTTGAGTCATATAGTGGTGGGATGATTCTACTAGTAGGTAGTGCGGATATTGTGCAGTGTACAGCGGGCACGGACCTGCGAGTGGTTGATGTGCAGCGGCGGCGGCGCCAGCTGCGCGGCGGACGCGGCGCGGCGCAGGTCGGCGCGGCGCCCGCTCCAGCTCTTGTCGTAGCGGATGCCGAACAGCACTACGAAGTATTCCATCAGCGCCAGGAACACGAAGATGGTGCACGAGATCAGCCACACCTCGATGCACTTCAGCTCCAACGCGTCAGGCGAGTTTGTGCTGGAACGCAACACGACCCTCGATTTTTAAACTTTAGTATGATGTCTGATGGAAGGTACCTATAGATGCTATCACATGCAGAATCTAGAAAGCTTGATCAAACGAAAGATACATTTAGGTAAATTGTATGCAGGATTTCAACAACATCACATATTAAAGAATAAAAGGATATTAAAGAATGTGCAATTTATAAGGATGTACCTACCTGACCGTATCGAACATGGTGACGAGCGAGAGCAGCGTGGTGACGAGCAGCACCATGCGGCCCGGCACGATCTCCGGGATGACGCAGAAGCTGCCCCACGAGATGATGACGAACAGCGACGACGGTAAGTAGCTCTCCAGGAGATAGCTCCGCAGTTCCCGCGACAGTTTGATCTGTAGCCGTGCAGCAGAATGCTCTCCTGACGATGCAAAACATTCCAATATTTAACTCTCCTAATATTTTCCTAGCTACGTGTTTAGTGGTCAGTGCAAGTGAGTACCTACCTATAGTCTAACAACGACTATCTACCAACAGTACTAAACACAGTGTTCTATTTCTACACTTACCGAAGCTCAGCCCTCAGTGCCAGTACTTATAGTCAGCACGCAGCTCTGAGCATGTGTATCAACATCAACAACGGGGAATACTTCGCTATTCGGGTTCCTCTGCTCTGATATCAATTGTCCTCAATTCAAGTGGGTAACTGATAAATATGAACTAATTCGTAAATAATTTATTTTTATTACAACAAGAACATTTGACATCCACTCAACAACAACAAAATAGAAAACGTGCGTCACAGACGATCACAGAAAGGAAGATGTTGCGAGGCACGGATGTATTAACCAATTTAAAGTTTCTGAGATATTTTTTGGTGTATTTAAAACGTCGTTCAGTAACGATCCATTGTGATCATCCGCGCCAAGCAGTGCAGGCGGCATGCCAGCGTATAGCAACAGCGCGTCAGCGTTAATAGGTACATAGTTAGTTACGAGGCGCAAACACAAGCGCAAAGCAATAAATATACATTTACCTTCACCAAAATTGCGAATATGATTACTTTTGTCCGTGACGAAGGAGACCACGTATTTGGGCAGGCGGAACTGGTTGAGATGCTCGCTGCCGATGGGCCCGATGCCCAGCCACGGCGCCACCTCGCGCCACTCGAAGCGCACGTCTTGCGTGGTGTACTTATCTGAAAGAATATACACTCCAATGAAACATCGCCATAGACAGGACCCAGTTCTGTCCTGTTTGGAACACAATGGTTCAAAACTGAGAAGAATGTATAGACGGCCATCGCCCTACGGCGCGATAATACAGGCTGAAAATAAAATCATTATAATTTAATCATCATTGTTTTACGATTTCAGTAGCATCTCGGCAAAGACTATAAAAAACATTGAACAATACAAAGTCGAACAACTGGCGTGTAGACACAACATGTAATTCTGTCTAGCATTTAGAAATCAAAACACATTTTATGATGCTGAAACTTTTCGTACCGACTTTCTTGCAGCGTTTTTGCGACTAGGTTAATTGTTTTGATGTAAATGACCTGTATGACTTGCGTGACACTTCTCACGAGTTATTTAGAACTAGCTTCTGCCTTTTACGATACGATTTCGACTATTACTGACGACTCGGACTTGGTCTTTATAGGACAAGTGGCCTGCGAGCTACCATCGTCTTCCGCAAGCCCAAGCTTACAGTGGCCGAAGTCCAGAGCGTCGGGCGTCTTCTGTTGCGGCGGCTGGGGTGTACAGATGTACGTTTTCTCACTCTTGCGGCCGCCTCCTTGTTCGCTAGCATTGCTGTTTCACAGGAGAATGCGACCGCATCCCATCGGACCAAGGCCTGTACCAAGGCCTGGCAGGAGAGGTCACTATCGCCGATCGTCTCCACTAGGATACAGGCTGTTCCGCCCAAGCGGGACACAACTCCATAATATGGGATCCAGCAATGATGATACCCGGACGTTTCTTGTGCCTGAATCCGGAACAGGAACCTCTCAAACGTACTATGTCCGCGGGTGACGACCTGTATCATGCGGAAGGTGGGAACACCGTGGTTTCTCTCCAGTCCTTGACTTACACTGACCTCTATATATGAGGACTTACTTCACCTCAAAGGATACATGATCATAAATTATCAAAATCTTCTTATAACCTTTAGCCAAATATAAATTTAAAAAAAAATAGAATCTATACTCACAACTACTGAAGTCGATGGCGCAGTTCTGCACGTCCAATGGGTACAGAACGAAGTTCATCTCACACTTGATTGTTATTGTCGCTCTGGAAAATTAAATAAAATCATCGTTAATGACTAGTCCATTACAGACTCGTTAGAAGCATAGGAAGCTTGTGTATTTGATTCAGTCAGTGTGTATATTTGTTTTGTTAGGCTTATTGCCCACGGACGCGTCGCTTCTTAGACGCGTATTCTTCATTATACGCTTGGTGTACGCCGGCGTGAAGCTTACATACGAAATCATGAAAATGTCGACTGATAATGTCGACCAGGTGGCAGCATCGTCATGCCGTGCGTCGTGTGCCGTTTATGAAGCTACGCGTCCGTGGACAGTAGACATAAGGTCTAGTACCAAATGCGGCTGGCTAAATGTCAATCACTACATAGTATAAAACCAAGTCGCTTTTTCTGTCCCTATATCCCTATGTGCGCTTAAATCTTTAAAACTACGCAACGGATTTTGATGCAGTTTTTTTTAATAGATAGAGTGATTCAAGAGGAAGGTTTATATGTATAATATTGCACCCGAGCGAAGCCGGGGCGGGTCGCTAGTTACCTATATAAGTTGTGTCATTATAAGATCATGTACTGTAATTATGTAGGTAGTTCTAGCTATGCACTCATGCGTAAATATGTGTTTTGGCTTCATCATGTTTATATGAAAATAGACGTCATTTATCAAGACTACAATTTACGACGTATTGTCGACCATGCGTTAAATACGATATGTATTTAAATACAGTTTATAAATAAACCACGTTAGAAAAAAACTCTGAAGGCGAGAGTTTTATTATGATGATGTTAAGACGTTAATTTGACGTATGTTTATCTTTCAAGATATAGTAGAGAGCAAATAAATCATATGAAGGTAAAGAGATAGTAAAAGTATATAATAAAGTGATGGACGAACCCAATACTGACTGCGACGGTGCGGTTGGCGTAGAGCCTCAGCGACGCCATCTCCTGAAGCACGGAGAGTATCCTCATGGTCTGGAGCTGCCAGATGTACAGGTCTGGCGTCCAGATGAGCGCGCGGAACTCCCACGGCAGGTCGACGAAGGGCATGTTGGGCGGCACGTGCAGCCGGCTGTCTGCCCACGACACTCGCAGGAAAACGTCCAGCGTTATCTCCTGCAGAGACCATGCGGACTATATGTGGTGTTCAGACAAATAAGTAAACGATCATTGCTACAATATTCCAAAGTGAAAATGGTGCTAATGGAAGCGAATTAATGACATACTTAGCTATTAGGAATGCTAAAACTATTGAACCTTAAACAACAGTGCGTAAAACTTACCTCTTTATTCTCATCAACTCCTGACACCCGGTTGACATTCACCCCTACGTATACCGTCGTGTTTTTGTCTGGAAAAACAATGGAAAACTTATAGATTGCGTTCGTTGAAATAATGACACATTGTTGGAAATAATAGCGCCTAATCAATGGCTTTATGGCGGGTCGACAGCGGAGATATCACGGCCGAAAACCGCAATATTAGCTAAGGCCACAACATAGCCCTCGAAACTGTACGAAGACCCTCGACTTGAATTAAGGTACTACGTACTCGGAACTAACAGTTTTACATAATTTAATTAGTGTAAGAGCTTCATTGAGTTCTTATTTTAATGCTACGTAACATAATTTTATTATTATCATGTACCTAGGTGGTAGATATTTCGTTAACTTCTGTAACCAGTTACAAAACTTTTCTTGATGGCGATATCTAGGTAATCATTTAAAGCAACATATCGTATGCCACGATCTGTCCAAACAAAGTAAAGTATGACATAACTTGTCAACCTTTCTTGTCTACATTATTACATGGTTTGTCTAGTATTTTCAGCGATAGAACCTTGAATTCGGTCACAAAAAAAAAATAGTATTTCCAAATATTGCTACTTTAACTAGGAACGGCTAAAAGCACATGATAAACATATCCAATACGGATGGGAACTCATGAAAGAAATTTTAAACTCAAAACGCAAATTTACAACTCAAACTGAAAACAAAGTTGTTCCAGATTCTGTTGTTTTTTATTGCTGCGACTTTTATTAACATAACATGCAAAATGTTACCTATTCTGATTTCTGAATAGATTTAGTAAGTCGTCGTCGTTCGATATCTACACCTAGATATTGTATCTATAGGTAAACGAACGTCCATGAAGGTTCGTGATGCAGAACCATTAGGATTACTGGATTTCAGTTTTACTACTTTTGTTTTAGACACAAAACGTCTCGACGCTTATAAAATATGGTAATTATGCTGATTAGGTAAATTATTCATCAAAATTAGGCGCGAAAACTCATCATTTTGAAAATGGATCATTGATTTTTTTATTGACGGCCAGCATTACATATAGGCTGTAAACAAATTCTTGAAATCTAATGTAGTCAATACTGGTTGAACAATTAAGGTTGTAAAGAGATGATTATTGTTTGCTAATAGAATCTTATAAAAAGTATTGTATGTAATAATATTGTATAACAGATTTGTATATTCGTTTAAAAATTTCTAAGTCGTTTGACTTTTTAGACAGACACACTTTTTAGTGCACACGTTCAGAAAATTGCCTATGGTCAGCATCAGTCTATTTTGAAATAAGTACTATTTTTAGCTTTAGCTAAGGTTTGATATAAGTTGCTTCGTAAGGAGGCGGGTTATAATTAACAACGTTAGTTGACGTACGGCAATCACCTACGGCTTGACTAATGATTGGTTTTGCGGCCAGCGCCGGCACTGGCGGTTGTGCTGAATAATGTCCGGTGCTAAGTGGATAGCCGAGTAGGGACGAGCTCGTATCGACGCGTGACTAAAAAATAAGGCTTATGACTTAAATTAGATTTTAGGTAGGTCAAATTTAATTTAAGTGTTTTTAAAAATAGAACGGCTTTTTAAAAACTAAAAAATTTTTGCTGCTAACCATAAAAGTAGCAGTTGAGTTTTACAGGTAAACCGGAGCGTGTATGTTACACAACGGTTTCCACACAAGTTTACCTGACAGGTATAACTGTGCAGGTAGACCTGTCAGGTCTACCCTAGCGTGTATGGCTACCTTAACTAAGAGTAGGTACTTAGATATGTATATACTTGGTTATACGTAGATAGGTTTGCCGATAATAATTGATGTGCAATTTACCATCTAATATTCTAATAACTATTTCCTAAACTCCTAATCTATAATTTATTGGGCGCTATTCTAGATTCCAAGTAAAACGGTACTCACGTGGTGTGAATTTTTCAGAAACGCTTTGCTTTAGCGGGAAAATCGGAAACGCATAATTATCTAATATATGAAATAAATAGTGTCTTACCGGGTGGAATGTTTCTGTTGTAGCCTTTTGGAATATCGTATACATGCTGGTCCATGTACAGGATCTGGCTGAAAAAAAGTTACGATAAATTAGACACCTAAATTATATCAGTTAGTTATTTTTAACTCGGATTGGAACTGTATAGTAGCTGCTATCTGGATTATCTGGCTAGATTTGGGAATATAGTACATTGACCCTTACATTAATAAACATTTCAAAAACAGAAATAAAGACCAGCTTGGTTACCATGACGGTCAAAGATGGTTTTAATCTTGTTTCAGTGTGGGTAAGAGATGGCGCTAGACAACCTGTATAGCTCTGTCTCTTACCCACACCGAAACTAGATTAAAACAATCTTACTTTAAACGTCATGGTCTAGGTCATAGTCTCGATATCTCCAACGCATGAAGTCGTAACGTAACATATTTTTTGAGTAAACTTGTTATAAACATGCCAATAAATATTATTATTTTTTATTAAACCTAGCATCTGGTACTCTTAAGCTGATTATCTTCTAGCTATTATCTTAGAGATCTACTCTTTGGAACGTGCATTTTAGCTTCACTTGTTAGTTTGACTGACCGACATTTTGACAATTCAAAAGTGCCTGTAGTTGGTTTATTTGAAATAATAAAAAATAAATAATGAATAATTTTTTTTATTGATAAAATAATGCAAATACATCGGTTAAAAATAATATAATTTGAAAATGATCACTTTTTGTTCGACCTTATGTGTTAGAGGACAGTGTCGTCCTAGTTTTCAAATAATCGCTGCTTTTAATTAAAGGAAAACACTCTAAAGAAAAACCTTTAATGAATCAATCTGAAACTAGTGCCATTTTATCATAAATAGATAACTACTCATTATTCTATAATGGTGGTTACTGGGGGACGTGTGGATGCATGGGGAAGGTGTTGTAGTAGGTAAAACAGTTGTTTCGCTTAGGACTTAAACATAACTTTCAAATTGTGGGGTACTAGAGTTGTGACCATGGGCGTAACTGGGTGATCAAGCGCCCTGGGGCAAAATTAAAAACCTGGGGCAGGGCTCCAAGGTTAAGGTTTTACCAATATACAACGTGTAACGTTAAATGAGCAAACTCTGAAAATATTTTGATCAGAATAACGAGCAGAATCTACTGAACCACTTTTTAATATAAGTTTCATTTTTCAAAAAAATCTTGATTAATAATGTTGCCCTGTCTATTTATCAATAGGTCAAGCGATCACGTGCGCTAACCCGCCCAAATAGGTAAAAAAACACAAATAGTTGTAGTCCAATCAAATTTTTTCATACACGGGATAATAAAAGTTCGTATTTACATGCAGATATGAATTTTAACCCTTCAGATACCGTCAATTAGAGACACAATAGTAAGACAATAGATGCGCGGCCACCGGTGGTCGCTTGGGGATTCATGAATTAAACAAACTAAAACTGCACATAAAACCTTAAAAAAAATTTCAATGTTTTTTTTTTCGCACATAATTAGGTCAATTGAATTAAACATCATTTGGGGTGTCTGGGGTTTTGCGCATTTAATGTTACACGTTGTATAGGTACAACATTTAATAAAATAAAAGTAAATCCTGAAAGCAGTACGTTCAGAATCGGCTACTGAATCTATTTCACATATTTTTTAAAAAGATGATTTTTATCCAAAAACTAATTAAGTACCTACTGATTATTCTAGGATAACAAATATTTATTTTGATAATTTCTAGATAAATCTTAATGGCGATTATTTTTATTTCTTTTCTGACATTACTTGCGCTACTAGTTTCGTTTTTTAAACCATTATTTTAGTTCACTATGCAAAACGATTACATCACAGATAACAAGATACTTGTCGGTTTGTCTGTAGTTTTTTTTAAATGAGTTGCTGTGATTAAAGCAATGTTGTAAATATGGAAGTTCAATAAGGGGTTCGCTGATTAGGTTTTGGGGCCACTCCAAACTTGGGGTCCCCGGACCCCTGCCCCGCCTATTCCATTGGTAGCTACGCTAGTGCTTGTTATCTCTAATAATAAAACCCTAAACTTAATCAAAACAAACTAAAATATGGTGTCGAAAAACTCCTCCACATCGCTCTCGACTGGTGATTTGCCCAAAAGACTGAATGTATTGCCACGCTGAATGGCAGTGCTTAGTCTCTGTCCAAGGTAAAAGACAGCCCTTGGGTCACGCGAAGTCTCAACAAGATATAGGTACAGTAAAAATACATTTAATATTTTGTTAAATATCTCCAACTAGCTTCTACCAGCTACTTTTTCCATAAAAACTTTGGGCTCCTGTTTCGTTTTCGTGCTCGCCTACGTCATATAAGGCAACCTTGTGCAAAATTTCACGTTTGGGACTAGGACCCAGCTGTTTCGGATGTGTGTTGATATGTCAGTCAGACAGTTTCTTCTTTTATATACAGGGTTATTTGTAAAACACTAAAAACCTTGCAGGACTGTATTACTAACATCATAAACAACAACTTTTGTTCTATGACTTTTTACAAAACATAATACATTTACCAAAAACATCTTTCAATATTTCCTTGTTCTATTCGGCGGGGGTACTTGATGTGATGCTAGCGCATCAAGTACCCCGCCGACCAACCCCCTTCCTTCCGCCATTGTACTATGGCTTGCTTCGCATGGACTTTGCAATATTTAGAACATTAATTAAATTATTTTTATTTTTGTGTGAAAATCTGATGAACTAAAATATGATAAATTTTTATAAGTCATAGAACAAAAGTTGTTTATGATGTTAGTAACATAGTCCTGAGAGGTTGCCAGTGTTTTACAAATAACCCTGTATAGATACCTCATGGATTAAGCCGATGACACATTCAATAACATAATCATTTTAACTAGCTGAACACGAAGTCGAAGTTAGAGAAATCTAGCCTAAGTAAGAGTAGTATAAATAGACATCGACGTAAATAGACATACAAAAATATTGAGTAAGTTCATCACATCAACTTACTTCTTTCTTTACAATAATATTTATATTTTTTATAGATTTTATTAAACGAAATATTAAATTTTTTAATGTGGTGTGATAGGTTGGTTTTAAGCGAGGCTCCGATTTGTCATTTGATTACACTGTTAGGGCATGAAATGCTCTGGTGAGCTATATTCGGTCGTATTGGTTTGTTATAATTATAATTAATCCCCATAGGGATGCCCAGATTAGGCACCGTGTGTCTAGACGAATAAGAGTAGGTACATTTTGATACAAGTGCAGAAAGTTTGTCATTGCGACCGAGGCGGAATTCTTATGGAACCGAGCGTGGCAAATTCGCACGTGTATCAAACGACGTTTTTCATTACACTTAAGTACAAAGAAATGAATGAACGGGAGTTGATGCCCGATACGATAAATGTAATAACATTGTGGCGGGAAAAGCACGCGCACTTTTCTGCAAGAGTCTACTGCGTGAACTAAAAGCGGTGAGATAAGAGCGAGTGTACGAATAACTGTATTGAAAAATAGCTAGCTTAAAAACCGTAAACATACCATTACCTACTGACGAAGTAGCGGAAAACTGGGAACAGCTAGGAAATCGCTAAAAGTAACGTTACGATTACGTTGTGGTTACGTTACGGTTAGGTTTTGGTTACGTTGGAGAACGAGCCAACTAGTGTATGATTCAGCTTACACGTGTCGGCACAAATCACGGCTCATGTAGGTACCTCATACAGCAAGGTACTATTGTGTGAGGGAGTTTCCTACTTACTGCGACTTATGTCATAGTGAACACGTATAAGGGCTTAACTTATGAAACTACTCTGTTAAGTAGATACTTCACAATGTGGCTTTATTTCTATTTTTACAGAAATAAAACTACATTAATTCGTGAATCCCCAAGCGACCACCGGTGGCCGCGCATCTATTGTCTTACTATTGTGTCTCTAATTGACGGTATCTGAAGGGTTAAGCAAATCTTGCTAAATGTATTTTTCAATACACTGCTTTGAAAACAGACTCTTATCACACTACGATTTTACACGATTAGGTTCAATATGCAAAGTATATCCATCACCATCGTGTTTTTTTTTATTTGTCACCAAGGGTTTTATTTTTTGATATTGTTGTAATTTTTTTTTTGTTAATAGCAAATAGGCGCATATTTTTACGGCGTTACTTAATATTTAATGAAAATTTAAATTAAGTTTGTGAACAGAATATCTATCTCTAAATATAAAATGAGAAATTGACTGACTGACATATCAAGCACAGCCTAAGCCACTGAGGTTAGGGGTGAAAAACGGAAAATATTATTCATTGGGCCCATATCCTACCACGATACCCAACCTAACCAACCCAATCAACCAACCCAAGTAAATGACAGAGGTTTTCAAAACAAAAATGCTAAATCCTAATTCGTTTTTAAACCACCCCTATAAAACGATTTAGTTAAAGGTTGACTAGGAGAATCTTAGAGTAAAAAACTTGAAAATTGGCAGAAGTACGGTTTAAGAGGGTCCTTTTCCACTCGCCTATCGTCAACCTCGAAATGGTTTAAAAGCTTATTACTTCATCTAACGCCATCCAACGCGATGTTAGACGAAAAGGCATCAGGCAAAAAAAGAGAGATAACGCCTGAAAACTCTGTTAGTATTCGGTAATTCCGAGATTTACTCGAATATTTTACAAAACTTGCTCCAGGTATTAGCTGTTTTTTTTAACCCTTAAAAGTTTTTGAAAGAAGTTGTCGTCATTTACAATCTTAATAAAGTTTGCAAGGCTTCTATAGTTTTACTATTTTTACTTTTTAAATTTTTAGGCAAATTATGAAGTGTCAAAGTTCAAACAAAATAGGAGATTTTCAGAGGTCTTTACTGGATTAGTTTTACACAAATTTAGGAATTGATTTGAATAGAAGCCTAGATAATATCCACAAGATACTGTGTTTCCAAAATATCTACTGAAAAATGTTTAATAACGTCATAATCGGTTATGAGCGGTTGTATGAAAAACAGTGAAAATGTGTGTCGAGATGCATCACCTTAAGGGGTCTAACAGATTTTATGAAAATATTCTCGCGAACGAAGTCATTGGCACTAAGCAAGCCATAGTAAACATGATTATTAATTGTACACAATAATTTGCTTTTTTGTATTTTTATTTTTAAGATTATGATGTGTTTCATACCTTTGGTTCTCCTTCAACCGCAAAAAAAGTAATTTCTCAAAGTAAATTAAATCATTTTTGTGTTATTTGTGAAAAAAGACAAATTTAAGTTTTGAAGAGAATGCTTTAGGTTTAAAGGCTTCGCCACCAGATATTGTGTTTGAGGCAGCTAGTGCTTGCAATAAATAGCCTGCTGCCATCTAAATAATCATCTTAGGTGGAAAATTAACATAAAATCGTAATTTTCAGAGAAAGTATTTCTTCACTTACGAATTTTATACACGCAATTGATTGAAAACGACGTTTTATACAAGTCGAAATTTGTCACGGCTCCATAACACCCTCTCCTCTGTGCAGAGGCGGCGTAAAGCGTGGGCGGACATGGCACGTTCGGGAGTTTCCTGTTTCAGATAAAGGCGGAAAAGACGCCCGGGTGTCGCCACTGTGCGCAACGCCCGGAGGATACGGTGGAGCACACCGTCGAGGTGTGCCCTGCCTGGGCGGAGCATCGCCGTGCCCTCGTGGGGGCGATCGGCGGCGGAGACCTCTCGCGCCGGGCCCTGGTCGAGGCCATGGTCCGGAGCGAGGAGGAATGGCAGGCGGTCGCCTCCTTCTGTGAAGCAGTAATGCTTGTAAAGGAGGAGGCCGAGCGCATCAGGCTACGGCGCCCTCGCCACCGTCGCCGGGATTCCGATCCCGATTTCCGGCCACCGCAGACATGGGTAGCTCGCTGTCCGATCGTCCGGTAATTGACCGAGTCCAAGACGTCGACGGCGTGCACTGTTCCCGCGCGCCTCAAGGAGTTGTCAGCAGCAGGAGGGGCCCAGCTGGGTCGAGGCCTACTGGGGACAGGGTTGTCCGAAAGGGACCTCGTGCCCCGATATGAAGGCTAGAAGGAACGGCGCGGGGTTTTTAGTCAGTAAGAGTCTGACACTATCTCCCGCTCCACCCAAGAGCGGGTTTTGTCATAAGATGATTTTCCCCGTCGACAAAAAAAAACCCTCTTCTCCGGCTCAGGCGAATTCCGCCTCGGCTGCAATGACAAAGTTTCTTGACTTGTATCAAAAAGTACCATTAATCTATGGCAATCAGTTATATTTTTCTCTTTGACCTTTCTTTTAGTTGGTACGAAACCTTAAAAGGTGGAGGCACGTGTGCGTTAAAGATAATCCTCACATTATATATTCCAAGTTCAATCATAGGTAAACTAAGTACTTAATAAATGTAAGTTCAGTTTATTAGAAGTTGGGAAGGGAGAAGGAGACCAAAGAAAAGATGAATGGATTGTTTGAGGACATGAAAGAAAAGGGAGTCAGGACAGAATGAAAGTAAAAAACGTTGCGCTGACCCCAAATAATACGGGACAAGGACAGAGGAAGATTATAATATTTGAAGAACTGAAAGCTTGTTCCAAGTTCAAGAGCGAGTTTACCGGTCAGCCTAAGTCTTATGATTTAGGAACGTAATCACGAAATTATTTAAATATTTTGGTAAAAGGGCATTTTTATTATATAGATCCCTTCCTTAAAAATCTTCGGAATGTTTTTTCTTTAGTAAGTTCATAATTAGGTAGAATAGAATAGAATAAACTGCTGCTAAAGCTGCTTTGCGCGATATATTCTTATGCTATTAATATAATTGATGTGACTATTTGATTTCAAGTGTGTTAGGCAATGCTTAAGTTTTAGGAACATAAATTCTCTTGTGTGCCTACCATATTGTCTCTTCACCTCCCTAGGTTGACTGCTAGAGAATGCCTAAGGCATTAAGTCCGCCTTTGTACTTTTTGTTGCATGAACATGATAAAATAAATAAAATAAACATAGCACACACTTTTACCTCTATAAAAACCACCAAAAGTAAATTTTCATCTGTATACTTCTTCATAATACTTATCTATAATGAACAGTTTAATCCCAATAATGGATCCAATCTCTTGTAATTGTCACTTTGACGCCCCTACACTGTTGCAGGGACACGTTTCATATTTATGTAGTAATCAATTAGAGATATATCCAATTATCCAGTTCATATCTTGTAAAGTGAAGAAAGCCTGTTTCATCCCAAATGATAATATCAAAAAAGATGGGAAGATGATGATTGCCACGATTATTATTATTGATATTTAGAGAAAAGAATAAGAAAAAACATCGTTGTACGGCGATGCGCCACCGGTACATGGTGGACATCCCGCCTACACGCACAAAACGTTTTGGAAACACATTCATTGTGCGTGCAGCTAAGGAATGGAATTCCTTGCCGGAGTCTGTGTTTCCTGATAGCTACAACCCAGGAATCTTTAAGTCGAGAGTGAATAGGTTTCTTTTAGGTTAGCGCGTTCCATCGTCGACCGCATCGTCGCTTTCCATCAGGTGAGATAGCGGTCAAGCGCAAACCTATCAATAATAAAAAAAAAAGAAAAGATGTGTTCAAAGATGAAGACAAGCAAAAACATTGCGCGAGTTTGTGAGGCAGATTTCTTTGGTGTTGGCAGTTAAATGGAGAGTAGGTAATATAATTAGATTAATTACTGGCTTCACAAGTTTAAATGAAACACAACCGACAGTGTAACGTCATTGTTTGAACTACATGTAGATAGGTATACAGGCACAGTGAATTAAAAATCGTTTATTTAGTTTACAAACATATGAGTGTAATAGCCACATTCATATGTTTGTAAACTAAATAAACGATTACAGAGACGAGATAGCATTTTGATACAAGTGCAGAAAGTTTTTCATTGCAACCGAGGCGGAATTCCCACGAGCCGTAAGCGAGTGTGTTTATGTGGCTGCAGTGACAAAGCACGTGTATCAAACGACTTTTTTCATTATACAGATACACTTACGAAGAAATGAATAAATGGGGGTGGGTGAGTTTTTACAAAATAGCGCCATCAAATAGACTAGCAGATTACAAACTGCAGATAATATTTGGATGGTGAGAAACGGGTAACTCGCCGTCCAGCCATCCGGTAATGGCCGGATCGAGTCCAAGTCGTCGATGGCGTCGTTCAACGCGCGCCTCAAGGAGACGTTAGCAACCGTATGGGCCAATGCCGTGGGTAACACGAAAGTGAACCCCGGGGCCCTGGAACGAAGGCAAAGAAGAAACAGGCGTGGGTTTTAGTCAGTAAAAGTCTGACACTTCCTCCCGCCCCGCTCAAGTACGGGAAATGTCATTGGAGGTTTGCCCACCTTAAAAAAAAGATCAGTAATGTTAACACTCATTACAGTATAAAGTGTGCACCTCAGAATAGTAATACAATTACGGACGAAGGTAAGCAGGAACGGTGCACTGACGGATTACAATACAGGTGGCAGGCTAAGCCTATTTGTGCACGATGATATTCACGAATGACAAGTGTTTGCGATTAAAGAGTAAGGTGGCAGATATTTGAAACAGGGGCAATATGGACTCTTGGGTGTCTGAAATGTTCGTCGGGCAATTCAGGTGATTTTACACAGCACTTAGACAATGAAGATGGTTTTGGAGAAGAAATATTCAGTAGTGTTATGATTTTAGGGCTTTTCAAATCCATCGAGTTATTAGATACTAAAATATAGATATAAATTAAAGGTCATCATCGTCTTCCTTCCCTGGGTCAGCGCAACACGTTTTTTTCTTCTATTCTGTTCTAACAACCATGCTATCAATCCATCCACCCTTTCTTTAGCCTCCTTTCTTTATTTATTGTTTTATTTTTATTTTGTGACGTAGAGTTTTCTCAGAAAGTATTCTACAAGAATCGAGCAATGCGCGAACCTACTTATAACTAGAAGTAACTGGTGTCCCTAAATTGAATTCAAAACACATCTGTAAACTGGGGTAGTCCGTGAGCTTCAGGATTGTTCAAAGACTCAGGCCCTGAAATTCAAAGGGCAACTAAAGAAATACAGGTGGATTTTAGTCAGTAAAAGTCTGACACGCCCTCTCGCTCCACCTAGAGCAAGAGAAATTATTTTATAATTTCCAATCACACCACATAAAAATTCAAAGTGACACACACACTGATCTGGGCATGTCGGTCTCCATACATTTTATATGGAAACTAGACTTGTAGAGCTACATTTGATCCACGCCACGTGACGTTTTACTTACAAATCAGACGTGCTACACGTCTGCGTCGGTCTAATGTAGTTCTAGCTTAAGACAGTCTGTGGAGAATCAGAAAATATGTAGTGATGAAAAATGTCTTAGTTCTTTTTCAGAGCATTTGACACTACAGTCTCACACTCGGCTGCCGCACCTTTTACTATATAAACAAAGCGAGGTTATTAAAGAAATGGCCTTGTGTGATATTATAGGGTTTTGTGGGAAAAGAAAAATAAATATTTGTTGGTAGCAGATGGCGTTTATAGCGTCAGTGGGCACAGCATATTTGATCTAATAAAGACTGTTTTAGATACATAGTACGCTCGCGATTGCTGTGGCTACAATATAGTTTTTCATTTCATCTTATACTTTTTTTTTTCTCTCGACGGGGAAAATCATCATTGACGAAACCCGCTCTTGGGTGGAGCGGGAGACAGTGTCAGAGTCTTACTGACTAAAAACCCCGCGCCGTTCCTTCTAGCCTTCATACCGGGGCTCTAGTTTCCTTTCGGATAACCTCGACCCCGGTCATCTTATACTTTATAATTTTACGATGCTAAATACGTAGTCTCGTGATTTGTTTGTAAACAGTTATGATCTCTGAGTTGTCTTGGTAGTTATAGTTTTAGTTTTGAAAAACAGTATTTTCAGCTTTATAATTTTTCCACAGTATGGACACAGGGCTCCTCTCTATAAGAAGAAATGAGCCGTCCACAACGCGAGCTCAGTGCGTGTTGGTGGATGTCACTGGTTTTAGAATTTTTCGTCACCATTTGACGGTAGTCGTTTTGACCGGTGGTAGTTTTGAACCGGACCGTTTCCACTAGGCTACGCTACTCCCATTTTGCAAAAGGTGTAAAATATCAGGTTATAAAGTTACCAGAAGTAAATACCAATTTGTAAAATATCTTAATCGAAATAAAATGGATTCGGTCCAAGAAAATGGCTTTGTAACATAACAACATACCACAGCTTTCTATGACAAATGTTTTTAGCGAGGGTAACTGTTGTAATTTATCGGAAGTACTTAGTTTCTTTATTTTTAATGTAAAACACACGGAATGAAACACGTTATTCCGACATATTTTCTTTTGTTTAGCATATTTTCAGGGGCGTCTCGTTTTCAGGGTTTCGGAAATGTTATGTAAGTTATTATTATTCATAATGTACCTTTAGTGGCTAAAGTGATTGATGAGTGATTGTAATCGAATAATAAACACAAAACGAGATTAGAAAAAGTATGTAATAAAAATAAGTAAATTAAGTTTTTTTTCATGGTGTAGAATAGTGCTTGACTGCGATGCCACCTGATGGTAAGCAGTGAAGCAATCGTTGTTGGTGAAACGCACTAGTCTAGTGCACTATAGCTAGTATCTCTACCTACTAACATTATATCCCGCTCCGCCCAAGAGCAGGGGATGCCATTACATGATTTTCATACCGGAAAAAAAGTACCTCTACCTAGTTTGTCTACAAATTCTAAAATAAAATATATAGGTACGAGTATCTACTGAAGTCCTACTACGACCTCTAAACTATTTGAGGACCTAAACTGAACTGTTAAAGTAATGGAACTATATAAGGTGTACTTCAGTTACAGCTTCACCTGGCTCCACCTCTCTTTCGCGCTCGCACGCTGACATTTTAACACGTCATGGTAAGGCTTTAGTTCTATAATTTAATTAGTTAAATTAATGTTTTTTATGAAGTCCATTTGCATCTAAGTATTTTACGACACATTTTTATATTATTTCTAATAATGAGTTTCCTTGAAAAACTGTAATAAAACTGCACTGGCTTTAAGTTAACCTTGTGTGCATTAGCTACCAATTAGGTTGTGAGTAATTAAGGTAGCTTATGAAAATCGCATGTTTAGAATAAACCCCGGAACAAAGTAAGACGAATAAATGTAATATTAGTAGGTATATCGTTCTAGGTCATCGGTGCAACTCTTTTGTGCTTAACAGTAATATGCTTTGGCTCATTATTTGTCACGCGAGAACTGTTTTTAGAGTTCTTTAGTGTAAAATTGACCTCGTAGGAGTCAGACTTCTAGAACAAGACTAAGGAATTATGAGCTTAAGGTGCAAGCTCCATGGGTAGTCCGAAAGGGATTCCCGGGGTCCAGGAAGGCAAGGCAAAATATACCCTTTCGTTGTTGAAACCTCTACGGTCCGGAGTAAGTGTTTTGCCTCGTCATATATACCGTGCACATCGAAGGGCTGGAACAATTTGTCTGCTGCGGTCTTTCCGTCCGATTATAATTTAGGTGCCTTCAAGGCTAGAGTGAATAGGCTCTAACTCTTAAGATACCATTAATTATAGACACAATAGTAAGACAATGACAGCGCGAACGCCTGGCGTTCGCTTGGCGTTTAATGAATAAACTAGTGCGCCTCACCATCAACGATTGAATCACTGCTTACCATCAGGTGGGATCGCAGTCAAGCACTATAGTTTACATATATCAGATAAAAAAAAGAAGGAACATAGGAACGGGTTTTTGTCAGTAAAAGTCTGACTTGCTGACAATGGCTCCACCCTAGACCGGGAGATTAGATGATTTCCCATAAAAAAAAAATAATATAAAAAGGTGAAACCTATGGGCCCAAGCGTTGGTTTCTCGCAAGATAGCGTTGAATTAAAAAATTATCATTTATTTTGTTTTTACTGTGTGGGAGCCTTATTATGTGAAAGAAATGGTTTTTTTTTTCAAAATCATTAAAAAACATCATATCAAAATAATTCTTGAAATTTTTGCCTCAAAATCTAATTCTGACTATTCATGTCAAGTACTATTTCCTTAAAATTTTACTTGCATGCTTACATAATAATATTGCGATGAATTTTAATTTGGTATTATAATATTTTTTCCTTAATGATTTGTGTGGCAATTGGCAAAACAGCACACTATTCAATTTTTAAGAGGTTGTATGTTTACAAATAAATGATTCTGATGCTTGATTTAATGATTCTTGTATGTTTGTATTTACTAAAAACAAGATGAAATTAAATTGTTTACTTCAGCGCCATCCAGAATCAGCGCCAACTCTATCACTCTGTGCTCGACGCACTAATTGGTCGTAGGTTAAGTTGCGCTGACGCTGGTCGAAATATCATCGGTATGATACCGACGATATCATACCGACGTACACTTCAAAGCCAAGTAAGTTACAGCAATAACTAATTATAACACTTTAAATGACAGAAAACTAAAAAAAAAAATCAAAACATAATCCGATAACCGCTCATAGCAAATTTGAACTGATTATAGTAAGCGCGTCATAGAGGGCGTCTCGCAATATGCGTAAAAATTTCATTGATAAAATTTCCGAAGCCTGGCATTTTTTACCTTAAAACTGTTCGACGAGTGTTTTCACACATTATAATATTTACTCACACAAACTCACATTTTTTGTGTTTTTATAGGGAAAAGTGAAATGGAAAAGCAAGCCCGGTAAATGCCTTATGCGTTAGAGCGAGATCGGAGATGGCAACGTTGTTACGTTCCATCACCCGTGCGTTTCGAATTGCGACAAAACTGATCATAACGCGAACCCGACCAACGCGCAACGTCACAATTATTATTCAATTGTCCTTATATGTTGTGACTATTTAATTTAGTCGGATTCGCGATTCACTTATATCTCGATTTGGACCGCTGGGTAAGTTGCATAGAACTTGTATTAGCGTATCGTAACTAATGAATACATTTTCAATTACGCGCGAAGTTTAAAGTTTAGATTTTATTTTAAATAATTATTTTATTAAGTTCAATGACTTAGATGTTAGGTGTCATGAAATTTTACCGCAAGCCGGGCTTTTTTGCTTGTATTGCTCGCACGTCCCTGGTTAGGATAGGTTATGTACCTAATTTCTTATTAAAATTAACTGAGAATTTTTTGATAAAAGTTGACGACCTGTTATAATAAAATGTTATTTAACTTTGATTATTAATAAATTAAATAGTTAGTGCTGTATTAAAAAGTATTTTTTTTTTCACGCTTTGTCTATTCTCGGTCTCGGCTCTCGGTCTCGGCCGAGATAGTATTATATTGTCGGTCTCGGTCTCGGTCTCGGTCTCGGCCGAGAACGAAAAACCCATCTCGGTCGAGCCTTATCGGTATCACATTCGCTGATCCTTGAACGAAAAGGGGGAAAGGAAGGTAAAAGTCTGATAGCCAATCTTACCAGTGAAATATTTGAGTAAATCACGGAATTACCGAATGCTGAGTGTTTTCAGGAGTTATCACTCTTTTTTTGCATTGCTTCTTCATCAAACACTGGGGTTAATTGCGTTAGATGACGCAACAAGCTTTTAAATCATGCTCGTTGACGACCTTAACGACCTGCAGTTTTCAGATCTATACGAGACGTACCGTTCGCAAAATAGGTATTGGTCAGAAAAAGTATAGTTTGAGAGCTTCGACACGAAAAGAAGAAGAAGATGAAGAAGCTCCATTTTTTAGATGAACTGTTTGTATTACCATGCACTATGTTATGTTTTTGTATACAATAAATAATAACTTATAATAGAGAACATTTGGACGGTAAGCCGATCCCAACTATCAACATACTGGAAAAAAGGCTAGGAAGATGATGAATTTGCTGCTATTATTATTATTTTATTGTATTTCTTCTATTGTCTCTTTTTCAATATGTGAGTCATAAATTCAATAATTGGGAACACCCAATCTTAGGATTCATTTGTGTGCAAAAAGGTGAGCCAATACGTTTTTCTTACTGTGCTTACCATATACTTAATTGTTTCGACTGTAGGATGAAACCAGACGAAACATTGAGTCAAATGGTTGCCGTTGTCAACAGTCTTGAAACAGTCCCTTACATCTAAATCAAGGGCTTGTCAGGTGAAAGTCCACTACGGATAGCACGGCTTGCCAATATCAATGAAATAATTTATCTCTAATCTTGCTCAATCAACGCCTGCTCCGAATGGATTGACGGACTTGCGTCACAATAAGAAGATATGTCTGACGTCGATGGGTTTGAATTGGTTTTTAAATAGATAAAGGTTAGATTATGAGGTTTTTTAAGCTATTGCATAGCTTCTATCGCGGGCCTTGAGCGTGGAGACCGAATCCAGAAATTCCGTAACGAAAAAAACCTAACACCCCCCACTAAATGGTTGTCATGGCAACTTGTCAACTTCAATCACAAATAATATTTTTCTATGATAATTGCATTATGTTGATAAAAAATGCTATGCAATAGCTTTACCGCGGCAGTCTCCGAGTGCCAACGTCTTTTTTTTATATTTACAGTAATTGTTTTCAGGGCTCTTGCTTGCTGGTTACCTATATAAAATTAGATAGTATCTCAACAATGATCGGATATTAAGAACACAATGGTTAAACAAGACTCTTGTGATTCAAGACTTTTACTGATTTTGCGAACTAATAATACTACTTCCTTACTTTACTCTTTTTTATTATTGGTGTGCTCGCATGGAAAGCGACGATGTGGTGGACGATTAAAAATGCTTGTCTATATGTAACCTATAATATAATCACTCTCAATAATGGATATTATAATTCGAGAAACTGCACTGGATTCTATGAATTTATGTTAGATCGTAGGTTGTCTTATGTCGAACCAGTTTCTGTTACCAGATTCACTCTTAATTCTTAATTGTACGCCGAAACTTAACATACCTAGTAGGTACACAACTACACAGTGATAAGACAATACATGTACCTATATACGAAGGTGAGCTTAACTCAATGATGACTTTTCTCCCAGCAAACCTATGTCTAATACTCTAACCTCTAGGTTAGAGTTATAGATATAAGAAAGATCACATTCGAGGGTAGGATTCCATGTACAATAAAAGCGACACTTAAATTGAAAATATAATAGATATAGGTATACATGCTAATTAATACTAATACTAATACATAACATATGAATGGAAGTGCTCTTTATTTCTGTCGAAAGTTTCGCCCGTGTGAAAGTATAAAGTATTAAAAATAAAGAGTATCTTATGTCCTTTTACCCGTGGATCAAATTGTATAAAATCTGTTGAGTCGTTAAACGTGAAGAGGACACACACTGTGACATTTTTTCTATAATGTTAGTGTGGTCAAGACAGTAAAAAAGCGACTCTACATAGTGACTGACTGATTATTGAAAATGAAAACTCAACTACTGATCGTTTTGACAATATCATTTAGTCGTCTTTTGCAATCCCACAAATGGATTAACCAGTTGTTTGAACTGAATCTAAACCTTAGTAAGTAAGCAAACAGTTCCTGTCTTAGAATGTTTGTTTCCACATGCATTTGAAATGTTTGGGGCATTAGCGATTTGGACGCTGCTAAATGTGTTAGACGATACGGAGGAACTGTTGTTTATATCTGGTGTTACGACTAGCCCTTTTAGGATTTATTTTTATCGTTATTATACACTAAGTACTGTACTAGAAAAGCTGTATCTTGACTCAATCTGATGTCATTCGAAAATTCACAAGGATTTTCGATCCATAAAGCACACGCATGTTTCTATTGCATCTTGAATTATTCTCGCAAATATCTTCGAAATCCCTAACGCAGATTTATAACAGCAAGGAATGTAAAAAGAGCGTCAACCTCATTATTTCTTTTAATACAAAAGAGTGCTGCAAAAAAAAAAAAAAACAAACAAATCACGTCCCGACTAAATTACAATTTGTTTCAATCGCTTCAATTAGAGTGATTCAGTTTGTTTCATCATTATGGCGCTAGGAATCATAACTAGGCTATTTATAAAGATGTGCACTAATAAATTGTTCTATTTTTGTTCTTGATTGCCTATGATTTGTTCGTTGTTTATGATCTATGCGTCATCCTGACTTTTCTACTGAACCAGTTACAAAACCAATCAAAACACAACCATTTATTAACAATAGTTCAAAGTTTGCCGGAGCCTAATTTTTTTTGAGGTAGGAAGTCGTCAAATGACTTCTCCCACTTAAGGTGGAGTGAGAGACCGTGTGACAGTTATTGCTCGCTAAAACCCACTTATGTTACTTCAAGCTTTTTGCGTTTTAGGACCACGGTAACTCTTTCAAACGTTCCAGCAGGAGGAGGAGGAGGTTCGTCTCTGAGACCGTAAAAGCATCACAACGCGCGCCAAAATACAAGTTATGGACTTAACCCAGAAAGTCACAAAAGTTAAGTAGGAGCCGGCCAGACATATAAAATGAGAAATGGAGTAAAATAACTACCGATGCGAGACGACATTGCGACAAAGGCGAAGATAGACTAGGGCAACAATGCCTGGAAAATCATGGTAGTGGGCTGGGCATATGACTCGCAGAAGAGAAGATGCCGAAAGGTCTCAAAAGGTGATCCGAAGACCTGGTGTGGGTCACAGACTCACAGGACCAGTAATTGTGATGACACTTTGAGCAGGCCTAAGTCCAACAGTGGATGTCTTTTGGTTTGGAATGAGGGATGATGATGAAGGCGAAGATGGCGGGGCGAAATCAACTCCTACTGCAAAGACTGGAAAAGCAGAAAATATGAGTAATTATTTGTAAAATGGAGATCATTGTCGTTCAGAGCGACAATATAGATAAGCTGTTAGATTAGATCAGAATAATGCTCAGTCTTACTATTTTATTACTCGAACGGTTAAGTTATGATGGGCATGCTAAAATAAACCTAAGTGCACATTGCTTGTATGTAATGAAAAAAGTGAAGAAGTTCTTTTTGCTTAAACTTTTGCAATATTTACCTATACAAAAAGATTGTATGCTGAATGTTTGGAATCAAATCTTCAAATCTTGATGCGATTTCAGTGTGTTTACTACTTGGTGAAGCAAACGAGCTAGAGCAGTTGTTATGTCTGTTTGTTCAAAGTAAATCAGAAGAAACGAAGAAAAATGTGGGTGCTTTATATGAAACGGGTGGGTGGAAATTATTTATACTTACTGGTCATTGACATTGTAATTTGGCAGAAAATTATATGTCTCTTAAACACATAGGTGCCGATTTCTCATCATTGTCTAAGAATTCGAAGAGAACTGCCTACCGTTCACGGTCTTCTGATTGTCATGGTTTTATTGCGTCCAATTTTCGCGTCTCTACAGTGAAGAGTTTAACTTAAAATAAGAGTAGGTACCTATTCCAAGGTATTTACCCTATGTAGTATTCTTTAATTGCCAAATCAATGCGGAAGTTTATAGGGCCTTCGCGATGGTTTGTTATTTATGAGCGTACCCGAAAGTTTAGGGTTATTAGCGGAAGAAATAATAGCAGCACGCAATTTGACAACGTATTATTACACGCACCTACTTATTTACCTGATATACTTTTTTTGAACCCTCAAATACTTTAGGACAAAAGAAATGCAAGTGTGTGAGAACATATTGAAAAAAAAAAAATTTTTTTTTGATTTAATGAAACTCGATAAAATGTTTAAGAAAAACTTTTCCCGATATGTCAACGACGACCCGATCTCAAACATGACTCTCGGGTAATTTAGAAAGCAATATAAGATGTATCAGGTTCTATAACTGTGCCCGGACGGAAACATGAATTTTATGGAATCTGGTGAACATCAGCGGTGAAGGTTTTCGTTTGATAATTGCGACTGTAAGTGTCGGTCGGACGAAGACGTCGCGACGGCCGCTCGGCTGGCGCGCGGCCAGGACGTCTGCCGGAGTGCGACCCGTAATATATGTGTGTATGCTCTAGCCTATCGCGTGATGGAAAAATATCAACATTGTTGCTCAAGTCACTACACGGGGTTGACGGACAACACATGCTCTGATTTATTTTGTCAGTCTAAAACGTATCGTATTTTAGGTCATTTTATTTTTTTTACATTAATATTCATTAGACTAGTTTTTAGTTTTAATTGAAAGGCGACTGTGAGTAGAGAGTTAATTTCACGAAACTAATTCGATTTTATGCTAGGTCGTGATACAATTTAACAGCTGCTATTTTTGCTGTCCTTCTTTTATAGTAGAATATTCGTACAAACTTGCTGTTTTTTTTTACTAGAGAAAATCATCTAATGACATCCCCCGCCCAAGAGGCGGTGTGGGAGATAGTGTCAGACTTTTACTGACTAAAAACTGTTCCTACGTTTTTGTACCTGGGTCGAATCTTCCTTTCAGAAGCCGACCACAGAGTTGGCCACAGTACTACAAGCTTCGACTCTGCTGGGCCCTTACGGTTTGCTGACAACCTTGAGGCGCGCGTGGAACAATGCGCGCGCCGTCGACGTCGAGTTGCTGCAGCGCTCACAGCACGAGCAATTACACTGCTCAACTCTTGGCTCACTCAGCACATAGATCTGGATATCTTCCATAATAAGCCATACCATATTACCATATTTAAGCCATTCATTTTTAAGTTTTTTGTAGTTTATATGTTTGTTTAGTTTGTTAGTTTTGTTTATAAGTCTTTAAGATTTTGGGATATAAGTATTTTGGTCCTGTACTGTAAACTTATACTTTAAAATAAATAAATAAACACATACTTTTTAACTCTAGTAAACAAAAATGAAATCAAAAATTAAAATATCTTCATCTACACTAATATTATAGAGGTAGAAGTTTGTTTTTTGTTTATAGGAGGTAATCTCTGGAAGTACTGGTCTGATTGCTAAAATTTTTTCACCGATAGGAAGCTGCTTTATTCCTGAGTCCTATGTTTTGAGTGACATAGGCTATATTTTATGTATGCAGGCGAAGCTGCGGGTAAAAGCTAGTCAAGAATATAATTATAAAGCTTTAAAGCTGCTTATAAGAAAGAAAAGTCTGATATCTTTGATGTCAATGGCCATGACACTCATAGGTCGTGCCATAGTAGACGACGTCTTGGCGGGAGATGCCGATTTATTTGTTTAAAAATGTTAATCTCGTTTGTTTTTCTACTGAATTTGATATTGTTTTCACAATTAGTATTCTATTATTGTATATTTATTGACAATCTGGTTAGATAAGAATAGTATATTGTGATACAAGTAGAGAAAGTTTGTCATTGCGACCGAGGCGAAAATCGCCCGAGATGCAGCAGGCAAGGGTTTTTTTTTTCTGTCGATGGGGAAAATCATCATTGACGAAACCCGTTCTTGGGTGGAGCGGGAGACAGTGTCAGAGTCTTACTGACTAAAAACCCCGCGCCGTTCCTTCTAGCCTTCATACCGGGGCTCTAGTTTCCTTTCGCATAACCCCGACCCCGGTAGGCTTCGACCCAGATGGGCCCCTCCTGTTGCTGACAACTCCTTGAGGCGCGCGGGAACAGTGCGCGCCGTCGACGCCTTGACTCGGTCCGGAAAGTTACCGGACGATCGGACAGCGAGCCACCCATAGCTCGCTGTCCACGAGCCCGCGTCTACGGTAGCTGGAAATCGAGGCTGGAACCCCGGCGCAAGGGTGTAACAAAGCGGAGTACTGCAGTGACAAAATTCTACGTGTATCAAACTTAATAAGATAGTAATATTATAAACAGTGTTTGACTGGCGACTTGTGGGGATCTCTTAGTCCCCAGCCTAATACTATAAATAAGTACAATAAATTGTGGCGTGGCAAGCCGACGCACTTTTTCGCACTAGTACGGAAAATAGTAAATTGCGTCTCTAAAAGCGGATAAGAGCGTGTTTGTTGGCATTATACACTCTCAGCGCCACATCTTCGTTTGTTATAAGATCGTTAATATAATATTTTAACTGTATGACATTTCTGGGTAGCCAGCCATTCTTTCAAGATACCAAACCATGTAAATGCGGGCGCGCTAGGTCAATGCCGCGGGAGCGCGCCGCACTCTGCAGCTGCTCCCCGCTTTTACAAATTTCACTAGATTAGTCTAGTCAAAAAAGTTATTTTACTACATCGTGCTCGTATCAAGGTTATTTTTCTAGTAAGACAGTTATGAACTGCTTTCATTTACTGCTATGTACTTATGTATTATGGGATATATAGGTACGTACAAAAGCGTTTTGGGAACACATTTATGATACAAGAGTTTAAGTCAAGAGTGAATAGGTTATCTACTTCTCGACAAGCGTGCTCCATCGTCGACCACATCATCGCTCAGGTGAGATAGTTGTTAAACGCGAGCCTATCTATAATAAAATATATACCTGCATAATATAATATGTAGGTTTAGCACCGAAAAACGGACGCGTTTAAAACGTGTAAAGCCGTTGGTCTTGCGAATGATGTCTCCACGGTCGTGACGGATTGGATCGTCCCATTGGACTACGAGAGTACAACACACGTACGAGAGTACGAACAGGGAGTTGACGCAGATACTTGTGCACTACTATATCTTCTGCCTTCCTGCGTTCTTGGCTGATCCTCGTTGATCAAATTTATAAAATTCAGTCGGCTTAAGTGTTAGAACTTAGAACTATACAGTTCTAACACTTCTATCACGGCTTCAACCAATTTACTGTGACTTAATTATCGAAGGAAGCCAAGAAAATATGGTTTGTTTTTTTTAGATATAGTATGAAAAAAGAGCTAGTAATGAAGATAGGAGAGAAGGAAGGAAAAAAGCGTGTTAAACCGATACCAAATAACATGGAGCAACGCTTTAAAAGATAATGATAAATATCCGGTTCAGTCGGATGATGGTCTAGTATGTAGTCCGTAGTATAATTGCTAGGTAGACAGACGACCTTAGATGTTTTAATAACAGGTACACCCTATAATTATCAATTGAGTGAGTCGCTTACCTCCAAAAGTTTGATGAGCATGTAATGATTGTAGAATCATCAACAGTTCATCACAGTAGACAGTAACGGTTTCATAGCAATAGTCATCATCGTCTTTCTTGCCCTAGTCCCGTTTTATTTGGGGTCCGCGCAACACGTTTTTTTCTTCCATTCTGTCCTGTCACTCGTCACGCTATCACTAACTCCCTTTTCTTTCATATCACTTCTCACACAATCCATCCATCTTTTCTTTGGCCTCCCTCTCCCCCTCTATCCACATGTAAACTTATCAGGTTTCTTAGCAATAGTATCTAATAATATAAGGCTAAGTTGTATTTTTAAATATTTTTATTGAATTATTTAAAAATGTAATTTACCCATACGTAAATTAAAACCATAAAAGGCTTTATCATGTTACTGAAAGACTTGAGTTTGACCACTAGCATGCATTGATATATGATCGAAAATGGAGCATGCTTGTCTAGAAGTAACCTATTCACTCTTAAATTAAATACCACCAGTGTATAGCTACCAGGGAACCAGGAAATTCAATGCGATTGTAACAATGAATATTGAAACGTTTTTAGTAACAAAAGCAGCATTTAGGGGCAAACTATTATTCCTTGTTCGACACATTACAGATTTCAAAGGGGTAACGACTGCTTAAACAACTGATCGGTATTTTGAATAGGTACATTGTTTAATTATGCAACCAGCTAACATAACAGTACGGTTAATTGACGGCACAGTTATCGCAGTGGTTGAGGGATTGTTCGATTCCCGCACGGAACAAACCCTACTGATAAGTTTTCCGGGTCATGTGAATTTAAATGATTGTGAACGCACTCACGATACAGGATTCTTAATTCTTTATTGTACACTATAAAAAACTTATAAAATAAGTGGATAACACAGTTCATGTACATAGGCGAGCTTAACTCAAAGATGAGTTTTCTTCCAGCAAATCTTTGAGCGATAGAGAGAGATGATAGAGGGTAAATGCTAAGTTTTTTTTTTAAGAAAAAAGGACTAATTATTATCTATACGTCTATAATAAATCTGTAGAAGTTTTTAGTTGTGCGCGCATCACCTAAAATGTACGAAATCTATGTAGGTTACTTTTATACATTAACTAGCGGTTGCTCACGGCTCTGCTCACATTAAATTCGGGGTAACACGGTTCCCCTGGAAAGTGGCGGGTTAGAAAAAGATAAAAAGTAGCCTATGTCACTCTCCATCTCTTAAACTATCTCCAGTTAAAAAATCACGTCAATTAATCACTCTGTTGTGCCGTGAAAGACGGACAAACAGACACACACACTTTCCCATTTATAATATTAGTATGGATATTGTGTATAACTTGATAGATATATTACATAGACTTTGTTTCACCGCAATCACTTGACTATATCAAAAGATATAGGTACTACATTCATTGACTGTTAGGCGGTACGCAGTTCGCGGGGACAGCTAGTACATTATAGGAAGTGGTTGGAAATGAAAATTTGTGCATTAGTATTACGGAAAAATAGATATCGATTTGATTTTTCCGTAAAACTTACGGATATACATACATATTTATCTTAAGCATTATTTACTCATGAGATAACGAACGGGGGACCGCCTTTTTCTTTCAGGAAATGCACTTCCTTGTCATATTCTCATCGCCAATTAACGATATATATCTGCAGTTAAGAATGTAATAAGTTCTAATTTATCAGGTGAAATTGCACAATGGATTTAGCAAAAAATACTTTTTACACCACCTGCTCGATAATGCCCTTTTATATATCATAAACCTCTCATCTAAAGCAAGTCTTATTGTCCATAGGGATTGAATGTAGTATGAACGTTCCTTAGGGAAAAATGTGTTTTTAATTTGGATCATATAACCAAAGAAATAAAATTTATACAAAAAAATGATAGAGCGGGAGTGAAACATGTGGAGTGATAGTTAACATTAATTGAGGACCATATGAGTGGGTCTTGTGAGTAAAGTATCATCATCATCATCAGCCTTTTTAATGTTCCCACTGCTGGGACTCAGACCTCCTCTCTAGGAGAGGGAATGGGCCATAATCCACCACGCGGGCCCAGTGCGTGTTGGTGAATGTCACATGTCTTCGAATTTTTGGTTCTAGGACATGCCGGTTTCCTCACGATGTTTTCCTTCACCGTTTTGAGAGCAGTGGTGATGAAATAAATTACACAAAGTAATGCGCCTGGCTGGGTTCGAACCCGCGACCTACAACTCGTAAGTCGGGGCCATTACCACTCGGCCACCACTGCTCTACTCGGCCACCACTGCTCGCGTGAGTAAAGCAAAGAAGGATATTTATTTATTTTATATATTTAATCTTCATGCAATACAAAATACATAGGCGGACTTAATGCCTTAGGCATTCTCTGCCAGTCAACCTAGGGTGGTGAAGAGACAGTACAAGGTGTAAGGGACAGTCCTCCGCAAACTTTAAGGTCTTGCTCAGTAGACGAAACTGAACAACCTTCCAATTTTTTTTTTCAGGAAACGAAAATACAAATTGTCCATTCAAGGTTTTAATTTTGTATGGTGAGGCGGATTTTTTTTTTCGTTTCCTGAAAAAAAATTTGTGGAAGTTTGTTCAGTTTCGTCTACTGAGCAAGGCCTTAAAGTTTGCGGAGGGCTGTCCCTTACACCTGGTATATTTGACTTGCATTCGAAAAGTCATCCTCGGGTTTCCCTTTCGGAAGCGAACCCATGGCCTGAGTAGACTTCGGCCCTGTTGGGATACGATTTTGCTGACATGTCTTTGAGGCGTGCATGGAACACTACGCGCCATTAATGACTCGACGTCGCTCAGTTACCGGACAGCCGGATGGCGAGCTATTCATTGCTTGCTGTCTGCAGGCATGGGCCTACGGTGGTCTAAAATCGGGGTCGGGTTTCCGGTGGCTGGGTCATAAGGAAGTCTGTTCCCTCCCTCGTGAGCCCGCCTCCTTCGTTAGCATTACTGTTTTGCAGAAGGAGGCGACCGCCTGCCATTCCTGATCGCTCCTGACAATGGCCTGTACCGGTACACCACTACCGCGTCCTCCGTGCAGTCCGCACAATGATGACACCCGGGTGTTTTTTCCGCACGAATCCGGTGTAGGAACCTACAGCTGAGGACCTGCGTCATGCGGAAGGTGAGGACGACGTGACGTCTTTCCAGCCACGCCTCAAAGACCACTAGTTACCACCATGATTATGGCGTGCCCAGCACAGCTCTGGGTAATAATGACTTGCTTTATGTTAGGTTTGTAAGATATATAAATTGACGTTTTCGAACAGGTGGTAAACAAATATATGTATTCGAATATAAATATATTTTTAAACCACAACTTATTTATATATTTTTCTATTTTCATACGTCATTGGTCTTTAAAAATAATTGAGTAAGTATAATACATTTTCTTGTAAATATTTAAAATTGGTTATACTTTGGCCTTTGGCACCGGAAGAGACATCGGGAACTTGAATCCGAGGCGAAATAAAGACTATAGTTTTAAAAGCAATCGCGGTAGATGTTAGCCAAGCTGATGAACTAATTACTGTTTCATTGCCATCGAAGAAAGTTCTATATAGAGGACTAGCTTCTACCAACGGCCTTGCTCGTCCAAGTCCAAGTAGTTTTGGTTGTGCGTTGATATGTCAGTCAGTCAGTTTCCCCTCTTATATAATTATATAGATATATAGGTACATTAATTTTATATTAATTGTGTTTGTGTGAAAGACAAAACGTCTCGAAATCTAAATATGTACTTCAATAAAAAGTACACAAAATGTACCTTCTCATGATATGTCATGAGAAGGTATATTCCGTATATTTTTTCATATTGCATATCATTACAACGTGTCACGTCCGGTAGTATGTTTGTGATCACACATGATGACAGAAAAACTCGAGTGCAAAATAGTTCAATGATATAAATAAAATTGCTTTTTATAACAGAATAAACGAAAATGCTGTGCCATGATCAGTGTCAACAATAATATAATAGTAGGATATGCATGAAAAAACATATTTGTATCTAACCACAATTAGTATAGCAAAAATATACAAAAAAAGTATACTAATTGTGAAACAATATTAAGATTGGTAGATAAGCAAACCAAATAAAATAATTTTAAGAAAATATTTCTGTCTCTCTCGCCAAGATTCCGTTTTCAATGGCGGCCTTACGGGCGTCTCCCGCTCCACCCAAGAGCGGGTTTTATCATACGATGATTTTCCCCATCACAAAAAAAAAATGCATTTTACGTCAAAAACTATATCGGACTTCTCTTTCTTATTAGCAGCTATGCTATATATATATGCTATGCTAAGCTTTACAACTTCTTTGTTAACGAAGAAACTTTTTTTTCATATTGGTTAGCCAGAGCTTAAAACAATTGTAAGCATATTCCATACTAGCTGACCCGGCAAACTTCGTACCGCTAACATTTAATGAATGTAGTGTATCTTTCGATATAGTTAACCGATTGCAATAATTATTCTTGTATTCAGTAATATCTGTTTCAATTTCATTTCATTATGTTTTAATAATATCCTAATCAATTGTAATTTAATTTAATTTAATTGTTAATTTTGACTTTATCTTGGTTAATTTCAATTGTAAATGATTTTATATTATTGATGAGTTATTCTTTTTAATGGTAAATAATCTTAATTTAATTTATAATTAATCAATGTGATATGAATTAAATAATCTAATGTATTAATGCTGTGCCAAATCTCAATTTATTTTAATATCTTATCAACCTGATTGTGATATAATTTGTAATTCTATACTTTTAATTTAACTGCTGTGATGAATTTCCATTTTATTTATTAATGTCCTATTCTATTTTTCTTCAATTTGTGATTAGTTAAGTATAATTTAAATTATTATTATGTATAACCAAAAAAAGTGCATGTGGTGTTAGCCTATATTGAATTGCTACACTAATCAATGAAGATCCAAAATTGAATGTCATATAAATGTATTGTGTAAGCAGTTGTTGGCTGACCAAATAAATAAATAAATTGCAATGAAACAAAACCTAAATAATATATCAAGTCATACACAACTTTAATGTATAAAATTAATCTACGTCGATTTCATACATTTTACGTGATGCGCGCACAACTAAAAACTTCTACAGATTTATTTTATGTATAGATTGAAATGAAAACAGCCCGCCTAACCAACTTACAACCGTTTCGCTTGCGTCGAACGCTTCGAGTTGACCTTGCCGCCAATTCTTTTGTTCTGACCACGTGATTGAGCGTTGAGACGACGTTATACCCGTACATTTGAAACTTTCTACAAGCGTTAACTATTGCAGATTAGCAACTTGGCTAGGGGTACAGTTCCTTTACCTACGTTCAACGTAACGTTTGTTTTCTATTTACACCAAACGTATACACGTTTTGACGATCACATTACGTGAAAACCGTTGCAATAATATTTAACACTAGCTTTCCGCCCGCGGCTTCGCGCGCGTGGACTACAATTTATATCGCGCGGGCAGAGACCCGTGCTCAGCAGTGGAATTATAGATAGTCTATGTGTTATTCCAGTGTCTTTTCTACCTACCCACCAAATTTGATCTAAATCCGTTCAGTAGTTTTTGCGTGAAAGCGTAACAGACAGACAGACAGAGTTACTTTCGCATTTATAATATTAGTAGGGATTACTGTACTGGTAACAGTGTCGCCATGCATTATTATGACCTGCGTATGAGCATTATTATGAGCGAGAGCGTACACGCGCCAGACGCAACGCTAGCCGTTGCAAAGAGGTATTCAGAGCAAGGGTTTATTTCTGTTGTCACAGTTACCGCAGAGCACTTGAGTTATATTTGGGTTATTAGTGACGCAAATAGCTGTTATAAACGGGTTTAATTTTGGCGCGCCACTCTTCGAAAGCTATTGTTGTCAATAGGTCATTAGTGTCTTCGTCGACAAGGTTGGCTATCTGGATTACCTTTGATGTATATGATGCTGTTTAGTTCGGGTGAAATGTAACGCCGTTTCTCAGATACATTGGACAACGAGGTACCTTGATTATTTACAAGATGGATTTACTGGGGGCCATCAGTTACGTTTACTTTGTGATTGGCATTTTTATTTCGCCCAGTTTTTAGTGCGCTAATATTGTTACAATATTTTTATTTATTATACTTTATGCACTAAAACAGTACAAAGGCGGACTTAATGCTTTAGGCATTTTCTACCAGTCGACCTTAGGGTAGTGCAAAAATAAAACATGGCATTTTTTCTGTGGGTACTGTCAAATAAATCCTCACACTCTGGGTACTCACTACACTCTGGTATTTTACTGACTAAAACCCACCTGTGATCCTGCAGTTGCCCTTTGCATTCCATGGCCACGTTAATTCTTTCAAACAATCCCGAAACCCCGTCAGGTATCAGCTCTAAGTGGGCCCTTTTGCTGACATCTCTATGAGGCACACGTGGAACACAATGCGCCCTTGACTCCGGCCTGGCCTTTACCAGACGGCGAGCTCCCCATAACTCGTCTTCTGCAAGCCCACGCCTTGTAACAATACATTACGTTTCAGTTTTTTCTTGTCAGCTATTGTTTTATAAATTCGGATAATCTTTCGGTTGACAAATGGAGGTGTGGGTGAAATTATGTTTGGCACGCTCACTGTTTTTAATAATTAGCGACTCGCTTTTAATAGTTTACACCAAGAATTTTGTTTTTGTCTACTTTCTAAGGGTTTGTTCTGAAAACATGAATGTTATTTTTGTGTGTAGCATATTAGGGTTTTACTACCTTAGTAAACATATTGGTTATTACTAGTTTTTGCCCCGTTTTTGTTTTAATAAAAATTAAAGTGATGAAGCATGAGGTCACGACCCTCAGCATTTAGGAATACGACGCAAGGAGGAGGAGGAGTTTTTGGTCGCGGCTTCGCTAAATGCAAAGTAAGGTTTAAATAAAAGGCATCTATTTCCATAATAAGGTTATTAATATTAAAGTCACGGAACAGTAGGTGTTTTGAACCGACATACCATCGAACTAATGAGCAATCGTTGTAGGGTTTATCGCAACAGGATTTTCCGCACAAACGTTACATCGCACCAATAAAGCATCGATGGAATAAAACATCGTACAATTGTATTATCGACAAATCGTGTTCGATATCATAAAAATCGAATCATCAAGGTTCGCAGTCAAATAGGAAACTCCCAATAAATATAACCTATCATCATCATCATATTAGCCCAAAGACGTCTATTCCTGGACATAGGCCTCCCCCAAGCGTTGCCTCCACGACCGGTCCTGTGCGTCACGCATCCATTGGATTCCAACGACCCTGACCAGGTCATCGGTCCACCTTGTAATATAACCTATGCCACTTAGGAATCTGTTTCTAAAAGGAAGATTCGACCCCAGTACGAAAGACAACGGGGGAACAGGAGTGGGTATTTAGTCAGTGAAACTCTGATACTATCTCCCACTCCGCCCAAGAGTGGGAGATGTCATTGGATGTTTTTCCCACTGACAAAAACGTCAGAAAAAGTCTAACACGTGGGAGGGTGTGTCAGGCGCAACTTTCTATCGGTGAAAAGTTTTAGCAATCGGACCACGTTTTCAGAGATTACCTCCTACAAACAAAAAACAAACTAACAACTCTTTTTGTAATATTAGTTGTAGATATTTAAACTCTTTATAATATTGGTATATGTATCTAGGCTGTAAATGTTTGCTAATACAACACAGTCTGAGACCATCCAGCGCTGGACTTTTCCCCACACACGCAAAAGTTCACGGTCTAATTTGAAGTAGATACGAGGGTACGAAGGTTTTATACTAGGGTAGTAAAACAAGGTGCAGTTGCTTAGGAAATCCAGTGTCTGTTGAAGCTTGTTCTAGATATTGAATGATAGTTTCCGTCCTATTTAGGTTTCTAGGTCTTTCAGAAAAAGCTTCAATATTCGAACTGGGAACCAGACTGCTAAGTCAATGTTTTGTGTTGACTGTGGGAAACTTCTTAATTTATTGTAGCTTCTGTGGTTTTTTTTGGGCGGGAAAATATCTAATGACTTTCAGTTTAGGGTGGAGATAAATGTCTGACACACCCCTCACGTGTTAGACTTTTTCTGACGTTTTTTTATCAGTGGGAAAATCATTCAATGTCATCTCCCACTCTTGGGCGGAGTCGGAGATAGTGGCAGACTTTCACTGACTAAATACCCACTCCTGTTCCCCCGTTGTCTTTCGTACCGGGGTCGAATCATCCTTTTAGAAACAGATTCCTGGCTCCAGTAGGATTCGCCTCGGCTCCTACGGTTTGCTGATAACTCCTTGAGGAGACTTTTACTGACTAAAACTCACTTATTTGCCTTGCTTCCCAGGATTCTGAGGTCTCATTTTGGACAACCCATGGCCACAGTTATCTTCGACACTGCTCGGCCCCTGCGGTTGTTGACAATTGTTTAAGGCGCGCGTGGCTTTTGTGACAAAGTTAGATAATTTTGACATTATCTCACGTAGGAAATCATCAAATGACTTTTTCCGTTCTGGGCGGACCGAGAGAGAGATGACTTTAACTATCTAAACTCTCTCTGTGTTCTTTCAGTTGTCTTTTGCTACGGACATTGTGACTCTTTGGAACAACCCCGACATCCACGGCCATAATTTTACCTAAGAACTAAATAATATAATAATAATACGCACGCGGAACGCGTTTTTTGCATTTTGATATTTTCTGCATGTAGAGCAAACCCATATGCGTAATGACATCCGTGCGATATAAAAAAACCTTTTCACACCACCTGCTCGATAATGCCGTTTTATACGTCATACAAACCTCACTTAAAGCAAGTCATTATATCCCTACGGAGATAATGCAAAATGGCCGATCCCTAGGGAATAATGAGATTTGAATTTGGAACATCAAAAATCGTTAACATTGTGAATTAAAATGTACGTACATCGAACAAGTTGACTCGAAATTCAAACTGGCCACTAACAGAAAAAAAGAAAATAGGATAAAACGTGCTTACTGACGGGAGCTTCTTAGAAAATTGAAACTATAGAATCTTGGAATAGTGAATTTTGTTTGTTTGATGAACTTGTAAATATAATACTTATATTTCTCTAATTTATGATTTGGTAGACCAAATTGTCTTTTAATTACCTCACAGATGGTGTAAAAAGTAGAGTATGCACACGGGGATAAAGCTGTCTTTGTCTTGGGCGGCTTGAATTCCTCACTTCACTCAGGTTTCTTTATTAACTCCCACGCAATGCTCGGAAATTAATTATATAGATCCCTCACTAACGTTCGGGATTAAAATCAGCAATCTTTGTTTCGTTCGGAATTCAACATGCCACTCGCGACTTAAAGACACTGCTTTATCCCCTAGTCACATAATTTACTATTATACAGTCTAATTAGAAAATTAAGTTACAACCATAATTTAAGCACAGAAATTTTATTTAAATACACTTAAGTAGCGTCTTTTAAAAGAAATTAGTTATCCTAATAGTAGGCAAAAATATGGGTATCGAGGTTCTACATTGGTAGCGTATCGGTATTGGTATCCACGAAGCACACTCAAACACTAGTGACGCAATAAAGATTTATCAAGTACTAGCTTTAGACTGCGGCTTCGCCCGCATACATGAAATATAGCCTATGTCACTCAGGAATAAAGCAGCTTTCTATCAATGAAAATATTTTAGCAATCGGACCAGTACTTTCAGAGATTACCTCCTACAAACAAAAAAAACAAACTTTATCTCTTTATAATATTACTAGCATTTGCCCGCAGCTTCGCCTGCGTACTTAAAATATAGCCTATGACACTCCGGATTAAAGCAGCTTTCTATCGGTGAAAAAATTTTAGCAATTAGACCAGTACTTCTAGAGATTACCCCCTACATACAAACTTACACCTCTTTATAATATTAGTATGGATAAGTGTAAGTAGATAATACTTTATTATTTTATGGTAAAACAAATAGGAGCTAAAATCAATTCAGCAGTCGATTCAGAACATACTACTTTTAGGATGTGCGTTTATATTTGTGCTTACTTTAAAGTCTATTGGCATATGGAAAGAGATTGTGCATATAAACCAAATTCCCTCCTTTTCTCCCCCTTAAGGACATGCAATTCGACATACATTACGCGATTATGACGTTGTTACATATTTTTCATTTAGATATTTTGGAAACACAGTAAGCTTGTGGATATTTTCTAGGCTTTTATTGATATCAATTTGTAAATTTGTGTAAAACTAAAAAAGTTGTAGTAGTAAAGACCTTTGAAAATCGGCTATTTTGCATGATATATAATCAAAATCTAATTAAAAATATAACAATAAAAGCCTTGCAAGTTAAATCAAGATTCTGAATGACCATAATTTTTTTCAAAAACATATTAAGGGTTTTAAAAAAACACTGTTTTCCTGGAACTAATTTTATGAAATATTCGAGTAAATCACGGAATTACTGAATGCTAACGGAGTTTTTAGGCGATAGCTCTCTTTTTTCGCGTTACCTCTTCGTCAAACATCCCATTGGATTGCGATAAATTAAGTAACAAGTTTTGAACCCATGCACGATGTTGACGGTAGGCGAGTGGAAAAGGAGCCTCTTAAAGGTATAATTACCAAAAACCCCTTCTTAGTGTTCGCCTACGTCATAAAATGAATTCGTACACAAAATTTAATTTTCCTATTCCCAGTAATTTCAGCTGTGCGTTGTTATGTCAGTCAATCAGTTTCTCATTATATATTTATAGATAAAAGGATTTTTTGATGGCATAAAGCAGAACTACACTGTTATTTTAAAATAGTACTGACATAGTTATGTGCAAATAGCGACACTTCTCAGAATTCATAATATTTACATCTGTGATTAAAAGTAGGCTACTTACAAATAAGTAAAAAATATTTGTTTTAACAAAAAGGTTACTAGGATGTAACAGTTACCTACAATTTATTTTTACCTAATTGTCTTCAGATACTTCTGATTATCACATGATTTTAGAGGTTTAGATACCTGTTTTTTTGTGTTTGTGTAATAGTGACATGTATCAACGCTGATTGAAAACTCGTTTGTCTTTACATCTTCACTCGATTGTGGAAGTGTTAACGAGTAAGTTGGAGGGCCAGTATACGGGACTGGCCCTCCAACTCACTCGCTATACATATTTCGGATGAGTTGTGGTCACAAATAGCCACTGATGTTAGGTGACATCGGAACTGAATAGGATGGAATGGAACTGGAAGACAAAGGGCAACTGAAAAAACACAGTTGGGTTTTAGTCAGTTTAACTCTGACATTTTCTCTCCCTCCACCCAGAGCGGGAGAAGTTACTTGATGATTTCTCACTCAAAAACTTAATTGCCGCAGACTACTTCAAAGTTGAAGTCACAAATTTCACTACTACTGAAAGGACTAGCCCACAATAACATATTTAAGAACAGAATTGCATGGAAAAGGGGAGAGATGTCTTTAGTATTAATTATTTATTTATGCTGACAAGAAACTAATTTATTTTAATAATAAAAAGAAAACGATTTCCAGCGAAGGCGAGGCGAGAGAATTTCATTCATTCGAGCCCTAGAGGCAGAGACAGGACTGCCCATGCCATCTAACCAGAATTCGAATAAAAGCCCATTTAATCACCGAATCATGTTTGAAAGCTTTAATAAATCTACACTAATATTATAAAGAGGGAAAATTTGTATTTTTGTGTGTATGTTTGTAATTAATAAACTCAAAAACTACTGTGGCGATTTCAAAGAATCTTTCACCATTGGATAGCTACATTCACCCTGAGTAACACAGCCTATATTTATTGCCCGTGCGAAGCCGGGAAGGGCCACTAGTATAATAATAAAGTTAATACTTCTAGGATCCTATTGGTCTTTGCCCAGCACTGGGACAATACAGCTTAGATAAACAGATATTTGTTTATAATTAAACCTGGTCAAGCGCATTAGAAATTAGGACGAGACAGTTTAAACTCAAGGTTTCTCGAACTGATTTGGCTCTTTGACAAAACCTAATCACTGGTATTGACAGATAATGGCATGTTTCTGAGTGAGTCGGATCTCTCCACCTGTGGTGAGATGTGTTGGTGTTTACCTAGCGGCCGCCAGCCTTGCCAGCGCCGCGGCCGTGGCGGTGACACCGGCGCGCGCGCAAGCGTCTAGCGTCTCGCGAGCTTGCCAGATTTACACACAAATATATATACCCGAAATTTATATTTATATGGGAACACTGAATCTCGTTTTATATGGAGCAGACGCTGAGACAAACCAGGTAGACATTCACAATCTGATGCACTTGGGTCACATTAATTTACGACATTGTCATGTCCATGTTTCAGGTTCATCACATCGTTATTTGTCAAGGAGGAACCAGGGATTACTATGTTCTCGATCTCAGTTTGTCATAGATTCTTATCATGTTTCTCTTTGTTTAATTTTAAACTCACAAATACAGTCTAGATGAGCTAAACAAGGTGAGTGATGTTTTTTGGTTGGAGTAGTTTTATTTTATTTTAAAGGGCTCTAATGGAATTAGTTGAGTAAGAAATAAAGTATTTGTAGCTTAAATAGGTAAGGGTTGAAACAAACTTTCCGTACAAACATTTTCATTTCCATAGGTATTAGAGAAAAATTCTCTACATCTAATTGCTCACATAACTAAATTAGTTATTTGTAAATTAATTACAATGTTTCTGTTATGTATGTAGTACCGAATTAACAATGGGCAGACGTCATAAATTGCGTGCCCATTAGAATTATTTTTGTAGCTCATTTCTAGGTCCCAACGAAACTTTGCGATTGATGATAACATTTTTCGTATTTTTGTTTATTTTTATGGTATGTAGTGGTTGGGGTTTAAACAGAGTGGTTTTAAGCATTCGTCATAAACGAACCTCGCGCACTCTAGCAGGTCCCTGTCGGGCGTGAAGGCATCTCCTCCGGTCAGCGCCAGCACCGCCACCAGCGGCGGCAGCAGGGTCCACATGGCGCTACGGTCGCCGGCGCCCGGCGTCACCGCGCGCGCATTGCACTGCACTCACTCGCCGGCTACACATGGTCACACATCACACACAGAACAGTCCTCGTCTCCAGGCGGCACGGCTGAGCTCCGAGGATCAGCGAGCGCGACGCGATACTGCGCGACTGCGGCGGGTGGCCGATACCGCGGCGCGCGGGCGGGCGCGGTCACGGGCGCAACCTTCGCTTCCGCGCGATCTCACCCTGTGACGCGGCTGACGCGCGACGCGAGGAAACTATCGCTACGCAACCGACCACGAGACGAACGAGCGGCGTCTGCGACGATATGCAACGACGACGACCATTAACTAGTTAATTCATATTTGAGCACTGACCGACACGTCGCCGTCGCCGTGACGTGGCTGACCCACGTGCTTCACAAGTGATAACTAATTTTACACATCGAACTTACACGAGTAATTACAACTAAGCATAATGTTGATAGAGCCGGTGTTCGGTGCTGAGCGCGGGTAGTCGGCGTGTCGAGCTCGCGTGACAGAGCCTGCCGTGCCCAATCGTTAGACAACATTTGACTTTCGCAAATCTACTCGGAGTGACTGTAACAAAAGCGAATAAACTGCTAACAAGATATTAATTTCCAAGGGCATATAACCGCAAGCACAGTTATAACTGGTATATTTTTCAAAATACTCGTATTCATATTTTTCAATCCTGTAGCTGCACTAAATCCTGTGCTCATCGTTCTCCACCGCGCGTATATAATCCGCACATGAGAGCTGCTCTAGATATGAGTAATATTTCTGAGAAATAAATAACAGTTTTAACGCAAATTATTACTACACATTCGTTACCACATTTAGGCTTAGGGTTTTCATACATAAAAAAAAAAATTGGGCGTGGCAATAAGAAAAATAAGATGGTAGGTAAAATATATGTAATAGTGTGCCAAGCTTGCACTTAAATATTTGTTCATTGTTACGATATTTTGATGAGAGCAGGCACATAAGCAGCATTTGGGTGAAACCAGTAAATGAAGGGACGCTATCGGGCGCGCTCATCAGGTCGCGGTTTGCGTGCAACATTGAGGATTTATTTAATTTGCTCGCAACGTCAGCCGCGGTACACAAATAGAGAGAACCGTAAGGAGACGCCGCCTGTGCCGACGCTAAATTGATTCGAATGCCATTCAAAACGATCGGGGTTTATGGAGCCGCATGGATTATACCACGTTTGTATCTAATCTGTAAAACGCAATGTTGTTTGTTAACATTTTTACAGCAAAATAATTACAGTTATCATCAACCTTTACGAATCCTTCAGGCTTCAATGGATACCAAGAGAACTAACCCATTTCTTGTCATCAGCTTTAACACTTTCGTTGCAGACCTCGTGTGACAATTTCATTATTCATGTAACTGAAAAACATGAATATATTAGCATCGTATAATAAGTACATAATCACGTAGAGCCCTTCAACTATCTGACAAGCTTGGAACAGCTCCAACACGGGACGTGCACAATCCTACTCCATGTTATTTATTCGAGATAATCCCACTATGTTGGATTCAAAACTGCACTGGTGTATATGGGAGTGTTCGTTTATTAATATAACAAGGTATTAGGAACAGTAACGTAGGTACGATATCTACTAAACAGACAGTGAATGAACAGATGGTACCTACGTTACCAACAACTGAGGATAGTATATACTGCGAGCAGGTGTAACATAATATACCTGTCTAAAATATTTGTGTGTTTCTGTTCATTCTTTACTGAGGTTTCTTTTTAACTCACGTAGTAAACTGTATGTGTAATTGTGTATTCGATATGTTAGCAATTTTTTTTTGGGTTAAATTTTTCTATCTTAAGTTGCCCTTTGCGTTCCAGGGCAACTCTTCGAATAATCCTGCTGCCCTGGCTACCGTCAACTCAGGTCCAGGCCTCCATGTCGGACGGTGAGCAATGGGTAACTCGCTGTCGGTAAGCCTGCACATTGAAATGAACATTGCTACACAATAGCAATATTTTCGTAGGATTGGGCAGCCTAACATAGTATTGGCCATTTGGCACAAAAGAGAGACGATAGTTAGTAGCTACATCAAGTTGAGGATCTCCAAAAGCAGTGAGTCTATGTGATATGATATGATGGTGTGGAAATTTATGTTTGCTTATGACTTTTGGCCTAGTAAGACCCTCAACTAGTTCCACATATGTATACAGTCAACCACCACTACAACATATGTGGAACTGTCTTACCATCAGCTCTCATCATCATCATCATATCAGCCGAAAGACGTCCACTGCTGGACATAGGCCTCTCCCAAGCGTCGCCACAACGACCAGTCCTGTGTATTGCGCATCCATCGGATTCCCGCGACCCTGACCAGGTCATCGGTCCACCTTGTTGGAGGCCTTCCAACGCTGCGTCTTCCGGTACGTGACGCCACTCCAGAACCTTTCGTCCCCATCGACCATCTGTTCTGCGTGCAATGTGTCACTTAAGTTTGGCGCCTCAGGCCATCTGCTCTGTTAAACTATAATTCGGATATAAGGTACATCGAAGGACTGGAACCATGTGTCTGCAGCGGTCTTCCCGTTCGATTATAATTTAGGTATCTTCAAGACTAGAGTGAATATGCTCTATTCACTCACTATCATCGATAGCATCACTGCTTACCATCAAGTGGGATCGCACTGGTTTTATCCTTAGTAATATTATAAAAGCGAAAGTGAGTTTGTTTGTTTATTTGTTTGTTTGTTACGTCTTCACGCCTAAATGTCGAAACCGATTTTGATGAAACTTGGCACACGGATAGACCATATCCTGGAATAGGACATAGGATACTTTTTATCCCGGAAGTATGTTCCCTTGGCCGAAACCGCTAGGAGCAGCTAGTATCACTATAAAATAGGGTTTTCTAGAAGAGTTATAAAGGATAGCAGTGCGTCAATTACTTTTCAGCCAATAGGCATCAGCGTCAGCGAAAAGAACGATCATAAAGGTAGAACTACACTGTGCACACGTGTGCCACACACGTCAATCTGTGCGTCGGTCTCCATACATTTTATTTGGAAACTAGACTTGTAGAGCTACACTTGGCACACGCCACGCGACGTCGTTCTACGTACAAATCAAGAGTGATACACGTGTGCGTCGGTCTAATATGATTCTAGCTGTATACAAGTGCATATTGTAAGAAAGAAAAACTGGTATCCATGTTAAGTGTGTGTGTATAAGTAATTGCGAAACTACATACGTAGGAAAGATATTACGAGGTAGCCGAGCGGCAGTGGAGCGTGTCACGACGCTGCCGCGCTGTTCACTTGCACTTGATCGGATTCCCACCGTCCTAGCTGTTAGATAACCGTCGCCACTTCCCCCTGTGATCCACTTACTACAAACTACACGCATTTCTATATAAGTTCTGAAGTTAGGTTACAATGTACCTATTTGTAAACTATTATAAAAATAGCCTTTGTTTACTTACTATACTTACTATATGATATTACTAAAACCAGCACTGTATTTAATATAAATAACAGATGCAACTCAAACTCCGCGCCAAAATGGAAAACAGTTGTGCCAATCTAACAACTACAAAAAAACAAAAATATGAATTTGGAACCATAAACAAATCATCCATTCCCGATACTTTTTTTACTCTTTTTTTTTGTACATTGCGTTTACAAAACCTTATTTTTTTTTCGTTTTCACAAAAAAAAAAATTGTGTAAACGTTAATTTCAATACACTTAGGTACTTAAAAACCCGCTCTTATCCCATCGCTTTTAGGCACTCAATAGACTGTTTTCCACACTAGTGCAGAAAAGAGCGCGTGCTCGCCCCACCACATTGTTATTACATTTATCGTATCAGGCTGGGCGGGCGTTGATCCCCACGAGTCACCGGTTAACCTCCGTTTATTCATGTGTTCGTAAGACATCTTCTGCTATGAATTAGAAAGGTCTTCCTCAAGTATGTACCACATCAACTATCACTCCATCGGTCCATCTTAACGTGGGACGCCTTCTCATGGTCTCTCCCTGAAAATGGTTCCCATTTATGGACCTCCATCTACTATTAGTTCCATCTAGATGACACGACTTACTTGACTTAAGTTTCTGTGTCTCCTAGATGGGGTAGAGGGCGTCCGCACTATGCCGCTATCCAGTTCGGTCTTGAGCTTGGCGTTTTATTTCGCTCCAGGTATTTCTTATGTTCTTCGCCTCTGCGATGACAGTTCGTCAACAGGTCTGCTGCAACAGCAGAACTTGATGTGCCATCATGTTATCGTTAAGTCAGTCCGTCATTTTATAAGGTGCACAGTATCTGAAGATATGCAGAATAAAGAATAAGATAATGATGAACCTTCATCTGCCTGTCCTGATCCTACCTATCATTTAATGGACCCTTTACTGACCCACAGTAGGGTATTGGGTTTTTCTCCCTCCAAACATTTTCCCTGATCTTTTGTGAATTTGGACCTGTACTTTTAAAAGAAGTCCAGGATTTTTTAATTGGTATAAACTAGTGCTTGATGGTAAGCAGTAATGCAATCTCTAATGGTGAGGCGCACTAGTTTATTAAGAGCCTATTCACTCTAGCCTTGAAGACACCCAAGTTATAATCGGACGGGAAGAACGCAGCAGGCAAATTGTTCCAGTCCTTCGACGTACGTGGTATAAACGACGAGGCGAAACGCTTAGTCCGGACCGTAGAGGTTACTCATCGTACGTCGGGTTGTCCGATGGTAGAATTGAGATGGCGGAATCAAGTCATGCAATTGCTGTGCACACTCTCCAAAATGCATCCTGTAAAGGTTTTTGGCTACTACAGACACTCCTTTTCACTTTATATGAGTACGAGTATCGTCATCATGAAATTTATCCATGTTTTCTTAGGGCTCCCACTTCTTTGTTCATCACTATATACTTTCTGGTTTATTCTGACAAAAGAAAAACAAACGTAGCAAGGAAAAGTGGTGCGTGATTATTAAAAGGGCAAAAAACTTTGGGTTTTTACTCCAGGTATACTTATAGGTAAGTCGTTTAAAAAATGTAATCTAATGCTCATGAGTACCTTATCATCGTGGTCTGATAACATGATGATGATGCTACTTTGGCTGCAATAACGATATTCTAAGATCTTTCCTGATAAGAATTTCTTAATTTGTTTTAATTATCTTTTAATTTGTTTATAACAACATCGTAATATGTTAAATATTAGTTTTTTAATTATGATACTAAGAACTCATCTATCTAAATATATATTTTATTACCTTTTCATCAAATTCTATTTTTAACTGTTTCTAGAAAACAGTATAGTTATTATGATAAAACTGGATACGGGACATACAACGATCTCTTGCTTCGGCTTTGATACAGGCCATGGTTCGAAGCGAGGAGGAGTGGCTGGCGGTTGGCTCCTTCTGCGAAGTAGTAATGCTAGCAAAGGAGGAGGCAGCACGTGCACGCGTGAGGGACCGGCCCTCGCGCCCCTGCCGCCGAGATTACGATCCCGATTTCCGGCCGTAGGCGCGGGTTCGTCGCTGGTATGAAAGGCGACGAAGGAATAGGAAAAGGTTTTTAGTCAGCAACAGTCTGACTGTCCCGCTCCGCCCAAGAGCGGGGGATGTCATTGGACGATTTTCTCCCCAAAAAAAAAAGTAGCTGGTTATGATTGAAGCGGTAAACCCTACATCGCAACACTACAGAGTAAGTAATCACTATAGGCTCGGGCCCACACAGTTGTTCACAAAACATACACCGTCAATATTATAACCATTATAAAGGTAAGGTACTCATTGATTTAACGGTTGTGTGATAAGCTGTTTATATAACATGCATTATTAACAACAAATAGATTTGCATGCCAAATGACGGGCTCGTAAACTTTTGACTGGTTGTTTACGGTTCGCCACGACGACGGGTGACGGCGACGTTTGTTTGTACTTGCTTTAAACATTTTGCCATAGGCTGTATATTAATACTATGTTCGCTTGTGAAAGACAAAACCTTATAGTCAAGTTACAATCGTTTCTATTCTATTCTTTTGCGTGGAACGTCTCGAGTTGGCCACGTCTCCGAATCCTTTGTTTGGACGTCATCTCAACGCTCAGTCACTAGGTCCGAATAGAATCGGTTGTAACTTAAATAGGAGGGGAGGTTTCTCTTTAGGTGTCCAGAAGTCTTACCACGACGTTTAAAAATGTCAGTCGTGCAAGCGATAAAGAGGAGAGCAATACACCCTATATAGCTTCATCACTGTAACAGTTCAGTGTAGGTTGTCAAACGGCGTTACGAGCTCCCGGCTTAAGGAAGCAAGAGAGGCTTCGGCCTTAAAGATTCGCAAAAACCGTAGGCGCGAGCTTATGAACGACGACCAATGGGTTGTTTACCGTGCATCAAGAACCAAGCCCAGGTCGATGGCGCGGATCCTGGAAACCCCTTTTGAGTTCAGTCTAGGAGACATTTAGTCGAATTTAAAGAGAATTTAGCGCAACACACAATATATACATAGGTGCCATGAAGTAGTTTTTCTCCATTTCTGTGTTGTTACTTAGATTGGTAGAACATCCGAACGTTGAAATGTAGGATCCGTTCAGGACCCTCGAGACTCTTTCATATGTTATCGTTACCCTACCAGGCATCAGCCCTGCTGACGTCTCTTTGAGGCGCGTGTAGATACGCGCCGTCGACTCGAGCTCGGTCCTTACCGATCGGCTGAACGGCGAGCTAACCATTGATATCTTCCGAAAACCCGCTTACTGTGGCCGGGAATCGCCTTGCGACGGATATTTTCTTTCTCACTACACTACTGCGGTCATCTTCTTCGCTTACATTCTTTCGCCTGAATTTGAGACAGGAATCTCCTGACTGGCTTCCACCTTTCTGCCTCGCTCTAGATCATCAGACCCTGGTTACGATCTAGCATTAAAGAACTTGTCAAGATTAATCATGAGAGCCTACACTCGATGGGGTTGTGTCGTTTAACTACCGAGTTCCTCTGGCCATCTTCCGGTTCCATCATCAAATTAGATCCATGTCATAATAATCTTCTATTGTCATCTGATTTACACATGCATGTAAAATTTCAGCTCAATCGGTAACCGGGAAAAGGATCAAAAATTTGCAAGATTTGATTACATTTACAGACAAACAGTACAGGCGAAAACTAAAAAAAAAATTGTAAAGATGGTGCCGCCCATTTTGCTGAAATGACAGTCAATTTAAAAGACTGCCGAATGCTCGAGAAAACTGTTTGAGTGACGTGGTTTACGTCTGTGTGAAGTAAACTGGCAATTCATTTTGGCCATCTACGAACTGCATATATAGTTTGATGTTAGTACAAAGTCGAGGAATTCTATTGACACAATGATTGTGTCTAATGAACAATGCAACTATCAGCAGTATTCGAATCATTTCGTTGAATCGGTAATTGCGTTCCACATTTTCAGTTCCGCTTGTTATTCGGAACATTTGGGTGTTCGTGTCGCTGGTTGTCACGTCACATCATTGTCTCGCGTCGCGGCGGCGCGTAGGCCGGTTTTTTCTCGTCTGGCGGCCGTCCAGGTGTTTTGGCGGTCTTTGTCAATGTTGAATTTATTAATACCCTAACATCACATTGCTGTTAGTCGAGGTTAGCGACATCGTTTAATTGCTCGCCCTTTGTTCAAGTTATTTACCTTATCGTGTTTACTGCTGAATGCAAATATAGTTATAATTCTTTTTCCCTCTTTTACTTTTCAACGAGCGCTGTAACTACTATGCTTTACCTAGCTTATGCTCTCATTAAATTTAATGAAATGGAATAACTTATTTATTTATGTTTTTTAGAGTTTGCGTAGATTGAGTTAGGTCGTCTGTTGCAAGGGTGTCAGACATGAGACAGTGTCAATTGAAATTGCGTAACGTTGTCTGGTATTCAAAAAATGTAATTATTTGGGTGTTGGTAGCGGGTGATCAAAATAAATCCGGCATGCGAGTGTGTGCCAGATCACAGCAGCGCGTGCGCCGCCTCCCGCGCCGCGCGCTCGCCCGGGCAATGCGCGACCACTGCGACGTACCGCGATCCGGTGAGAACCGGACACATGTGCGACAATTAACACCTTCAGCTCTGAATCCCCCTTTTAACTCGACTGGGGCTTTGATTGGGCGGCGGTCGACGGTATTGTGTCGACAATCACATGCGTAACCAACCGGGTTGTGTGTGGAGGTCGATTAGGTAGTCGTAGAATGAAAAGAAAATCTGTTAGTAAGCTGCATCAGGTGCGGACTGGATGCCGAACTAATACATTTGGGAAAGACAAAACAGACCTCAGCAGGTCTTCCTCTCTCCTACCATTATAATATTGCTGTGCCCGACAGGGTCCATAAATGTTTAAATTTTTTATTATTTGTGACCTCTTATGTACATTATGGATTGCAATAAAGATTTGAGATTTGATGATAACTTTGAAGCAAGTCGTTTCCACACATTTCCCCTTTACAGCTTGTAAATACTTATGAGACTTAACAAGCCTGTAATTGCGAAAATTATTATTTATTTATTTATTTATTTATTTAAACTTCATGTACAGTAGTGGTACATAGGCGGACTTAATGCAACAAGGCATTCTCTCCCAGTCAAAAAAAAAAAAAAAAAATAAAAAAAAAAAAAAATTATATATTTATACTACTACAAATTGGTAATGTAGACATGGAAATTGTTATCTTAAAACATAAAAAATAATTGCTGATCTGTGAGCAATTGTTCAGCAATTGAGATGAGACTCACGCAAAACGTAAAACTCAAAAACAATTTAACCTATTAGAAAGAAAAAAAAATAGAAAACTTATAAAAAATCTGAATTGGTAACTTTGTATGGGAATTACCTCATGAAGGTACCTCATGAACTAGGCGCAGGCGGCAACTAGTAATTAGAATGAAAATCTGCAATATTACTTTCAATTTTCCTGTTTATTACCTTGCTGAACATAATTTGCTGAAGAATTCAAGACCTATGTAAATACCAACATATCTGTTAAATGGACTAGGTATTTATCTAATCTAATAAATAGAAACTTATTGAAGTACAACTGTTATTTACTTACTGGCTTAATAGGGGCGGAAGATTTTTCTACTATATTTACATTTAATTTACGCACTTACGGCGGTTTAAACAGACAGCTGTAAATTACAGAGAAAATTATGTGGGTCATGAAAATAAAACTCATGTCGTAAATCGTAAGTATTTTAATCGTTTTTCCATTTGTATGGATTACTCCAACCTTGGGCTGCGGGAATGTTGGAAATTGTTACCGTTTCCCTGGAATACAAAGAGTAACTGAAGAAACATAGGTGAGTTTTAGTCAGTAAATATTTCTCCACCCAGACCGGGAAGCCCAGCAGGGTCAAAGTCTATTGGGTCCATAGTTTCGCTTCTGAAAGGAAAACCCCTGGGTCCTGGAACGCAAGGCAAATAAGAAACATATAATATGTGTAGTCCTAATTCTATGTTTTAGTCAATAAAAGTCTGACACGCCTGCAGACCGGGACTGCTGTAGAGCGGAAACAGAATGATTTCCCATCTAAAAAATAAACCCAGACCGGAAAAAAAAATTAAAAAAAAGTGGCTGCGCGGCTAAAATTATTTATGTAGGTATTATGGATATTTTCAGAAACTTATAAACTCTTATAACAACACACCCAGACCCGGAACACTTATCTATAGGCCATAAAATATTTGTTATGTGCGGGAATCGAACCCGCGACTCGCAATGCAGCAGCCAACAACTACTGGGCCAACCGTTCCGTCAAAATTATGATATCCCAGCTCAAAAAGAAAAAAAAAAGAAATCCCAACCTTGTATTTGCGGGCGACACAAGGATTTGGCTACAAACTGACCATTGACCAGCTCTAAATGTCAGTCAAATATAATTTACTGGAACTATTTTTGTCAGCTTGTGACTATTTCAGAACTGCCCTTGCGATGTGTCACGGTCTGAAAAAGAAACATTTGTAATTATCCTATTAGAAAGAATAGTGGTCTAAATATTTGCCAATATTATGAAAAGTCAACAGTGAATAGGTTACTTCTAGGCAAGCGTGTTCTATCGTCGACCGCATTATCGCTTACCATCAGATGGTCAAACGCAAGCCTATTTATTGATAGGCTTGCGTTTGACCACATCAGATTAAAAAAAAAAACAGTTTCACAGTTTAATTCCAGCCCATGTTGAGTATATTAGAGAGATAATTTAAAAGTTTTTTTTTTAAGTTTTTCTTTATGAATAGGTCAAGCTATCAAGTGCGCAAACTCGCTCAAATAGGTAAACAAACACAAATAGTTGTAGTCCAATCGAATTATGGGCTGGAATTAAACTGTGAAACTGATTTTTTTATCTGTTATAAACTAGTGCTTGACTGTGATCCCACCTGATGGTAAGCAGTGATGCAATCAAACTTATCATGCATTTCATTACTTTCCCAAGGAATTTTTGGAAGTGATACTGTGATCCTGGAACGCAAAGGCCATAGGAAGTTTTTAGTCTGTAAAAATATGACACGCCCTCTTGCTCCACTCTTGAGCGTGAGAAGTCATTGGATTATTATATGGAGTACCTACTTGAGTTTGAGTATACACCACATGATAATGAATGGTGTACCAAGTTTATATTTGGTTTTGTGAACGTACTCGTTGGTGAACCTAAATAAATACTCAGACTAACCAAGTCTGCTAAGATCGCGTGACTAAATTGCAGTGAATTGCAAACTTTGCAATACTTCGAATTCAAAACAAACTTGTGCCTTTGATACTGTCAACTTGAGGGTAACTATGTACTAACTGGGAATAGTTTTAGAATTATTCTAATTTGACTTGACAATTTATAGACAAGGCTTTGTGTCAATGTCCTTTTTGTCAAAAATTAATACAATGAGGTGATAGTAGAAAAAAAACGTGTCAGGAAAAATGTGAGTTTTGTAGAGATCTCTACAAAACAACAGACGAAGCGAACTTGCGTGTGGACACAGCATTTTGCTGAGCGTGCGGCCGTTTTGCTCGAACGTGGCGCACATTTTTTATATTTTAATGTAAAATGTTAGTCTTAAGTTAGCGCCTTTTTCGGACAAATAAAATTATTTTCTTTCTTTCTTTCTTCTTTCAACAGTGGGAACATTATAAGGTCGACTATGCTATGCATCTTTTACATCTTTACCATCCATAGTTTCTTACGGATCACCCAAATGCCGAAAAAATATAATTAGGTTCAGGCTTTCAATAAACAAACAAGACAACAATCTACGTATCTTTTCAAACAAACTGAAAATCAATATCATACCATGATACGATCTTCGAAGCAGACGTATCTACTTGTTAGCCGATGTTGCATGATCATAAAGTTGCTAGTGACGTTATTTTCATGGAGAGAGGACACGGCTCCACGCATTACCAACTAGGTCACGGCATGTCAATACAGTGCAGTCCTTTGTTTCAAGAAGTGGGTCCTTTGATTGGCTGCTTTGTGATTAAGGTAAATTAGGAATTGGTATTACAATATTATATTATAACTATTCGATGTACACCCTCAGAGACAGAAACAGATGGAAGAATATATAGGTATAGGTATATAGGTATAGGTATATAGGTATAGGTATATAGGTATAGGTATATAGGTATAGGTATATAGGTATAGGTATATAGGTATAGGTATATAGGTATAGGTATATAGGTATAGGTATATAGGTATAGGTATATAGGTATAGGTATATAGGTATAGGTATATAGGTATAGGTATATAGGTATATAGAATATATAGGTATAGGTAAGACGGGCTGTTTTCCGCAACTCCACGACTAAGGCGCGTATTTTGCGTACGGTGGAAGAATATAATAAAGGTTAAAGCGATGAAGCAGAAGGGTCACGACCCTCAGCATTGAGGAATACGATGCAAGGAGGAGGATTATAACTATTCACTAAACCATATAAATATGCCCCCATAATAGCCAGAAAGAAGGTGCCTATATAGACCCATGGTCCGGAGCGAGGAGGAATGGCAGGCGGTCGCCTCCTTCTGCGAAGCAGTAATGCTTGCAAAGGAAGAGGCCGACTGCATCAGGCAACGGCGCCCTCGCCGCCGTCGCCGGAATTCCGATCCCAATTTCCGGCCACCGTAGACGCGGGCTCGCGGACGGCGAGCCATGGGTAGCTCGCTGTCCGATCGTCCGGTAATGGACCGAGTCCAAGACGTCGACGGCGCGCACTGTTCCCGCGCGCCTCAAGGAGTTGTCAGCAGCAGGAGGGGCCCAGCTCGGTCGAAGCCTACTGGAGACAGGGTTGTCCGAAAGGGAGCTCGTGCCCCGGTATGAAGGCTAGAAGGAACGGCGCGGGGTTTTTAGTCAGTAAGAGTCTGACACTGTCTCCCGCTCCACCCAAGAGCGGGTTTCGTCAAAGATGATTTTCCCCGTCGACAAAAAAAAAAGGTGCCTATAAAGATGTCTAACAGAGATGGATGGAAGAATGTATGCTGCAACGATTCTAGTAAAATACAATCTGATTAATGAATTAGTTATTGTAATTAACTAATGCAGGTGTAAAAGACCGTGTCAAGGTAACCGTTCGGTAAGGAACCAGTCCGGGTCAACAACGAGTTATATTCCACGCGTGCCTCAAAGAGCTGTCAGCAAATTGATGAGACTCACTAGGGCATCGGCCTATGGATTGGTCGGCAGAGTTTCCGCCCTGGTACTCAAAGGGCAACTGAAGGCACACAGGTGGGTTAGTCTTTAGGTACTTCTTTTCGCTCCACCCTAAAGCGAGAGGATGTATTTGATGATTTCCCGCATTAAAAAATGTAGTAGGCGCATCTTTAAGGCTTGGTTTATTTAATTTTTTAGAAGACGCAATTATTTTAATCTAAAGGCAAAATAGCTGTGTCCCTTTAGCTAAGTTGCTAATCTACAATAGTTGACGCTAGTAGCAAGCGAAACGGTTGTGACTTGGCTAGGGGGCAGATCACCTTTTTCTAGAGAGTTTACTGGGTTTTAAAACATCTTTGGACTTGTCATCTACATTGTAAAAAATATTCCAAAAATGGATCGCATGTGGACCGCCAACATCGCAGTCATTACAATAATACAAGAAAAGCGGAAAAAATCAGGCAACGATTTCCATACACGTTACCGAAATGCTTGTATTGTATATTGTTAATCATACGTCATGACGTAACCCGCGAACCCCTTCACTTGTCGTCCTTGACAGTGCTTGGTATTTCAACCATTTCGCGTGTTTGCTCAAATTACATTAGAATTTTCCAACTTGAGTCTATGGTGCCCATAAATTACCTAGCTGATGAATAACATGTGTGTATGTGGAATTTGCTAGGTTAGTTGGCTACCTAGGAGTGTTCGTCACTTATGTATTGCAGGCGGATTTGCCTGACATTGAAAGTTTTTTTCGTTAACCAAGAACGTCCCTTATTTATTTATTTTAAACCTCATGTACAGTAGTGGTACATAGGCGGACTTAATGCAACAAGGCATTCTCTAGCAGTTAACCTTAGAACTACTTTACCTGACCCTACCTACCTTACCTTACCTTTTGTTACCTTAGTTTTTCTTATTAATGTATTCTTTTTTTATGCACCTGCTATGTTTTCTCTTCACCACCCTTGGTTGACTGTTAGAGAATGCCTAATGCATTAAGTCTGCCTTTGTACCTTTGTTTTTCATGTAGTTTTAATAACTAAATGTCCCTAGCTGTCATAGCTGAGCAAAGTCTCACTCCAGCTTTCCCAAAGGGTTTAGTTTTATATTAAGGCAAAGTTTTATAATTTTTTTGTTATACCTTTATGCGGGAAATAAATTATGTTTATTATCATATTATTATTTCTGTATTTTTTGGGCGTTTTGGATATACTTACACATAAATTAAATGTTTATATATGTTTTTAACAAAGCTGTTTAAAAAAAGAATATTATTACTAAACTAATAACTATACATATTTTTATTTACTGATGCAAAAAGTGCCCTCAAAGGTCCTTTCTTCTTTGCAAATTAAAAAAACAAACAAACAAACGGCAAATCTCAAAATATAAACTGCTGCTGATACTAAATGAAACCAATGCTTAGAACTTTTCCCTAGACAAAACATAATGCATATCGAATTTTATTTTCATCGTCCAATGTCAATTTCACCATAAGTAAATACAGTCAGACCTTTCGTGTCTCGGGCCGCATTGTTCACCAAATTGAACTTTAAAATTCTATGGTAGTGGCCTCTCTGACATCTTGCTGACACGACTCACGAGCCTCACATCAGCTTATTGATTTTGATTAATTTTAGATGATACTATCTACCATTTGAGCCTTCAGTAAACCTTAACCTTAAATTCGTAAGTAGTTTGATGACGCATTTAGGTATAAGCGTACAGTTTACCTGTGTGCAGAATTTAGCGTATACTAGACTAGCGAAGTGTAATATGGACAATAATAATAATATAACAATAATATTCCACAACTATCACACAACGCCGTCTAGTCTCAAGCTAAGCAGAGCTTGTGTTATGAGTACTAGACGACCGATAAACATACTTATATATTTCTAAATACATACTAATATAGATAAATTACAACCAGACACAGAACAAATGATTATGCTTATCACACAATAATTTGTCCTGAAATGGGAATCGAACCCATGACAGTCAGGGCCACTAACCACTAGACCAACAGGTCAGTCAAACACAATGTGTTAAGTTTGTCAACTTTTGTCTGACCAGATTTTTGGGTGACTTTATAATCAGTGTAACCAGGATACATCGTGTTTTAGAGTCAACGAAGCAATAGTGGAACCGTAGGGTTTTCACCAGCAGGTTTCCGGCCATCTGTACGCTAAGTGTGACTTGTTTTTGATATTAATTTCAACTTGTTTGTTGCAATCCTGAGAAAAAAGATGATAACAGACAGACGGACAATGAAAGAAGTTAACTTAAAAAAGTTTAAGACAACATGAGCAGCTTTACGAAATATCAAATAAAAGTTCTATGCTTACTTCGCTGGTTGTAAACTACGAGTCTTAAACATTAAAAAAAAATATGGTTAGGTTTATCATTATTATATTATTTTTATTAGGGTATTCTCGTCATATCCTAGAGCTAGAAGACAGGCAGTACAGCAGATAAGTGCTGATGATGCTTCCAATATAATAATAATAATATAATATAATATAATAATATTCCACAACTATCACACAACGCCGTCTAGCCCCAAGCTAAGCAGAGCTTGTGTTATGGGTACTAGACAACTGATAAACATACTTATATATTTCTAAATAATATACATATTATGTATAAATTACACCCAGACACAGAACAAATGATCATGCTCATCATATAAACATTTGTCCTGGGTGGGAATCGAACCCACGACCTCCGGCATAGCAGTTAGGACCACTAACCACTAGACCAACGGGCCAGCCACCAATGGGAAGCCACTCCGCATAACAGCATCACAGAACTAGTTCATAGCCTTAGAGATGATTGCAAATAAAATATATAATAATAAAAAGAAAGGTATATAGGTAGGCCTTCCCATCTCCATAAATTTAGCAAGAACTAAAGCTGTAAACAAAACCATTAAAAGCAGGTAAGTACGCTAAAAGTAATATGCGATAAAGGGTAAAGGGGAGCACCGACGGTCGACGATCACGCTACAATCACGCCACGGCACGACACGACACGCTGCTTACAATTACTGCTATCGGTTTAAAATTATCGACTTCTTTTACAGATCCTCAAGAATTGTTTTTGAATTATTATCTAGATGGTGTAAAGAAGCGTTGTACCTATTTGGTTCGTAGGGGGTAATCCCTGGAGCTGTATTGTTGGAAAAGTCCTTGCGGTCTTGGAATGCAAAGGGCGAGTGAAGAAACACAGGTAAGTTGAGTCACTAAAAAGTTGACTCTCCCTCTTGCACCACCTAGAGCGGGAGATCTGATGATTATAACCTCTAGTTTTATTTATCTAGTACATTCTCTGCACTAACAGTTGAGACCAATACGTGCAGAGTCATTATTATTATTTATTTTTGTTAAATTGTTATAACAAAAAAAAAAACAAGTAATCATTATTATCCTCAATAACATCATAATCATTAAAATTATCATTATAATTACTGACATCTTTTAATGTCATGGTACTCCACGCCCTTGACTCGGGCTCGGTCCTTATATGACGACGGGACGGCGAGCTGCCCATTGCTCGCCATCCGCAAGTCCAATGAGCTCCTCCAAATAAACTTATGATTGCTATTTTTAGAAAGAAGATTTATTGTCCATATTTTATCAACATGATTATTAAACAATCACTTAATAACCCATTAATGACTGATCATTAGTGGTTTCTTGAGTGATTGTAGAACGACCTTGATTTTTATTTTTATCGTCCAGTAATTAATAACTGATACTGCTTATCATTTTTATCAACCATGCTCTGCCTTATCTATGTACCTAGTCCATGATGACCATAATGTCTTGGAAGATGGGTAGTCCTTTGGTGTGGCATGCAACGTGACACCATTTTATCTTCTGAACGGCTGCTGCAGGTGCAAAGCACCTCAAACAGTGCACAAATCATCCAATGACATCTTCGCGCTCTTGGGCGGAGCGGGAGATAGTGTCGTACTTTTACTGACTAAAAACCCACTTCTGTTCCTTCGTTGCCTTTCGTACCCGGGCCGAATCTTCTTTTTAGAAGTAGACCTTTAGACCTAGAAGACTTTAATTCTGCTGGGTCTTTTTTTTAGGTGGGAAAATCATCAAATGAAATCCCCCGCTCTTGGGCGGAGCGGGAGATAGTGTCAGACTTTTACTGAATAAAAACTCACTTCTGTTCTTTCGTTCCCTTTGTGTGAGAAGACTGTGGACTCCACGAATTCTTTATAGATTACTTCTGTTACGACTCAGTATTTTATTATGATTATTTTTATTGTGGTTTTGGGTACAATATTATACTCTACAGTAACCAGTCAGTTCCGTATGTCAGACATTCCATAGTAACAACCAATGGTTCCCAAATCGTTTGAATGAAGTCCAAATATAGCGAACAACAGCCAAAGCCATAAATCAGAATGTGCAGATATTGCGAACTCTATAACCGGATTTCTAAAATTAGAATACTATTATAAATAAAATAGCTTCTGCCAGCGTGAAAGTAGGTCTCTATACAAACTTTGGACCTCCTTTTCATTCCTTCAGGTTGTAAATTTTAGGAAATCCTCTCTTAGGGCTGTATTTCACTGGGATACCTTGGCGGCGCGACCAGTCGTCGCTACCAACAGAATGAATACAGCTCCATAGAGAGTTACCTGGTGTTCGTTTGGTTGCGCAGCCAATTTGGTGGTGCGACCAGCTTGGACGTGTGGCAACTCTGGTTTTGTATGGTGTCTAGTTTGGTAGCTTAGGGCTATTTTTCATTGGGACATCATGGCGGTGCGACCAGTTGCGCCGCCATGGTGCTTTAGCAAAATTTTATGCTTCTAGTCCTAGTAGTTAAGTCAGTCAGCCAGTTTTTCTTTTTATATATATATGAGTAGATTGCTATGCAGTAGAAAATCTTGATGAAAAATTATGTTAGATGTTCTATTTTTATATAGCTATCCATTAACCCACAGCTGATGGGTAGGTCATGGTTTCATTACTCCCTGGGCGTTCGATATGACTAAGGTTTGGCGTGAAATATTGTAATTAAAATCGTTAATATTCGACTCTAACATTTAGCCTAATAAAATTAACTTACTCGGAATCTTTATGTACAGTAGGCAGCAAATCAGTGATTTTGTTGAGAATCATCACTTTTCCCACCTTGGGCGGTACAAAAGGGGAAGTCAGACAATGTTCCTACAGCTGCTCTTTAAGTCTAGGGCCATGGTAACATGGGTCTCTTTCGAAGAATCACGCGACCCTGGCAGGCATCGACACTAGTGGGCCCTGTCAATGTTGCTTTCAGCTCTTTAAGGTGTTTGGAACTAAACGCGCCATTGACCTAGGCCTGGTCTTTATCGGACGATGAGCAACCCGTTGCTCACCGTTCGCAAGCTCGCGCTTATGTTAGCAGGGAATCGCCACGAGACTCCCGACGACTGAGGCATCACTTGCAGTAGCTGGGGAGCGAGACATCCTCTCTCTTACGATTTTCGCCACCAACGTTGCCCGCATTACTGTTTCCCACAATAACCAGTATAAGCTAACTTCTCATTTTATAGAAACTCTACACTATATTTTACTAGTTTAAGGTCGTATTACCACCGACAAGCGGTCGACTACACCATGTTCAAACTGTTTCACAAAACACAAAAGTTAACGTTTTTACGGTTATTTTTATATGAAGTTGACATTTATAGTTGACCAAACTTTAAAGCTTTTACACACTGCTGATGAAACTTCCGCAGTAAAGGTCTGCGTGTGATTTTCGCCAAAAAAGGAGCTCAAGGACGTTCGTTAATGAGTTACGCAGGTAAGGCAGGTTCCTCTGCGTGACTGCGACCAAGGCTCTTCGATTCACCAGTTATTTGTTGCTGTCCCTCGCTCCGTTTACGTTTGTCGTTTGCATGGGTATATCTCTATTACAATTACTATTACACACACAACTGGCTCTGATGTTTATTTTTGGAAAAACGTGTTTCTGTTAAGACTGGGGTAGTTTTTGGTGTTTGGTTTTCGGTTGGATGAAACAAGATAATAACATTAAGACAAATGTAATGTAACTGACTATAAATTAGTTCTTAAAAAAAATTGGTCTTTTCAAATAAAAGTAAGTATGCCATTGTTAATTCGGCCAAACAATAATTATCTACACTTCTACACTGATATTATAAAGAGGTAAAGTTTGTTTTTTTTTATTTGTAGAAGGTAATCTCTAAAAGTATTGGTCCGATTGCTGAAATTATTTCACCGATAGAAAGCTTAGAAACTTTACTCCTGAGTGACATAGGCTATATTTTATGTACTTACTACGCGGGTGAACGTGAAGCTGCGGGAGAAAGTTAGTACAAAATATATATTTTTGTAAGTATTCGTAAGTGTCTTAGATGGTTCAGTCGTAATTCCGTCATCACCTGATGCCCCATTGTTTTTAAACTACTTTAGAGCCGTCCTTGTTCCGTACAGGCGAACAGGATGTATTCAGTATGGTGCTGGGTCAATCTAGCCCTCTGAATCGTTTACTAGATTCACAGAGGGTCTAGTAGTTGAAGTGTACAACTGTCCATAGAATGCCAGGCTTTCGCCCAGAAACTCCGATTTGTATGAGAGACTCATACACATAGTCTTTCATCCAACTCTTGAAATTAGACGACGACTTCAATCTGAATTCGTATCAAACATAAGGAACATTTATTTGCTTTGATAGTGGGAGGCACTAGGCACTTTTCTAAGCACTGTTTTGAAAAATCGTTGAAATAGAAACATAACAAAGACGGAGTACAATCGTTAATGTAAAAATGGGAGCTATAAAGAACAAATAAGAGGTGAAAATCCACACGAAAAAAACATACATAAATCAGCTTTTAGTATAACACAAAAAACTAGCGACGCTCAGCGCCATCTATTCACATATGATGAAAATTGTCAAGGCGATACCGGACTAAAATACAGCTGAACGCCAGCCAAGTTTTCCGACCATAGAGACGATTCGAGCACTCTATTCCATTTCATGTTATTCAAATTTTCCGCAAGATGGCCACCCAGTAAACAATGGAATATGCCTCAGGGATGTTTTGCGCTTCAGGCGTAAACAAACGAAAACTTTATTGAAATGATTAGCATAATTCTAATTAGATTAACACTTGCAAATTGTTGAGGCATGCAGTTTATTCTATTTAATGTTTTAAAGTAGCTTCATCAATCAAGTTGTTGACTTTATTAACGCTATATTTATATCAGTTACTAATTAGGTAAGGTTTATGTTTATTGTGTAAGCTTTGAATGAAATTTTGAGATTTGAATTTGTTTTGGTGTTTCTTCCCTGGGTGGTCGGTTAGGCAACAGCGGTACTCTTCTAGTTTAAATTAATGTATAAATTGAAGTGTTAAAGTATAACCTATTTGCTAAATAAATATCAATTATCAATATGCTATTGTACTTGTTCTATAGGAGGTTTAATAAAAGTTCTGATGTAAATCGAATTAAGTAGATACTTAGGTAGGTACGTTTAACACAAGACATAAACTGCAGAACCGAGGAACCGAAACAATGTACTTAACTTGTGTTCAAAAGATACATAAATGAGTCGGTACCTTCTCGTTAACTAAAATGGAAGACTATAAACCGTGTAGCGTTTAAAATTTAATTAATTACAGTGAAAGTCAACTGAACTGTAAAATCGCATCAAAATATTTGTTGATCACCTCGTATAATTTCCGTGTCCAGCCGAATTGCTGTTCAATTTGCTGCGTGGCCGGTGGCCGGCGTAAATTTACACTGGCGAGCAAATATTTATCCGCCCGGCCGCTCGACCGCCCGGGCGCTGCGCGCTGGTAGCTCGCGGCTGAAAGCCACTGTCACATCGAGTCAACCCCTTGTCGATTCAGCCTACAAATGCTGATTGACTTTCTATAAGCTTGCACGCCTTTGTACCCCATACCTTTGAATTTTCACATTCAGATACGCAATTAGAAAAGTTTTTTGTCCCCCAAATATTCACGAAGCAGTTCAATGAGTAGCAAACTTCTATTTAATAAACGGTAATATCCAACCACCCTTGAGTCGATTTGTAATTCTTTGATCCAAATCTTGAAATTAGAGGATGAATTAAATGAGAACTCTTGTCAAACTCAATGAACTTTCATTTACTTTGATAGTGGGAGGTACTTTAAGGCACTCCTAAATATTGATTTGGAAAATCGTTGAAACAGAAACACAATAGAGACGTATTTAATTCAAATAAACAACGTCCCACTCCTATAGGAGTACCTATACTTGATAGAAGCTTGCAAATTACATTTTTAATGAACCCGAATTTTCAATAAAATTAGCCCATGCTCTGAACAGAGACATCAGTAACTTCTTAAAAGAATTACCCTCTGTGGTTGAGCTTATCTCTCCTCGTTGTTCGGGAGGGAGGCTCCAACTTTTGAAGTCCAAGCCCAGAATCTTCAAGACACGACACTAATGTTTCCTCAAACTTTGCGAACCTCTTTCATGTTTTATGAAAGCAAAATGAAAATTGTTTGAAAAGGCAGATTAAAGCTGGTTATTATGTAATATTGGTAAAAGTTGAAAGTTCTGGGTCCAAATACAAGTTAGTAAGATAAGCGAAGCATGTACGTCTTCAAGTAAGTACGGTAATTGATCTCTCAAGCCTCTTGTAAGGCAGCGGTTGGGGAGGGTTAGGCTCACAGAACAGTGAAACTTCGATATGGATTATCCATTATATTGTAATAATGACATGGTGGTGAATAAGGGACGAGATAACTCAGCATATCATTTTAATAAGATGGGATCCGACCTTTTTTGGGTGACAATGTAATTCAACCGTTTGCGGTTTGTGGTGCCAATGAACAACCTGTTGACTTACTCCTTTGGTAACCCTTTACGACACCTCTGAAAGGATTTCTTTAAATACCAGAATAACCAACAAAAACATTTTTAAACAATTATTTGCAAAATGAAAACCGCAGGGATATGTTTGTGGGTGGGGTTATGGAGATGAAATTTCTGATCATGGATACGAAATATGTAGAAACAATTATACCGTTTTCGGATTGGAAATTATTGCGGATTATTATTCGGTTACGGATTATAAAATTGTTACTTAAATAAAAGTATAATATAAATAGCATGGTTGATTTGATTTTTTTATTTCTAATCTATACTATTTGTTTCATAATATTGACGAGTAAGTAAATGTTTTTTATAAAACCTATTTGTAAAATAAATATAATTTATCAAATTATTTATCATTTGGCCAGGTAAAACAAGCAATATCAATCGCGACTTTATTCGAAAATTTTACAACGGTTTACAGTTACAGATATTTTTTAAATTCGGATATCCGATAATTTAATTAATAATACACAAATGGCACAAACCTGTGGTACTTACTATTGATGACCGCAAGGAAGTATGGAAAGGCAAGGAGCTCCACGGGCGCTTTTTTCGGGCTCTTCATGAGCCTGATGTAGATTTTTCAGCGTCCGTGGCCTGGTTACGATTCAGCAACCTCTTCGGAGAAACTGAAGGTTTTATCTATGCGATTATGGACGAAGTTATCTTGACGAACAACTACCGGAGACATATTATGAAGGACGGGACGGTTGACGTGTGTCGGGCATGTCATCGTCCGGGTGAGTCTATCAGACATATTATCTCTGGTTATTCTCGTCTGGCTAACGGCGAGTACTTGCACAGGCATAACCAAGTAGCCAGGATTCTTCACCAGCACCTTGCTTTAAAATACAACCTAGTGGATTCTGAGGTACCGTACTACAAGTATGTGCCCGACCCAGTTCTTGAAAATGACCCAGTTCTTGAAAATGACCATGTCACGTTGTACTGGGATCGGTCTATCATTACTGACCGGACTATTGTAGCCAATAAGCCGGACATAGTGGTGATAGACCGATTAGCGCGCCGCGCAATGATAGTCGATGTCACCATCCCGCATGACGAGAATCTCGTGAAAGCTGAGAAAGAGAAACAAATAAAATATATCGACTTAGCACACGAGGTTGTCGACATGTGGAATGTGGACTCGGCTATCATTGTTCCGATTGTCGTGACCGCCAATGGCCTTATAGCCAAAAGCTTCGACGACCATCTGTCGAAGCTGTCGTTGCGCGGTTGGATCAAGGGCCTGATACAGAAGGCAGTACTCCTCGATACGGCACGCATTGTGAGGAGGTTCCTGTCTCTGGAGCCCTAACCACCGGTAGCTTGGACCCTGCTCCCGACATCGGTGGACCACTATTTTTTGTATTTTTTAATGTTTTTTTTTTATATTTGCTTTAAGAAATATTTAAAAATATCAAAAATATGTATAATGGAGAAATAAAGGAAATAATAATATTATTTTTTTACGTTTATTCTATTCTATTTTGGTCTCTAATAATATCTCTGGTATGTAGAAGTCAGTCCCTTCTAAAATTATCCGATTCAAATCATATACACTACACGATCTACCTAATTCATGTAGGGTTAGCAGTAATGAATGCTGCGGCTGCGGTCGTGGCAGACCGAATGCTGTAGCGGACGCACTCTGGCCGCAAATTATATTATTACAAGTAATAAGTTTGGTTCCCTGAATTACCAATATCGTGTGGCTCTTGGGCATACAGTAAAATCTATTATATAGAAACTATTTCAGCTATCCTATTCGATTTAAAGGTTTTTACGAAACGTATCTTATGTAGGTGTATAACCTCCTTCGCTGCACTTATGTAATAATCAAAGTTATTTATTAAGGTGGGAAATCTTCCAATAGTTTTTGCCGCTTTAGGGCGGAGTAGGAGGTCGTGTCAGACTTTTACTCCATAAAACCACACTTTTGTAACTTCTTTGCCTTGCGTTTCAGAACCCGGGGTTTTCTTTCGGACTACCCATGGCCTCAGTGGGTTTCGGCCCCACCCTAGAGCGGCCACCCATTGTGACACCCTATTAATTTTAAGTTTCTTATATACATATATTTTTTTATTTTTAGTGTACAATAAAGAATCAATCTATCAATATAAAAAAAAAAACAAAAAAACTACACATTATACTAACTAACATCGACTGTTAAAATCTTCATTTAGCTTTGACGTAGTAAAGCAAAAAAATACGTTCAACTAACTGAAACTAATTGAAATCGGTTCCTAGAACTTATTCTTTGTGGTGTTCGTTTGCGGGAGTTTTTCAATACATCGCCGACCGACATTCAACTTGTTCCTGTATTCTACGTTATCATAATTAACTTTGTTGAGATCATTTATCAACGCGTAAGTAATATTAATTGAAGAGCCCTCAAAAGTCATCTGTGTCGGGAAACTGCGCGGTCATGTAGCGCGGGAACTTGACAGATCATCGTCTTTACGTTTTGTTGAATTTCTGTTTATATATTGAAAAAAAAAACAAATATTTTATTTCACATAGGCTTACAAGGGCACTTATAAAACGTCAGAAGCACGGTTCCAAAATTGTCGTTTCTTGTGGAGAAGAACCGGCAAGATACTTCATGGTTACTCTTACTAAAAAGTGGTTGATGTTACAATAATTTCCATTGCATAGCATAGTCGGCCTATAATGTTCCCACGGCTGGGACTCAGGCCACCTCTCTAGGAGAGGGATAGGGCCGAAATCCACCCACCCGGGCCCAGTGTGCGTTGGTGAATGTCACATGTCTTCGAATTACAGTATTATTAGATATGAACACACACCAGAACAGTGTACACCAGTCAATATAATATAATAATAATATAATATAATATAATATAATATAATATTCCACAACTATCACACAACGCTGTCTAGTCCCAAGCTAAGCAGAGCTTGTGTTATGGGTACTAGACAACTGATAAACATACTTATATATTTCTAAATACATACATATATAGATAAATTACACCCAGACACAGAACAAATGATCATGCTCATCACATAAACATTTGTCCTGGGGGGGAATCGAACCCACGACCTCTGGCTTAGCAGTCAGGGCCACTGACTACTAGACCAACAGGCCAGTCCCCACAAGCACAATAAAAATAATCATAAAAAAGTGAGTCGTAATAAAACTAAGAATTAGTGGAGTCTACAGTGTTCTCACATTCACATTATAAAAAAAAGCTTTTATAAAAAGGGTGGACGAATTTAAGATGGCCTAAGCATGAATATTAATTTTGACTGTCAGTTGTTGTGACTCTCTTTTGAATTCATTATTTTTATGTGTGATTTGACTTTTATTTATTTGTTTCTTGTATTTTCTTCTATTGGTTTGACATCTTTTATTATTTGATATTATTTGATATTGTTTGTTTTGGTATTCTTTGGTATTGTTTATTATTTGTATTGTTATTTTGGTTCTTGTTTATAATATTTTGTTGACTATATTGTAATATTCTGTATCCGACTTGTAAGAATCCCTTACCAATAAAATACTAGTACTATGACTATGATCCACAGTCATAGGACTGTGTATCGAGAGGTAGTGTCAGACTTTTATTGACTAAACATTCCGGTGACAACGGAGACTGTTGCAAACAATCCCGCAGCCCTGCCAATTATGCTGACAGCGGTGAGGCGTGCCTGAAATACAATGTGCAGTCGACCTGCACCTGGCCCTTGTCGGACGGTGAGCGACCCACTGCTCATCGTCGGCAATCCCGCGTCTATGGTGGTACCAGCTATAAACACTAATACAAGCAGGGTCACCAAAGGACAAAAAACAGTGTAAGTTATTCATAGGTAAATACAACGCACGAATATTTATTCATAAACCTATTTCTATTTTAGTTTTCATCAACATAAGTGATCAGCTTTACCCGTATAGGAAAATACTATCCTACTTAAAAGTACTTCTGGGAGAAAAGGTCTTAGGACAGACAATGACTTACACGTGCTTCGTTGAAAAAGTTCCGCAGTTCAGGCGTGGTTGATAAACAAAGACAGACTTTAATATTTAAAAAAATATTAGTAGGATATAGAGAGCGGACAAGCTAGAATTAAATTAGACCGACGCACACGTGGACCGCGCCTGATTTGTACGTAGAACGACGTCGCGTGGCGTGTGCGTAGTGTAGCTCTACAAGTCTAGTTTCCATATAAAATGTATGGAGACCGACGCGTCCAAATCGGCGTACGTGGCACACGTGTGCGCAATGTAGTTCTACCTTTACTGACCCTATACCTCTGAAAGCAAGTCTTTGGTTATGGTTTTCAGATCTTTGACAGTCGTTATAGGTAGTCAAACTTTCTGGCGGTACGACTTAGATAGATCCAAAGAGAGTCGTGTTGCCCAGTAACTGGGTTGTGAAGATCTGATAGACGGTCGCTCTATGTTACACGTGTACCATTTAGCTACTTTCGTTCCTATCCAGCTAGTTGAGAAAAGGCTAGTAAGATACAGAAAGATGATGTCCACATCCTTGCCAACCATTCAAAATTGAACCATCGAGAAAATTCTCTTTGAAATATGAAAGCAAAGAGCCTATTAAGGTATCACGAGAGATGAATTGTCTATTAAATATATTGCTATTGTTCGGAACCACAACGATTACAATCTACCTTTCAATTTTGAATAAAAGTCCGTAACTGATTGAAGCCGAAGTCCCTCTAGGCGCCCAATTCCCATCCCGTTCTTAGAATTGTTATAAGTTACGCAAAATACTCGGAAAAAGGAAATTGGTGAAGTGACCCGTCTGGGGACGCTGCGGGTGTTTTTTTTTCTGTCGACGGGGAAAATCATCATTGACGAAACCCGCTCTTGGGTGGAGCGGGAGACAGTGTCAGAGTGTTACTGACTAAAAACCCCGCGCCGTTCTTTCTAGCCTTCATACCGGGGCTCTAGTTTCCTTTCGGATAACCCCGACCCCGGTAGGCTTCGACCCAGATGGATCCTGTTGATGGAACAGTGCGCGCCGTCGACGCCTTGGCTCGGTCCGGACAGTAACCGGACGATCGGACAGCGAGCTACCCATAGTTCACTGTCCACGAGCTCGCGTCTACAGTGGCTGGAAGTCGGGGCTGGAACCCCGGCGGCGGCGGCGGTGAGGGCGCCGTTGCCTTATGCGGTCGGCTTCCTCCTTTGCTAGCATTACTGCTTCGCAGCGGGTGTGTCAGTCCAACCTGAGCTTAAATGACTATTTACCAAAAAACCAACATTTGGGTTTTCCCCAGAATTACTCGGAAAATGGGTTACTAGCAAAATCGGTTTTGCCTGATATGATATTAAACAATTAGTTTGTGTAAAGGAACAATGAGGGTAGAGTTTTGTTTGTTTAGGCGATACAGACTGTAGGATTTTCTTTAAATTTCTACATAAATACTAATATTTATTTGGGTATTGAGGCAAAATATTAAATCAGCAATTAAATATATTTTATTTCACGTAGGTCAGACATGGGCACAAAAAATCGGTTAAGTGGGTAGAATCTTATAATAAAAAGATCTTGCCCTTTCATAGTCCACAGTAACACCTACGTGAAATAGATAAATGCCTACTAATAGCAAGATAAATATAGACTCACGTATACTCGTAGGTATAAACGAACAAAAATCATTGAGATTAGCTCCTTTCGCTCGCAATTTCTTTCCGCCATAGACGGAAGCACGTAAAGGTCACTAGAAGCTCCCGGCTTTGATGGCGCGGCTCACTTCGACGGGTGGAGGGCAAGCCTACCCACCTGCCCACTCAGCTGTGAACGAACGGATCTTGGCACCGCCCTGCACCATACTAGCGCGATGGTTGTGATTTTGTATAGGAATATGTGCCTAATGAAATGTAGTGAGGTAAGAAAAAAAATATATATCGTGTAAACTGTATTCGTTAAAAATGTAGAGTGTTCATCAATCACATCAACACTTTATGACAAGCTTACGTAGGTATATGAGCGTTGAAGTAAAGCCAGTCTCGACAGGCGGCAATGTGATAATACGTTATAGGGACTACGCGTTTTCATATATTCTTATTTTCTTTATTGTACGCATAATTTAAAAATATAAAAACAATAAAAATATGACATCTGATGAACAACAGGCGAGCTTAACGCTTAATTGGAGAGAGAAACTCTGATGAGAAACTATAAGTGCAAAATAAAACTAAGTAATAATAAACTAATCAAATATTTGTACAGCTTACAATAAGTACAGTAATATACACACATATATACTACTCTGTCAAGAAAGTACCGGGAAAAGATCAATAATACACAAAATGTCTGTTATTCATCTAAATTTATTTTATCACCTTCAAAGTATGCTCCTTTAGAAACGATACACTTGCGCCAACGAATAATCCATTCATCAAAACATTTTTTAAACGCTGCTTCCTGAATTGAGTTCAGTTCTCGCCGCGAATTCTCCTTTATGTCTTCTATCGATTGAAAACGGGTGCCACGAAGTGGTAATTTGAGTTTAGGAAAAAGAAAATAGTCAGCAGGAGCCATATCTGGTGAATATGGTGGTTGCTGGATGGTATTTGTTGAGTGTTTGGTCAAAAATTAGTTCACAATGATAGCCTTGTGCGAAGGCGCATTGTCGTGGTGCAAAATCCAAGAATTTTCTTTCCACAAATCTGGCCTTTTTCGTCGAATTTGCTCTCTTAAACTCCGCATAACGCTCAAATAATATTCTTTATTTACTGTTAGACCTTCCGGTAAGAATTCAGAGTGCACAACACCGCGATAGTCAAAGAAAACAGTCAACATGACTTTGACTTTTGATCGACTTTGGCGTGGTTTTTTCGGTTTCGGATCAGTTGGAAGGCGCCACTCCGAAGCTTGTTGACTAGTTTGCATGTCAAACTCGTAAACCCACGTCTCGTCACCAGTAACAATGCGTTTCATGAATGTTGGGTCTGAACTGACTCGTTCTAGCATGTCCTCAGCGACTTTCATGCGATTGAGTTTTTGGAGAAAATTCAGATCTTTTGGGACTAGCCGAGCAGCAACATGTTTCATACCCAAATGATTAGTTAAAATGGTACGGATCGACTCGTGAGATACAGAAAGTTCGGCGGCTATCTCTCTCAGAGTTGAATGGGGATTTTCAGTCACTATTTCCTTCACTTTTGCGATGTTAACTTCAGTTGCAGACGTTGACGGCCTACCAGAGCGAGGCAAATCTTCTATCACATCTCGACCGCTTTTGAACGCTTTGAACCACTCATAAGCACGAGTTTTTGATAAAGTCAATTCACCGTAAGCCTTCTGTAACATTTTCAGTCACTCCGAACACGAAATTCCATTGGCGATGCAAAATTTAAGACAAACTCTTTGGTCGATATTTTTGTCCATTATGAAATTCGCAATACACACTATATATGATATTACTAAAACCAGCACTGTATTTAATATAAATAACAGATGCAACTCAAACTCCGCGCCAAAATGGAAAACAGTTGTGCCAATCTAACAACTACAAAAAAACAAAAATTTGAATTTGGAACCATAAACAAATCATCCATTCCCGATACTTTTTTGACTGAATGTATGTGTATATTTGTGTATGTATAGGTGTGTGTGTGTATTTATTATATATATGGATATGTACTATAAGCAATAAATAAAAACTTTTATATAAAAACCTATATAGGTATAACCTAAAATGGGTCATGTTCACAGGAAATGTTTGGATATTTTTTTATAATGGGGATCGAAAGATAATGAAAGGCTCCGCTTTTGCGAGTTAAACTATAGGATTTATTTCTAAGAAACTACCTTTTTGTATTAGTTATGCAAAATTATTCGTCGTTTATTTTTTATGTTGGGGTAAATCATCTAATGACAACCCCCGCTCTTGGGTGGAGCAGGAGATAGTGTTAGACTCTTACGGACTAAAAACCCACCCCGTTCCTTCTAGCCTTCATACCGGGGCTCGAGCTACCCTATCGAAACTAACCCTGGCCCCAGTAGGCTTCGACCCAGCTGGGCCCCTGCTGTTGCTGATAAATTCTTGAGACGCGCGTGATCAGTGCGCGCCGTCGACATCTTGGGCTCGGTCCGGACAGTTACTGGACGGTCGGACAGTGAGCTACCCATGGCTCGCCGTCCAAACACTTTGTATGATGAAAAGGGCTCTACAATATCCACAAAGAACTATTTCTATGAAGTCGTTGTTTGCGTTCTGCCAGTCAGCCTATACCTTAACATAATTTAGGTAATCGAATTCTTGACAAAGTAAACAAAATATCCAAACTGTAATAATTTGATCAATATCGTCAGTTGTATAACGGAGTTGTTAGCAGAGGGCTGTGATGTAACATGTGAACGAGCTGCAAAGGAAATATATTGACAAAGTTTGATGAATGGATTCTCCGAAGGGTTCGTTTCTCTGGACACACTAGCGTGGAAATGTTATCTGTTTCATTAGTCCAATTCATATTCAATGTAACTTCAATGAACATTTCGCCTAAGCAAACATCCATTTATTGATAAAAATACCAAAAGCGCTAAACAAAAACAATAGAGAAAAACCGACAAGAGCGAGTCGGACTCGCGCTCTGAAGGTTCTGTATAAACTTTCATATGAAAACAGTTAAATTCCCGAATTGTGTTAAAAAGATTTTTCCCATTCGCAATTTTTTTTTTGTGACGTAACTACAAATTTACAGTTTTCAGATTTTTTCCTATACTTACTTGTGCTATTGATGACCTTGCTTCATGCTAAATTTCAGGATTCTAGGTTAACGGGAAGTACTCTATGAATTTTCATTTTCTTGACTCTCAAGAAAATGAAAATTCATAGAGTACCTACTTTTTTTTTTGTTCTCTCGACGTGGAAAATCATCATTGACGAAACCCGCTCTTGGGTGGAGCGGGAGACAGTGTCAGAGTCTTACTGACTAAAAACCCCGCGCCGTTCCTTCTAGCTTTCATACCGGGGCTCTAGTTTCCTTTCGGATAACCCCGACCCCGGTAGGCTTCGACCCAGGTGGGCCCCTCCTGTTGCTGAGAACTCCTTGAGGCGCGCGGGAACAGTGCGCGTCGTCGACGCCTTAGCTCGGTCCGGACAGTTACCGGACTATCGGACAGCGAGCTACTCATAGTTCGCTGTCCACGAGCCCGCGTCTACGGTGGCTGGAAACCCGGCGGCGGCGGCGGTGAGGGCGCCGTTGCCTGATGCGGTCGGCCTCCTCCTTTGCTAGCATTACTGCTTCGCAGAAGGAGGCGGCCGCCTGCCACTCCTCCTCGCTCCGGACCATGGCCTGAACCAAGGCCCGGCGCGAGAGGTCTCCGCCGCCGATCGCCCCCACGAGGGCAATAGAGTACCTACTTGAAACTCGTCAAAATATACGTTTTTTGCGACATAAACAGCCATATCTTGTTTTTTTGTTAACTCAGAGGCAAACCTCTGAGCCGGTCCCTTGAAAAACATTTTGATGTTTTTACAGCTTCATGAGGCTGAAGACCTGAGTATAAACAGACAGACAGAAAGACGTTAATAAAGTGATCCTATATCCTTCTAGGATCATTTTGTTGTCTCTCTTTCCGTTCCGTTTTTTCTGTCGACGTAGGGAACTCTAAAAATCGTGCAGAAAATCAAACCTACGAGAATCATTCACACTTTTGTTTTTGTTATAAGTTTAGACAAAGCCACCATTTAACCCGAGACGGTTATCTCTGTATAATTAGATTGGTTTACGTTAAACTGGCAGATTCCTACCCGCTGCAGATGAGTCGGGGTAGCTGGGGAAAAACTAATTTGTTCAAAAATTGAGTTTGGACAATAACGTTATGTATCGTCGGGCTCGCCAAACCGTTTTTAGTAGCAATGACCCCATGCGGATTCAATGATAAGATGACTTTTTTCATATTTTATCATAACTTAATTTGTAGGTACTCCAAAATTAAGTATTTCAAATTTGTAAGTTATTTTGAAATATTTGTTATTTTTCGCTCATATTATGAGCAGAACCTAGTTAGAGATCAATTTCATTCTAAATTGCAATAACTAATGGCCCATCATCCGCATTATTTCAGCAGAAAGATGTCCGCTGGACTTAGGTCTCTACAACAATTGATCCTGTGCTTCTTGCATCCATCGGATGTTCTTCCCATCGCCCACAAATGAAATTAATAAACTAGGCAAGCATTTCTTAAAAGAGCAAGGAAACTTCGAGTATAGCCCTCTCCAATGTTTAGCCCTCTCCAAGTTGTATTGTCCTCTTGTGTGTTGTCCTCTATACCTTTGGGTGACTTTAAATCTGGGCAACACACATTGATCATAGACTTTTGTCTTGAGGCATATTGTTGTTTTACATTTAATTGTCTACGTATTCAATACTTTCTACTGAAGTACTCAAACAACGCCGTCCGACCGTCCAGTAACTGTCCGGATCGAGCCCAAGTCCTCGACGACAGTGCGTAGTGTTCCACGCGCGCCTCAAGGAGATGTCAGCAAAGCTGTAGGAGCCCAGAAGGGTCGAAGCCTATTGGAGCCATGGGTTGTGCGAAAGAAAACCCTGGGGCCTTGGAACGAAGGCAAAGAAGAAATAGGAGTGGGTTTTAGTCAGTAAAAGTCTGACACTCTTGGATGATTGGTGTAAAGTGGAATTCCCTGCCGGAGTCTGAATCTTGATAGCTACAAACTAGGGGACTTTAAGTCAAGATTAAATAGATTGCTTCTAGGCAAGCGTGTTCCTTCGTCGGCCACATCATCGCTTACCATCAGGTGAGATGCTGGTCAAACGCGAGCCTATTAATTATAAAAAAAATCCCACCTAAAAAAAAGGTACTCAATCAACAAAAGCTGATTACTCAAGAATCTATCTTTCCAGATGCGCGTAAAAAGTTTTATCTGAGACTGTACTTAACGTATTTCTCTTAGCCTCGGTCGAGTATAAGAGTATTTAATGATAAAGCACTTAGTCGAGACACTGTTTTAATTACTCCTATTACGAATTAATTCGGCGTCTTAATATTTGTTAATAAGCGCTCACTTTGTGAGCAAAGAGATTCCATAATTAACTATGTAATGAACAACCGTTTTGTTTTTATTTTAGGTTAGAGTAAATAGATTCCATCGTTAGATATTATCTACACTTATATATTATATTATTTATATATATTTATTTAATAATATAAAGAGGTAAAGTTGGTTTTAATGTTTTTGTTTGTACGAGGTAGTCTCTAAAAGTACCTACTGGTCCGATTGTGAGTTTTTTTACCGATAGATAACTGTTTATTCCTGAGTGACATCTTCTGTATTTTATGTATGCGGGCAAAAGCTAGTAAGTTTATATCTTTTTGTGTGTTTTTGTCTTTGTAGTGGTCTGTATCTAGCTGTGCTGGACAATCTATTTTAATTTTCTATGTCTCTAATTTCTTATTTTGTTACATGCTTTGCATACCTGTTATTTGCATGGTTACTGAAATGTAATTTTTTGATGTAAGTTTTATTTGTATTGTAAGTGATTGTGCTGTTGGTATGTTTATTACAAATAAATAAATAAATATTTCAATAGATTCCTCGCAAATGTTATTTTCCCTTTATACTGTTGTTGCATCGTGGTCCCTGTGATAATGTTGCCTTTGAGCAAATATTTGTTACTCATTCCATAACCAATGTGTCGAGCGTGATCGATGTCTTGACCAGCTCATACCGGTCCCTCGACTCATACATAGATATGCTTGTGTGATGTGGAGCAATTTGAACGTTATCACCGCGACCTTTATCTAATATCCATGGTAACAGCAAAAATGCCATCACTCCGAAACATAACAACGACGGAAATTCAATGGACAAAGTAATTGCGACAGAAAGTTGAGAACTTTTTCAATTAGGGAATTGCTGTAGCGTTCTCATTGATATTATACACACAGCTATGCACTTTCCATTTTATGACGCTCGCTTCGGCAAATGTTTTATTTTTTTCATAGAGCCTGCAATACCTATTTGTTTTGGGTGCGAGTGTAGCGACATCTATCTCACCGCATAAAAACTAAAAAATACGATATTCTGCATTACGCAATGAGTTCTTAGCGCGAATTTGAACATATACAAATCTAGTTTTTGGCCAGATCAGGTATAACACCCGGTTTCGCATATCTATTTTAATTTAATTTAATTGTGATTTAAGTATTAAAAATATTTACTTTTATTTACATCAGATAAAATTTACATATGTACATAAAAAACTTAAACTATTTAAGTATACTAAAACAGTGCTTGATTGCATACGTGCATACATCTATACGAGCATAACAACTCTATAGGTAAAATTTGGTTGAAGTATTCTATCGAAGCGTCAATTATTCACTGAAGAAAATTGAAGCAGCCGTTATTAGGTAGGTATTGTTATTTTCTTCGTGAAATTCAGTTACCTCTGTGAGCCAATACCTCATACTACCACTGTAATGCAATTTATTATACACTATCGCGGCAAACAGAGCTCTTTGTGTAGAAATAACGAACTCCTGATTACAGAACCACCTGTAGAGAGATTAGTTGAGTAACGTGTATTCTGTAATATAATTTATGGCAGTAAAGGTGTCGGAAATATACGGCCCAGGTGTCGGAAGTATACGGCCCAATTTCCAGGGATCACCTGCTCTGATCTAGTAACTGTTGAGTGCAGAATCAGACCCAAGGGCCATGAATCTGACAACTAGCCCGCCATAAACTGTGTTGTAAACGAGTATTGCGATCTAGTGAGTCTAGCCGACCATTTAGGCCGAGCAAGAACTTAATACGTCGACAAGGTTAAAAGGATTCATTTTGCAAAACGAAAAGAAAGCTTGTGAGTAGGGTGTGGGTGGGTGTAGTGGGCGCGATCAGATTTGCAAAAATATTTTTCTAGATTGCGACGAAATGAAAAAGTATTGTCAACTGAGAACGTACACGTTAATGTTTATTTATTTATATTATCTTCATGCAACACAAAGTACATAGGCGGACTCAGCACTAGGTTGACTGGCATTCTCTGCCAGTCAACCTAGGGTGGTGCAGAGACATTATGGTAGGCGCATAAAAAGAAAATTTTATTTTGAGAACGAGTAAAAAAGTATACATATATTTAAAATAAACATACATATATATATTAATATAAAGTAAGGACAGAAGTTTTAATGGTTTGAAAGTTCTGATTCCGGACGTGAACCTTTAATTATATAGGTATACACAAAACAAAGTCGTATTAGTTACACCATTTATAACTCGAGAACGGCTGGACCGACGAATGATCTCTGTTATGTTAAATTCATGAATAAGGTAGGTGTACCTGCATATTATAGTAGAAAAAAGCGAAGATATCTAGCGCCCATGTGAAGAAGGCACGTCGCTAGTTAGTATAAAATATTTCAGAAATGAGCATCGAAGCCGAGTATCATTAATTTTCTTCTCCATTCTGGGCTTCCTCGGCCTATATCGAAGTCTCGCGATGCTGTATGAAAGGTAGTGTGCTCATTAGTAAACGTACGACGATTTCTTTCACTCATAATAAAATTTCAAACGAGTCTTCTATTATGGAATGAAGTTCTACAGATTTAAAAGAAGTAATAAGAGTTTTTAAGTAATTGATTAAAGACTGAAATATTTACTTTATCTTCACACTACATAATTTGTGCATGCTTGTGACATGTGTGCTAATTATAAAACTTAGTGTTATTAGAATATAGGTCGATGGTGTTATTCGTCAAACAACCGCCCGAAAATGAATTTAAACATTTTGGCGTCACCTAATTTAATTCAGGCTTATTTTTCCAAGTCCAACACAAACATTGAACAAGCAAGACAATCAGAATAATTTAAAAAGCTAACAAAATATAACTGCGAACATTTGGCGAAATTTTATTAGCGTGTTCTTTGACGTTATACTTTTTAATTGCATCATGGACGGCCAGCGTGGGCCAGGCTGGCAGGCTGACCCACGTTGGCCGCCACGCTGGGCGGCACATCGCTCGTTAATTTGATTACTGTTTATTTCAGGCAAGAGCACAAAATCTGAAAAAGACAATTTTTTATGTAGTCTGAACTTTTAGGGAGAAAAAACTTAATATAGATTTTTTCGTAAATGTTATATTTTATCCTATCAACCTACTGCGTTCACATCAATTTTGGATTAAAATTAAAAAAATATATAATATAGGTATGAAAAGGTCTTTGTTTTGTTTCACACAGTTTCAATTGCCTTTGATGTTTTATTTCAGCCTTTTGAAGTGTTGAACTGAGCTCTCCCACAGAACACAATATTCGGAGATCCCTCCGCTACCCACATCCAGTCTCTTCCAGATGACATCTTCTTTTGTTTTAATTATATTTGAAAAAGAGGTCATTAAAATGTCGCAATCGGTTGTGGTAATGGTGCTTCAAGTTCTGAAAAGAGTAGGCAAAAATATTTGAAATATCGCACCTACAATGAAAATTTCGCACCCACATATTTTTGTAATAATGGGTTGCATAATGATGTATTGTGTGAACCTAGAGTTATACAAGTGCTTCTTTGTGTTGATAGACTCATATTATTATTTTTCTGACCAGTATTTGGCAACTTGTACAGCTCTGTTTTTTTTTATTGGGCTCGTATAAATTCTGAAATTGCAGGGATTTGTTCAGGATGGGCAACACACTGATACTGTGTTAGAAATGGTTCGAGGAATCTCCATTTGTCCAGATTGTTTTCTCATCGGCTAACCTGAATCTAAGGTCGGTTAAGACATTTCCAGATTGGCTACTGCAGTTCACGTCCAATGAAGAGAAGCTCTGATGGGGTATTGAAGTGTGGAGGAACGAGTATTTAGAACCATAGTTTATCAATTAATATCGACACATTGCATAATACATTACATAATAATCCAGCAATAAAACAAAAGAATCATCATCATCATATCAGCCGAAAGACGTCCACTGCTGGACTTAGGCCTCCCCCAAGCGTCGCCACAACGACCGGTCCTGTGCGTCACGCATCTATCGAATTCCCGCGACCCTGACCAGGTCATCGGTCCACCTTTTTGGAGGCCTTTCACGCTGCGTCTTCCGGTACGTGGTCGCCACTCCAGAACTTTTCGTCCCCATCGACCAAACATAAAACCATAAAACAAAAGAATATAATATCTAAAACAGGGGTAAACAAAAGCGGATGACGAGCGAGAATCGTGGCAGGTGAGGCGTGCGTACATCGGCATCGGTCTGTACTCATCGGGTCTCGTGTACTGTTTCATCGTTAGCTAGCATTGTTCAAACGTATCGTTCGTCATAACTACTTCTATTTTTTATTCATAAAAGTTTTCATTGGGTTTCCTCTACAGTGACGTAGTCGGTATTTTAGGATCTCGCTAGGGAAATGAAATACGAAGCCCTTTCAGCTCGTTTGTATGATTGTCAAATAGAGATTTTTTTAAATTAGTTTGCACGGTCTAATGGTTTGGAAATAAGTAAATGGTAATAGTAGATTATGCACCGAGGGGCTAAAGTTGTGTCTTATGTCACGGGCGTCATATTGAATCTCGACCTCAATGAAGGATTCGGGATTTAACTCACGAGCAAAGCGAGGGAGTTAATACAAGAATCCTAAATGCAGCGAGGGATTCAAGCTAGCCCAAGGCAAAGACACCTTTAGCCCAGAGGAGGATATTCTACTTTTTACACCTACTGTGAGAAAATAATAGTCACATTATTGACCAGCGGGTCATAATGAAATCCAGTACAACATTATTGGGATCCCTTCTTTTTGCATAATATTCTTTGTCCTATTATACTTTGGCATAACGATTTTGGCATAATTTGTTTTGCCATAATATTACTTTGCCATATTTGTTTCTTGGCATACAGTTTATGTTGGCATAATCATCTTTAAGGCTAATTTGTTTTGGCATAAATTTAATTCGCATTACGTTACTAGGCCTAATGACTATTAGCATAATAATATTTAGGCATACAATTCATATAACTTAATATACTACCACATAGCTATAGTTTCTGTAACAATTCAATAATATTGTTGGTTAAATATTTAATATGTTGTGCTACAAAAGTTAGCGACAAAGCCGAATCGCTGCAAAACCGACTCCACGTAGTATTGTCTGCCCTACCCCTAGAGTGTAATTTAAAATCGCGTAGGCGCGTAGGGGCGAGGCGGCCCGCGGGCTGAGGAGCAGGCGGCTGCAAGCGAGCCGAAGCTGCGGGGGTGAGCGAAAGCCGTCTGCGACGATTAGCACGCGTGGGGCTGCCGGAGGCCCGCAGCGCCGGAGCCGTGACAGAAACCATGCCTGCTGCATGTTGCATGCTCGTTCGAATGCTACATGCTTGCTTGCATGCTTGCTTGCATGCTGCATGTTGTATGCTTGCTTGCATGCTGCTTGCTTGCTTGCATGCTGCATGCCTGGTATATGCTTGTTTGCATGCTTCTTACTGTGAAAAAATCCTACAAAATTGCTGCATGTTGCATGCTCGCTTGAAAGATGCATGCTTGCTTGCAAGCTGCATACCTGCTGCATGTTGCATGCTCGCTTGAATGCTGCGTGCTTGCTTGCATGTTGCATGTGGCATGCTTGCTTGCATGCTGCATGCTTGCTTGCTTGCAAGTCTTGTGTATGCTTGTTTGCATGCTTTTTACTGTGAAAAAAGCCTACAAAATTGATCATAACAAATATGTAATGATTCAGGAGATATGGTTTTTTTCCAATCGTCGATAAAATTTGATGTATCCTTAAGTTATGCTTTAGAATGTTATGCTTACTAAATTTATGCTTTAGAATATTATGCTTAGTAAATTTATGCTTTAGAAAGTTATGCTTAATCATTATTATGATTAGAAATATTATGCTTAAAAAAATTATGCGTAAGCTGTTATGCGTAAATAAATTATTTGCAAATATAATTAGGACAAACAAAAGTATGCCAAGTTATATTAGGTCTAAAAATTTTATGCAAATGGATAGGGAACCAACATTATTGACCGGCTGTGCCCCCGGCCCATAGATATAATATATTTCTATGCCCCGGCCACTAATGACTCACTTTAGGTTAAGGTTGCTTGACATATAATTTTACATTTTCGAGCAGGTGGTGTGAAAATAGATTTAATTACCTTTGGTAAGAAGATACCTGATACCAAAAGCTTTTTTGTTTGTATTTTAAACAAAATTCGTGTATGTAGATGATTAAAAGATAGGGTTGCAGTTATCTTTGACAGAACACCAAGTCATCTAGTCTAGAGAGCAAGGTACACAGCACTTTGGAAAACGAAGTTATGTAGGCTTTGAAGTTTAATTCAGTTAAGTCTGTCAAACAAGGTGGAAGGCACAACATAGCCGCAATACAGAAAGTAATGGCATAACAAAGACCAGGTCAGTTTGGGCTGAGCAAAGTTGGTTAAAAAAATGATGGCTGATGAATTATGCACAAAGATAGTTATTTTTACGGTGCTAACTCAAAACTCTAATAATGCCATAGCATATTATGACATTGGTCATAATCGTAAGGAACGTGTGAGATGCTGCATCAACAATCTTGCTCGCCATCCATCTGATGCGAATGATGCGACAGTACTTGACATAAATTTTTATGAAAAGTGTCATGGGTAGGGTGAGGTTGCACTGTGTTCTTCCTACCGCTTCGGAGGTTGTTATTCGCATGCTGAGTGTCTTTTTGCGCCCCCTTTAACTGCTTGCGTCGGATTGAATATTCGCCAGGGCCTAGGGGCCCCGGGCGGGGGCGGGGGGGGGGGGGGGGGGCGCCGGGGGGGGGGGCTAGGGGGTGTATTTGCGACTAGGTACTCTATCTCACTTAGCTTCTTTAAACGCATAGATGACAGAAGAGCTGACGAGATGGAGTATTCGTCGTGTTTGAGGTCGTGGTTGTGTGGCCCTGGCGGAATGAACGCGGAAGTGCACGGTCGCACTTTCATTCTCTCTCTCACAAGAAAATGACGGTTCTTAGTGACAGAAAAAGATAAAAAACATAGGAAAATGCGATTCGATGTGGCCAGATGTAGCTCAACCCTTACAAGGCTTTTTTAGAAAATGAATGATTAGTAGTTAGTAGTTTTGAATCATATATTAAGGCTTGTTTGTTTAAGAATATTTCAATAAGAATAATAAATAACCAATCGCTCCGGGTTTGAGCATATTATTTATCTATTTCCAAGAACTTTATAAGGCATTAAATAAATATATTTACAAAGACAGCTCATCAATTCAGCCTGGTTCTGTCAGAAGGGTTGAAAAAGGAGATACACCAGCGAGATAAGAATAACAGCAGCCGAGATCATTGTATTGTGAAACAAAGGAACTTATTGCGAATAATGAATATACTTTGTGAACAAAAGAAGGGTCGCTGAACGGAATTTATCGTATTATTATAATCTCAGGTACCAACGACTGTGTATTGGTTATGATTTCTAGCTCGCGCATCCTGCAGCTTTATCGAGAGCTTAGTCTTTAGTCTTACATATAAATTTTTTAATTGTTTTTTTTTCGATTGTTAAAATCATCTTATGACAAAACCCGCTCTTGGGTGGAGCGAGGGTTAGTGTCAGACTCTTACTGACTAAAAACCCCACGCCATTCCTTTTAGCCTTCATACCGGGGCTCAAGGTGAGTTTTTCTGAAGGAAGTTTTTTTTTTTAAGTTGGGAAATCATCCAATAACATCTCCCATCAATTAATATAAAATGCTGCAGTGACCAAAATAATAACAATTTAGTAAAATTATGGTTACCCTAGTTAAAAAGAGGTAAGAAAGGGACACAGAGCATTTTTGTCGTTGTCTTGCTCAGTAATTTTTTTCCCTTTTGCTTGTCAATGAAACCTGTGAACTTAATGCTAATGAGATTAAAGAACACTTTAGAGTGTGTAATATTATTTCGCAAGCAATCTAGTTTATCCGTAGGATATATAAAATCTTTGGCCACGTCTGTTTATCCTGACACGCAGCCTCTTTCAACAAACCTTCGTTTTTCCGTATTCTAAAACTACATATTTGAAGGATTCTTTATTGTGTCACTCACAATTCATAGCCCGCAATGATCAGATATCAGTCTTGCAAAATTGTATCGAGAAAACCCAGCTACTTGTTAACCAGTTGATAAATTTATTTATAACTAGCTTTTTCCCGCGGCTTCACCCGTGTGCAGAAAATATAGCATATGTCACTAAGGAATAAAGCAGCTTTCTATAGGTGAAAAAAAATTTGCAATCGGATTAGTACTTTCAGAGATTACCGCCTAATAACAAAAAACAAACTTAATCTCTTTATAATATTAGTGTAGATAAGGTTAGGTGTAGGCGTGCTATGCTGCCCATCCTGCATAACCACCTGCAGTTTTCAGGATATATACGAGGCCAACAATAGAGCTGTACAGGTTGCCAAATATTGGTCAGAAAAAATATAGTTTGAATGCATCGACACGAAAAGAAGAAGAAGAAGAAGAAGAAGATAAGGCTTCAACGCCTGGAAACAAACGACGATAGATAACATTTTAAGTACGTCACAACACTGGATAATTTGATGTAGTAAAAATGTCGGAGCGGACTGGCGAGAAGTAATGTTGTGATAAATTATAGCTACTTGTACATCGTCGTCTTTGTGGGAAACATTAAATAATATCTTCTTATATATCTCGTATAATATATATACGAGAAACTGACTGACTGACATATCAACGCACATCCGCAACTACCAGAACTTAGAATGCGAATTTGTTTCCAAGGACCCTTTATACCGTAGTCGAGCACTAAGAGAGGATTTGTAAAAATTCACCACCTACAGAATTTTTTTTTTAGGCTGCAATATTATCAATCACATCCCCCGCTCTTGGGAGGAGCGAAAGATAGTGTCAGACTTTTACTAACTAACCCATTCCTGTTCCTTTGTTGCCTTTCGTACCGGGGCCGAATATTCCTTTCAGAAACAGATCTATAACTCTCCTCACCGGTGATGCTTACCGCGTTAGAATAAAAGACTATTATTGAAGTTTTTCATACGACAATGCGTTCGTCATCGCATATCACAGCGTTGTATGCTCCAATCAAGAGCTGCAATCCGAAGCTGACGTTACTTAGGTTACGTCAAGGCAAGCGTGCTCCATCGTCGACCACATCATCGCTTACCATCAGGTGAGATGGTGGTCAAACGCGAGCCTATCAATAATAAAAAAAGTAATTTTACAAAACTTACCCACCGTATCCGATTTTTAATGTGGGATTCTCCGTCTAATGAGAGAGGAAGCTTAAATCGAAAACCTGCTGATTAAGATCAGATGCCATCCCGCCGGCGTGACGGGACTAAGAAAAGCCTGCAAGACATTATTACGCTGTTCAAGGAGACCGACCCGGACGACGTGCCCACGTTTGTGGCGAAGGAGCTGCACAAGCTTCCTCCAGTCACCTTCGACCACGTCGATGTCACTAGCCTTTTGAAGGACATTGTTTTTTTGAAGGCCAGGCTTGCGGATGTACAAGCGAAGTTAGATGCATCCCAGAAAACCGTCGCCGATTTACGCCAAGAGTTCAGTGAATTTCGCAACACAGCGGCGGTTACTAGGTCATCAGCCGATGCGTCTAATGTAAGCATGCGTCATGGAGCTAGCCTCGATTTACTGTCGCAAAACTCCGTGTCAGCAGTTTCGTCGCCAGTACGTCCGTCGTTTGCTGAGATTGCAGAGTGCTCACCCCGGGCGCCCCGCAACTCCGTGCCGATCACCGCGGCTCCTCCATGTGCCGCCGACCGACCCCTTCGCCCCGCCCCGCTACCTGTACACGTAGCCCCAGTGAATCCGCATCATCGGGATTTCGCTAGCGTCACCGCGAGCGCCTCTGCCGCTCATATATCGAAGCCTTTGCCTGATAAGGCGATGAATAAGGCTAGTAACGAAGATGGCTTTGTTACGGTGCAAAAGAAGAAGCGCCGAAAGCAAGCCAACCGAAACCTCTGCGGCAAAGCACCAGTTACTCCTAGTGCGAGTGTGCGTGCCGCTCAGCCGAACACGCCGGTGTATATCTTCCGCCTGCATTACACCACAAAGGTGGAGGACATCGTCGAGTATGTGCGTCAAAAGTTGAAGTACACACTGAGGGTACAGTTGCTGGAGTCGCACCGTAACGTCAACTTCAAGGCGTTCGTGGTGCGAGTCCCGAACACTTTTCTGCCCTTCGTGTTGAAGGAAGACTTTTGGCCGCAGGGCGTGGTGTTCCGTCGCTTCCGCGGACAGGTGCCACAGAACAGCACGAAGTAAACGTAGTGCGATGTGAAGTGTTACTAACATAGATTTAAGTCTTATTTACTAACGACAACTTGTATTTACTCTATATGTATGTTAGTCTGTAAGGTATATATCTATGGGCCAAGATGCCTGATAATAAATGATTTATTATTATTATTATTAAGACTATACAGTTCATATGGTTACTATTAGGACTCGTGTTTTCCCATAATTCCCACCTCAATAATAGCAAAACTAAAAAAAAATTAAGAACTCCCGACGCATAAAACCTATAAAATTAAATGAACTGGTTAAGACGAGTCTAATGAGCCCGAACTCGATGTGTTTACTAGAAGGCATTCCAGGGTTCCATCAGCCACTTCCCAGTTCTAGCATCAGGTCCTCGTCATCATGAAAAATATTTAGAACTGGTTAAGACGAGTCTAACGAGCCCAATCTCGACGTGTTTACTAGAAGGCATTCCAGGGTTCCATCAGCCACTTTCCAGTTCTAGCATCAGGTCCTCGTTATCATGAAAAATGTTTAGAAATGGTTATGATGAATCTAATGAGCCTAAACTAAATGGGTTTATTAATTCATGAATCCCCAAGCGACCACCGGTGGCCGCGCATCTATTGTCTTACTATTGTGTCTCTAATTGACGGTATCTGAAGGGTTAATAAGCATTCCAAGGTAACATCTGTTACCTCCAACCTTCATTATCAGACCCAGCTTGATATCGTTGGCATGTAGGTACATGAACATTTCAAACATTAGATCATATAATTAGTAAACTATAATTATATTCATTAAGTGTTTAAGATCCCTGCCACAGCCAACAAACGAGCTGATGACCTTAAACACGTGAACAGATCTTCATATATTGTATCTATGGGACATTTCGATAATGCCAGCTTTTAAATTAAAAAAAAACCGTATCAAAATCGGGCCATTTGCTTACGAGCAAACACACACGCACCGCTCAAACTTATAACACCCTCTTTTCCGTCGGGGGTTAAAAAAATAAATCATGTATCTGCGAAAAAGGCGTTTGCTGAAAAAAGTATGACATACCTAAATAAATACGTACTGGCTTGAAGCGGTCAAACCTATTAAGTGATGCCATTAAAGTTTTTTTCTTTGTTTGACTTAAAGCAAACGGCTTCATTTTATTTCCCTCGTGTAATTCGGCCAGTACTGTCAACTCTGTCACACATCTCAAGAGATATAGAACCTCTCTGTACATACCTTGTTTATCTAAACAGAGACTTTAGGCCCGCGAGGCTTCATGAGGAGCTGTTTATCATGGCACGATAGTGTCCAACCCTGTTCATTCCAGTATACAGCAATATAATATATTCTAGTCAATGAAATACGAGTATATACGTTCCCTGTAAAGTTATTTTACGGCAATGCAGTGGAAGGTTTAATTCCATTCTATGCTGTTTCATCTCTTTTCTAGTATTCGTTCTGTTTCTACTGGAACATTACACAATTTTCTCGTGGATGCGGTAATCGTTTCCTGATAAATTGTGCTGACGCCACGCTGGAGCGATATCCTAGCCAAATTGATGGAACGCTACTCGTTTTCCACCCTCTTTTTAAAGACATATCGGGGTTTCTGATCTGTAAATATGCCTTCAAATCTTGTGTTCGCTCCTGGTAAATTTGCTGTGCAAAAAATAACAAGAGAACGGAAGACGGTTTGACAAGATAAATAATTATACCTATATGATACAAACAAAATATTCCGTTTGGATTGTCTTACTGAAAATCTCAAACGCTAAATGGTTTTTAAGAAAAAAGAGGGTTAAAAACCTAAATGTAAACCGTTTATAAAAATAATAACATGGATCAGAGCCCCAACCTGTACCTCAAACAATTAAAACGAGGGCTCTAATTTGGATTAGCCTTTGAGTGAAATTTTTGGAATAATTTTTCTTGTAAACCATTTTTTCCCAACTGGACGTTAATCTGGAAGAAGATAAACTAATGGGTGCGGCTGTTCCCGCCCCCGGGAACAAGCGAGAAGGTTACAATAATATGGTAAAGGGCTGGTGCGGTCAGACCTGAGATAACAATCTATTCATATTACTATAAGTGTTAGGTTAAGACAACATATTTGTTCCTAAACGTGAACTGGTAACAAGGGTCCTCCTTTTCCAAAACCAAGTTAGGTAAAACGAGCTTCTATTGTTAGTTATGTAGGATGGCCCCAATTTGTCCCTTAGTCAATCAATCAATCTGAAGGTAAGTCAGTCAGTCACTGATTTAATAAACGGAGATACTTTATAAATATAGATGAGACCTGGCCACGGCGAGAAAATACGGTCCAACAACCCGTCTGAAAAGTTTTCTACAATTTTTTAATGAGTATCGTTAAATTAATAGGGTATATTTTATGTCCCTTCTTATAGTCTAGTACTCGGAGCGCAGCAACCCTATATAGCCTTTTATGTCAGCATTAAGAGAATGTAGGTTTACGACATTTTTTCTACTTCATACGAGTAATACCTCCCATGTTGTAAATTAATAGGTGATGAATATGACAACTTGACATAAAATACAAGAGTAATAAACCTTGACTTCTATGAAAAAAATAATTTACTTTATAAAATATTCGCTTTAAATTCAGCATCATAATGTATGCGAATGTCTTAATTTCCGCCCACGCTGACATTTCATGGAACATTAAATCTAAGCGTGTAGATAAAAACAAAAGCGTAAACAACGGTAATCACCCGTAATTAAAAGATACGAACTGTCCGAATGTTGTCAGGCGCTGAAATATACACGCGCTCACATTGTACGAGCTATTTTACATGTTCTTTGCGATCAGTGCTGCCATTCTCTATGATGTCCAAAACAAAGTCAAAGATGAATTTATCCGATACTTTTAGACGGTTTTCTAAAGCCTACCTATCTCACTTACGCCAAAAAACTAATCAATAGTAAAAAAACTTGCAGGCTCCGAATACAAAAAAGTAGACGAGAATTTTTTCGCATTACTCCCTTTGGCGTGTCGAAAAGAATTTCTGGTGGCGCTCTCGTCAGAACGTTTCTGCCAAACATGTGAGTAAGCTGGCTTTGTGTGCTCTGATGAACTTTTTGCTAGGTTGTAGCCTGTATCAGAGTGGGCAGTCCATTTATGTTTTTTGCGATAACCTACTGGCAGCGCAAGTAGGTTTGTTCCCGTATTGTTCCGGAATTAAAACTTTCAGTGGTGTTTTATCTGTGCCTCTCATGCAGCACTATGTTTTAGGTCAGGCAATTTGGTTCTAACGATGTTTAGCTAGAATATGGTTTATTCATTATCCGTAATATTTTCATCTTTACAGAATTGGGGCGCCAGTAGAGGTATGTATAATAAAAACAAAATATTATGTTCTCATTACTGGAACCTGTAATAGACGGTCTTGTTATCTCGATAAAACATTTTGGATTTATTTTGTCCGTGTACCTTATTCCATTATGATCTAAATATCAGGTTGCTAAATACTAACCGAGAGATATACACGTTAACGCTATAAATACAATTACTAAAGATGAATCACAAGTAGTGGGTAGGCACTTATTGACGTAACATGGTTTCTCGTTAGCATTATTAGAAAAAAACTAGATAGTTAATAGAGTGTCAGTCTACAGACTAGCCCGAGTCAGGGCGAGCGCTCATCGATACACGGTGTCGTCAGTTGCCGGTAAATATGTGTGAGAATATTACATCATAACACTTTGACTAACGAGCTGTGACTTAACCGTGTCGAGGTGGCGCGGGTGCTGCAGCCACTGCGGCAATAAATCATCCTCGTGAAAAATGTTTACACACCGAGGTAATGGATAACCGAATACTTGACACGTTTTCATTATATCACTCGAGCACAACCCTTTTTGGACGCACCCAGTATTTATTTAATGCCGATCGATTGACATTCATTTAGCGCTAAAGTCGTCCCACTCAACTAGACACGCTTGAACAAAAAGGTTCATGTGATGTCCGCGCTGTTGTAAGAGGGTTGTTTTAAAATCGTAACTAATTATTCATATTTCAGGGCTGGAGCGGTACCTACCTATTTGTGATTATGAACGTTTTTAATTGGTACTCATTAGTAAGGTAAACGAGGGAGAATCACTGTGATAAAATGAAAGATATAAACGGTGCTATGTTGCGTAACTTTGTTTTAACTGTTCAGCTGTTTTGTTGCTTTTCAAAATAAATGTGACCAATTACAGTAAGAGCAGCAGGCGGACTCTAAGTAGAAATCTGTATACGACACGAATAAGACACATGATTCATACGAGGAAATCTTGTAACATTAGCATACACGAAATGTTGATACTACATGCATAATTGTACACTATGTACTAACAGTCAGCAATAAATTGCAAGCGAGAGATTTCGCATGCACACAACTTTGCAACATTATTCTAAACACGTGGGCAAATTGTCTTACAACTTTCTCTTAAACCTTAATCCCCCGTCGCTTTGCAAGGAAGGCAAAACTGAATTTACTTACAGAAGTTTTGACGGAGGCCTTATACATTTTAAGACGAAAGTCTCCACAAGTACACTTAAACACGGAAATTCTCAGAAGTTTTTGTTTATAAATCAAACGAAGCATGTAGCTGCAGTGATAATGTTCACGCAGAGCTTAGCTACGACTTAATGAGGGTAGTTATTAATTTGGCGCCTGAAGTAATTATATTTCAACTTTAATTTGAAAATGTGAAATGAGCTCGGATGCATGTGGGTGTATATATATACATGTCACAGTGGAAACCGAATTTGGTAAGAAAAAAACATATGCTGAATTAGATAATCTGTTTGCTAGAATAACATTGTTATACCCAGTGAAAAGCAACGTTAAAGAGACAGTAGACAAAGAAACGCTGATTTATTTTTGGTAGGTGGGCGTCACAAAAGTCCCTTTGAGAATTTCCATTCACGTTTCGGTTACCGATAGGCACAATAAAAGCTATACAAATTCTTAAACAAACATTTTTTATTTCTATCGTTATTCTTTATTTCATGGAAAATTTACAAGAAAACATGCAAAACACTTTTTCTTCGAAGCTACTGCTGTGTGGTACGGAACCCCGATAATCCTACTAATATTTCTTTAGAACTATAGGTACGCATGTTATAATGTAGTATAACATTAGATTGTTGGTTGTTCATATAATAATATTTACAAAAGGTCGTACCACCAAGCCTTCAGCCCTATTTCGGCCATCACTTGGTGACAATAAACTGACCACAAAAATTGGGATCGGAAAATCTCTACAGTCAGTCGTTGTCACATTATAAGTATAATTGCTCAAAACCATTCGTGTTATTTTAATGCAATTATTTTCTCCTAGTTTTCGTACGCCGTATATTATCGGGTTTAGCCTTTCAGTATAACGAGATCACGGACATGTTAACCTAATTTGATACGAGACATAATGTGTGGCGTAGCAGGTGCAACTCTCAAGATTTAACTAGGCTATGGAAACCAGGTCCACTAAGCATTCAAAATTAGTTTTGCTGGTTATGAAGAATGATCATAATGCTTTTAAAATAAAGCTTCACTATTGCTCTATTGAATATTTTCCTTTTACTGAATGAAGTCGGTTTTAAACGAAGCGTTCTATATGAAATAGGTTTTTCATAAGTCGTAGTCCAGTAGTAATATTGCGGTGTGCGAAAACCGACCTTAATATACACAAACATCTTGGTATAAACATATTTTATGTAAGAATGTGTTTCTTAATCCACTACCTTCGTGAATATTCTTATATTGTTCGACCAATTACGTTTTTTAATACTCTGAGATTGAATAGACGTCTTGGTAGCCTTTTTTTTTTCGATGGGGAAAATCATCTTATGACAAAACCCGCTCTTGGGTGGAGCTAGTGTCAGACTCTTACTGACTAAAAATCCACGACGAAAAATCACGAGCTTTCTTTCGGACAACCCTGTCCCCAGTAGGCTTCGACCCAGCTGGGCCCCTCCTGCTGCTGACAACTCCTTGAGGCGCGCGGGAACAGTGCGCGCCGTCGACGTCTTGAACTCGGTCCATACCGGACGATCGGACAGCGAGCTACCCATGGCTCGCCGTCTGCGAGCCCGACGTCTTGGTAGCCTGAAACAACAATTTGATCTTTAAAGAAGTTTAAGATACTAACTTCAGTATCGTTCACGAACTGATGCGAAACAGTTGTCAAAGTTCAGACGTATATTAAAGCAAGTTGAGGCAATTCTACCAAGTTCTCTTCCTGTGTCAGCTTAACAGCCGATAACGACTTGCGGGGAATACTCGCGCCAACAGGAAACCTCTACATACTGGTGATAGTGTAGCACTCTTATGGATTCATATATTCATTGTTGTTCCACTCGCTGTGACTCATAAATATTACGCGTAGACGAAAATAGGCACCGATTGGTTAAAGTAATGAGATTTTTAAATAAGTACCCTGTTAGTATACTGAGCTATTGGTGAGTGCGTAATTTTGTATAATATGATATAATTAATTTAAAAGCCCTTTATTTCGAAATGGTACTTTTTTTTTTTCTGTCGACGGGGAAAATCATCATTGACGAAACCCGCTCTTGGGTGGAGCGGGAGACAGTGTCAGAGTCTTACTGACTAAAAACCCCGCGCCGTTCCTTCTAGCCTTCATACCGGGGCTCTAGTTTCCTTTCGGATAACCCCGACCCCGGTAGGCTTCGACCCAGATGGGCCCCTCCTGTTGCTGACAACTCCTTGAGGCGCGCGGGAACAGTGCGCGCCGTCGACGCCTTGGCTCGGTCCGGACAGTTACCAGACGATCGGACAGCGAGCTACCCATGGCTCGCCGTCCGCGAGCCCGCGTCTACGGTGGCCGGAAATCGGGATCGGAATCCCGGCGGCGGCGGCGGGGGCGCCGTTGCCTGATGTGGTCTGCCTCCTCCTTTGCTAGCATTACTGCTTCGCAGAAGGAGGCGACCGCCTGCCACTCCTCCTCGCTCCGGACCATGGCCTGAACCAAGGCCCGGCGCGAGAGGTCTCCGCCGCCGATCACCCCCACGAGGGCACGGCGTTGCTCCGCCCAAGCAGGGCACACCTCAACTGTGTGCTCCACCGTATCCTCCGGGCGTTCCGCACAGTGGCGGCACCCGGGCGTCTCTTCCGCTCGAATCCGATGCAGGAACCTCCCGAACTTGCCATGTCCGGTGAGGACCTGCGTCATGCGGAAGGTAAGGACGCCGTGAGGTCTTTCCAGCCACGCCTCAAAGAGGGGACTTACCGCCATAATTGTGGCGTGCCCAGCACTGGGTTGCGATAGTCGCTGACGCCATTTCACCGTGAGATCCCGCCGGAGCTCTGTCCGCCATACTCGAAATGGTACTAGGCATGTTATGATAGCTTTCCATGTTCGAAAAACCAATTCGATTAGCAAGAAGATGAGATTGCTTCCCTGATTTTCAGCCTGGCTACTCGTCTAGATTAAAACCTTTTCCTTCAGCAACAGTATTCTTCTGAAGAACGGCTTAAATAGCTTTTAAAAGTTTCCAGATTGTTTCTAATTTAGATTGCAGTTCTTGTTCCACTGATTTTTTAGATCTTTGCTTTTTGTTCTGCAATTATTTTTTTCTTTACACTTGGATTCACTTCGGCAATTTATATACCGTTTTCAGTGTCGATACTGTTTGGAGTTTTTATGACTGTACGTCTGGTCGTAGCGATATTTTTAACACAATACCTCGTGTATTCTGTTTATTGCTATCGATAAACTACAAATTATTTCGAAGTGACAAAACATGCTGTTGCCTTTTATAGTAACAATAACAATTGTACAACGTTTGAATATGTGCAGCTTTGTTCGGTTGAACCGAGTGCATTGTTGTAACTTAGAGAACAGAGGAACAGTTGAAGTTTACCTTGTGCTTTAGAAAGTAACTTTCTTACAATCAGTCTTTTGCATGCTTTATTTCCTGAACTCGAAACAGCTGAACATGTGAATTACTTCAGTTCATATGTGCAATGTAGATACATACATACATTTATATATAAGTTATCACTAAGTCAAGCTACACTACACAGGAATAATTAATTAAATTGGAAATTCTGCAAACATGAATTAATATGGCTAGCCGCAATCGTCCCGTCACCCTGTATGACAGGAGTGATATCGATTGTGGCCTATCGCGCTCAACAAGTGAGAGGGCATTGTACATTAGGAGCTGTGACTTGTATGTGTATATTTGCAAAAAATGTGATTCATTTTTATACGAATTTCAACCTTTTGGGTAGGTAAGTAAGCTGTTACTGCTATCGAAAATTGCTTGAGGTGATAGTTTGAAAGAGTGAGCGTTGTTATCAAATTGATTTTCCTCTTTCCTCCATATTTTGTTGAGTAAAGGTACTTATTAGTTTATTTGTCAGTATTTTATAATCTAACAAGGCGACCAGAACAGGCAGACAGTTGGAGCAGACCTTCTTGTAACAGTGGATGTCTTTTGCCTGAAATAATGATGATGATGGTCATGTTGAGTGCCTAGTGGTCTGATAGAAGTTTAATGTCTAGTATTTCTGAGACCTTTGGATGTCACTGTCGATGTAAAAATACTTGTATTGACATCAGAGCGGCAATTCCTGTATATTCCTGTATTCTTTTCTTTCTGTTTCAGTCAGTCAAAAACAACTCCATTTTCCGTCGATTTTGAACAAGTTTTCGACTTTGTTTACCGCCCAGATGAAATTGCGATTGGAACCTGGAAAAAAGTGCGAAAATTGGCCTTCTGGTAAAACAGGATGGCCGGTTCAACACAGCTGCGAAAAGGTTTTATCACTATTTACCTATACTTATGTTCACAACCTTGTAATACGTGGTAAAGGTCAGACCTCCCTTTATATAACAAGTAAGATTAAAAATATAATGGAAGGAATCATTGCGTGTTAGGGTGATGCTATAGATACGTATAGCTGTAACCTTACCTTTGTTTGGTAAGTAAACCTATTTTATATAATTTGCAAACTGAGGATTACCTTGATCGATTAAACCTTAAAAATTTCTCACCATACCACCTAAGTTCATGAGATAAAGCTCGAAATGTCAGCTGAAAGTCGTAGGTTCACAAGCAGTAGGTCCAAAATTTCTCGGTTTTATTTGCGTTTTGTATAGGCAGGCGCTCTAAAGATAAAAAGATTTAACATAGTCTTCCGTAGTTCTTACATAGTCTTACAATCATCATCATCATCATCATCATCATATCAGCCGAAAGCCGTCCACTGTTGGACATAGGCCTCCTCCAAGCGTCGCCACAACAACCGGTTCTGTGCCTCACGCATCTATCGGATTCCCGCGACCTTGACCAGGTGATCGGTCCACCTTGTTGGAGGCTGTCCAACGCTGCGTCTTCCGGTACGTGGTCACCACTTCAGAACGAAAGGACGAAAGCGTCCCCATCGACTATCTGTTTTGCGTGCAATGTGCCCTGCCCATTGCCACTTAAGTTTGGCGATTTTCCGAGCTATGTCGGTAACCTTGTTTCACTCCTGCAAACGAAGCAGATCAAAAATAGAAATAATTGCCGAATATTTTTCTTTTTATTTGTCTTTTTACCGTGCGACTTTAAAGATAGGGGTTATGTCATTCAGGTTTAGGTATATTATCTAGAATTCTTTGCATGTGTGATTTATATCTTTGAATCATCCTAAAGGCCAGATGGGTTTTAATATAAAAGCTGTCAGCGAAACGTCTCTACATATTTTTTGTTCTTTCTCTTCATAGATCATTTTGTTTCTATATTTTTATTCCTTTTTTGCAGACTGTTTATTTTTCCATTTAAATGTAAGACGAATATAATTTAACAAGTGACTATACAACATTAGTTTTATACGAAACACGAAAAAATTTTATGTAAAGAATCCATGTACAAAATATAACTGTGTCATGAAAATCACAAAGTTATAAGCTTGATAAGTTAGCAAAAACACACCCACAATATAGTCACCGGGCCATCCAGGCGACTGAGGGGCTGTTTTACACTTGCACATACCTGTTTGCTGGCTCCTAATGCCCGCTATGACCTGCCATGAACTGTGCTGTACTTAGTGTTTGTGGTGTCTATCTTGTGATCTTTTTAAATATTTTGGGAAACAATATAACCATCGTTGACCACATCATCGCTAACCGTCAGATAAGATGGAGGTCAAACGCGAGCCTTAAAAAAAAAACAGGTTTTATATTACCTAAAAATAATGTTGTATATAAAATAGAGATCGTACCAACATGTTTTTACCAAAAATAGTTAAAACACTCGTTTGAAGCGCTCATCTGTGAAATAGTTTCGAAATACGATTAACACGATTAATGGCTGTCGTGGCTAAACTTTATGTGGGTCCTACATAAATACACGCCACGCATGCCACAGAGGCCAACAGATGAGTGTTAACTCACTTCTTTGCTGGCCGCACTCACTGTATATCTTTAATGACAGTATTCGCTAGTAAATTATTTCTAGCAAATGATTTAGGATGTGAATGGGACAAATTAACATATGCGACGCAGCTAAAATGGTTAAGTTTACTTTGGAGAACAGATTCAGTACTTTTTCTGTAGGTGGGAAAACCATCCAATGATATCTGGAGAAGGGGGAGATAGTGTCAGACTTTTACTGACTAAAAGCTCACTCCTTTTTCTTCGTTGCCTTTAGTACCGGGCTCGAGTCTTTTTTTCAGAAGCAGTTCCTTCGGGCCCCAGTAGGCGTAGGTTTGCTAGGCCCCCTACGTTTTGCTGAGAACTCCTTGAGGCGCGGATGGAACAATGCGCGCCGTTGACATCTTGGGCTCGAGAACCTACATACAAATTTTGCATACACATGTATTCGTTTGTTAGTCCTTCACACCCAAACAGCTTGGATGAAACTTTGTAAAATTACCTAAGCATTGGTCTAGAATAGAATGTAGGATACTTTTTATTCCGAGGTAGGTTTATTACCCTCGTGAGGATTGCGGGGAAATCGATACATGTGAGGTGCACGATATTTCATTTAGGTTTATATGGGCACTTATAAACTGTAAAAAGCTAGTGTACGGTTTCAATTGGAGAAATACCTCCCTGGCTAAGACGCCAGGGGGGCATTTCTCTTGAGTCGAACACGCCGAGTTGGCCACGAACCCAATTCTTTTGTTCTGACCACGTGACTGAGCGTTGAGATGACGTCATTCCCGTACGTTTGAAGTTTACTACTAGCGTCAACGATTGCAGATTATCAACTTGGCTAGGGGTACTGATCTTTTAATGATATTTAATACATGTATATGTGTATCTATTTTAGCTTTAAGTATTGAATAAGTTTTGTTTACTTTTATAATTATTTGCACCAAGTGCAACCCCATTTTGTGTCCAGGCAATCTCTGTCCATTCTAGGTTGCCTGGAAGAAATCGCCTGGTGCGATAAGGCCGCCAATTGTGTTTTCTTTTGTATGGTTTCTTTTTTGTAAATTTTTATTTTTGATGTGCAATAAAGTATATATAAATAAATAAATAAATAAATAATACTAATTGTAACCGTATGAACTGTATAGTTTTAGTCTGCAGGTTTAGTAGCCACTCAACTGTCCGAAAAGCACGCGCGACAATCGCCACCCGTGTCCGCGATGACACTATCACTATCTCTTTAACGACCGCGTCAGACCCTCTCAACAAAAACGCTCTAGCGTCAACGATTGCGGATTATCAACTTGGCTAGGGGTACTGGCAAGATACTCCATACTCTCGCCGTAATGGCTATACCTCACGACCTTGGCCAGTCAAAGTTCAAGAGCAGATTTCCCAGCCAATATGTCTTTTATTACAGTTAATCTCCTATTAACATGAGGCATAATTACGGTGGCGTCAAGAGGGCTGGGCAGGCTCCTAACACCCGGCTCGCATGCCACACGCGATCCGGCTGGATAAGGCAAATAATTGCGACGCTAATGTTCGATCCTTATCTAATTGTACTGTTAGATCTTTAATAAGTCACGGTTTTGTTTCGCTATTTGGGCTGAAAGGCATTGGCTTAAGTCAAGAGGGCCCGTCAACCCAACTCAACCTGCATGGTTGGTTAGCTGTGTAAGTTCAGGAGGTTCCTGCACCGTATTCGTGCGGGTGTGACGCCCGGCGTGGGCTTATGGACGACGAGCAATGTGTAGCTCGCTGTCCGACTGTTCGGTAATTGTCCAGATCGAACCCAAGTCGTCGACGGCGCGCACTGTTCCCGCGCGCCTCAAGGAGTTGTCAGCAACGGCAGGGGCCCAGCTGTGTCGAAGCCTACTGGGGCCAGGGTTAGCTCAGCCCCCGGTACGAAAGGCAGCGAAGGAAGAGGAGTGAATTTTCAGTCAGTAAAAGCCTGACACTATCTCCCGCTCCGCACAAGAGCGGGGGTATGTCATTAGATGATATTCCCAACGAAAAAAAACCTGTTCATAGTGTAAAAGATTATTGGTTCATACAACGCAATTTTTTTTTTAAATACCTAATATAAAGCAGTGCTTGACTGCGATCCCATCTGATAAATGATATTTATTTTACAAATAGGTTTAAAAACAAGTTTATACGTAATTTTTTTGTCAGTTTAAACTAGATGAGGCCGGTGATGGTAAGCAGTGACGCAATCGTTAATGGCACTAGTTTAATTTGTTTGATAAAGAGGCAAAGTGGGAAAAATAGAGAACATTTGAACACTCGAACATTTACAAAACTTGTGCCAGGAAATACAGTCATGTATTTTTTTAAACTTTATCTAATAGTTTTTCAAAAACTGTTAATTTCGCAATCAGAATTTTATTAACTTTGGTCCCTCATAATGCATTCATTATGAGGGACCAAAGTTTAGGCAAAATAACAGCTCTACAACAATTTACGTTTTGATTTTCAATAGAAAACTAGATAATATCCACAAAATAAAAAAAATAAAAAAACTAACTAACTAACTAACTAATAAAATAAAATATCATACTAATATTTACAAACGCAAACGCACGTAAAAGCGGTTGTATGAAAAATAATAAAAACAAATCTCGGACGTCCAACGCCTTAAACTTAAGTAAGCCTCTTGAAATTAGAAAACTATTTGGGTAGCTAGTCTATTCAATTTATTTTATTCAATTAAATGCACATGTGTAGCTCATATTCATATTTTTATTTTTAGACTAGCTTCTGTCAGCGACTTCGTACGCGGATCCTGTTGCTTATGCCAGCGACATTCAGTGTTATAAACGTAAGAGTAGACAAAAATAAACAGAAAGCTCCGAACTGCTAAGCTATCGGGAGTTACACGTGTTATTGTGAGTTAACCATAAAAGATAGACGTATGCTGTCGTGGGACATTTTTTATATAATTTTGAGGAGAACATTTCCGTTATACATGTTTTCTGTGTAGCTTTAACCATTAAGGCTGCAAACGCGACGGAAGCTTAAAAAATGGAGTGATTTCTCCCGTTTCCCCAACATTTCCCTTCACTGCTCTGCTCCTATTGATTGTAGCGTGATGAAAAGTATACTATAACATGCCCAGGAGTATGAAGAATGATTGTACCAAGTTTCGTTAAAATCCATCGAGTAGTTTTTGTTTCTATAAAGAACATACAGACAGACAGACAGACAGACAAAAATTTTACTGTTTGCATTTTTAGCATCAGTATCGATCACTAATCACCCCCTGATAGTTATTTTGGAAATATATTTCATGTACAGAATTGACCTCTCTACAGATTTATTATAAGTATAGATGTCACGAAACGTCATCAAACGATTTCTCCCGCTCTGAGTGGCGCGTGAGGAATGTCAGAATTTTACTGACTCTAAAATCTACTCTAACTGATATTCTATCAGTTGCCCTTTAATTCCAGGGACACTCTTTCGAACAAACTCGCAGCCCTAGCAGGCATCAGACCCCGTCCACTTTGTGGCCATCTCTTTGAAGCGCGCGTATTTACTTAGAAAACAGTTCATTTTAAATTATATACAATGAAAATGAACAAATGGGTACTCAAATGATACCCACTTTCATCATAGCGTAAATTGACAGTGTCAACTCTTCCTACACTCGGATGTTTGTATTGTAATATTGTTTTCATTTTGTAATAATAAGCAGTAATTACAATTAGTCATGCGAGACCTGCTTCTAACGTGTAATTTAATATTAAAATAGCTATGCAAATTATTTAGAACAATTAATGAGGTTCCCTGTTGCTGTAATTATTTAGCTTTAGTTTCCAAAAGCGATATTTTAGAAAGCTCGTGCCTCAAAAATGTTAATTTTAATTATTACGTTCGTAAATAGGCGCTTGTAATTATTACGGTGTAATAACAGCAACAAACAACAGCGGTGCTGACCAAGTCTTATGAGTTGTAGGTCGCAGGTCCGGAAAAAGCCCAAGTCGTCAGCGGCGCGTGGGGTGCCACGCGCGCCTCAAGGAGTTGTCAGCAACCGTAGACGCCCAGCAGAGTCGTAGCCTACTGGGGCCATGGGTCATGCGAAAGAGATCAAAGAAGGAACAGGAGTAGGTTTTTAGTTAGTAAAAGTCTGACACTATATCCCGCTCCGCCCAAGAACGGGGGATGGCATTGGATAATTTTCCCACCTAAAAAAAAGCAAAAAAAAAATCCAGCCAGGCACATGATTTTGTGTAATTCATCACCACTACTGTCGAAACGTCAAAAAAGAACATTGTGATTAAACCAGCATGTCTTAAAATTTGACGACATATGCAATGAAGGCACATGACTACACGTGGGTTCCGTGATAGATTACGGCCTATTTCCTCTCATAGAGAGGAGGCCTGCGTCCCAACAGTGGGGACATTATAAGGCTGATTATGCTGTGCTTATGCTAATAGTAACAGACATTTAGTGGTTAATTCATTAAACCCCAAGCGAACGCCGCCGTTCGTGCTGTCATTGTCTAATAGACGGTTGAAGGCACAATGCTTTACTCTAAATATAATTACTTAATTACAATTAATATTTTTAAATTCAGTTTTTCTATTGTTTATAAGAGACGAGTGTCTGTACAGTTACACCAGATTATTTGTTTAAACAAAATACAGCCACAACACATACATTTTACATAAAATGAACAATTTTAATTAGAACAGCAATAATGCACCTAGCAATTAAGGCGCACTAGTGTTCATTATAATAATACTGCTGCTCTGAAAAACATATTTTGAGATAGCATAAATATATAACACAAACAATTAAGAAATGCATACAAAAAAATATCGCTACCATAGTCATAACCTTAGGATGATGAAGATCCAAGGCTACGGAATTGGGGACACCAGAATCATGGCGGTCCTCTCTTTTAATTTCCACCCTTAAAAAAACTACTCTCTTTGAGAAGCGGCTGGAGAGGCGTTATGGCACTTTCCGTATGACGCAATTCCTCATCGAACATAGTAACTTTGAGACGATTCTGGACCTGTTTCACACAGAAGAAGCGCCCGGGTATTACCATTGTGAAGTCCATCTGGAGGACACGGTTGAGCATACAGTAGAGGTGTGCCCTGCTTAGGCAAACCACCGACATAATTCTTCGTGAAACTAATACCTGAAAAAAAAAAAAAAAAAGACCTTTCCGGTGTGAATCGGCCCTAAGGAATTCCAACATCGCATATCACACCAGCAGCCTCCAAAGTAGCAGTAACAATAATCTTCGCTTGTAAAGCCAGGAATTTCAAGATGTGTGAATCTGTGAGCCTCGTCACAGCGTTCCGAACAACTCATCGTGCGTGCAAACGCTTTGACGAACCCGTCCCCTTCTTACGTTTCTACCCCAGAGAGCAAAGACAAACAATAAATTGACCCGAAACTTGTTTGATCTCTGTATTTCTCTCTTGTTGGGCGGAAAACTTTTTGTGAACCAATCAGGAGATGAGAGCCTGATTTTTTGATGTTTTGCGACTTATATATTATCTATATGTCCAATCAAATGAACCATTGAACTAGGATAATACACATGGAGAGACACAGGTTTATGTATTCTATCTGGATTAGGAGTTTCAAGTATCGCTCGTATCGTTTAGGTGTCTATTCTGATTCTACCAAATTTCATTTCTGCCACCACTTACTTACCTTTATTTTTTTATTTTTTTATCTTCCATTTCTTAACCCCTCCGACGTTAGGTCTTTTTGTAACACTTAATTATAATTATGTATATACCTAATATGTGTCTTGACTCTACGATGTACAATGCCCTTCACATCGCCAGAGACAGGAACAGATGGAAAGAGATCGTAAGGGTTAAAGTGATGAAGCATGGTCACGACCCTCAGCATTGAGGAATACGACGCAAGGAGGAGGACCTAATATGTGTAATATGTGTGTTATGTGTATGCCTATATATATTTATAAACCTATGTTTTATCTTTTGTTCAGCTGTATATTTTATCTATGTATCGTATATTTTAAATGTATTTTTTTTATTATTGTTTGCTAGCATTATACCGCATTTTGGTTGTCTGGGAGATATCGCTGTCAGTGATAAGGCCGCCATTGTACCCATAGATTAAGTTTCTTTATATTGCAACTATTTTAGTGCATAATAAAGTTTATGTTATTCTAGTCTATCGTTGTATTGTGTAATGTAATCTATATATATAAAAATCAATGCCACTTTTCGTTGTTATTTTATAACTCAAGAACGGGCTCACCTATCCAAACCAAATTTTTAGGCTTTGTTCGGACTATTTAGTAGATGGTTTATGTGAAGTTTGGTAGAGTAGAGTAGGGCATAGTAGGGTAGAGTAGGGTATAGTTGGGTATAGTAGGGTAGAGCAGTGTAGAGTAGTGTAGAGTAGTGTAGAGTAGTGTAGAGTAGAGTACTGTAGAGTAGTGTAGGGTAGAGTAGGGTATAGTAGGGTAGAGTAGGGTAGAGTAGGGTAGAGTAGGGTAGAGTAGGGTAGAGTAGGGTAGAGTAGGGTAGAGTAAGGTAGAGTAGGGTAGAGTAGGGTAGAGTTAGGTAGAGTAGGGTAGAGTAGGGTAGAGTTAGGTAGAGTAGGGTAGAGTAGGGTAGAGTAGGGTAGAGTAGGATAGAGTAGGATAGAGTAGGATAGAGTAGGATAGAGTAGGATAGAGTAGGATAGAGTAGGGAAGAGCGGGGGCGAAGCCGTGCGGGCAAAAGCTAGTGTTGTATAAATGTTGCCACTGTAGATAGATAGATAGATAAATTCTTTATTGGACACCAAAAATAAAAATTACATAAAAAACTTAAAATTAATAGGGTGTCACAATGGGCGGTCTTATCGCTAAAAGCGATTATCTTCCTGTATTTCTTCCAGTGTCTTCAGATAATAGATGAAAATAACTTTTGGGGTTTTGTATACTTTCTAAGTAGCTTTCAGTTCACAGCTTCCTGACAGCCACAATAATGACGCCTATATTGTAAACTTTAGAAAGTATATAAAAGATTGAAAGTAAGATTAATTTTCTGTCGTCTAGGTACTTAGGAAAATCCATTTTGCAAAGTAACGTCTTTTGAGGTGAGGTGAACAGGAAATGCTTGCTATCAGAATTTAATATCTGGAGAAGTTACAAGTGGCCGGTGAGGCAGGAGGGGGGAGGGTACGGTAGGGGGGGGGAGTTACCGAGTGGTGCTTTTCATGTCAGTGGCAGCCGGTGACAAGTTGAACGGTCAGTCAACAACAACAAGCAGCCAGGAGCGGTTTTGGCAACAATGAATGATTTGAAGTTGGGGAATAAAATGGAACTTTCAAAATATGTAATAACCCTTCAGATACCGTCAATTAGAGACACAATAGTAAGACAATAGATGCGCGGCCACCGGTGGTCGCTTGGGGATTCATGAATTAAAATTAATAAGGATGTGTTTGGTAAAATAGCGTATGTATATATTATTTTTTAGTGTAGAAATATCGTAAAAACTATTTTTTTTTTAAAGAGTAACCATGGAGTTTTTGTTGCCTGTTCTTCTCCATAGGAAACAACCAATTGGAGCCATAAATTAGCTTCTGACGTTTTATAAGTGCCCATGTAGGCCTATGCGATTTTATTTAATTTAATTTTGAGCTGATGAAAATGATTAAACAAAAGAAATAAATGAGCACTTCTCAAGTTTTACTATTAAACCTAACATAGCCATGATCACATATCAACAGGCACTCCAGACAGACCGTGTCATAAACCACATACGTACTTAGACATTTATGACGGTTCCTAGTTAAATTATGAGTAACAGCCAACCGTAAATATCTTGGATGACTAAAACCGCCTGTAATGAAAGCTGCCCTTTTATTCAAATATGAATGAGCCCACAATTCATATCACAGCTTTCTAAAATTTTTCTTTCCTTTTGCAAAATAACAAACTAAAGATATTATTTTAATTTATGTAAGTTATTCAATTTTCGAATGTCTTTTTGGCACATTTATATACAACTAGCTTTTTTTAGTAGGAAATTTTCCCAAAGGAACGTACTTCTGGAATAAAAAGTGTCCTATGTCTATGGTCAACCGTCAAGATGACGTATCAAAATTTTCCGTATTTTTCAATTTAAATCAATTTCCTTTGAAACATTCATCGAAAGAGCTTTGACATATCAAAATGTGTTTAATATGGGATTTGTTACATTGGAATTCCGGAGGAGAGTGCTGGCAGCATCTCTAGCATCAAGCTACGTGAGCATACGTGACCTACCGCCGCACCTCTCCTTTTTTCTTCTTCTCGAGTCTATTCTACTCAAATTTTGTCCGACCAATATTTAGGCACCCGGGCAGCTCTGTCGTTGGCTTCATTTAAGTCATGAAGGGTGCAGGTAGTTGTGCATGCTGGACAGGAAAGGAGGTGATACATATCCTGTGAAGGAGCTCCACACAATTTGTCTATTTAAACAAAGACTATACCCAACATCTGAACTAAACAGTCTTGCAGAAGTCTTGTCGGTCAGGAAACTGTACATTCTTTCTGTTATCCTTAAACAGCACAAACTGGTACAGTATAATCAAAACAACCCAGTGTTAACTCGACGCCGTAACTTCCAAGTTTGTCATACTGCGCCATCGAGAACAGCCTTCAGCTGTTATTTCTCCTGCTTTCAAGGACCACGGCTGTATAACCTGGCTAATGAGTTGTACAATATCTATCCCATTACGAAAAGCGAATGTAAGGGTAAGATCACGGAATGGCTCCTTAAACTTGGGTATGACGAGTCAGAGAGACTGCTTATTAAGCATAGAGATTCTTAAGAAGAACAAACACCCGTACTAGCACTCGAACACACATAAACACACACCACCACACACACATACATACCATTGCACACGCATACATACCATCACACACAATACTCACCATCACATGCATGTCAACAATTTCTGTAATTCTGAGAACACTCCCTTAATTTTAAGTTGCTTATCAGTTTTTTCTTTTGATCTGTTTTATTATTGTGTCTGGGTAAAGGTGGCCAGGAGACCCATAGCACAAGTTTTTCTTAGTATGGGCTCCTGTCTCCCTACCAAAAATATTGTTAAGTAATGTTGCTGCGCCTATGTATTTTGTGGGAGAAATTAAATAAATTATTATTAACTGGCACTGTATTTGCAATGGGTTAAGGGAACCCCATTTTGCCAGATTATCTTTGCAGCGATTAACCTGAGTCCGCAGTCAGTTCAGAGATTTCCAGATTGGCCATTGCAGTTCGTGTCCCGATGGCAGATGTTCTGCCGGAGAGATAAAGCCTCTCCTTTGATGACTACCACTCCACCGCGCACATAATGTTAGAAACTAGCCGATTTTGAACAAATTGTGCTCCATTGGTATAATTTCTGCAAGGCATTCCGATGTGAGGATAAACAAATAAATAAATAAATCCTTTATAATATAAGTATGGTCAATAGTAATTGAGAATTTAAATTAAAAAACGCAATTAATTGTCCTGATAACACAAACCCTACTGAATTATTAATTGATTTGTTTAAAAATGATGCGCCTTATTGCTTTTGTTTTGAATTTAAAATTAATTGAAAGGGAAAGAAAGAATAAAGATTAGTTGCCATCATAGTTAAAAAGACAATCCTCTGGGGCCGATCTTAACGACCGGTTTTAACGAAGCGGGTAAGAACGCCATTAATTAAAAAAATAAAATTTTGTTGATGATCTCTTTGAGTAATTTGTACTCTTAACTTTTGAAACATTTTTAAATAAAGATACTGCTACAGCAAATAAATACGCAGTTTATAGCTAGCTATATTGTTCTATGGGGCTTTACGTTGTTCTACGAGGCTAGCTTTGTCATGGCTATTTAGGTTGATATATTAGCCCTGGGGTCTATGGGTCCTGGAAGTCTAAAATTAAACACTATTGTGAATCATTTTAGAATTTGTTTAACTCTTTTTCACTTTCGAAAGGCTAAACGATTTCGGTGAAACTTGGCGTACGGGTAGACTATGACCTGGAATAGGATAAAGTACACTTTTTATTTCGGGAAAATATTTTTTTAGAATAATTTTCAGTAGCTATTTTATTATAATTATAGAGACAATACAAGGAGATATTAAGACAGTGCTAAATATCATAATTACCTACTAACTTTTATTGTAGAAGTCTTCTTTCACAACGATTAAATTTGAAACAAAAAAAGTTTACAAACATTTGCTATCTTCAGTTTTTGATATCAAAAGATAATTAAATCGTAGATTCATTTAATCTGAGCCTTGAATGAAACGCTAGGAAACAACTTCTATAACCTTTTGATGTAATTAAAATCGAATTTAATCCACCACCGATGTTCTGCTAGCCTTATTAACTTCACTTTCTTAAAAAGTATTTCTCGGCAGACTTAATTTAGGATTAGTATTCAAGGTGTGAAGGTGCCCCAGGTTAAACTCAGCAACAATATTGTTTGAAGGATTAGTTTGTCTCGTAAAATATTTCTTGCACGTAATTTTATTAAATAAAAGATATATAAAAGTCATAATATCAAAATTTATGGCTACATTAATTATCGTAGGCGGCTGTTAATATCACTTTAGTGTCGTGTCAGCCGCTCCTTACGTAAAAACTTTCTACGGAACCCCGCTGACAAGGGCCATTTAACTAAAAAAAAACCTGTAAACAAATACCTCAATTTCCGTTCAATATTGAACTTTGTGTTCACCAATACAAAGTTTGAAGCACATCTAAAGAACTCTTAATATTTATTACGTTTTGGGACTTCGTTAGTTTCCTTTGATTTGTATCGTTGAATATTTGCTACAAACAATCTTTACGACCTTTTCGAAACCTTTTATGTAAGAATAAAGGAAATTTAAGGCGGATGTTATTATGGCATTTGAATAAGCTTTACACAATTAACTGTTTCAATTGAAATACTCAACTTTAGGAAGCGCTGGAGATTGGGAGCGTATCGTGAAGGTGGCGGGTTTACTGAATCAATCAAGCAAGTTATTCAAGCTGTCACAATACGAGAGCATTCTTGGCAAAGATAAATTACCTTTAGAGATAGTGGAAGGAAGCAGAGTACAGCATTGTCGAGGACCACAAAGCGCGTTGTTTATTATGCATGCAAGTTTATGAAAAGACTCTCCGCGGAGACAGAGACGTGATATACTTTACAATATTGTAGAATGCCAGATTAATATACGTCAATGTTGATAAAACTCTTTGTTGTCACTGTTAAATTTTTATCAGCGTTTGTATCGAACGGTTGGGTTTGATGACTGATGGAAATGTCGGAAGCATTGTTCGCGGGTCTACGCCGCTACGCCGCTACGCGGCTCCGCTGCTACGATGCTACGATGCTACGGATGTGCGCACTAATCGTCTGTAGCACGTGTTCTGGATATTGCGCACCAACCGCAGTTCGTGCGGAGTTTCATAATGAGGCGATTAGCTATTATGTATACTACAGTACGCTACATGTAGAGGTACGTAGACTTGTAATAAGGTACACAGATGATACAGATAGCCCAGCACGGTCTAATAAGCGCATTAAGCATTAAAATTACTCAGAATCGAAAAAGATATAGCTACAATGATTATAAGTTGAAATTCAGCACCTGTTGATATTTGAAGGAAGTAGGTATCACGTTCAAGTTTCCCAACGAATCCAATAATTCCACTCTTTTATTCATTAGTGCTCCTCCACTGGAATTGCCTCCCGGCGGGACGATTTATGAAGACTATAAACCTGACAATACCACTTAACCGATTTTGAAAACGGCTGAATTCCTTCATAACAAGTTGTTGTTTAAAAATGGAGGTCATTTTATTGTAGACAAAAAGAAAAGAGGATTATAAAATAGAAATGTGGCTGAGATTTTTCTCTTGGTTGAATTGGTTGGTGACAAAGAGTGTGAGGAAGGTTTCGGCGCTGAATGGAAAGTGTCTGTGGGGGTGAGGTGGCAGGTGGGCGCGGCGGGCGGAGGGGGTATCGATCGCGCGCGCTGCGCAACAAGTGCCGCGAGGCGAGCCGCCACGCGCCCGCACGCCGCCCGCACGCCGCTGCCACGCAGCTCGCACGCAGGCCGCATGACTCCCGCACGAGCCACGCGTTCGCCCAACATTGAACAGCACGCAAGCACCGCACAACCCTCAATCAACATAATTGTGCTGAACTGCCGCAGAGCCTCTGATGATGCTGCACTGTTACATTTTCCCGTTTGTGTTACATCTCTCATTCCCCGCTTCCACTCACAGTCAAATAACTTTGTAATATTAGAGTTTGAAAGCTCTTGAAAAATAAAAGCCCATTAATTGTATTATTTTTCTTAGAAAGAATTCTAGACACGCACTCTGGACACGGTCGTCTCACTTTGTCTCTAACAAACTAAATTATAAAGTTAAACTGTCTGCCTCAGTACTTTGGGTTATCTTTGTGTATTTTCGCGACATTTTCTTTTACAGTGGAGTATAATGTATAAAGTATTTATGAGAACAAAATCACAACGTTTCAGAAGTTAGTTAGTTTTATTCAGAGACAATTTCATTACATCGGTACAAATATTGAAGTAAATACCTGTATTTGAAACATATAATAATATAAATTTTTAAATTAAGTAATTTACTACAGATAAGTACGTGAACATTAAATTGAGTGGAAAATGAACATCTATACACACACTACACATGTCAAATCCTTCTGTGCTACGTTTCACGAACAGTTTCATAATATTTATACAAATGATCATAAAAAATCTCTTAGATAATATTTTGCTATGTATTCATAAGTAAATGTGCGCAGAACGCTGCTAAAAGTACGTCAAAGTACAAACATTGATAGACCACATATTTTTTTTAAATGTTATCCAATATTATTCAAATTTAATAATAAATACATATACTTAAACATAGAATTATATCTAACTTTTTCTAATAAACTAACATTCATTAAAACTAAGTATGTTTTTGAAACGTAATATAAGGAATTGAACACAATTATCTTTTTTTAAGCGGAATTTGGAATAATAATAAATAGTTTTTAAATACCTACACAAAAAAAAAAATTAGATACAATGTCTACAAACTAAGAAAACTAATGTTTTAAAAAAGGCACATCCATATAATTTGAAATATTATTAAAAAATAACTTTGTACTTATAACTTATTCTTTCAACCAAGTGTGAAACTAAAAATTATTTTATGAACCGACTGAAAAGCAAAAACTGAAAAAATTTCCTCCAATTCTAAATGAATACACACTGAAAAAATAAAATCAAATCCATTTTCTAAATGGTTACATAACCAAATTAAGTGCCGCCTAAAAATGACCGACAACCCGCAAGAGATTGCGGTTCGATTAGGGTTACAGCTTGAACTGGCAATTATATTGAATCAACTTTATCATACAATTTTTTACTGTTATATCATTGAGGGTCAGATAAGCAGTCCACACATGTAAAGTACTGGTTCTCAGCTGCTTTCGGTTAGAGTGAAAGCTGACTCTAATACAGTTGGGAAAAAATCTGGCAGATTGTTTGATTTTACTACCAAGTATTTTTGTTACTTATTTACCCTTATCGCGAAATTGGCAACTGATAATGATTTCCAATTATATTTATTCTTTTAATTTGACAAGCTGCATCCTAACTAAGGTTTAATAAAAAAATACAAGTAATTTTGAAAAAGAAACATATTTATTTCTCTCACATTTCATTGCTTTTGCGCTGAATCGTGATCTGAAAGTTGCTAATTATATAATTTTTCGTGATAACACATCATAAATAAAGTAAGTACATTACATTGATTCGCAACATCAGGTCCGAATATTATATTCTCGAAATCCAAATAAAAACGACTTTCGTTACTTACCTATTACACCCAGAACAAGACGATAACTGTTCGAGAGATAAATTTTAGTCTTACTTTTAAAGTTACGTTAAAAGTGATTCCTACAATACAACGCTCAGTTGAAGTCAGAAAATAGAATAGCATTTAAACAATTACAACTTACAAGTCACGTTACTCTAATAAACTTTGAATTCAAGTTTTATCAATTATACACAATATTGATATAAGATCCACAAATTCATTAATACTGTTTGGCAAACGGAATGTATTAGGTACACATAGATGGTTCCTATTCCTATCATTATATTATCAAGTAATCGGATAGCCTTCATTACCTCGCTCGTTAGGTCATTATTCTTTCCGAAGTAATTTGTGTAACGAGATCAATTCACCCTTGCGGCCTATATATACTCACACAAATATTATCGAAGACAGATCCAATACCAACACTTATTATCTTTGGTTTGTTTTGATATATTGTGGAACACTCAGTCGTTTTGTGGCTCCTTCCTCACACAACTCGTATTTATTTTACCTATAAGTTAGAATAACTTTATTATAATCCTAGAATACGAACCAGTCACAAATACCCGTCACTTCTACATTATCACTTTTCCCTACATTGTCACTCTGTTACACACTAGATCAATCTTAACTCTAAAGGTATATTTTGTATGTTGGCGTTATTTCCACTACTTATCTAGTTATACACATATAAAGTAGAAACATCACGAAGGAATGGACAAATCTTAATGGATCTAAGTATATCACGTAAGAAACGTTTTTATTGCCTAACATAATCGTTAATTAGTGGAACTGTGAACTGGGTGGGGTCGAGACTGATGACGCGTGCCGCGTGCTGGTCAACTCACAACTCTGTGATGTAAGTTCACCATACCACACGCATAGGAAATATTAAGTAAACTTTAAAATCGATTCTAAGTTGGAACCTGGCTCAGTTTTTATATTCAATATACACTAGATAGTATGAATATTTTGGTATTTGGACACATCAATTAGTTAGTTTTATTATAATCTTTTGGAACATTGAAAACAAAATATCTTTGAATCATTAAAATTCTATAAGTATTCCATTTGATTTATTTAGTAGGCTGACTGAAGAAATTAGCGACGACAGCAAATTTTCATGAACATCTAATACAAAGTCCGGTTTAATTAGATTTTTATATAAATAGTTCGATCCGTACGTATAGAAAATTCGAAAGTTACCCGAGGTGAGCCACGGGGCAGGCGCGCGCTGTCGTCCTAAGAGATGACGCAGGAGTTGCGCTTATTGCTGTGTCGCTCGCGGATCTGCTGGAGATGCGCGAGCTGGGCCGCCGAGGGCACGTGCGGCGCGTGGCCCGGCGGCGTGGGGCTGGAGCCCGGCGGCCCCTGCGGGCCCGTGGGCAGCGACTGCCGCCGCCGCCGCCGCAGCGCGGGCGACAGGTTGTACTTCACCTTCGCCTGCACCAATAGCTCCTTAAAAATCTGCGACACGTTCAGGTTTTCCTTCGCCGAAGCCTCCACGAAGCCGTTCTCCCAGTCGACTGTCACAACAGACTCGGTGGTGTGAAACTCTACCTGCAAAAGAAATCACAGTTACAATGGAACCCGTTTTGTTTGTGTTCAACTTAAAGATAATACCCTGATCTCTTCACTCGGCACGTTAGTGAGGTGAGGGTGCACACGTGTAAGTTATTACGGAGAACTTTATGTTTCTTCAGATTGTAAAATATCAACAAATTTTCTTTACGTTTTTATTTTAATTCCCGTACTCAATGAAGAAAATACATTAGTTATTCGAGTGTTATTAATCACGAACCTTTCAGAGGCATTTCGCCTATGAAGCAAATATTGGAGACGCCAGCCATACCGCTGCGTCAACATTTCCCGAGGCTCTTTTGCCTACAATTTCAGTTTCAGATAGACTCTCAGAAAATGCAAACATTGGCGAAAATGTCTTCAACCGTTTATTTGAAGAATATACATTAAAATGAATTTTGAATGATAAATGAAACAGGTATCTAATAATTATTTTAGAATTATCAAATATATACAAGCCTCCTCTCACAGTGTTAGTTATCGAATTCTTCCGAAGTGGCTTGACTAATTTTTATGTAATTTTAGAATATACTATATTTGGTAGGTCAAAGTTAAAGCCATTTATTTGCATTAAATCCGGTACAAGAGATGGTAACTTATAATTTATTAGCGCAAATACATTATTATTAGATTTTGCCAAATATTAAAATATGATAATATGCGGTGATCGTAGTAAGTAAAACTATACAAAATAGGTGTGAGAATAGGTCGTAGGCTATTTTATATACCTACTCCTTGGCGATATGGGTCGATAAGTTCTCCACTCCAGAAATAGATATCTTCATACATAAAAGGAGAAACTGACTGACTGACATATCAACGCACAGCCAAAACTACTGAGACTAGGAGCGTGAAATTTTGCACAAGGTTTCCTTTTATGACGTAGGCGAGCACTAAGAGAAGATTTCCCAAAATTCACCCCCTAAAGGGACGAAACGGGGCTTAAAAGTTTGTGTCGCCGGAGGCTCTACGCGGGGATCGTTCGGTCCATGGCCCTCTACGGGGCGCCGGTGTGGGCGCCGTCGCTGGCAAAGCGACCGGCGTCCATACTGAACGCCTGCCAGAGGGTCATGGCAATACGGATGGTGCGGGGTTACCGCACGATCTCCCGCGAAGCGGCGAGCCTTCTGGCTGGCCTACCACCGTGGGATCTGGAGGCAACAGTCCTTGCACACATGCACGACATGCGCGTGGAGATGCAACGCCGGGGTGAAAGTCCACTGCCGCAACATGTCAAGGCATGGCGGACAGAGCTCCGGCGGGATCTCATGGTGAAATGGCGTCAACGGCTATCGCAACCCAGTGCTGGGCACGCCACGATTATGGCGGTAAGTCCCCTCTTTGAGGCGTGGCTGGAAAGACCTCACGGCGTCCTTACCTTCCGCATGACGCAGGTCCTCACCGGACATGGCAAGTTCGGGAGGTTCCTGCATCGGATTCAAGCGGAAGAGACGCCCGGGTGTCGCCACTGTGCGCAACGCCCGGAGGACACGGTGGAGCACACCGTCGAGGTGTGCCCTGCCTGGGCGGAGCATCGCCGTGCCCTCGTGGGGGCGATCGGCGGCGGAGACCTCTCGCGCCGGGCCCTGGTCGAGGCCATGGTCCGGAGCGAGGAGGAATGGCAGGCGGTCGCCTCCTTCTGCGAAGCAGTAATGCTTGCAAAGGAGGAGGCCGACCGCATCAGGCAACGGCGCCCTCGCCGCCGTCGCCGGGATTCCGATCCCGATTTCCGGCCACCGTAGACGCAGGCTCGCGGACGGCGAGCTATGGGTAGCTCGCTGTCCGATCGTCCGATAATGGACCGAGTCTAAGACGTCGACGGCGCGCACTGTTCCCGCGCGCCTCAAGGAGTTGTCAGCAGCAGGAGGGGCCCAGCTGGGTCGAAGCCTACTGGGGACAGGGTTGTCCGAAAGGGAGCTCGTGCCCCGGTATGAAGGCTAGAAGGAACGGCGCGGGGTTTTTAGTCAGTAAGAGTCTGACACTGTCTCCCGCTCCACCCAAGAGCGGGTTTCGTCAAAGATGATTTTCCCCGTCGAGAAAAAAAAAAAAAAAAAAAAAAGACTAGGAGCGTGAAATTTTGCACAAGGTTTCCTTTTATGACGTAGGCACTAAGAGAAGATTTCCCAAAATTCACCCCCTAAAGGGACGAAACGGGGCTTAAAAGTTTGTGTGAAAATCTACTTTTACGCGGGCAAAGCCGCTGGCAGAAGCTAGTAATTTATATAACAGAACCGTTTGCTGGGTCCTATATAAAAAGTTTGACGTCAAGTATGTTTTGAAATATATTTTCTTACAAGGGAACTCTTGTAGAAAAAATTAAACAAAATTATCAAGAATAAGGACTCAACTTTCATGCAAACCACGTAAACGTATTTTCACTGATCAAAGTTTTGCGAATAAAGTCGTCTGTAATTAGCATATCTTTGTCGGCAAATCGACTTCTGTTTTAGTTAACTCAAATGAGTTTCGTACAGATTTATTACGCTAAGTTTTGTTTTATGAGTTAAGTTTAAAGTATTCTCCAAATATGTGTTCCGAAACTACGCGAGAAATACCCAACTCCCAAGTGTGGTAAGTGGTATTAATAATGAGCATTAGAATATCTTACGCAAGACTTTTACACGCGTACAACCTCCATCAAATATTTCTGTTAACAGTCTAAAGTTTTTACGCCGCATAAAGACTCGACGACGCTTTTGACAGAACCATAAACAACGAAAGCATACGAAGAGTTATTGCAATATTCGCCAATAAAAACCAAAGACAGTGCTACGAATCTCCATTAGAGCGTCCGTTCTCTCTACAATAAAAACAAGGTAGTGGTGGTAGTGCGGAGTGCGACGGGGCGGATATTGAGAGGCGAAGAGCGCCGGGGCGGCCCGGGGCCATTGTGCGCAGTGTTCCGGACACTATCAAGCTAGGCCACGAGACTTGTTCCCGACGACCAACTAACTTCGTCACGCGGCTTATGAAATATACATACCGCTGGCACAACGGTAATACACAGTGCTAGTTAACTACGAATACAGTTTGGAAGTTCGCTGATACGAATTTAAGCCGATTATATTCGATTGTTGCTTTGTTTATGTTATCAAAGTGTCCAATCAGTTGATTTTCTCTGAAAGCTGGACAGACAATTGCGAAACTAAGCCGATTTTGACATTATCGCTGGAGTTTTCGTTACTGGTGGTATGTTAACACATGGCGTAATAAACTTTCATGTTTCAGGCAGCTTATTGTCTGTCTATACGTTAAATAATGTAGCAAATTAATTCACCTTCACAGTAGAGCCCATTAAAATCCGTACATCGTGTTACCAACAAAGTCACAGTCTGTTACAATACTGGCAACAAAAGTTGTAGCTATTGTGCGAGTAGGTACTACGGCAAGCCTGACAATAAGTGCTCCGGTATATAGTTTAGTAAATTAAATTAACTTTGTTTTATACATTGTGTATAAACTCCATTGTGTTAGACAGAGACTTCGCTCTGAACCGCAAAATTAAGTTTCTGTACCTTTCAATCTCCTCATTATCATGAGTCTTTGTTCCCACTGCTGGGACTCAGGCCTCCTCTGTAGAAGAGTCAATTGGCCGTAATCCACCACGCGGGCTTAGTGCTGGTTGATGAATTTCGATGTTTTCTTTCACCGTTTTGAGAGCAGTGGTAATGAAATAAATTACACAAAATAATGCGCCTGGCAGGGTTTGAACCCGCGACCTACAACTCGTAAGTCGTAGCCATTACCACTTGGCCACCACTGATCTCGTGATCTCGTTGGATATATCCAACAAACACTTTAGTGTTTATTCCGTCAGAGTCGAACATCCACGACCAAATACTCCATCTCGTCAGCTCTTTTGTCACCTATTGAGTTTTAAGAGCTAAACGAGATGGAGTCACAGTGCTGGCAAATAGGACACGAAAACACTCGTCGGACCATTACGACGCAACTAGCTAAAGACTTAAAGTTTAAAAAATAAAAATACAAAATACACGTGCACGATACACGTGGAGTATCCAATTTAACAGAAGAATTGTTTGTCCGCAATATGAAACGTCGTCTACTGTACGTACGACAATAAAATGGAGCGTTTTCTAGAGGATGTTGTCTACTCAGTATTTAATTTTTTAATTGGCATTGTGTCAGAACACGTGGAAGCCTCGTTGTCTCTGACGCTAAAGTGGCACTTTTGTTAAGCTTTTTGAGTCTGTGTAGACAGAACTTTGCTTTGTTCTCTAGAACACAAGTGTATTGGATAGAACTAGAGTCAACTATTTCGTATGTTGTCCTCGAAGTACTAATTCAATAAAATTTCTATTAGTCTGAGTAACTTCTGTGTAGCTTCACTAGGTCACTCGACACGTGCCTTTAATTAAATAAATGTATGTTTTAAATTGTATTTAGCAAGGAACTTAAATTAGACGAACGGCAGTAGGCGAACAAGGCGAGCAAAAAAATGTCACTGCCGTACCATGTATCCTTTTTTCGAAACAGTTCAGGCTATTTTCAATCCCTTAAAACTTCGCTGTGTATAAAACTAAGCTTCGAACTCAGGTCACCCATGAGACTCACCACAATATGCTAAAGAAGAATCTTTGACTTCTTTGGCCATATTGCCAGAAAGAGAAGTGATAACTTGGAAAAGTTGCTTCTGACGGGAAAATTGATGGGGAAAGACCCAGGGGCAGGAGCCCATTACGTTGGTCAGACCAAATCCGTGCTACACTGGTGACCACAGTCTGCGACGCCATCCACATCGCCGAAGACAGGACAACATGGCGAAATATAGTCCATATGAAGATTATTGGTCGAGGTCACGACCCTCAGCATTGAGGATAAACGACGCAAGGAGGAGAAAAACTAAGCTTGAGTTTTCAGTAACAAAGCAGGCATTGTTTAAGCGGACTAAACAATCTAATTTAATATAATACGTATTACTTGTTATATACATACGATTGCCAAGTCCATCTAGGTCATCAAGGCCCCTTAAATACTGACTGAGTAAATTAACCGACTTGGTATTACATGGATCTCACAACTTTTTATGGTAGAAGAACTAAGTTGCGAGCCTTGGTTTTTTTTGCAAGTTATGTTTTTAATGGCATATACCGTATTTAACTGTTTCAGTTCAAAACAGTAAAAGACGGCTGTAGAACGGTAAATGAAAAAAATAAATAAAAATAGCTTGTATAAAAAGCACTCTACCATGATGACATGATCGTAGCCATAAAATTGCAGTTAACGTATTTAATAAACGTCATCCAAATGTCCGCCGTATTTTAAAAAATTGGATTATTGAAATCTGTGAATTTTAAAAATCTCGTAATCTACGTGAAATTATGCTGTTTATTGCTTTTATTGATGTCATGATTTATGAAATCAGAATGAGAAGATGAGAATTGACATATTTTTTCTTCCTATTGATTTTGGATATGGCTCTCTTGTGACTTGTATATAAAATAAAGTTAGTCTTCTTCTTCTTCCTCATCTTATCTTGTATTACTTAGGGTCGGCACCATACGTTTTTTTTATGTCTATTTTATTAAGTCGGCTGTCATATCAATTAATTGTTAAGTTTTTATCTTTTCAGTGCATCTCTATAAGTGATAAATTCACTCTCCCTTACTGTATGTGTTTCTTCTTTGTGTATGTTTTAGTAAATCGTTGAGATGCCTACTCAATAAATAAAGTAAATAAATTAAGTATATAAATTAATAACGATGGTTTGTAAAGTCCATTTTTCATTAAAAACAGATTTCTGCTCTACTGTGCAGCTGATGAAGATATATCTCACATATATCTTCATCAGCTGCACAGTAGAGCATAGAACAGTGCGTTTGGTATTGAATCGAATATTAGAAATCATGTTTTTTAATATAAACTCGGATAAGTATGTGATTTCGGACGTGTTGGTTTTATGCGCCGTTGACGTCGTAGCACAGATAATCTGTACACCAAAATGGCTGACAGCGTTTTTCTCAATTCACGTCAGTTACATTTACAATTAAAATGTTGTAGCTCTGTACGTCTTACAAAAAACATGAAGGGTTCCGTACCATCCGTAGGAAAAAGACAGAAAAACAAGAAGAAAAAAAAATTGTGTATGAGCCCCACTTCACTCAACCTCCAATCCACACGCTCATTACATAATCACTACACACCACACACTACTATAGGTTAGGATTAACTTATCCTTGTATAAGATATGGAACTACTGATATTTTTATGTTTCTGGAGGTGGGCGTTGATTGCTGCGCCTCAGTTTCAAACTATTGCAGTTATCATCGTATTTATAAGTGTTGAAGGTGTTTTTGGTTTCAAATAAAGATTTTTATTATTATTATTACTTAAATATTTATTTTATTCTGTTATTAGCGGCCACAGAACTACATCATCTGGTAAAATGAAAATTTCAACTGTCTAGCTATCACGGTACATGACATACAGCCTGGTGACAGACAGGCTGGCGGAGGGACAGCGGAGTCTTTTTTTAGGGTAATCCTAAAAAAAAACTCCGCTGTCTGTTTGGGTACGAAACTCTAAAAATACGAGTAGGTATATAATTAAAAAATAAATAAATTCTATTTTAAAATGTTTAAAAAAAAAATCAACTGCCCTAAAGTCATCCAGTTACAGCTATTGCTATTAAGACCGGATGAAATTATACTTTTGTGAAGTAAATCATTATGACTTGGCAAGCCGGTTTTTGCATTGCATAATTGTTTACTCATTATGCAAAAGTAGAACGATAAAACTGCTCATTATACTTTATCAGCGTTATGAATTATTATTTTCTTGTTTTAATAACGCTGTAGTCTGCAGACTTCTTTTTCTTATATTTTTTTTCATAATATGAAAAAACAAAGTTCCTGATTTATAGGTTTTCTTTTCATTATGTTCAAGGAAAGTAATCAATTTTAATTTCCGTTTAAGTTATAAGGTTTTTTTTTGTTTTTTTTTTTTTTTGTCGACGGGGAAAATCATCATTGACGAAACCCGCTCTTGGGTGGAGCGGGAGACAGTGTCAGAGTCTTTGTTCCCACTGAAAACTCCGCGCCGTTCCTTCTAGCCTTCATACCGGGGCTCTAGTTTCCTTTTGGATAACCCCGACCCCGGTAGGCTTCGACCCAGATGGGCCCCTCCTGTTGCTGACAACTCCTTGAGGCGCGCGGGAACAGTGCGCGCCGTCGACGCCTTGGCTCGGTCCGGACAGTTACCGGACGATCGGACAGCGAGCTACCCATGGCTCGCCGTCCGCGAGCCCGCGTCTACGGTGGCCGGAAATCGGGATCGGAATCCCGGCGGCGGCGGCGGGGGCGCCGTTGCCTGATGCGGTCTGCCTCCTCCTTTGCTAGCATTACTGCTTCGCAGAAGGAGGCGACCGCCTGCCATTCCTCCTCGCTCCGGACCATGGCCTGAACCAAGGCCCGGCGCGAGAGGTCTCCGCCACCGATCGCCCCCACGAGGGCACGGCGTTGCTCCGCCCAAGCAGGGCACACCTCAACTGTGTGCTCCACCGTGTCCTCCGGGCGTTCCGCACAGTGGCGGCACCCGGGCGTCTCTTCCGCTCGAATCCGATGCAGGAACCTCCCGAACTTGCCATGTCCGGTGAGGACCTGCGTCATGCGGAAGGTAAGGACGCCGTGAGGTCTTTCCAGCCACGCCTCAAAGAGGGGACTTACCGCCATAATTGTGGCGTGCCCAGCACTGGGTTTCAATAGTCGCTGACGCCATTTCACCGTGAGATCCCGCCGGAGCTCTGTCCGCCATACCTCGACCTGTCGCGGTAGTGGACTTTCACCCCGGCGTTGCATCTCCACGCGCTTATCGTGCATGTGTGCAAGGACTGTTGCCTCCAGATCCCACGGTGGTAGGCCAGGCAGAAGGCTCGCCGCTTCGCGGGAGATCGTGCGGTAACCCCGCACCATCCGTATTGCCATGACCCTCTGGCAGGCGTTCAGTATGGACGCCGGTCGCTTTGCCAGCGACGGCGCCCACACCGGCGCCCCGGAGAGGGCCATGGACCGAACGATCCCCGCGTAGAGCCTCCGGCGGGAGGCGTCTGGACCCCCAAGGTTGGCCAGGAGCCGCTTGAGAGCAGCCCCGGCCCGGTTGAGTTTGGGAGCCAAACGTCGGAAGTGTTCTCCGAAATTCCATCGGCTGTCGAGAACGAGTCCCAGGTACTTCATCGTCGACCCGACGCCGATGCGAACTCCTCCTACCGTAAGTTGGGAGTCCGATGGTGGCGCCGTCCGAGGGCCGTGGAAAAACATGGCCTCGGATTTGTGCAGCTCCACCTCGAGTCCCAACTCCTGAATCCTACCAACGACTATCGCAACCCCGCGTGTCGCTAGAGCGACCGCCGCCTGGTGCGACTCTTCCTGCGCTAGAACCAGCGTGTCGTCTGCGTAGCAGACCACGCTGACCCCGTTAGGGAGGTCGCCGCGCAGCACGTAGTCGTAGCCGATGTTCCACAAGGGTGGGCCTAAAACCGACCCCTGCGGAACACCGCACGACATCTCTCGACGTTTCCACTCTCCCTGGTGACCGGGGTAGATAATGGACCTGTCCGACAGGTAAGCCTCGACCACTCGACAGAGGTATTCGGGCACCCGGTGGTACCGGAGTGCCCTCCGGATCGTACTCCAGGGCAGGGAGTTGAACGCGTTGGCAATGTCCAAGGACACTGCCACGACGCTCCTGCACCGGGACACCGCAACCCCTGTCGTGAGGGCTCGCATGCGCATGATGGCGTCCACCGTAGAGCGCGTCCTGCGAAAACCGAACTGTCCGTCCGACAAGTCCGGCCCCACCCGTGTTAGCCGCGCGACGAGGCGGTTTGCAATGACTCTTTCAAAGAGCTTACCCACCTCGTCGAGCAGCACAATGGGCCGGTACGCGGAACGAGAGTCCGCAGGGCGCCCCGGCTTCGCGATGAGGACCAGTTTCCCCATCTTCCAGCGAAGTGGAAACTGGCCCCTCTCCATACATGCGCTGAAGAGCCCTCTTAGTCGAGGCCCGAGAGCCTCCATGGCCAGGACCCAGGCTTTCCCTGGCAAGCCGTCGGGTCCTGGGGCGGTGTTCTTGGCACTCAGCCTTCGCACCGCCACTCTCACCTCTACCTCGGTCACCTCTGGAGCGTTGTCGTCGTCGTCGCTGTTGTGGTCCGCGTCAGACACTGCTGGTGGGGGCGGAGCCATGGACGGGGGTGAGTGTTCCCCTCGCGAAGGGAACAGAGTGGTTACTACACCCTCCACGAGTTGGGGCCGAAGACTCTGAGTCAGCGGCGGAGCCCAGGGGCGTAGCTTGTCCCGTACCAATTTTTACGGGCGCCCCCACGGATCCGCGTTCAGAGACCCCAGCCACACATTGCGGGCCTCGAGTTTGGCCCGAAGTTATAAGGTTTCAGTACGTGATATTGTTTTTCTCAATTTTTACGAAAATGTAAAAGAGATCTTTATTTGTCTTGCTGTCTAGTAGTCAGTTTCTGAATTGAGTATTTCAAGTTAGAACGTGTCAAACCCTATTTAAGTAAGTTTTGACAGATAATCCAACTTCAAATGCTTAAATCAGAAACCGGAGGACAGTCTTTCAAATAACTTAGCCAACGAATGTATTAACTACTTGCTGGTCCCAGCGGCTTCGCCCGCGTGATAGCAGAAAATTATCCCAAGGGAACATACTTCCGGGATAAAAAGTATCCTTTGTCCTATTCCAGGACTTGATACACGGATAGACCATATCCGTGTATCAAGTTTCATCAAAATCGATTTTGCCATTGAGGCGTGAAGACGTAATAAACAAACAAACAAACTCACTTTCGGTTTTATAATATTAGTAAGGATTTATACAACATTATTTTTAGTATATGTGAAACCTGAATATGGTTTGATCAGAATCAGTAACTGAATCGATTCAAATATTTTTTAACCCATGTTATATTTTTTTTAAAGTCACAAGTAGGATACCATCGACACTGAGTACAAAACAGGTCACGGCAGATAATAGTGGTCATTAGGTGCCAGCGCACCGCTAGGTGCGGAAGCAAATCAACCTCTCAGTCACCCGGGTGGCCCAGTGACCATGTATTTATGTCGCCAACCAGGTACCATAACGGGCTTATAACTTTGTGATTTTTCATAATACAGCTTTGAAATATAGTACCTAGATTTTTTAAATAAAACACTAGACAGGTATTTCAGGTTTCGCATAAATAAAAATAAGGTTGTATAACTAATAGTTTGAACAAATAAAATTTAAATTCATTATGAATAATTTTATAAGTGTATCATTAAAAAAAATACAACGTTTGACCACTTAACACTAGTGGTCAATGAAATGATAATGTTATAAATTATAATCGTGTAATTTAGATAAATTTTCTAAATTACACGATTCACGTTAGCTAAATCACTTCGCAAACTTTATAAACCCTTTGTTGGAAACACAAACACTACATTCCGGCAGTTTGCAATAGTTAGCTACTACATAAAATTGTTTGCAACGCTTTGCTGTTTTGTATGTAACCGTTACGAGAGAATGTTACCAGATTTAAAAGTACACTGATAAATAGACACTATTATTTTATGATTATTGTCACGTTACTCAAGTAGGTTTTAAATAAGTATTAGACACTAGCTTCTGCCAGCGACTTCGTACGCGGATCCTGTTGCTTATGCCAGCGACATTCAGTGTTATAAACGTAAGAGTAGACAAAAATAAACAGAAAGCTCAGAACTGCTAAGCTATCGGGAGTTACACGTGTTATTGTGAGTTAACCATAAAAGATAGACGTATGCTGTCGTGGGACATTTTTTATATAATTTTGAGGAGAACATTTCCGTTATACATGTTTTCTGTGTAGCTTTAACCATTAAGGCTGCAAACGCGACGGAAGCTTAAAAAATGGAGTAATTTCTCCCGTTTCCCCAACATTTCCCTTCACTGCTCTGCTCCTATTGATCGTAGCGTGATGAAAAGTATACTATAACCTGCCCAGGAGTATGAAGAATGATTGTACCAAGTTTCGTTAAAATCCATCGAGTAGTTTTTGTTTCTATAAAGAACATACAGACAGACAGACAGACAGACAGACAGACAGACAGACAGACAGACAGACAGACAGACAAAAATTTTACTGTTTGCATTTTTAGCATCAGTATCGATCACTAATCACCCCCTGATAGTTATTTTGGAAATATATTTCATGTACAGAATTGACCTCTCTACAGATTTATTATAAGTATAGATAAGACGTACGGCGTTCCGCCACCGGTGCATGGTAGACATTCCACCCATACGCAGAAAGCGTTTTGGGAACACATTTATTGTGCGTACAGCCAAGTAGTGGAATTCCCTGCCGAAGTCTGTGTTTCCTGATAGCTACAACTTAGGGGTCTTTAAGTCAGGAGTGAATAGGTTACTTCTAGGCAAGCGCGTTTCATCGTCGACCACATCGTCGCTTACCACCATTTCACCACATTTAATAAAAAAAAAAGATTTTAAGATAGCGAAACATTGTATTGTTGTAGTTTTGGTATTGATTTTATATAACTTTACCAAACTGTATCTATTATTATTTAGTAACATGTGGAAACTTAGTGGATTGTACATTTACTAATAGCATACTATGTATCTAGAATTGATGTATAAATTTATTGTTTTTTTCCAAAATAAAATAAAATGATCTCGGAATAAGGTCTTAAATTTTTTTTTTCCCTTCTGACTCTGTATTTCTGTAAATCTATATGAATGGTTGTCAATTTTCATTGCAACTATTGGCTTGAGAAAAACCAAAGAAGGGCATTAATAACGAGGAACAATCAGGAAAAAGAAGCTCACTTTCCATAATAATACATCAAGGAATAAAGCCAAAGAAATGGGGAATTATTTTATCACGTCGTGAACGGCATTGCAGCCAGTTTGGTGACATCCGGTTACTGTCGGGCACAACGTTGCCTGTTAGGTTTCCTGTGACCTTTCGCTCACATTGCAACTTGTGACAGCGCGGAAATTCAATTTTCCTCACAACACGTTAGAAACGACTTAATGGCAAGAGCGCAGTCAAATGCTCCAGATAGCTTTAAGAGATTTGTTACGTATTTTATTTGCACTTCCTTGTGATACGTCATAGGCTCCATTTTTTAAATTGATATAAACGAGTGCTTTGTGAATGTAATGTAATTTTGTCAATGTGAAGTACCATGGAGCAATTTTATTAGGTTACAACTGGTTTGACATTACGAGCATGGCAGTTGAGAGCTTGTCATGCTCACTCAAATGTCTCGCGGATGCTGGCACGTGTTATTGGGTCATTCGGTTCCTTTCAATATAGATGTGCTGAGTGGGGCTGATACACGAGTCATGCTCGTGAACGGGCGCCATCAGTTGAGACTGGTCATCTCTTAGCTGCCAGTGACTTAATTTAATTTTTACTATTTATTTTTATTGTTATAACTTATCTTCAATGTGCTCACATAATAGAAGCAACAAGAAATATGTAACGAAGATTTATGTAACTCATAATATCATTTAAAAGAGTGTCCATGGAGTTTCTTGCACATTCTTTTCCATAGAGACTACGCTTTAGAAGTTGCAATTTAGCTTCACTTGTTTGTTTGACTGACCGATATTTTGACAATTCAAAAGTGCCTGTGATTGGTCTATTGGAAATAAGCGTTTCTGATTTTTTGCTTGACTGCGATCCTACATGATGTTAAGTAGTGATGCAATCGTTAATGATGAAGTGCACTAGTTTATTAAGAGCCGAGCCTATTCGTTATAACCTTGAAGACACCTAAATTATAATCGGACGGGAAGACCGCAGCAGGAAGGTAAATTGTTCCAATCCTTTGATGTACACCGTATAAATGACGAAGTGAAAAAATGCATAGTCAGGACCGAAGTGGTGTCAACAATGTAAGGGTGAACAATCACCGTATGTCGGGTTGTTCGGTGATAGAAAGGCGATGGTGGAATCAGGTCTTGCGATTCCACTCACTCTCCAAAACGCATCCTATAGAATACCGAAATGCTTACGCCTGTGCTCTAGGCTATGTAGATTATATAAAGCTCCTAAGTAAATATATTTGCAGACTATTGATTTATGAATTCATTTTGTGACAAATCCCGAAAAGGGCGCCCTGTATCAGGCTTTTATCTTACAAAAGTCTTTATTTGTTCAAGTATTTACATAGTAGCATATGACTGGATATTACGAGTATACTGTTTCCATCCCATAGATTTTTTGGTATATTTGAGTACATCTCCCCGGGCTATGTGATACGACACCCGCTTGATCCGCTACACTCGTCACTTTGTTATCCAACCTTCATCTCACTAAACTATGTGGCTAAGCACATATACAGTCAACCAATAGGAGTGGCAAAGGCGTTTGTTCCAGGTCCTTAGGAAATCAAGTCACCAGGCGTAATGCTAGGCAAGTAATGCTTGCGTTTTTATTCCTTACTAGCTTTTGCCCGCAGCTTCGCTCGCGTTACATTCGGGATAAGTAGGGGGTTAGATAGAGACTAAAAATAGCCTATGTCACTCTCCATCCTTTCAACTATCTCCACTTAAAAAATCACTTTAATTCGTCGCTCAGCTATGCCGTGAAAGACGGACAAACAGACACACACACTTTCCCATTTATAATATGAGTATGGATGATTTCCAGATCATTGGTTTAATATACAAAATCTTCACGCGTAACATTGCCACTGTCTTGGGCACCGTTGTATTGAAATCTGACTTAGTATTTACACAAACAAAAATTATTTACATAAAATAATTATTTTATTTTAATCGTGAATTATTTTTCTATGCTGGGTTTTTAAATACTTTTATGTGTGTACAATAGATTTTGTATAAAAGATATTATTATAAAAATCTTTTTGAGTTAAATGTTTTTTTAAGCAAAATTGAAAATCCTATGCCATCTGGGTGTCATTACTTGACACTGGTCAAGCGGTTTTCTCAGTCGAATTACAGTATCTCCTTCAAATTCTGATTTACCCTGAGTATTTCTCAAACTCCACTTCAGGGTGAAAACTTTCTTAACTCAAGATACTCAATTCAAGAACCTGTTAATTATCTTGATTAGAAAATCATAAGCTCATTAGTCTTTCAAATAGCGGGCCTCGATATTGAATTCTCTTTTTTAACTCTGAGAAGCAAGAATATGAGTTAAAGAAACTGTCATACCTACGTAGGTATTTGTTAGAAATCACAAATATCTACGTAGGTATGACAGTTAGTATTATAAAAAAGACGTCGCGAAAATATCATGAGAGATGAAAGCTCTTTTCTAGTTATTATGACTTAACCTTTGTTTAAGAAGAAAAGAATCGCTTACTTGTCTTGCGCCAGTTTCCGCCAAGTCCACCTTATTGCCGACCACGACAATAGGGACGGCGGTGCTGTCTTTAGTTTCGTGGATCTGATCTCTGAGCATCCTCACTTCGGTGAAGCTGTTGGCGTCGGTGATGTCGTACACCAGGATGAACGCATCAGCAGACTGCATGGACAGCGTCCTCATGGCGGGGAACTCGTAAGCGCCCGACGTGTCTAATATATCCAGCGTGAGTCTCACTCCAGACACGTTGAAGTCCCCGTGATGCATCTCCTCTATAGTTCGCTTGTACTTCGGTGAGAATGTGTTGTATAGAAACTGTGATATGAGCGATGACTTGCCGACTTTGGCAGCTCCTAAAACTACTATTTTGTGTCGCACGGCGTTGTTGGTGAGGTTGCCACTGCTAGACACCGTGTCCTCCGTGCGCTCGGTCCTGAAAATAAAAAGCTATTTACTAACTCGAATATATCAGCATTATGTTAATATCAGATTTGATATAAAACCAATTTCACGAGCGGTTTATACGGGTGCTATTATCATGTAAAACACAAATGAATGTTATTGCCTACATAAAAAACAGATCACTGAATTTAGACCTAATTTAACTGTTGAAATAAATCGGGCAATAAATTTAACGACAGCGTGTGGGACGTATTTTGCAAACAGAACGATAATCATGCAAATCAAGCTAGAGTATTACGATATATCGGAGTTCTTGGATATAACCTTGTCGTTGTGAATGACAAGTCTGGCTAATACATTCACATAGGTGTTAGATAACTAGCAAGGGCACTAGACGGCTTATCAACGGAACTTGGCCGCATATGGCACAGCTAATTGACAAACAGATCGTGTAAACATTAGTAATTAGTCGTGTGCTGTAACAATATGTTTGAACGGAAAAATTCTGTCATGACTTTTTATCAGAATTTTTATATCTGGAATATCAGTGTCAACGTGTTCCTATCATTAATATAAATTAGATGTGTCATCAGCTTATCGGAAAACAAATCGATCAATAATGGCGTGTACTACGTACTGTTTGAATTTTATTTATGGACAAGCTATTATAGCGACAAGTACTTATCGGTACTCGGAAAATTGTGAACGGGGATTAAGTCAGTCGGTATGTAAACAATCAGGGCCTCAAGTCTGCTAATACAATAGTGTCAGAATGGTCTATCATTGACTTCGTAATTTTTGATTTTGGCAAGTTTTGTAATCTACTAATATAATGGCGTCATTGTGACTTTCCAATGGTCAACCACTGACACTCCATTAAAACAAATTGCATAGAATGGTAATTTGTACATAATGACAAATGAATTTCTGGCGTATGCGGTAGTCTGCTAAAATTTTGACAGTTCCTTTGATCAATGACCTACCATTAGAACGTCATTAAGCAGTCACTGCTTTTAATAAGCTCGACATTGTCATTTTACCACAACTCTATTACGAGACCATTGACCGATCAATGTTCGATCGTTTTGATTAGCAGATTACGTACTTTTAGCAAAATGACAATGGGATCGTGGAATGACGACTTCATAAAAATAGCAGACTTAGGCCTCTGGTCGATTGTGAGGCTACTTGAGCGCCACAGCCGATCGTTGTACGGAGACATTGTGGCTTCTAGCCCGTATTCTGCGACGCATTGACCTATTTCCATGGGTTTACTCTTCCTGTTGCGTGGGACGAACAATATATTAATGTACAGAGTATTGGCCGATTTTATTATTACAGTAGCTACTGCCAGCGGCTTCGTCTGCGTGAATTGTTTCAAAAGAACATAATTATATTAATATTCTATTTGCTATTCCAGGACATGGTCAATCCGGGTGTTAAATCATCCGAATCCTTCCAGGATTCGGATGATTTAACACCCGGCAGTTCGTCGAGCGTGAAGAAGTAACAACATAAACACTCTCTCGCAAATCTTTGCCGTTATGATATTAGTGTAATTATATTTTGATTGAAATAAGAAGTTCCACTTAAAGAGCTGGAGAGATAGCGTGGAACCTTATCTACTAAAATAAATAGAACAATTGCTGTCGTAAAATCAATCAGCTGGTAGGGGGCCTGACCAAATCACCGTAATCACCACTCTTTATCGAGGCTATTCTAAGGCACTGTTCACGACTTAGTTGCAATTCGCTGGAAAGATGGCGTTTGCCTCGTTTTAGAAGTCACGATAGTTTCGTTACCGCGTCTAGTATAAAGCAATTTTTTTTAAAAATAATATGATGGATACAGAGACACGGAGCTATTGATCTTCAGCTACCAATTCCAGATCAGTACACAGTGGTTTTATTTATTATCAATCACAATCATTACATTAGTATACCTTCAGGTCAAATCAGGTCAATCTCCTCAACAAGAGGGGCCCAGCTGGGTCGAAGCTTACTGGGGCCAGGGTTATCCGAAAAGAAACTCGAGCCCGGTATGAAGAGGCTAGAAGAAACTGAGTGGGTTTTTAGTCAGTAAGAGTCTGCCACTATCTCCCGCTCCACCCAAGAGCGGGGGTTGTCATTAAATGATTTCTGCCCACCGAAAAAAAAGAAAGGTCAAATCAGGTCAATCTTCTCCAAATACCACCCCGGAGCATCCGTCTAGGTTCCGTAAACTATTCATAATGATTAGATACTACGCATAATCTTTATTGAAACTATTTCCATCATTGTCATTAAGTTTGACACTAGACTTCGTCGGCCACATCATCGCTTACCATCAGGTGAGATAGTGGTCAAACGTGAGCCTATACATTATTAAAAAAAAAAGTTACAATAGAGCTAAGTTGAGCAGTTATTTCCTTTGCTCCAGTGTGGCCATTTAAATCGCTCGTTATCAGAATGTTTCCGCCCGGGCTGATTGCGCCATTGTGTTTGCACCTTCGTCTAAACAGAGGTGGCGACGGAACAATATTATGATCGGTTCGTATCGCAGAAACTTTAGTAGGATTTCGCATTCAGCATCGATAATAGTAGTTGTTTGCCACTTTTGAAAGGTTGTTTTCTGAATAACTGTTTATTACCATTAAGATTTCTATTCATTTGCATTCTTGTTTGAGTTTAAGTGGTTATGGAAATAGAAGAAAATCAAATAAACGATTGTATGAAAGATTAAAGTGCATTGGGGTAAGATTGGCATTAGGGTAAGACGTATAAATATAAATTATACCACTTATTTAGCTTTATTTATATACTAGTCATATTGTGTGCCGCGTCATTATATTCAACCTTGCCCAACAATGTGGCGGGCATTAAAAATAAAGCTAAATAAGTGGTATAATTTATATTTGTACGTTCTTACCCCAACGCACCTTATATAGCTTGAAAAGAGGTTACTTTTGAAATGGAAATGAAATGAATTGGTGTAAGTAAGAAAGACATGCTTTTGTCCGGGTGGAAATATTCATAGATGTCTTCCGCACAGGGGTTAGCGAAGGGATCATTCAGGCTCTAAGAAAGACATGTTGCGCCCCCCTAAAATAAAAATAAAAAAGCAACAGGAAGACTATTTAGGACGCTACTATAGCGGTTACAAGACTTCTCATTGAGGAGTGGCTATTATTTATTTATTTTATTTATTCGAGAAAAATAAGGATTATACATTAAAACCTTATATTAAGTTATAAAAATGCAGAAGTTATAAATGTATAACCTTCGACATTTTCCACAACATACTAAGAGTTACATTTAACAATGCGCCATTCTAAGTTGTTAAAACCGAAAAGTAGTTAATAGTAAACATAAATATAGACAGGCATTCAAATAAGAGAGAAAGATAGACTTTTCACCTGACGTAGGTCCTTACTTTTGTTTCGGGCTGTTACTGTATTGGATTTTGCGGGAAAATGCCCGGGTATCATCATTGTTCGAATCGCCCAGAGCAACACGGTGGAGGTCGGATCCGCTAAAGCTCCACCAGCAGTGTCGTTATTTTTTTTTCGAAAAGATTCATATTAAAAAAAAAAATTACCTACTTGTGGGAGCTGGGAATTTGTGTTACAGGTTATCCTAGGGCAGATACCAGTGTTCCACAAATAAATAATTTGTAACTACCTACTTATCAACGCTACGTCTTCCAGGCCTCCTACAAGGTGGGCCAATGACCTGAAGGGTTGCGGGAATCCGATGGATGCGAGACGTACAGGACCGTTCATTGTGGCGACACTTTGGGGGAAGCCCATGTCCAAAAGTGGACGTCTTTTGGCTGAAATGATGATGATGATGATGATGACATACTTATCTAAAGTTACATTGTAAGGCACTTTGGTGTAAGACAACTTAAATATGTCCTTATGTTATGTTATATCGGTTAAAAATGAGCTGACTTTTCTCTCTATAAACTGGTTAACAAATTCCAAGTTTCTAACATGTTCGGTAACTTTATTATCAGAATACCTGTTATGTAGGTATAGAACAGAGGCACATTGCAAACTCCAGAATTTAAATTGTGTTTCTGCAAAGTATCAAGGTAAAGTAGAAACTAGGATACCATAATAGCGTGTTTTAACTTTAGCTCCACTGGGTTGAATTGTTATGGTGGCGTCTAGGTATGTACAGTAAATGTTTGTGTACACAGAAATGCATAGTTTGCCTTGATTGAGTTCCATTTACATTCCCTAATTTTGATTCTCAACTTAATATTCTGATATCATCCTTGGGATGGACATAGGGATGAGGTCAGGCATTTCCCAATTTGTTTGGGGTCGGCGCAGCTGTAGATCCATACAAGAAGGTTTGGGAGATTAAAACTTAAGTATTTAGTAAGTAAGTTAGGTGGTTTGGCAACGAGTCGGCTAGACATTGCATCAAGCATTTTTTTTATTATTGATAGGCTCGCTCTTGACCACAGTCTCACCTGATGGAAAGCGACGATGAAGCATGGTTGCCTAGAAGTTATATTTTCACTCATAACTTAAAGATTTCCTGGTTGTAGCTATCAAGAAACTCCAAGTCTGACATGGAATTCTACTCTTTAGCTGTATGCACAGCCAAAGTGTTTTAAAATGTTTAGTGCGCATGGGTGGGATGTCCAAAAAGTACCAGTGGCGCATCCCCGTACGTCTGGTAGTCCAGGGACAATAATAACATTTCTTTTTATATCTACTTACTCCTTTATGAGGGAACAATATAATTTACGCTATAGTATCATAAATAAATTGTTGACTAAAGATCACTATTCACTACGCAAAGATCGGTTTACTTCATAAATACTACTTGAGCTATTTAATTACTTTCTTTAACTTTGTTGATTGCGTGGGATGATTTATCACTGAAGCCTTGAAGTCCTGACTAACGTTTGCTTTTGATTTATTACAAGCCAACGTTGCAGCTTGGCCAGCTGAACCGAACTAAGCATATTTATAATTCAATAAAAGTCCTTTTAAAGAAATTAATTTTTTTACCGAACATCTAAAGGGATTGTCTGTCAAAGTTTGTACCTCAATTATTGACAATATAATGCTATATTAAGTTTTAGCAAGCTTTGGTATTAAATATATGTGTGGATTAAGAAATCTTTTCGAATCTAATGATATAAAGTTAGGTGGGTCACAAAAAATATAGATCAGTATACGTGTATTACCGTTTTTACCGAAAATGATAATGTTTAATCAATTGTTCAATCATTTTAACACGATCAACATCTCTTTAAACAGCATGGTCTCACCCAATGACGCAGTATAACCGATGCTAGTGTCACCCTATTAAAATATATTTTAAATGCGTTGAAAAAACCACCAAAAGATGTAGCGTGTTCCTGTTGTAACCTGTCTAAAGCGTTTGATTGCGTAAATCATGAAACATTATTCCTGGAACTTGAGTATTACGGACTAGACAAAACAGCGCGAGGCTTAGTAAAATCTTATTTGAATGATAGACAGCAATTAATTTAGATAACCAGTGTCAATTTATTGGGATTAAACTTGAAAATAGGGTTACTCAATGCTCAATTTTGAGTCCTCTCTTATTTTTTGTTTATGTCACTGATTTGCCTCACTTATTGTAAAAAAACTTATATAAACGATAGTTATACGAGTATATGATTCTTTTATTTTTAAGATAAATTGACGAAATTATAATCGTAACCATGAAAATAATGCCCTACTCAGCAGATCCAAATTAATAGATTTAAAAAAAACTTTGAATATTTTTTATTCCAAGATTATGTTCCCTTTGTATAATTTTCTACTAACACGCGAGCGACACCGCAGGCAGCAACTAATATTGCAATGAAATACTTCCCCACATATCACTCAATGAGACGTTTAAATCTTGTACACCTCTATTTTAATAGAATAAAAAATATCTTTTAAATTTTGATCCCGCAAAAATAAAGATCACCAAAAAACGCAACTTTTTCATTTGGAATTTCTTATAGATTCACCCTGAAACTTAATTAAAATTTAGTTTTCATAGTCTGTAGGGGTCACTATCCGAACCCTTTTACTAAAATATAACCTCTCTGATCGCCCCTTTTCATAATTCCTTAAGCTGATTGCTTGCCATTATTTTGCCTGCAATTTATTAGGATAAAGTTTATCCTATCGTAATTAATGGTTAAAGATATTGGGTAGTCAGGCCTGTCGAAATGACGGTCGAACAGATTTGGGTAACTATTGGAAGATTGGTTAGGAGGTACTCTGAAAAACTCTGCTGTGTTCAAATGTTCGGTCAGTTAAATATCTTTTGGATTTCCTGTTGAAATAATTTTGTGAGTATCGTCCTAGAATTTATTACACTCTCTGCTTTGCGGAAAAATTACCTACATCACAGAAACATCCTCATTTCAAAAATAAAACGCAGTGCGCAATTATAATTCTCTTTGAAATGTACATAAAAATCCGTCTCCCACTTTACTCTCATAACAATAATTTCTCATAAGGTTCCCTAAATTATAACCTTGCTTTGAATAAAGTGGAGACGATTAAAAATCTCGACTGTATCAAAATCCAGCGAAATTAAAAATGCCGTAATAGAATAGATATTTTTTTAAATGAGTAAAATATTTAGATAAAAGCTTCACAAAAGTAATTAGTAGAAAAAAAAACAAAGTCTTTGTGTATAAGAAAACATGACAGAACAAAAGAATACGGGTGAGTAAGCAATTGAAATTAAATGAGGTTCGGTCTCTTACTGGTTTCAAGTAGGATAAACAATATGCCTTGTACAAATATACTTTCCATGTAGGTCAAGAAAATTGGTGAAAAACTAATATCATATAACTGAAAAACTAATAACCTTTACAAATAGTAATAGGAGAAGGTTGCGATTGTACTTTTTCTTTCATTTGAACACCAAAGCATTTCATAATATTTATCTATATGCCCTAATTTTTTTTGTAAACCTGTAAACCATGTGTGAAACATGTAAACCTTTACAACAAATTTCTCGATGTCCATTAATGACAGCCTAGTGGTCCACTGAAGATTCCCATGGCCATTATATATTTCTAAATACATACATAATATAGATAAACCACACCCAGACACAGAACAAATTACCATGCTCATCACACAGACATTTGTCCTGGGTGGAAATCGAACCCACGACCTCCGGCATAGCAATTAGGATTACTAACTACTAGACCAACAGGCCAGTCGTGTTATTAGTTACAAGTTTTTTTATGAGGAATCATCTTACGACTTCACACGCTTAAGGGTGAGGCGAGATGGTGTGTCATACTTTTACTTATTGCCTCACTCGTGGCGTACCCAATTACTTAGTTACTTGGGTATTTTAATAAAGGCAGTAGGTATCGACTAGGTAATTTTCATAATTTGTACCGCAATAATTTCTGGCTGACAAGATCACTTCAATATCTTGTCAATTTTACTAAATCGTATTTTTTTCTACAGAATTAACGAATTCAGATTGTTATAAATGCCATCAAAAACCTAACTAGTAAAAAAAACAAGGCTTGCTTGTTCATCAGTTCTTCTAGCGTAAAAAGTTGTGAGATCTATGTAATACCAAGTCGGTTAATTAATTCAGACTGTACTATAGGGATCTAGATGACCTAGATTGACTTGGCAAGTTTTTGCTTACCTTGGTACTACCGTACCCCCTAATTATTTTTTATTTTGACAAGTTCTTCATACTTTAGATACATATTTTTTTATCGAGAACGGAACGGAACGATATAAAAAGAAATGAAAATAAAAGATATAGGTATTATCATTAGAATTGAAAGGAAGGAGCATTCCAAAGAACGAAAATAAAAGACCTCCCAAAAAACGTCTTTCATTCACAACTTCCTAGAAAAAACCGACATATGTGTACTACGTATGCTCTAGAGATTTCAGGTCCGTCATCCGATGCGAAAAGGTTATGTAGATGTTAGGTAACATGCTCAGTATTCAGCCTGCGAAGACCGCAGCATCGGGTATCAGACACCCGAGCCTCCGAAATACACCTACGCACCAAAATGTAGGATAAACTGCGCAGAATAAGTATGTAGTATCGAGGAAAATTGAATACTGTAGCTGGGTACTTTGCTTTTTTTATATTAGCTATGGACGTGGGAGTTTTTTCGATTTTATAACCTTTCTTTGAACCTAAACGGATTTGGAAATAAAATATATTTAAAAGCGTTGAATGGTAAACATCAATAGTATAATATTTAATTGGAGGTCTGGGATAAGTTCACAGAATAAGTTAACGATACAAAATTATATTATATAACTAATAATTTCATTGTTAGCAATGAAATTATTAGTTATACATTTTTTTTTGTGGTTGGCCAAAATCATCCAACGACCACCCCCTCTCTTGGGCTTAGCGGGAGATAGTGTTAGACTAGGTACCTCTCGAAACTAACCCCAGCCCCAGTACGCTTCGACCCAGCTGGGCCCTTGCTATTGCTGACAACTCCTTGAAGTGCGCGCCATCGACGTCTTGGGTTTGGTCTGGACAGTTACGCATGGCTCGCCGTCCACAATCCCGCGTCTACGGTGGCCGGAAGTCAGGATCATAATCCCGGCGGCGGCGGCGAGAGCGCCATTGCCTGATGCAATCGGCCTCCTCCTTTGCTAGCATTACTACTTCGCAGAAGGAGGCGACCGCCTGCTACCGCTTCTCGCTGTAGACAATGGCCTGAACCAAGGCCCGGCGCGAGAGGTCCCCCACGAGGGCACGGCGATGCTCCGTTCAAGCAGGGCACACCGCGACATAGCACGAAAAATCCCCAAACTTATGTAGCAATGGGCAGGACACATTGCTCGCAGAACAAATGGCCGTTGGGGCCGAAAAGTTCTAGAAACGGGACTACGTACCGGAAAACGTAGCGTTGGCAGGCCTCCTACAAGGTGGTCCGATGACCTGGTAAGGGTTGCGACACGTATAGGACCGTTCATTGTGGCGACATTTGGGAGAGGTCTATGTCCAACTGTGGACTTCATTCAGCTGAACTAATGATGATGATGATAAGTTTCCTCATGTAAAACAAATTATATCAGTCGCTGAAGGACGACAAATTTGTGAGAAATCGTTAGGTAGTCGCCTAATGGTATTAGCACCCAATCGCTTAGCTAAACAGCTTTATGGCTAGATTACTTAGCTAGTACGTCTACGTCACACAAATAGTGGTTTACCCTAGAACTAAATGGGAGAAGATCACGCAATCGTTGCCTTGTTAACCTCTCAAACATCACTTATCCTGACTTCAAAGGTTGTAAAGAGCAATTTCAAGCTACCTGGATCGTTTACGGCAATTGTTGAAATTCGTATGATGATGTCGAGAATGAAGACGCGTGTTCAACCTAATTATTTTTATTCAGTGTTTATTGGCTGAAATTGTAAGTGTGTGGAATACTGTGTAACTAATCATGCGTAGTATTTTCTATTCATTTTCTGCACGAGTACAAAAAGCAAAGTATTCATATACAGGGTTATTTGTAAAACACTGGCAACCTCTCAGGACTATGTTAGGTACTAACATCATAAACAACAACTTTTGTTCTATGACTTTTACAAATCTATCTTGTTTCTCAGATTTTTATACGAAAATAAAAATATTTAAAGTAAACGTTCTAAATATTACAAAGGTTGCGAAGCAAGCGATAGTACCATGGCCGCGGGGAGCGGGGATCGTGCGCGGGAGGGGTAGTTGGGTACAGTAAGTACAGAGTGGTATGTTAAATTGTATGTCTTTTGCTTACCTACATGGTAAAATATGGCTGAACTTGTGACCTATATTTTTCTGATATCTTTATTGCTACTCATATTTGCAAAATAAAAGTATCTTTATCTTTGAAATATGTTAGATTAAACAATGAAATCTTGAAGGTTTGTTTTTGGTAAATGAATTATTTTATGTAAAAAGTCAGAGAAAAAAAGTTGTTATTTATGATGTTAATAATACAGTCGTGCAAGGTTGTTAGTGTTTTATAAATAACCCTGTATACTCGCACGTTTATTTTTATTCGGGCTGTCTTCAGTCTGACCTTTCCATTTAACACAGGTATTAGTTTCTTACGGTCAAAATCCAGTAAAAAATTCAAATCAAATCAAATCAAATCAAATCACTTTTATTTGTTAACATAGGTGTACAGATAGGCAGATCTTACATTTAATTAACGGAGCGCTATGTTATACCAAAAAGGTGTACAAATATGGCATGCATTTTGCTAATAATTACAAATGAATGTTTCTAAGAAATTCAATGTCAGACCTGAATAATAATTATTTCTTACAAAATATTTTTGAATGTCATTCTGAGTGCCTTTGTCCAAATAAATAATATGTAAAAAAAAAAACTCAGTGCCTAGGTCAAACAATTAAAATGTCAGAAAAAATCCAATAGTTAAATTTAAAAAAATCATTAGATGTCCATATCAAGCATCAATCAATTAATTCATCATTTAATTAGCATAAAAAAATTAAGTCAGAAAAAAAAAATTAAGAAAGCAAAAAATTATAATATAAAATTATACAATTTATATTGACACATTACAATAATCAGAAACAGTGTTTATATTGAGCCGTCATTCAAAAATTCATCCAGTGTATAATAGCATTTGTCACTAAGCAACTTATGAAGTGCCTTTTTGAATTTTATTACTGGCATATTTTTTATGACATTGGGTATTTTATTATAAATTTTTGGAGCATTGCCGAAAAAGCTTCTACGCATTAGGGATGTTTTACACTTAACATTGCAAAGTTTGTTAACATATTGATTACGCAATGGATTTCTTCTAACTTCAGATAAGCTGATAAATAAATGCGGATTTTTTTTCACAAATAATGCAGTTTCCATTATGTACATTGCTGGTAGTGTCAATATTTTTAGTTTTTTAAAATGTGGAATACAGCTATCTGTCGTTTTCAAACCACACATAGACCTCACACACCGTTTCTGCATCCTAAATACAACCTCCCTATTAGCCGACTGCCCCCAGAAGATAATACCGTACCGTAAAACAGAAGCTACAAGTCCATGGTATGCTGTTAGTAGTGTCTCAATATTAACCTTTTTCGAAAGTTGGAACAGTGCATATGCAGATTTACTTAATCGTTTACATATTATGTCAGTATGAATATTCCAAGTCAATTTATTATCAATAGTGATTCCCAAAAACTTTGCCCTATCAACTTCCTCCACTTTATGGCCTTTATAAGTAATATTAATGTCATTATTTTCACGACGTTGATGGTATTGCATGATGTTAGTTTTACTTAGATTAATCTTCAGATTATTATCGTCAAGCCATTTTATTATTTTAGTCAGAGATTCATTAATGTCATTTTCATAATTATTTGTGTCATTGCATTCTATTATGGCTGTGCTGTCATCTGCAAAAAGAACCATCTTATGCTGAATTATTTTTGGAAGATCGTTAATGTAAATTAAAAATAGGGGTGGCGCTAACACGCCACCTTGGGGCACACCATATCTAATATATCTTTGTTCTGATAGATATATTGTTTCTACTTTGGTTTTTGGACATAGACGTGAGATTTCGGTGCATTGAACTCTATCAGATAAATATGATTCTATCAGTTTCAAAGCATTTCCCCTTATGCCGTAGACATATAACTTATTCAGCAATATCTCATAGTCAACATAGTCAAATGCTTTCGTCATATCAGTAAATATAGTACAAATTGGATTCCCTTTATCAACTGATATCATAACACTACTGATTAAGTCAAATAGTGCCAAATTAATATTAATATTTTTGCGAAAACCCTTCTGTTCATTGCAAAACAGGTTATATTTTTCAAAATACGAGTATATGGAGTTGTATATAACTTTCTCCAAGATTTTGGAAAAAACGGAAATTTTTGCAATGGGCCTGTAGTTTTTTATTTCCGTTTTGTCGCCTTTTTTAAATAAAGGTTTAACAATGACTTTTTTTAAGCTATTTGGAAATATGCCATCAGTAATGCATAGATTAATGATATGAGCTAATGGCTGTGCTAAATTTTCCTTTACATACTTTAGGACTTTAGTACAAACGCCATCATAACCAACAGTATTCGTATTTTTAAGTTGAGATATTATTTTTATAATGTCAATGTTTGAAACCGGATACATAAATAAAGATTGTGCAGAAGGATTATCCAAAACATTACCATTAGTCGTATCAGAATTTATATTATTTTCAATTATGTCAATATAATAATTATTAAATTCATTAGCGATGTCAATGGGGCGTGTAAAAGTCAAATTGTCTCTGTTTATAGTCATAATTTGTTCCTGTGGTAGGTACGTTTTAGATTTATTAATAACTTGCCAGGCAGCTTTAGACTTATTCTCAGAAGAGCTTATGAAATAATTGTTTTGAGCTTTCTGAGTCAGTTTTATTATTTTCTTATAGAGAGCTGAGTATTTTCTTAGATTATTCTTATTTATTAAACTACGGTCACATCGATATTTCCAAAGCAGCTGTCTTTGTTTCTGACTGCATATCTTTATCCCTCGCGAAATCCACTTAGTTTTTCTATTTAATTTGACAGTTATTATTTTTTCTGGAAAGCATAATTTATATAGCAATAGAAAATCTTCCATAAAGGCTTCAAATGACACGTTTGCATCTTCAGCATTAAAAACTTCTTCAAAAGATAAACAACCTAAGAGGTTTTTAAATTTAATTAAATTCTCCTCAGAATAATCTCTCCTTTTACATTTCCATGATTTTAATTTGCAAGTTTTTTTTATGGGTACTTTCAGTATTTGAGCAGTATGATCTGAGAGAGCTAGATCTATGATTTCAGCTTTGCCGCCCCTTTGGTAATTATGTGCAAAATTATCGATGCAGGTGTTACTATTAAGTCTTGTCGGTTTGTTAATTGCTAATTTTAAATTATATTGTAAGAGAAAATATTCAAATTCTAGTGTTATTTTATTTCTCTTTATTACATCGATATTAAAATCTCCTGCAAGAATAATGTTTTTATTCGTTCCAGAACAAAGTTTCTTGAGTATATTGTCTAATTTCTCATAAAATAATATATAATTATGTTTAGGTACCCTGTATATAGACATAATAATGATGTTATAAGATATAAGTTCGACAGCGCAACATTCAAATAGTCCTGAAATCGATTGTTTAGCTATGTCATTTAGTACTCGATATTGCAGTCCTGTTCTGACAAAGATGCAAGCACCTCCTCGTTTCGCATTTCTTGAATAATAAGCAGCTAGATAAAAGTTGGGTATATACATTAAATCCTCATTACCTGATTCCATAAAATGTTCTGTAATGCAGATAACGTCTACAGTAGTTCCCTTATTACATAATTCTTCTAACTTAACTAAAAATATGTCTGACTTATTTATTAGACCTGCTATATTTTGATGGAGAATATTGAGACAGTTATAGAAAAAACTGAGAATCATTTGATGTCTGTGGAGCTGGAGAAGCATTCATTTCATTATTCTGGAAGCAGTCGACATCCAAGGCCGCAGCATTCCTGGAACTTATGTCTAAGACGAGATCCTGAAGATCTGACATAACAATATTTAAGCCTTTATTGTTCAAAGTGCTATAACGATGACTGTACGTGTCAGAAGTATACGGCAGATTTAAATTTGAATCTAAGATGTATGCGTAATTATGTGTTTCAGCATCCATCCACAGTAGGTTATTGAAAGTATCAATTCGGCTGTTATACATTATATTACTGTTAACCATATATTTAAACGTTGGTAGACATATTATAAAGTTTGTATGTTTTAGAGTAATTAGTTTTTCGCGGATAAACGAGACAAGTTCAATATAATTATGCGTTTTTCTAAAATGTACTTCACCAATAAAAATAATACAGTAATCACAATGTGTAAAATTCCGCACTTTTTTGTCTGCATCGTCTAGTAAATGGTTAAGATTACAGTTAGGCTTACGATAATGGCATATTTCAAAATTACATAATTGAGTTCTCTGAGCAATTTTGTATATTCTACTGGATGTTTCGCTACTTATTAGACATATTTTATGTTTCAGAGATGAAACATTTTGTTTTGTATGTAGATTTTTTTCTTGAGAAATGCTTGAGAGACCTATATTGACATCTTCATTTTTGTTCTTAGGGGTTGCATGTGTAGCAGTTGTACAATCTGTTCTCAAGTTTCCCTCAGTTTGTGTCTGTTTTGTTTTTTTGGAATTATTTGTTTTTTTCGGAGTTTGCTTTTTCTGTTTTGCTGGACTGCAAGTAATCTTCTTAAAGATCTCATTTTTCTTCATTAGATCTTCATTAGTCTGCCTCAAATTTTTATTTTCTAATGATAACAGTTCAATTTCAGAGTGTGCACTATTTAATTGTGCCGTTAGCTTTTCAATCTCATGTTTTAATATTGATAATTCGTCGTCTTCATCATCGGACATGTCTGGCATACTATTCGAGGTACAACTCAATGTTTGTGAAATTATATCACTGTCATTATTTTTCGGCTCTGATCTAGTACGGGTGCGACGGATGGTTACGTTGTTCTCCATATTTCAAATAAAGATCACAAAAACAATTTTTGGATTTATTCAGGATCGAACTCAGGACACGTCGATCATCAATCTTTAAAGGCGAGTGTAGTACCGTTGCGCCACACGTACAAGTACTTGCGGAGTTGAAATTTTTGACCGTATTGGTGGTGACGCCGAAGTGTAGTTTGGAATCAACAGATGTCGTGTTTCTAAGCAATTAACACAGTTATTATTTTTTGTTGTTAACCCTATCTTAAGTGAGGCAATACTGAGTGCGATTAAATTCTTCTGATTTTCACTAGATGGCGTTTTAATCAAATTAGTAACTTCGTGATTCAAATAAAAAAAACGAATCTCACGATCTATAACATTAGGAAAGTCTATTTAAAACATTAAAAGTTTGAAAGATTCTTCAAGTCTTTTTTCACTTTGCACTTAAATATGATAAACGTTACCAGTTCAGACTAATATTATGTTCAGACTATATTCAATATTCCAAGTTTACAAACAATTTTGCAAGTTGGTGTTTTGCCTGTGACAGGTAAACGGTACACCTGTGACAAAGAAAGGAGCCAACTCGAGGACCTAGTTCAAGTTTTCTTTTTTAGACTACTTATAAAATTTTAAAGCAATATTTCTGTTGAAATCAAAGCAAGTGTTTGGTGACAAAGCTGCGGTGTTGTTCAAAAAGGGTTAATGTAACCTTGAAAGGCAAAGGATAATTGATGGAACACAGGTTTTAGTCAGTAAAAGTCTAACACTCCTCGCTCCACCCAGAGCGGGGTTATTTGTTGATTTCCCACTATGAAAAAAAGTATTTGGTGGCAAAATAATTCTGCTGACGTATCTTATATAGCACTTGCAGTTTCGCTTGACTAGCATGGCGCCGTAAAAATAAATAAAATGCTTGAGACACGATCGTAGATGAGCTGCTGTAAATTACCGTGAGCACGGCATTAGTGTCGAGGACGTGCTTATTGGCACTTTACGATCGAAGCGGTTTATTTAGCCACGGGTGGCATCATATTAATTTTATTGGTCCATTGTAGCACTGAGTAAATGTCGCAAAGGAAAGTTTCACCATTATTTTACATCTATTATGAATGCTGACGACCAGTGCCCTTTAAAAGAAAACCACCAAAGTTTTCTGCCCAAAGTACTTTGATCAGTAAAATAACTTGAAAAGCTTTTTTCAGAAATATACAACTAAGGTAGGTAAGGTATGTACCTAACAATGGTTTTCCCTCAAAAAATATTGCAGGTACTATTTTACGTTTTATTTTTCTTACTCAAGAATTCTTGTTACCGTCTATGAAAATACAACTGAGAATACTAAATATACTTTGGTATTTTTCTGTAGAAATAAACGGTGGCGGTGAAAGGTCTGACTTTTATTTCACCAAAATTTTTGACGAGTTCCACGAAATACGCACTGCAATGTTTTTACAAGTTTACGAGCTACCTACATTTTAAATGTCAAATAACACGTGGGTTTAATATTTAAATAGAGTAAAAAGTAGTTTGTCATGCTCGTAACTATATCAGAACCTTCTATACCTACGTCATCAAATAAAATTGTGATTCATTTTTTAAATGATGGATATGTTTTTAACATAATTTTTAGTTTATGTGATACCTGAATATAGTTTGTTCAGAATCTGAAACCGAATGGATTCTAATAGTTTTTACACCCTGTTATATTTTTTCCGTTTAAGAATAAGTCACAAGTCAAGTCTTAATTCAAGTAAGGAATAGTTAGAGAGGTGCCTCAGCGTCCTCACTTTCCACTTCTCCTGAGGCAGGTCTTTGCGGGATAAAGTTATTTTGGGAGGTTTCTGTTTTGAATTCGGTGGGAAGAAATGCCCAGGTGCCACCAGTTTGCTAAAGACCCAGAGGTTACCTGCCCCGCTTGGGCAGAACATCACCGTGTCCTCAGGGAGGCGATAGGCGATGATAATCTCTTGCGTCCAGTCCTTATCAAGGCTTTGGTACGGAGTGAGAGGTTTTGGAGTCGCCTCATTCTACTAAATAATAATGCAAGCGAAGGAGCTTGTGATAGAAAGTGTGAGGGAGAGGCAATCTTCATACCCCGTCGCAGGGCAATGCTCAGCCACCGTAGGCGAGGGATTCCGAATGGCGAGCAATCGGTAATTCGCCGTTCGATAAGAGCCAGATCCAAGCCACGCACGCGTCAAAAAGATGTCAACTGATGCATCTCGCATCAGCCGTCAGTCTGCCAGGGATTTCAATTTCACCGTATTTAAAAGTCTCAAATTCCTTCTAATACTCAATGGTAATAAAAACAAAATCCACCTCTTTATAAAGAGGTAAAATTTGTTTTTATCTTTGTAGGAAATAATCTCTGAAAGTGCTGGCCTGATTGCTAAAATGTTTTCACCAATAAAAAGCTGATTTATTCCTGAGTGATATGGGCTATATTTTATGTATGCGGGTGAAGCTGCGGGCAAAAGCTAGTTGGTTGGGATATATTAATATAACACCCACCTCTCCTACCCAGAGCGGGAGAAGTTATCTGATGATTTTTGCGTGAAAGCGTAACAAACATACAAACTCACATTTGCACTATAATTACGATTGTGTACTTTTTTCCATGCTAATATATATTTTTGCGCCAAAGTGTTTGATTACAGCATAATACATATCACAAACAGCTTTATAATGATCCCTGCTGGAACTCAGGGCTTCTCCACGCGGGTCCAGTGCTGGTTGGTTTAATTTAAGTAATTTTCGATCAATTATTAAATTAGTGCGCCTCACCATCAACGATTGCATCACCGCTTACCATCAGGTGGGATTGCAGTCAAGTATTTTTCAGATAAAAAAAAATACAATAAACCCTGGAGGGTTTTATAACCTCCTTTTCCGAAGTCGGTTAATAAGGTTAAATCTTTGAGATTTAGCCTAGAGAGAGCCTAAAGCCACAAATCACATCTAATACAAAATAAACGAATTGATTACGAAAAAACATAGCTCCGTATTTCCAATTCGGATGAAAATGATTCGGCGATTATTTTCGGTCTCGTTGAATCGGATGCGATCAACGCTCTGGGAAATGTTATCACTTTTACAGGATTACCAGCTTGACGGGCCGTTTTTGTTCTATGGCTATTTTTTTTATTAAACGCTTGTTACTGACTAACAGACGAGTATCAACATTTCAGCCGAAACACGTCCACTGTTGGACATAGGCCTCCCCCAAGTGTCACCACAATTAACGGTCCAGTGCGTCTCACATCCATCGGATTACCGCAACCCTTACCAGGTCATCAGTCCATTTTGTGGGAGGCCTTCCATTGCTGCGTCTTACGGTACGTGGTCGCCACTCCAAAACCTTTCGTCCCAATCGACCATCTGCCCCCCTAGCCAAGTTACAACCGTTTCGCTTGCGTCGAACGTTTCGAGTTGACTTTGCCACCAATTCTTTGGTTCTGACCATGTGACTGAGCGTTGAGGCTACTAGGGCCATGGGTTTGCTTCTGATAGGAACACCCGGAGTCCAGAAACACAAGGCAACAAAGGAACATAGGAGTGGGTTTTAGTTAATAAAAGACTGACACGTCCTCCCACTCAGCCCTAGAGCCATTTGAAAATTAAAAAAAATACTACTGTATTTTCTTGTTTTGTTCGATGTCTATTTACAATTCTATTTAAACATGGCAGAAGATAAGCACCTACACACAAAAGTTTTCTAGACTATTCGTTTCAAAACTCACAAAATATATTTTCTAATTTAAAGGTGCGTGATTCCCAACACGTGCTACTTAAATTAATTAACTCTTTGACTGAATTAATTAATTCCCACACAATCCTAACTATGCGGTTTTAGCAAGAATATTGCCGACAGCATTAAGTTACGAATTATAACTGTAGACAAACAAACGTCGACAACATATGTGCCTAAAACAGGAAACATTTCTAACAACTGTGATAAATAAATTTAACACGTTTGCTGCGGAGCCATTTCTCATGGTCTTTCAGCCAGTACGTATGAGGTCTTTTAAAGGCAAAGTTATGAATGAGATCATTCCGGCCTCACAAAATTTTGTTTCTAAAAAACAACGCCGCAATGCCTCGTGTGAGAATCAATTTTATATATTTGTCTCTGTTATACCCATAGAAATGTCAACATAGCTTTCCCCCGCACAAAGTGAAAGAAAGCAATTTTGACTGTCGCACCTGCGACAAGTTGCGCATGTGGCTCGTTCGACCTCATAACGAAGTGAACGTGTTGAACGCTTCCAAAAATAATTTATTTTGATGTATAATATTTTTAAAAGTGTACTTACTAGAAATTGTAGTCGAACCCTAGGATAAAGATATAATATTTTACTATAGATAAAACAAGAAAAATAAAAACATTTCTCTAATTGGATGGTCATACATTGGAGTATCATATCAGTCTTCCTGACGTAGGTCCTAAGCTCACCAATCGTTATTTCGGGAGGATCCTGTTTCGATAAAAGTTCGACACTCTCTCTCTCAACTCTCTTCCTGTCAGTCGATGAGACCGAAAGTTCTAGAGTGGCGACCGTACACTGAAAGATGCAGCGTTGAAAGGTCTACTAAGGCTAGGTGGACCGATGACCTGTTGAGGGTCGTGGGAATCCGATGGATGCGAGACGAATAGGACCGTTTGTTGTAATGACACTTATGACCTATGTCCAGCAGTGGATGTTTTTCAGTTAAAATGATGATGATGATGACTCCTTCTCGCTCCACCCAGAGCGGTAAGAAGTAATTAAACGATAAGTTCTGTATAAAGAAGATTTAACCAATATTAATCCCGGTAGGATAATTGTTTTCAACATTTTGTAATTGCTTTTCCTAGCTTACAAAATATTGTAGAATATTTAATCTACCTATTTTGCAATGTATCTTAATTACTTTGTGAGAATATAACGGAACAAAGCAATCGAGAACATCCTTACAACAAACTTGTCCGAGTCAATTAAGGAAAATTAGGGATTTAATAAAGTAAGAAGACATTCTAGCGAGCCGTCAGTTTTATTACGAAGTTTTATTATTCAAACATTCGGATCATTAGACGTAAGATTGTTTGTTATCATCTCAAACAGAGTTCGTAATTACGAGAGATTTACACCTGTTTACGGCTAAAACATTTTTTTAAATTGTATTACATCTATACGGGGATATTTATTTATAAAATACTGGCAACGTCTCAGAACTATGAGAGATATAGACTTCGTAATATTTAGAACGTTTAACATAAATATTTTTATTTATGTATGAAAATCTGATAAACTAAAATATGATACATTTTTAAAAGTCATAGATATAAAGGTGTTTTTTTGTTAGCATACAGACCTGCAAAGTTGTAATAATACTAGCTTTTGCCCACGGTATCGCCCGCATACATAAAAGTAGCCTGTGTCACTCAGAAATAAAACAGCTTAATATCGGTGAAATAATTTAAGCAATTGGACCAGTACTTTCAGAGATTACCTCCTACAAACAAAAAAAAAACCACTTTCTTTACCTCTAGAATATTAGTGTAAAAAAGGAAAAACCTGACTGACATATCGACATATCAAAGCAAAACCGAAACTACTGAACTATTAAATTTTGCACAAGGCTTCCTAGGCATAGGCGAGTTCCCCCGCGTTGGAAGAGCAGTGGGTGGCTTGCATAGGTTGCTGCCCAACCTCGGGGGCCCTCGGGAAGAAGTTCGCCGCCTCTACGCGGGTGTCGTGCGATCAATGGTCCTTTATGGGGCACCTGTGTGGTCAAACAGACTGTCAGGTGTCCGTCGCTGCAGGACAAAAATTAATAGTCTGCAGCGGAGAATGGCCATTCGGATTGCACGTGGATACCGAACGGTATCCTTCGAGGCGGCAACTCTCCTAGCACGCTTTCCACCACTGGACATCCTGGCAGATATGGACGCGAGGGTCTACAACCGGATTCGCGACATACGCCAAAGTGGCAATAGCGTGCCGGGGATCGTTGCAGTAAGGCTGAGACGGCAGGAACGGCGACACGCGCTCGAGAGGTGGAGCGAGCGGCTACAGCAGCCGCAATTCTCGCGTAAGCGCGTTGTCGAAGCCGTCCTACCGCACTTCGAAGCCTGGCTGAAAAGAAAGGAGCGCATCTCCTACAGACTCACTCAGGTGCTGACCGGGCACGGTTGCTTCGGTGAGTACCTGAATAGGATTGGGCGAGAAGCTACTGCCAATTGCCACCATTGTGGAAGCGCGATTGATTCTGCACAGCACACGCTGGAAGAATGTCCAGCGTGGATCACTGAGCGACGAGTCCTGGTCGCCAGGATTGGGCAGGATCTGTCTCTACCAGCGGTAGTGAGGGCTATGCTGGCTGGGCCAGATAACTGGAAAGAAGTTGCCTCATTTTGTGAGACCGTAATGGTCCAGAAGGAGGCGGCTGAGCGAGACCGGGAGAGAGCTGATCCCGCTCGAAGAAGAAGGCGTCGGGGAGGCAACCGCCTCGATACCTAACACGCCGAAACCCCGCTTGCATCATCCAATGCAGTCGGGACTATGGAAACACGGGCGTGCAGAGTGGGGACACTGCCCGCCCATCGAGTGATTCCAAAGAAGACGGTGGCACAGTGATCACGTGCTGCCGTGCATAAAGACGCTCAGGGGAGACTACTGCGCAGTCTCCTTAGGGATGTGCCCTAACAGGCGTTGCACAGAGGGGGTTCCGGAATGGTCTTTTAAGAGGTAACGGCGCCCCTTCTATGTGCTGATGGTGATCACCGGGGTGGTTTTAGTGAGGTAAAAATCCCACACTCCCCGGACTTTTCCCCAAAGTCCGGGCGCCTTTTGAAGGTTTCCCCTCGAAAACAAAAAAAAAAAAAAAGGCATAGGCGAGTACTAAAAGGATTTTATTCTAAAATTCACTCCCTAACGATGAAACGGGTGTCCATATAGGAGCAATCAACTTTCATGCGAGCGAAGCCACTGGCAGAAACTATTAAGAGCTTATGCAGAGTTCCTCGTTGCAAGAAACTTTTACTTACTTAATGGTACATTTGAATTAACATCATTGAACCTTAAATAACATTGTGACGTCATCATCATCATCATCATCAGGCCTCGCTAACACCATAACGACCCATTCTGTGAGTCTCGCATCTATCGGAATCCTGTGACTCTCAACTCTATCCAGTCCGTGTAAAGGTCCACGGTTCACCATGTGGGAGGCCTTCCAATGCTACATCTTCGGTGTACGCAGTCGTCACCCCAGATCTAATCAGCCTCATCGACTATCGTATCTGCAAAAAACATGCGTTGCCCACTGCCATTTAAATTCGGTGATTCTTCGGGGTAAGGCAATAAGCTTGGTTTTCCTTCTGTTCCTGATTCGATCACGCAAGGTATCTCTAAGCACAACCCTATCAATTGCCCTTTGAGTAACTTTTAGCCTTCTCATAATTCCCATCATTAGTGAGCAACTGAGTATGTTACAGTGCCATACATTACCACTGACAACACGCTTGACGTATACTAGAAAACCTTATAAAGTTTTCAAATCAGGTTGAAGAGAAAATGATGTCAAAAAAAAAACAAAAACTGTTATCTCGTGATACATAAGCATTTAAAAACGGATAAGAATATGTATTTGTGCTCGTAACCGGGGCCTAACGATTACATCCGATTATCCACATAAAATGAGAGCGTCCCGTATGTCCCAGCGCCGGCGCCGCTTGATGACACCAGCGTTATCTCAAATTGTGCGATACGACCGCCGGAGGTATTCTTTTGTTAACACCGACACGGGTTCTGCACTAATTGCTGGAGAGACGTTTGACTAAAACAAGTGAGACTCATTATTAGCACGAATCAAAATTTTAACACAAGCTGATAATGAAAATATTTTTTTTTAAACCAAGATTTTATAGCTCGGTACAGGTACCTATATAATAAATACTCATCAAGAGGAATCATACGAGCCCGAACTCGATGGGGTTGTGTCGTTTAACTACGAAATTCTTATAGCTACCTTCCAGTTCCATCATCAGATCAGCTCCATGTCATAATAATTTTGCATTGTCATCTGATTTACATGCATGCAAAATTTCAGCTCAATCGGTAACCGGGAAGTCGGTCACTTTTAATTTGCAAGATTTGATTACAGAAAAACATCGGGACAGGTGAAACTAAATAAAAGCTTGTAACAAGTAAGGCTCAATTTTACATCGATTCAAAATTTTAACATAAAGCCCCGTTCAAAACTTTTTAGGTACATTAAAATATAATCAAAGCTTAAAGGCCGGGCATATAAAACGATTGTAAATGCTACTCTTGGCTGAGGTTCGAGGAAGTACGGAGCAAGGAATGCGAACATAAAATATATTGTATTCAACTTTTGAACTGGTGCCAGTTTGTAAACTTTATCTCAAAGAGTTACTGTAAAATTGTATGCGGTCAATACCCTTGTAAGTAGGTACTGGTTGTATAATACGCAAGCATTAAAGTTCCAACAAAAACCTTGTCCATGCCGTCAAAAGATAATGAAGCATTATCTGAACATTACTTAAGGTCAGTTCATCTTTTCAGAAGAAAATATGAAGTCTTAAGGCACTGAAAGGAACAAAGTGATATTTGCTTATATTTAAGTTTATTTAAGACCGCTAATTAACGCTTCATTAAGGTCTATTAGTGCGGGTAAGCGATAAAAGACATCGGTGTGGGCGTAAAGGTTTTCGAAAAATATGCTAATATTTTTTACAGCAAACTTCGAAAGCTTTTCAACCATGTACACGCCTGCCGTTAAACAAAAGAAAATCTGCTCTGACAAGAAGTAATTCTATTTAACTGAGCAATCAAATATTTCCAAACTCGGGCTGACATTGACATAGCTTTATAATGAAATCACAGTCTAGTGATTAAGTTATTCGCTTTATTGTATTATCTCAGTTTACTCTGCATTTTGAAATTGTTAGATCAATGTTTAATATTTTATCAATAAAGGATTTTCGCGATAGAAATACATAAGATTATTGACTTAATTTAAGAGGATAATTCAAATTATGGCATTCATTGCTCAACCAACAGTTATTTATAGAAACATAAAACTTACTACAAAGATTTCTAGCTCACGACTGCATGCACTGATATATTTCTTCTCTCCTAAATCCAATTTCAGATTTCGCATTTTCGCCCAATCCAATAAAATACATTCTTTATGAAAATCGTTTTGCGTAAGCAATAACCAGGCGCTATTGATGTTAAAAGGTATTTTTAGCATTTCAATAAAATCCCTTTACAATTTAAATTCTATACATTCAAATTATAAGATATTTACTGTTCTTTTAAATGATTTCGTGTTAACTAAAAAAATATTCGACCATATTTACACAAACAATACGGGACAAAGCCACAATGAAAATGAATTGTGTTAATCAATTACGACTCTAGCTTTTGTTTGCCAAATATTTGTTTCTCTCAAATATTAGGAATTCGTTCTAACATAGGTTACTATAAGTTAGGTTGGGTCTAGTTTAGGTTTAGGCTTAGTAACGTGTTGGATAGGTGACAGTAGTAAGGCCACGGACATGTAACCAGCATGTAAAATTGCGAAACGTAGTAGTTTTTTTACAAAAGAGGTTTGTGTGTTTATTCGCGGTCGAAACATCTAAAGAGTGGCCGATTACTTCTTTTTGATACAACTTAAGGCCAGGTTACTGTGCTACTGGTTTTGAATTTTTTAAACCTCTGGAAATCCACAAATATAAAACAGAACACCATCTTCTCAGCGTATTGATGGCAAAACTAGTTAAATTCCTTGCCTAACCCAGAATTCGGCCATGGCAATGCATTCTGCTGCTGCTGTTATTAGGTCCCTATGCGAACAGGGAAAATTATTTTATCAAAATTGAATATACGAGTTTGTCTAGGCCTAGCAAAAACAAAAATCTTGAATAGTTATTGGTTTTTTTATAATGATCAAACCGCTGCTTACAGGCCCGCGAAATCGACATAGACTCGGGCGGAGTTCATACAAAACAGTGACTATAACCGGCTCTTAACATCGCTCGTACGCTACTTCCGCGCTATTTCTTTATAAATACTACTTATGTATTCCACATGAGAACTGCGTGGTTACCATGACGTTCAAAGTAATATTGTTTCAATCTTGTTTTAGTGTGGGTAAGAGATGGCGCTAGACAACCTCTATAGCTCTGTCTCTTACACACACTGAAACAAGATTAAAACAATATTACTTTAACCGTCATGGTCTGGGTCCAGGATCGATTGCAGTGTTTTGACGTGACATCGTACTGTCAAATCGAAGAAATTTTGGCAATATTGAAAAACTCCGAGATGAGTAAAATTTAAGAACTTGATTCTGATAAAAATTTTTTCGTTCACAGTTCGTAAATAAATTAAAATTTTCGCAAATTAATTAAAGTTTAAAAAATTCAACATGGTAATCGATCCTATTCTCATTTGTTTTTAATTTAGATTATGATTTCAATTATGATTTTAATTTAAGTAATTAATTTTGATTTTAATTTTGATTCTGTTTTTAGTTTGATTGTTTACTAGCTTTCCGCCCGCGGCTTCGCCCGCGTGGACTACAGTTTATATCGCGCGGGCAGAGACCCGTGCTCAGCAGTGGAATTATAGGTAGCCTATGTGTTATTCCAGTGTCTCTTCTACCTACCTACCAAATTTGATCTAAATCCGTTCAGTAGTTTTTGCGTGAAAGCGTAACAGACAGACAGACAGAGTTACTTTCGCATTTATAATATTAGTAGGGATTTTTAATTTTATTTTTGTATTTTGTGCCGTAAATTATATAATTATAATCGAGTGGTAAGGGGAAGACACTAGCTCCTGTAATACAGTGTACACTAGCGCAGGAGCTAGGGAATTAATAAAACGCATGTACTATTTACGCCAATAAAGATTATTATTATTTCCTTTATTTCTCAATAAACATATAAATTATATTTTTAAATATTTAACAAAAAACATTTAAAAATATAAAAAATTGTGTCCCACAGGTATCGGGAACAGGATCCAAGCTACCGGCGGTCAGGGCTCCAGAGAAAGGAACCTCCTGACTATACCTACGAGCCGTGTCCAGGAGTACCGCTTTCCGCTTTATTATTATTATTATTTGGAACGCATCGTATATTATGCGTTGAAACCCGCCGCCACTCGCACCGCTACCACCGCCCCGCGCCCGCTGACTTCGTGTCCGTAGCCTAAGTCAGATTATTACAGCTCACTTCTGACCGGGTTGTACAAACCACTGCGAAGCACCTCCGAGGTATTCGGCACTTCGGTAGTTTATCCGATTCAACTCGATCGATACTTCGGGTTGTTACGATTTACAGCTTAGCTACGTAGAATTTACATTGGATTCAATTAGGTAGCCTTTGAAATGGCTTGAGTGGTTTTAGGAGCTTTCGATAAAGAGTCAGTTATCAAATCGGCTGTGAATATCTAGTAGGGAATTTACTAAATGATAAAACCTCGATGTAAACGTCGTAGTTTAGGGAATCAAGCTAGTTTTTTTTTTATATTCCACAACTATCACACAACGCCGTCCAGTCCCAAGCTAAGCAGAGCTTGTGTTATGGTTACTAGACAACTGATAAACATACTTATATATTTCAAAATACATACATATTATAGATAAATTAAACCCAGACACAGAACAAAATGATCATGTTCATCACATAAACATTTGTCCTGGGTGGGAATCGAACCCACGACCTCCGGCACAGCAGTCAGGGCCACTAACCACTAGACCAACCAGCCAGTCAAAAAGTAGATAAGTCTAATCTAGCTATCAGGAGCTAGATTTGTTAGTATGTATTGATAGTTAAGCTTTATTGTATTGTTATTAACAACAGAATATAACACAATAACAGAACTATATAACTTAACTTTACATAACTACAACGGGAGACGAGCCATCAGATGAGATCCTTTGTGAGCGATCACGTTTCAGAGCCATATGTCATCACTGACAACACGCACTGGTCATTTGGGTCCGGTCACCGGATTTTCTACGTGTCTTGAGACACTGTCATTTGTCGGATGAGGAAATGCTGCATCGCATCTCGAATGATTTCCTGAAGTTGGACCTATCTAACTGGATCGTTTGCTCTAGGTAAAATAGTCGTTAACTGACGGGTTTTAGCATCACGCTGACAGCTCAGCGCGTAGGTTGTCAGCGCTGAGGTTCAGCGCAAGACCATTCAGTATCGTGCTAATCACTGTGGAGTACAGACGCATAAATAATTGCTGCTTTGTACTGACTGACTGCTCACGCTGACGGTGTACGCTCGGCTCGGCACTCGAACGCCCACTGAAGACAGAGGCGCGTGTGTGTTCGTCAGCGCCGACGGCTTCGGCCGCTGACCCGTCAGCGCTGACCAATGCACGCGCTGATAGTTTAAATTTTATTCTAAAACACTTCCTAGAAGTTCATTTGTTTGCGGGCGTCAGCAGGACTCTAAAACCAGTCTTAGTGTTTAGTTTTTGGTCTTAACAGGAGAGGGTAATATGTGGCTATTTACCATGGTATCCTAAAATATGGCGTCAAAAAATTCTTCCGTATCACTAAAACTGGAAATATGTTCAAAAGACAAGTCAAATATCACATGCAGGTAATAAAACCGACCACAGACGTAGAAAATGTATCGGATTGACTACAGTTATCAAAACAGCACACGATCAATCACTTACATTTTGGCAATTCGACAATTGCCGCGGTTGAGAGCGCAAGCTTGTCTAGCCTATGATCTATTTATCTATTTGACACTCGGTAGTTTCAACCTCAGTGAAGTTTCAATTTATCTACTGGGAATTGTAGCCAAAATTGGCCAACAATTTCGTAACCTTACCTTTAGATCGTGCACCGTTAACCTACATAGGTAGGTAAGCCCTGTACGAATAAAGTAATAACCCTAATAACAATAACGTACACAATGTATTTTTTTGGAGTTACTTAGCTAGTATCTATCACTCAATAAGTGGATTGGGGTAAGATGGACATCATGACTCGGCACGCAATATAACTAACACTAAAAATAAAACTAAATAAGTGATATAATTTATATTTATACGTTCTTACCCCTATGCCGATCATACCCCAACATACTTTACTATTTTCATTAAAATTTGCCATCGTCGGCCACATTATCGCTTACCATCAGGAGAGATAGTGGCCGAACGCGAGACTATCCGTAATTAAAAAAAAACCTTTACTAGTAGGTAAATTGTTGAGAGACTCCATTACTGCTGTTACTTAAGTTATAACAAGTTAAGATTACCGCAAAACTCTATGAAATAACATAAACAATTTCGTTAAATTATCGCAGCACAGGTACCTACTACTATCGCGAGTGTCCATCCATCTGATAAGCGTCTTAATTACCTTCTTGGCGCCCTCAGGGAGAAATGAGGTTCCAGGGGTACTCTTGTTATCAAGTGCGAACTGATTGTCGATTATGTAGGAGCTTTTTAAAGAGATGGATAAGACGGCTTAGTTAAAAAGAAAAAACTGTATCATAGAAAGTAAGCTTGATAGCAGGATCGCTTGATATTAGTTCTTAAAGATATAAGAGAGTTGACGTCCTAGAATGAACTGTTTAAGGAATAGAGCTATATAGTGTGTATAGCTCTTTCCCTTTTTCTCACTTGCACGCTTGATATTTTAACAAGTAATGGTAAAGCCCCATAAAAGGCCGTGATATTCAGACCGTTTTAGTCCATAGTTCGACGTATCGAGTAGTGTAATAAGGGTCAGACTGTCTTACTCGGAAAGAAAAATAAACGAGTCTGAATATCGTACGCGATATTCAGCGTAGTGTAATAGGCTCTTTAATGGACGTCTTTCGCCATTCCTCATTTTCTTTTTTTAACCGCACCGTGTATTTGGCGTTAAGCTATCTATAGTTTTTCTGTATCTTTTAAATAAACCATCTCTTTGCCTAGCAACATCACAGCCATTGGCTGACGTGAAGTTGGAAAATATTTACCTTAATACCTACCCTAATAGGTACTATGAAGTTTCGGGTTTTCGTAACCCTATTGTGTATACAAAAGACAGTTATTTTATGAAAGTCCTCAGAGTGGGTCAAATGGGGTTGAAGTATGTATGCAAACTTAGTCGCGGGCCACAGGTAACATAGTAACCTACCTATATGTATGTATACTGATGCGTATCTAATATTCCACAACTTTCACACAACGTCATCTAGTCTCAAACTAAGCAGAACTAGTGGTATGAGTATTAGACAACTGATAATCATACTTATATATATAATTAAAATGGATTAATTATTGTTACAGCCAGACTCAGAAAAATGATCGTGCTCATCACACAATCATTTGTGCTGGGTGAATATCGAATCCATTACCCCGGCATGGCAGTTAGGGCCACTGACCACTAGTCTAACAGGCCTGTCCACTCCAATAGAGAAATCAGAAATCAAAAACGTTTATTTCAAATAGACCAATTACAGGCACTTTTGAATTGTCAGAATGTCGGTCAGTCAAAAAAAAAAGTAAAGCTAAATTGCACTTTCCAATGTGTAGATCCTATGGAGACGAACTTGCATGAAACTCCATGGACACTGTTGTCTCCAGTAGGTTGTTTACTCCAATAGAGTAGGTTCGAATACCACAGACTGTTAGTAATGAGCGTTCTTGTCACGTCGGCTCCGAGGCCCAACATTCATTTGGTTCACAGATCGTTCGTTTGATTCGCTCCGAGCTACTATTATCTTGGAGATTTGCTTTGGAATGCTAGACTAAAACAATGCCCGAGTCCGCTTTATCTAGGGATTTTGAAGCGACATAAAGTCGAAATGTTGTGTTGTGAATATAAATGATTGAGTCAAATATACTTCTCTGTAAGAGACTGTAACTGAAGTTGTCCCTCTATTCTCGGTACACTTATTTAAAAGTAAATAATTTAGACAGGGGTATCTAGGGAATTTCGCTCTCGTCGAAATACCGACCTACGTATGTTTCAATTAAAAGAGCGTAAACAATTTATTATATTTTTCAAAAAGGATCTGTAACTATACAGACATAGATAGATCCCATGGGATTCGAAGAACAGGTGATTTGCTTCAATGATGATGGTTGTTTGAGAACCTACGTTGAAGTGTTTTTTGAAAACCTACTTACAAAATAAAGATTTTTTTTTGCGATGGGGAAAATCATCGTATGACAAAACCCGCTCTTGGGTGGAGCGGGAGATAGTGTCAGACTCTTACTGACTAAAACCCCACCCCGTTCCTTCCAGCCTTCATACCGGGGCACGAGCTCCCTTTCGGACAACCCTGTCCCCAGTAGGCTTCGACCCAGCTGGGCCCCTCCTGCTGCTGACAACTCCTTGAGGCTCGCGGGAACAGTGCGCGCTGTCGACGTCTTGGACTCGGTAGGACGATTGGACAGCGAGCTACCCATGGCTCGCCGACCGCCTGCCACTCCTCCTCGTTCCGGACCATGGCCTCAACCAGGGCCCGGCGCGAGAGGTCTCCGCCGCCGATCGCCCTTACGAGGGCACGGCGATGCTCCGCCCAGGCAGGGCACACCTCGACGGTGTGCTCCACCGTGTCCTCCGGACGTTGCGCACAGTGGCGACACCTGGGCGTCTCTTCCGACTTTATCTGAAACAGGTACGTCCCGAACGTGCCATGTCCGGTGAGGACCTGCGTCATGCGGTACGTAAGGACGCCGTGAGGTCTTTCCAGCCACGCCTCAAAGAGGGGGACTTACCGCCATAATCGTGGCGTGCCCAAAAATAAAGATCATGTATAATTTACCGCAAATGAAATATCAAAACGGCATGAATAAACAAATAAAGTAGTTAATATAATTTTAATTGAATCCCATACAACACTACCAATGCATTTTTCTTTTCTAAAAACAGTTCATTAATTAACCCGCAATCCTAGTTGCATGAAAGCTAGATTTTCTCCGTAAGTGGCAAATGATGTTTAATTATTACGATCCTGTAATCGGAAAGTTTGGAAGACTGCAGGAGACTTTGATGAGCCATCAACGTCAAGCGATAAATTAATCGTTTTTGTCGATTAATATCGAGTTTTAAGTTAAAGGCTATTAAAGTTTCATTGATATTGATGATGGAAATGAAATTGGTAGAAGAATTGACAGCATTTAATGAAAGGTACTGTGCGATCCTCATAAGAATAGATTAGGTCCTTTCTAGTCACATCGTGACCTTTTCAATAGAGTCTATTGGGTTTGAATTGTAGATATAGAAGTACCTAAGTAGGTATAACTGACTCATAAAAGTAAAGTTAGGACGACCCCTGTCTAGATTATTTTTATTTCAATTGTATCTACTAACAACCTAACATGTATGTTTATACAGGGTTATTTCTAAAACAGTGGCAAGCTCTTAGGACAGTAATACTAACATCATAAACAACAACTTTTTAAAATTTACTATATTTTTATTCATTAGTTTTCATGCAAAAAAATTGAATGTTATAAATATTAAACTTCGTTTATGCAAAGCAAGCGATAGTACAATAGCGGAGTGGAGCGGTGGTCGAGTGGCAGGGGTGCTTGATGTGCTTGCATCATACAGACGTAGGTATGTTTAGTAAAATACAAAGTTGAAATGTGTTAGATAGAACAACGAAATCTTGAAGGCTTGTTTTTGTTAAATGTATTAGGTACGTTTTGTAAAAAGTCATAGAACAAAAGTTGTTGTTTATGATATTAGTAATACAGTCCTCCAAAGTTGTTAGTGTTTTACAAATAACGCTGTATACATCAGATGTACACCGGATTGTTTTATGGTATACAATAAAAAGTATATCTATCTGTCACTGCACACTAAATAAAGACTCCTACACAATAAGTATCACGGACAGTCCCCAGTCAAGAACATGCATGGAGACGGAGGAAACGGTCGCACACTTGCTTCTAGAGTGCACGAGTGTCACCAACGTACGCATGCTAATCTTGGGATCACACAATTCTCTTATAGACTCCCTGAATAATCTGGAAAGCCTAATTTGCTTCTGGAGAGAGGAAGGCTAGTTGAATTGAAGGTTACTGTGGCCTACGTTATATGGTTTTATCGTGCACTAAATGCGATAACTAAAACCTGGATATATAGATATGTTAGATGTAAAAGTTACATTTCACAATATCAGTACTCGACAAAGAATTCAGAAGTTTACACAATGTTATGGTATAGTAGGAGTTATACAACAAATAAAAAACCGCGCATTAACCCTTCAGATACCGTCAATTAGAGACACAATAGTAAGACAATAGATGCGCGGCCACCGGTGGTCGCTTGGGGATTCATGAATTAATGTATAAATATGAACAAATAAAAAAAAAGACAAACGATTTTACTCTTCGTAGGTATTCCTCGCAAAACGATTTCCCTTTTACATTCCGGTGACGTTGTTTCGAAAAAAGCCTTTTCAAAGGCACTCGCGAAGTGCGCACAAAACATTTTTTCCTTAACTTTTTTGGAACAATTTGTTTCAGGTCTGATTTTAGACTTAAAAGCGCCCCCTGGTGGCAAATTGGAGTCACAAAGGGTTACTATAATCTGACAGATATGTCGCAACTAAAGCTTTGAATGTGAAATTCGAACAATGTGTCAATTTAAAATGATTTCAGGCAATAAATCAGAGGCACTCGATTTTCAAAGAAAAAAAAAAAGCTTGAAATAAAAATTGGTATCACAATAGTGTTATTCGTAAATTGGGTAGATAGGGTTTTGTTTAAAGTTTCTTATGAACAGCAATTTATATTCTGTAAACAGTAAACACAAAAAACTTTTTACAAAAAAAATATAACCGACTTCAATGATAAAAAACACTGAAAAGTATCAAATAACTTTAATTTTGGAAGTCGGTGTTTCTATAATAGTTTAGTCTCTTCGTTATTTAACACCGACTTCCAAAATTAAAGTTATTTGATACTTTTCAGTGTTTTTTATCATTGAAGTCGGTTATATTTTTTTTGTAAAAAGTTTTTTTTATTTTACACTTTTTAGTTATGGTACCACCACTAAAAAGTACCCCTCAGTCAAACTTAAATACCTTATAGTCAGAGCGCATCTCATAACGGTTCTAATAATCCCAAACACGGTTAGATTACATTAATTTACCTTTCGGCTTCATCATCAGATCAGTTCGATATATCCTCTCCCCCTCTTCTTTCAAACAGTCATTAGACTAGATGCTGGAGAGGGAAAGGATATATCGAACTGATCTGATGATGAAGCCGAAAGGTAAATCTTTCAATCAGTCATTAGACTAGATACTGATAATCCCGGCTGTAGCATCAGGCCAGATTTATGTCAACATTGCAATGAACTTAAAATTTTGTCCTGTTTAAAATGAGCCCAAACACGACTACGGTGCTGTAATTTCAAGGTTTGTACTTTTCCTGATGCTCCTGGGTTCAGCATCAGGTCTCTATGTACTTCGGTGTTCTTTAAATTATTAGCAGTACGTTTATCCACACATCGAGCCGTTTTCAATGAGCCTAAGCTCGATATATCTGCTGTTTGTTGTCGAGGACTTAGGTACTCTGCAGACTATCCTGACTGCAGCATCAGGTCATGACTTGATGATCATGAGACCAAATGTGGCAAATGCCCTATCAAACATCAAAACAATTTACTAAAACAGTCCTTGCCTGTTCGAGTAACTTCTTACTGTTAAGGAGTTGTACCTTCCATCATCAGCCCAGCTACCTAAGATGGTGACGACCATACGCAAATACACAAGATACTTCATAAAATATGCGAAAATCAATAAGTGAGCCTATAAAATTTGAAGGTTGCCCTCGATTTCTCCAAGATCCCATCATCAGATCCTAATTTGGTGATAATGGGACCACCTCAGAACTATCTACTTTCGAACAAAAAAAGAATTTTGAAAATCCGTCCACATTTGGGGGAGTATTCGACGAACAAACAAACAAAAAAAAAAAAAAAAAAAAAAAAAACATACAAACAGCCGAACGTAGTACCTCCTCCTTTTTGGGAAGTCGGTAAAAAGTTAGATATGTCCGAGATTAGCATTTAATTTTTTTTTGATTATGTCAACTAGTGCTTGACTGCGATCTCACCTGATGGTTAGCACGGTGATGCTATCATTGATGGTGAAGCGCACTAGTTCATTAAGCAGCTATTCACTTTTGCTTAAGACACTAAATTATAATCGGACGGGAAGACCGCAACAGGCAAATTGTTCCAATCCTTCAATAAAAAAACACAATAAAAGACAGCATACTTAAGACAATAATTATCAAAAATATGTTTATATTATAGGTTAAGGATAGAAGTAACTATGCAAATTTATATTTTAATACACTTACACGAAAACCCGCTCATAAAAGCGGGTTTTCGGTTTTAGGCACGCAATAGACGTTTTTCCGCACTAGTGCAGAAAACTGCAAGTGATCTCTCCATCACAATGTTATTACATTAATTGTATCAGGCTGGGCGTGCGTTGACTCCCACCAGTCGCCGGTCAAAAGCGTATAGAAAAAAAGTCAGCACGAGTTCGGTCACTGCAGCCCTTGGTTCCATAACACACTCGCCTCGTTCGCAATGACAATCTTTCTGCACTTGTATTTAAATGTACAATTATAAATACTCGGCTATTAATAAACTAAACGCATCGATGTAAACTAGTCGGCATTAGTGAGTATTTTAACCATTCAGTAAACATCGGAGTTAATTAAATCACGTGACTAACTAAAACAATGTTGGTTGATCCAATAAGCTGGCATAAACCGGTACAAATATACTCTATATTGAATCTGAAAGCATTGCATAATATATGAAAATAAGTGAAGTTATTGCAGCTCGATACAGCGATTTTGAACATATTTTTAAACGAGTCATAAGGTTGCCGACATAGCACGAAGAATGGCCAAACTTAAGTGGCAATGGGTAGGGCACATTGCTCGCAGAACAGATGGGCGTTGGGGCCGAAAGGTTCTGGAGTGGCGCCGCATACCGGAAAACGCAGCTTTGGAAGGCCTCTTACAAGGTAGACCGATGACCTGGTGAAGGTTGCGGGAATCGGTGGCGACACTTGGGGGAGGCCAATGTCCAACAGTGGACGTCTATCGGTTGAAATGGTGATGATGGATGATGAGTAATATGGGATAGACTTTTTAGGGTTCGTCACCAAAATGGCAAGTGAAGGGACATAATATGGATTTTAATCAGTACAGTATTAGTCAGTAAGTATAGAGATTTGATGATTTCCCACTGTAATATAAAATAGGGTACAACTTAGCCTTTCTGCTGGTGTGTCTAGTCATGGTCTACCCATATTCCAATCCAAATCCGTGCAGATGTTTAAGTGTGAAGGAGTAACAAACCTTCGCGCATACACATACTGTATACAAACTTTCACCTTAATAATAATAATTTATTTTTCAATTTTGCACTCATAGAATGGTTAGTAATAATATTAACTTAGGACTATGTTAGTAGCTATTAAAATTCTAAATACACAAAAATAAATTAAATTTATGCAATATTTTAAAATGTCCAAAATAAAATCTCATTAATCAAAATAAATTAAAATAATATGTAAACAAAAATTTAAATGTCATGAAGTGATAATAAAATAAACATGTCACCAAATTAAATGTCATGAAGAAAAACGGAAAGAGTAATTATCAAGTATTTTATAATTAAGGACATAATTCACTATAGTTTCGGTAAAAGTTACTATTAGTTAATCTATACTAATATTATAAAGAGGTAAAATTTGTAAGTTTGTAAGTTTGTAAGTTTGTATGTAGGGGGTAATCTCTGGAACTCATAATCCAATACTAAAATTTTTTTTACTGGCAGAAAGCTACATTATTCCTGAGTGCTATAGGCTATAAATTGTTTCTATAGCATGTATATTAACCGAGCTATCACAACTTTTGTCTAGCAAGTCGGAAAAAAATACCTCATAAAACAGAATTATTGGCGTGCGCTGCCTAAACAGTTGCTTAAAATTAAAAACAATGTATGACTACCTGGTTCGTCTTAATTATTTCTACAAAAAAGTCCGCGATACCATATCTCTATCTTTTATATTTCATCTTTTATACTTCTTTTATTGCATTAAAAATATATTTTTTCGGCATACTTACGTTTGGTTGATTATTTGAGCAACAAAATATTAATTCTTATGACAATAAATTATTTCAGTATCACAAGAACATCATACAGATAAGATTTGCCATTTACAGTATATCAATTGGTCATACAGTTTCGGAGATAATGTAAAATTACTAAAACGCAAAATGCCCCTAGCATAACTTTCATTGTGCAGTCGTGCAGACGTTTTAGCTATTTTTTTTTTTATATGTTGTGCAAAAATCATCTTATGACAACCCCCGCCCTTGGGTGGAGCGGGAGATAGTGTCAGACTCTTACTGACTAAAAACCCACCCCGTTCCTTCTAGCCTTCAAACCAGGGCACGAGTTCCCTTTCGGATAACCCTGGACCCGGTAGGCTTCGATCCAGCTGGGCCTCTGCTGTAGCTGACAACTCCTTGAGGCGCGCGGGAATAGTGCGCGCCGTCGACGTCTTGGGCTCGGTTCATTACCGGACGATCGGACAGCGAGCTACCCATGGCTCGCCGTCGGCGAGCCCGCGTCTACGGTGGCCGGAAATCGGGATCGGAATCCCGGCGGCGGCGGCGGGGGCGCCGTTGCCTGATGCGGTCTGCCTCCTCCTTTGCTAGCATTACTGCTTCGCAGAAGGAGGCGACCGCCTGCTATTCCTCCTCGCTCCGGACCATGGCCTCAACCAGGGCCCGGCGCGAGAGGTCTCCGCCGCAGATCGCCCCCACGAGGGCACGGTGATGCTCTGCCCAGGCAGGGCACACTTCGACTGTGTGCTCTACCGTGTCCTCCGGGCGTTCCGCACAGTGACGACACCCGGGCGTCTCTTCCGCTTTAATTCGGTGCAGGAACCTCCCGAACTTGCCATGTCCGGTGAGGACCTGTGTCATGCGGAAGGAAAGGACGCCGTGAGGCCTTTCCAGCCACGCCTCAAAGAGGGGACTTACCGCCATAATTGTGGCGTGCCCAACGTTTTACCTATTTGCCCATGGATGGCGTTCTGCAATTACGTAATTTTTCTGAATCGCGGTGTTAAGACTTTCTGTGGATTGATGACCCTCTCGAAGTATTAGGCCCACGTTGTCGTTAGTTGGAGTTCTTCTGTCAGTTGCTTATTGGTTTCGGTTGTTTCATTCGTATGGTTGTTGTTGTTGATATATCTATCATTAACCTCCTCATAATCGAAAATATCGTAACTACGAACATACAAAACAAACGTACAACGTTTGTTTTGTATGTTCGTAGTTTGGTACTTCGTTCTATCGTAATAATCGATACGAGTTATTCGATATTACGATTGTTTTGTTTTGTAAAGGCGGACGGTGTTCGAGTCGCTCTCGCTTTGTTCATAATTGTTTTCAAGTCTGTGCGTAGTTTGTTGAGAGCATGTCTAAAAAGAAATCTCAACTGTCCCGGCAGACATCACAGACAAGAGCCGCTTGAGTACGCCGTACGGAAGAATCTGCCCCTGAAAATGAGCAGCGCCTCTCGAGAAATAGAGAATATATTTCGCAAGCATGCGCTAGAGAATCTAGCTCCGAGCGCTCACAGCGCCTCGCTAGCCAAAATGTGAGGACGTCGCGGGCCCGTGCTCGAGAAACTAGCGCTGAACGTGCGCACCGTCAATCTGAGTTAAGGCAGCATGTCTCTGAGACAAGGGATAGGGAGACTAGCGCTGAGCGCTCGCAGCGGCTTGGTAGGCAAAATGTCATAACATCGCAGGCCCGTGCTCAGGAATCTAGCGCTGAACGTGCGCAGCGTCTAATCGAGTGTAATCTTATTTTAAAACAAGAAATTTTCCGCGGACGAAGTCGCGGGCAGAAGCTAGTATTACATAATAGCAATGGTAGCCAAAATGTAAGGTCTGCTAGGTACAGAACCGTCGGGGGCTGTGACTCGCTGTTGCCTGTTTTTTAGTCTGTAGGTCCTCCATCTGTTGTATCAAATAAAAACTTATTGGAAAACTAAACCTAACTCGTATTTTTGCTTGACAATAAACGAACCAGACTGTGTAATGCTGCGGAATAATATACATGAAATTTATTCTTTTATTAATGGTATAGTTACTTATATTAAATTATAGCTCCAGAAGAGACTAAACTTAATATTTAGTTAAGAAGACATTTAACAAAGGAATCCGTTTTAACAATGGCTTAATGTAAGTTTTTGGACGAAAGGTTCTGGAGTAATAATCATGAGCACGTATATACCAGAAGATGCAGTTTTGGAAGGCCTCTGCAGGCTTGACCGATGACCTGGTTATGGTCTTGGGAATCCAAAGGGTGCGAGACACGGGACTGGTCATTATGGCAACACTTGAGGAGGCCTATGTCCAAGAGTGGACGTCTTTCGGCTGAAATGATGATGATGAAACGAAATCACCCCTTTCACTTTCTTAAAAGTAGAATCTTCAAAAAACCCCTTCTTAGTGCTTGCCTACAATCATCAGAAAAGAAAGCTTTATGCAAAATTTCACGTTTCTAGTACTTACCACTAGATTTGACACCGTGTTGATATGTCAATCAGTTTGTCATTTTATATCTATATATATATATATAAGTGTATAATATATAGACATATTCAAAAACAATGTACTTGATGATCGTTTAGAAATGTTCAAGCGACCGTAAAATTATTTTATCTTTGACTTCATGCATGAAATGATAAGGTGCGGTGTAGTATGTATGTCGCAGAAACGTTATCATCAACAACACGGCCTCAAGGGATAACCTCGCAAAAGTATCACCTAAGTTCACTTCTTTTCTTTTTCAAAGGTTCTCCACAAAATATTCTCTCAAGTTTTTGTTACGAGAACTTTTTATGAGAATATACGACTGGTTAGTTTAGCAATTCTCAAACAAGACATTATTAATTCATGTTTCAGTAGAAATTGCGACGGACACAGATTATTTAAGTTTTGAGCACGCCCCGCTAAATTATTAAGAAGTATATTGCGAATCTTCCAGAAATAAAATATTAAAAACCGCTGAAATTACCGCTGTTTGTAAATAAGGCGTTATTTGTCTCTAAAGTAAGCTTGAGAGCAGTGGTGACCAAGTGGTAATGGCCTCAAATTACGAGTTGTAGGTTGCGAGTTCAAACCTAGCCAGGCGAATTACTTTGTGTAATTTATTTCATCACTACTGCTCTCAAAACGGTGAAGAAAAACATCGTGAGGAAACTGGCATGTCCTAGAACCAAAACCACCAACACGCACTGGGCCCGCGTGGTGGATTACGGCCCATGAATCCCTTTTTTAGAGAGGAGGCCTGAGTCCCAGCATTGGGAACAGTAAAAAGGCTGATGATGATGATGATGCAGTACTAATATAATCTATATAAGTACTATACACTTTATGTATTCACATTCTATATTCTATACGTAGGTATATCTGCGCATACGATTTTGTATGTTATCACTGCTATCTTCTAGATAGTGTAAGTTGATAAAGCCTGGTGCGATCGGTGGCTTTCCATGCAACCTAACAAATAAAGCTTTGATATATTTAGCTATAAATCAATGTGGACTGACCTTGGACAGAAATAGAAATACTTCGACGTGCAATAAAAATTAACCACCTAGATAAAGGCTAGTATTTCTGATTAAGATGAACAACTTCGACAGTTTTTGCGTGTTGGAGAATTTGAAACGAAGATATGAGACCGCTCACTGTTTTTTTTATGAAAGCGACGATGCGGTCGACGATGGAACGCGCTTACCTATAAGAAACCTATTCACTCTCGACTTTTGAAAGTAAACTTGTTATTTTCAATGAAAATAAACCGATCAAGTGCTCAATTTTAAAATAATTATAAATAATTTACGCGGTTTCAGAGGATCCAGAAAAATATTTGATTGGCTTGCAGTAACGGAGTAAGGATTCCATTTAAGTTTAGAATAGGACCAAAATTATTACACGCCAAAATTTCTAGATATCCACTAAACAAGTCAAAGAAACTGATATGATTAATGTTACTAGGTTCGACTATAAATAAATAAACAAGGAGACCGGTTTCCCAAAACCATTTACTTTCCAATTCCAGTTCCACCCTTTAACAGGTTTACCGACCCTATGAGATTTAAATACGTCTGGCGAGTAATGGCTATAATATTCATAATTTATGGCGTCCATTGCTCCGCCACACCTCTCAGGCAATAACCGGGAACATGCTCCAACTACTTATTTTTATAAATGGTTATTTTATGGCGGTCGATAGCCGAGACCTCTTTAGCAACTATCGTGCTTTCAAATCTGACAGATGTTACAGCATGAGCACCCTTACAGAGCAAGAGTCGGAACTTTACTCAGGAAGAGGAAAGTAATAAATACAACGTTTTACGTGCGATAAGGAAAATGGGCATACGTGGCTGGTATGGAGTGACATTTAGTAAACAATACAGTGTGGACATTTGGTTTATGTCAACGATGGTCGCGTTATATAAACATATTATTTCCAGACTCATATTTATTACGTTTATTTTTGTACAAAGAAATATAGGAAACTAACCAACGATGTCAGCCAGTGTGAGGTACGAGAATGTTATAATTTCGGTTCGGCGAGTATGTGCCAAACTGCCGTGAAAGGCAGCGCGTCGGTCGCCTCGTTTTATTCACACATAAAGCGAATAGTTTCCATGTATAAAACGCTGACGCATCACGTATTGTACTGCGAAAGGTTCAGCTAGGTCAAACGGCTTCGTATACCCTCCATGAAAATAAACTGTAAATATAAATAGCTCTATATTGCGCCCTTTTTCGAAACAAATAGACCGACGATAAATCGTATCAAATAAAGTCGCAAAGGCAGATTTTTTTGCTAAAAAAAAAAACCAATACTTGAGGCTATTGAATAAATTGATTCGAATCTTGTCAGACCCTCTCGGAATGCGATAAAATTTACTTGTTCAGGCAATACAGATGCAAAATGCGCACCGCAAGGATTTGTTCGAAAATATATTCAAATCAGACAAAATAATACTGCTTCTCAATATTGTAGAACCGTCTATTCGAGTCTGAAGATTTTCTTCTTATCGGATATGCTCGAAAGTTGAAAAGATATTCTGACTGTTCAGTATTCCTGTTAGATAGTTTTTTTTTTTCTGAAATCTAGGATATAAAAGAAGTTTTACTGTGTTGAAGCTAAATTGAGATCTCGGAGAAGTGTACTGCAACAGGATTAACGATGCAGCATCTTGAATTTATATGTTTTTTTCCCCAGCTATGTTTTATGAAGAAGTTACTGAGCATAAATAATAATTTATTATAAAGCAGACAAGACATTCATTTAAAGTTTACATAACGTTATTATCAGCGTTGTGTGTTGTATTTTTGGTGTACAATAAAGTTTATTCCATTCTATAATATGTTATTCCGAAAGGAGATTATTCGAAACAAAATAATATTTATATAATTTATGTAATGAAATAAAATCTTTTGTCGACAAAGTATGAAAACATTGAAGAGTGAACTATTCTTATTACTCTATTATCTTTACATATTTCGTCGACAAATGTTTTTCCCTTCATTTTCCAGTTTCCTCGAGTTTAGTTATCAATATTATGTGACTTGTATTTTTTTCTATTTAAGAACTATTTTATGTAGGTATTCCATATTTTTTTGCATAAAACTATCACATATAAAATTATTTATAGTTTTCCACTTTCTTGTCATATCATAATTGTGGTAAACGGAAATGTTTCTTCGAGGACTGCAGCCGTAACCTACACCTACCTACTTAATCTTAAAAGCAAACTTTTAAACCGACTTCAAAAAAGAAGAAGTTCTCTATTCGGTTATATATGTATGTATTGCGTTTGTTTCCTCAAAACTGTAATTTATGAATCGGAAAATATTTTTTTCATTTGAAAATACATACTTTATTACCAGGGTCATCATCATCATCATTTCAGCCGACAGACGTCCACTGTTGGACATAGGCCTCCCCTAAGTGTCGCCACAATGATCGATCCTGTGCGTCTCGCATCCATCGGTTTCCCCCAACCCTCACCAGGTCATCGGTCCACCTTGTAGGAGGCCTTCCGACGCTGCGTCTTCCAGTACGAGGTCGCCACTCCAGAACCTTTCGGCCCCAACGGCCATCTGTTCTGCGAGCAATGTGCCCTGCCCATTGCCACTTAAGTTTGGCAATTTAACAGGGTAGTCTCATTTATATCAAAACCGAACTGGCAACTTCTCAAATATGAATGTAGCAATTTATCGTGGTCTTATTGGTGTTGGTTTATCTAGGCTAGGCCGTAAAATTTTAGGATGTTCTTGGAAAAGTCAAGCATTTGAATTTAAAAAGTATCGCTAAATACAGTGAAACTGATAAAGAATACTTGGTGGCCAACGGATCTTCACAAATACAAAGAAATCCCGATTAAAATAAACTATTTTAAGCAACTATGATGACACAAATTCAAATATTATAAAACGTTCTGATTGAATTGATAACATCGACCGGATGTAATGATGAAACCGGAAGGTAAGTAACGGAACTCCTTAATTAAATATTTCCTATACGTATTTCGGCTTATCGGAATTGTTATAAAATATGTACATATACTCTGTCTATACATGATTTCAAACTTGTAAACTACTTAGATTTATTTTTATTTTTTATTTACAACAAAAAAGAGGAAAAGCCACTCTTTCTGCTAAAGTGCCAAAAGATCATTTTGAAGAAATTTTACTTTTTGCTACAGTCTTACTCAGTGATTAACGTTGATCTATTATTATTACATCTAGTCGATCCTATCCTACTGCAGAGCAAAGGCCAGGGAGGCCTTTGCTTTTGTTTCCATTATTCCCGGCTCCGAGCCACTTCTTGCCAATTCCTAAAGGTAGCCAAATACGCTAGGGTATACCTTACGAGTTTGCCTGCACAATTATACCTGTTAGGTGAGCTAGACAAGAAACCTGCACAGGTGAGCAACCATGCTCCGGTACACCTGTACAAATTTATCATGCGCTAGCTCTAGAAGGAGATGATGCCCGCCAGACAGCATTAGGAAAGCATTTACTCGTAATTCGTCCCACCATCTCCTTCTAGATCTTTCGCAACTCCGTCATGCGATTTTAAGGCACCAATTATGTGCTTTCAATGTGATATTTAAATAATTTTATGATGTAAAAGGTTGATTTTAATACCCAACATCCCACACAGCCTTAAATTACTTTTTTACAAAACTTTAACATGTTTTGCTCATAGCCAAAAGTAAGAGATTTAGAGTTACGCCCTTTGACGTTCAAGGTTCGATATAAATATTGTTTGTATTTTATAAATTAAATATAGCAGACGATAGTATATACCTACCAAGTATAGTTTATGTTTTAGAGATCCTCAAAAACAAAGCTTATATAAAAAGATGCTAAGCTATGCATAATAACAATTAAAATTATGGTTAATTACCATATTTGTTTACGGCAGTTTATTTATTGTATGCATCCTAAATATATATATATTTTTTTAGTTTGTAGTAATGTCTTCTTTAATATTATTCAAGCGAGTGTTGTATCGCAATACATTAGCATCACTCACAATAAATAGTTGTAGATCCCAAAAATAAGAATTACAAATAACTAAACCTTTACATTAAATTATGTGAAAAAAATCACATCCCATACCGTAGCGATCTTATCAGAATATTCATTGTGGAGATGAAGTCGAGCCGAAGGTAAATTGCAGAAAATTGCCTTCCCGTTTCATAAGATAACGAGTTCCCTGAAAGTGGGGCTTGTCGTGTGAACATCACGCATTTTGCAAACGATCAACAATCAGAAAGTTATTAATGTCGCACAAACACGACACGTATACTTCAATATTTTATCAACGATACAAAGTCAACAAACAGGTACATTAGATTATCTTAAAAAACTGTGACAAGAGCCTTAATAAATCCTCTGTTATAGAATACATTAACTTTTATCAAACCTTTTGTATAAGGCTGTGTGCTCTTCTTTATGAATAACATGACATTTGTATGGGCACCTAATTGGGTGCGTGATACATGCATAATATTTAGCGAGTTTGCGTAGCAAACCCAAACAAACCTACGAAGCGCTACGCGACGCGCCCGTCTTCGTAGACGTGCTACGAAGTTAGGAAATGCTACGAATATTTTTAGTAAATTAACTTAGTAATAATTTCTTGTTTTTTTCCACACTTTTATTTTATTATAATTAGACTAAATCATCACCTGTGGGGTCTTCTCTCCTCCTCATGATCCTCTTTCATAAACGATGGTTGCAGACTGAATCTGCGTCGGAACTGGTGACGACCCTTCATATTGGCAGTCGTTTCACTTAGCACATACTATAAGAGACAGTTCGAGTGAGTTCACAGCGGTGTGTGCGAGTGCGTGCGGAGCGCGTGGCAGGCGCAGCGGCGACGTGCGCTGTGCGGGGCGGTCGCAGGACGAGTGGCGTGCCCGCCTACCCGCCTGGCCGGAGTGCCCGCCTGCCGTATGCCCGGAGTGCCCGCCTGCCCGTATGCCCGGAGTGCCCAGCCACCGCACGCCGCCGACCGACCCCGCACACCAATATTCCGGGATCCATCGATACAAATGTACCACTCACCTAAATAAGGTTTTGACTGCAAAACAAAACAAACTTCACTAATATTTAAGCGAATTTCTACTTTGGTAGTAGTTGTCAATTGCTTCTGATTAGAAGCCAGAATATCCAATATCAGCTATATCTATTCCGTAATTTTCTAGCATTTATTGTGTTGTCTAGTATCTATACTAGATGACACAATAGATGCTGCAACCTACCTGAACTCTATTCAGATAGGTTGACGATCCATACAAAACACTGGCTTGCATTTATATCCGGTTAGATTGAAAACCGACCCCAAAATTATTAAGAAAAAGTTAATTAGACGAACTTTAAATAATCATATATGCTACAGTAATATTAAATATATTTTCACTAATATTTATGTCAGTACAACATTTAAAATATTAAATTGTCGACCAATAAATTTTAATGTCCGTAAATTGGATAAAGGCTGAATTAAAATCGCTGTTCTATTGCAATAAACTGTATCGATCGTGTCGAAACGAGAGCGAACAGCCAATCAATATGCAATAACCGAAACATTGGAGCGTCGCGTGGTACTGCGATACAGGACTATCTTTGTTTAATTACGTTTCCAAAAAAATAACAATTAACAATGTAGATTTATCCATACAATTAATTTAAAACTGTATCTTTGGTGGCCTAGTGACAGCAGTGGTGGCCGAGTGGTAACGGCTCCGACTTACGAGTTATAGGCCGCGGGTTTAAACCCAGGTGCATTACTTTGTGTAATTTATTTCATCACCACTGCTCTCAATACGGTTAAGGAAAAAATCGTAAGGAAACGGCATGTTCTAAAACCAAAAAATTCGAAAACATGTGATATTCACCAACCGCACTTGGCCCGCGTGGTGGATTACGGCCCATTCTCTCTCCTAAAGAGGAAGCCTGAGCCTGAGCAATGGGAACATTAAAAGGCTGATTAATTGATTGTCTTAAAGAATTTTATTGTCTCACTTTAACAACGTAGTCAAAGAGGTTGGCTTACTGAGATTTATAAAATGCCCACGATGCGTCCAGCCTTAAAGACCTTTATAAGCTGAATGCAAATAAACACTTACGAGGACATTCCCTGAAGCTATGGGGAAATGTATCCAGAAAGAAACCTTTGAAGCAATTTCAACCTGAGCCGTAACCGCATAGAATAGGCTTCCAAAACCTGTTGTGAAAGCTTCCATATTGAATTGCTTCAACAACGGCTCCAAACTGTTTGACACACATGCATCAGCCAATAGATACTAGTGCGTCTTACCAAATAACAATTAATTGAAAGCGTTTTACCTTAACATAACATTTCACAGATAACTAATAACATATAAACGCTAAGAAAAGCGTGAGTACCATAGACAATACCTGTAGAGGAGGTAGCTATAGGCTCGCCTGTTGCTGCGCCCGCCCGAGGCCGCGCAGTAAGTGGATAAAGTGTTCCGTGGGTTTTCCCAAACTTTCTCTCACAGATATTGCGACTTGAGTGAAGGACATGATCGACACGAAAATCAGGATCGATGCTCTATGGGTATAGATACCCTGATTGTAATTGTTATAGTTTTGCAGATGAATCACATGCTATTTTATTTGGGGCCGTGGGTTGATTGAAACCATGGGTTGAATTTTGAAAGCGAAACCAGTGATCTTGGAACGCCTGTGCATTCTTTCAAAAGACCTTTGGCAAAGAAGAATGATAGGTTAAGTTTTGTCATTAAAAGTCTGACACGCCCTCCCGTTTCGCCCTTCAGCGGCAGATGTAGTTGGATGATTTTCCACCTTAAAAAAAAATGCTGCTTTATTAGTTTTATCGATGATCTCTCCTACTACCACTAATTTATCGGTGTCTGCACGTCTTTGTGAGATTACATGTGAAATCAAGGTGCGAACAAATTTTTTGTGGGATAGTTGTCCTATTTCACGGCGGGTCATCAATTTCAAACGTAATTTATATGGATTAGGCATCTATCCCTTATATAGAGTAAGTGTCTTAAAAAGTAGAAATATCAAGGGTGTATTTTTCAGTTTTCATAATATTTTAGGTTGGAATTAAAAGTAGGTACCGAATATATATAGGTATTACACATTTACACCAACCTCTCTTATTGTCATCAGTAGATAGGATTTTTATTGCAAGCTTCCAAACGCACAGCAACCATATGATAGTAGAAAAGAAATAAATTTTCTATGAGTGCGTGCGCGTGATGAAAATGCGAACGAAGTAATAAGAACTGCTATCAAATCGTTTCGTAGCAAATTGCTGTGTCGGCGGCAGATTCTGTCGATTTGATATGGATGTAATTTAGTCAGAACCTAAAACGTTTTAAAATAATTAGTGTAAGTAGGCAATTTGGTAAGATTTGTTTCGTATCCATCACGAGTAATTTCATGTGTCGCTGATTTCGCAACATCATAAAATCCTTGTGTCGAAAAAACGAGAAAAATGAAAGATATATTTCTGTTAAGAGCGTACCGTTTTCACGCTTATGAACAATTTCGTGTTTTACTTTTAGGGTTCTGCGGGCCCTAAATATTATTTATTTACACTGTTCTCTTTATTTTGTCATAATAAATTGCGGTTATTGTTATTTTCACTTGAGAAAGTAACTTCTTCATAATAATGCCACTACCTCAATTTGAAAATCATATCCCTGAGTCCAATAGACATCTTAGGAGTGGTTAAAACAGCAAATGGGACCTTTAAGACTATATTTAATGAGATTTATTATTGTCTGGTATTATCTTGTCCCTTTGTCCACCCGTTCCTCGTTATCCCTCTAGAAAAGTGACCCTTCCGCTCAATCTAAAAACTAGCCTAATCTACAAACAATGAACATTCGATAACCCTTACTTGAAACATACTTTCACTTAAAATTCACAATACAATACTCTTTGCTATTTCTTTACAAATAAAATATGTATGAATATAAATAAAACAGTGACTTCTGTTTTATTTAGGTAAGTATGTACTTAGTATAATGATGTTTTTCCCCAAAAGTTCCATCAGAACCTGTCACAGGCGTGCGACTTAAGCTTTAAGATTTTTTGTTTATTTCGCCCGTTTAAATAAATGTAAGATACTCCCAAAGGTCACGTTTAGAGACCGAGCCACAGAATCTTAAATGTTACCTGGAGTGTCGTCTGTCAAAACGTAGTGGACGAAACACACTTTTGACAGCGTATTTAAATAAATCTTTCATTCAAACACGAGCCTAAATAAACAATTAAACACTCGCTTGTGTAAAGGTGTTGTCAAACAGGACTTGATGAAACAAGTGAATTAGGGTGTCTTCCGCAAGTGGTCGTGTGAAGACACGGGGGTGAGACGCCCAAGGCCCGGGGATTGCAAATTAGGCCCGTGCGGGGTGGTGTGGGGGAGGAGGGGAGACGCCCTGCTCAGCTCGGCGCGAAAAATAACGCTCAACAAGTGAGGAACTAACCCTTCGTGACCAACGACACGTACAGATTCAGATATGATAGAGCTTCGTACAATTTTACTTTATTAGGGTTACTTAGGTGATATTTTACTGAGTATATTTAGCGCTAGTGGTGGCTGATTGTAACGGCCCTGACTTACGAGTTGTGGGTCTTGGGTTTTAACCCAGGCAGGCGCATTACTTTGTGTAATTTATTTCATCACCGCGGTTCTCAAAACGGTGAAAGAAAACATCGTAAGGAAATCGACATGTCATAGAACCAAAAATTCGAAGACACGTGTCATTCACCTACCCCACTGGTCCCGCATGGTGGACGGCCCATTCCCTCTACTAGAGAGGAATCCTGAGTCCCAGCAGCGGGAACGTTAAAAAGCTGATTATATATATTTAGCACTAAAAATCCAGAGTAAACACACACTACACACACACTCGCGAATATTATTGCGAATAATTTCATAATTGTGGAAAGACTGTCGAAGTTTGTTTTTACAGAGAGCTATAAACTGGATGTTTTAGATCGGTTCCCTATCCATTTGCATAAAATTTTTAGACCTAATATAACTTGGCATACTTTTGTTTGTCCTAATTATATTTTCACATAATTTATTTACGCATAACAGCTTACGCATCATTTTTTAAGCATAATATTTCTAATCATAATAATGATAAATATTATTATGCTAATAGTCATTAGGCCTAGTAACGTTATGCGAATTAAATTTATGCCAAAACAAATTAGCCTTAAAGATGATTATGCCAACATAAACTGTATGCCAAGAAACAAGTATGGCAAAGTATTATTAGGGCAAAACAAATTATGCCAAAATCGTTATGCCAAAGTATAATAGGACAAAGAATATTATGCAAAAAGAAGGGATCCCTTTAGATCAGGGTTTGTTCCAGACAAGCGTATTCCATTGTGGTCAAAGGAGACTCATCAATAATAATAAAACCAAACTGTTCAGTTTTAGTATTCTTGTTAAATACAGCAGAATTTTACCTATTATTTTATTTATTAAACTTGGTAGCGAGTAGCGACTTTGTATCTACATATAGTATACATATTTTGTTATGATCACGTAGGAATTGCGGGATTGCTCGAAATAATTATCGTGGCTTTACAACGCAAAGGGCAACTGAAGGAACAGGGGTAAGTTTTAGTCTGAAAAGTCTGACGCTCCCTTTGACTCTACCTATAGTAGGAGGAATTCTTCTATTTAATGATTTCTTTCACTTAGGAGGATTTAAGTGCCACCGATGCTGTAGATAATGTAGCCACTTACTGAGCCCAAACAGTTTAACAAGTTTAGTTTTTATTTTTATTTATTTTTTATAACAATTCATTTATTTATTCGTATATGGTGCATACAAGATCTAAATACCAAAAATGCTTCACATGCACTACCGTTGCGGGTGTAGAAATATTAAAACTTATTTTAAACATAGGATTTTTTATACTATGTCAAGATTAGCACAATTTCGATATATTATTACTAGCTGCTCCCAGCGGCTTCGCCCGCGTGATAGCAGAAATTTATCCCAAGGAAACATACTTCCGGGATAAAAAGTATCCTATGTCCTATACCAAGACATGGTCCATCCGTGTACCAAGTTTTATCAAAATCGGTTTTGCCATTTAGGCGTGAAGACGTAACAAACTTAAGAAACAAACCGCTTGTCCCTATTAACAATGTCGGATATGTTTTTTTGCCATTTTCTTTTTATTTCACGAATCACTCTCAAAAAGTCCATTTTTAAATAGCAGCAAAAAGAAAAAATAAATTACGTGTAGTTTTTAAAATGGGCCACGCTAACATTGTCAGATGTGGCCCATTCGCCAGTTAACAATGACGTATGTCAAACTTTGACTCGCTCTCGTGTAAAGTTGCCAATTTTCACATCCGACATTGTTAATAGGGATAAGCGAAACTCACTTTCGCTTTTATTATATTAGTAAGGATAAATATGGATGTAATGTCACAATTATCATACAATAAACTTACCGATTATATAAGAGTTTACCATCGGTTCGAAAAGAAAAAAAAAATTATTATTCCAAAAAAAAAAAAAAATGGTTTCAATACAACTAATCACAGACATGTATGAACGTGGTTATACGAAAACTTGTATCTAGTTGGTTAGTTGTGACTTCTCCTCTTGCTACCGAACGTCGTAGTTAGTGAGAGTTGTTGCTATTTAACAACATTAGGTAATCATTAAGTTTGTTAATTATTACGTAGAAGCATTTCGTACAGCTGTGTTCAAGTTTAAAGTATGTGTAGTCTAATTAGGAGCAAGGTTTTCGCTATTTTACAAGCTTTTTACTAACTTGCAATGTATGTTTGTAACTATGTATGTTCGGCTCAAATCTTGCCACTCAATTTTTTATTTTATCTTTTTCAAATATTTATTTTTCTACTAGTTAACCCGGCAAACGTTTGTTGTGTCATATAAATAAATAAATAAATAAACGGGTTTGGGGGTAGTAAAAATGGCCTACAAACCATTCTCAGACCTATCAACTGTACAAAAAATCTTGTAAATCGGTCTAGTTGTTTTAGAGGAGTTCGATAATAAACACTGTGACACGAGATTTTTTTTAATTATATTAATAATAATATAATAATCTTTATTGGCATAAAAAATAGGTACAATAAAATGAAGTCCCTGGCTCCCATGCTAGGTGAAATACCTGTGTTACAGGAACCAGTGCCCTCTCCCGTATCTTAGTAAGCTAATTACATTTTTATGCGGAGATACTGTATTAAATTTAAATTAATTTTTTTGAGTAAAGTATTTGAGGGGAAAAAAAAACTTAGATAAAATAAGCAAAAAACCAAAGCAAAGCAAAGGTAAGAGTAGAGTGTAGTGTGTGCGCGTGTGTGTATATAAGAATGTGTGGTGTATGTGAGTGTGGGTGTATGTGTAGTCTGTGGGTGTTTGTATGAGTGTATGTGTGTAAGGGTGTCTGTAGGGCATTAAGGAATAGGTTAAGTGCGTCTCCATACGTGAATTATGAAACAGTACTTAATATTTTTTCAGTTTCCTCATAGTTTAGGGGCAGTAACCATTCTTTAAGCACCAGCTTGACTTTAGAAAGGGTAAGGGTGTATATTTTTAGCATTTTATTTATTTTGTTATACATTTGTGAGCTCTGAGCAAGAAAGTGTGTATTACTGGTTCCAAAATTATTTACAGATCACCCAAATCTAATACAATAGGTACGAGGTCAAGACGTTGACTGTGCGTATTGTTCCACGCGCCCCTCAAGGAGTTGCCAACAAAACGGAAAGGGTCCAGGGTCGAAACCTACTGGATCTGTTTCTGAAAGGAAGATTTGGCCTCGTTGCGAAAGGCAACGAAGAAAGGAGAGGGTCACTATCTCCTGATGTCATTGGATGACTTTCCCACCTACGAGAAAAAATAGGTATCAGGTGATCCTTACTACCTACACCTATGAGTATTTTCGTGCATATATTGGAAAATGCCGTTATAGAAATGTAAAAATGTGATATTAAAAAGATATTTTAGTTGGCACTGCGAAGTTATTTCCAGAACTTCTCTCTATTTCAAGTCTTTTGATGTAAAGCTTGCATTGTGACTGTAATCTTAGTATGCAGATTTTTCTTATATATCGGGATTTTAAAAAGGGTTCTAAAGAAGTTCTACAATAGGCATTCCTCCAACTTACCATCTTAGTTTGTGTCTTCAATCTCTCTTTGAGATTAAGTATGTTGTATTTTTATAGAACTTTTTTTTTTGTTGTGGGATATAATACAATTAATTCTCTCACTCTAAGGTGAAGCAATAGTGTCAGACTTTTGCAATAAAAGCACATCTTTGTCCTTCAGTTGCCCGTTGTTCTCAAAGAGTTGTCAGCAACACCAGGGGCCCAGCTGGGTCGAAGCCTACTGGGCCCAGGGTTAGTTTTGAAAGAGTAGCTCGAGTCCCGGTATGAAGGCTAGAAGGAACGGGGTGTGTTTTTAGTCAGTAAGAGTCTGACATTACCTCCCGCTCCGCCCAAGATCAGGGGTTGTCATTGGATGATTTTCCCTACCATAAAAAAGGACCATGGGTTACCTTTCAGAAATTCGTCATGGCCCGGCGGGCATTGGCTTTACTGGGCCCTGCCTTCTTATAATGTGTAAACCACACAAAGGGGGTTTCGCGGTTAGTAGGTACTTACTGCCGTCCACTAACTAAAAGGCCGTTAAGCCACAGTTGGTCGTTTTTTACCTTTTAATTCATGAATCCCCAAGCGACCACCGGTGGCCGCGCATCTATTGTCTTACTATTGTGTCTCTAATTGACGGTATCTGAAGGGTTAATGTAGTCTTATACAACTTTCGATGCTCTATCTTTTGGTCTAAGACTCATTTTTCTATGATTGTTAGTTTTTGAGATACAGAACATTAAATCACAATGTCTGTGTTTAAATTGCTTAGTTAAAAATTATAAAATGAATTTAAATCAAATATAATAAATATAAATGAATAAAATGTATCACATACTGTGCACAAAGATTATGCCTACATTTATAACTTGTATTCTTGTTCCTAGGTAGCATACTTTTCAAGAGACATCAATTCCCAATTTTGGTGTTTTCTCGAAAAATACTTTTTGCACTTAGCTGCCTTTTAGTTAGTGGACGGCAGCTTACCTACATGTACTAAAGGATACGAAATCATTGTGTTGAGGGCAATTTAACGTAAATATATTTATGACGGTATTTATTATCCTTATCCTTACTCAATATTATAAAAGCGAAAGTGAGTTTGTTTGTTACGTCTTCACGCCTAAATGGCAAACCCGATTTTGATGAAACTTGGTACACGGATAGACTATGCCTTGTAATAGGACATAGGATACTTTTTATGTAGTGGAAGTATGTTTCCTTGGTATAATTTTATGCTATCACCCGGGCGAAGCTGCTGGAAGCAGCTAGTTAAATAATGAAAACGAAATCAATGTGGTGTGAGTAATTTTAAGTAAATATGTATTTATGATGGTATTTATTACATTAAATAACTTGCAATATTGTCTTTTCTTCACCCTAAGTTAACTAGTATAGAATATCTAAGACATTAACTCCGCTTATGTACGTTTGTATTGCAAGAAAATTTTATAAATAAATACTACAAAGAAGACACATAACCGCTCCTAGTAAATTAGAAAAAACACCACTACGGTATTTCAGCTTGTATTCTCTTCAAAAGTAATATCGTTTTATATTTTTTATTGCCTTCCCAAAACTCATTACAGCTTTTGTAATTAAAAAACTTTGGTATTCATCGGAGTTGCGCTAGAAGTACACCTACGCCAAAAGATACAAATAATTTACTCTTGATCTTGTCAGAGAATATCGAAATTCTATCGGAAGTAATTTATTCTCGGTTATCTGTTGGTATAGATAGAGTCAGTCAATTGTAAGACTGGGTATAGACTGCTGTAATGTAACATGCAATGTAACCAAGTAATGCAAGAATTTGTCGTCCACATTGTCGCAATGTCCCTATCATGCAATGTAACAGAATTCCCATAGTGCGGACACAAAATAGATAGGTGCAGAAGTCAATCTCATGTATGTACTTCACTTTTCATACCTATGCTCAGCAATCGCGCTAGGGTCGGCGCCGCTCTGTCAGAGCGGGTTCAGGCATCGGGCGCGGCGATAAATACCTAATATAAATTGTAAAAATATTGCATGGCCACAAAGTCATGTACTTATCTACCTACCTTGCTATTCTACGTTAAGTAATAACAAACTATCAAAGTGCAAGCAAATTACACTTAGGTAGGTAAGTGAACAGAGCATTTCAACTATGCAAGTAGGTACATGCTCGGTTCGTGCGCGCACTGCGTCCACACTTATGAAATGCACGTTTCATATAAGAGCTCATACACACGGGCGGCATGTTGCCAAAGGCAAAGATAACTGCAACCTTGCATGTTACGTTACAGCAGTCTGTACCCGGCTTAACACTACCCTATACAACATCAGTTTTAATATATATGCGAAACCCGAAACACGTGTCTAAAATTTCGTAACTGTGTCATGAAAAATCATAAAAAGCTTGTTATGTCAGCAAAAACACATAGTCATCGGGCCATCCACGTGATTAAGAGTTCGTTTTGCACTTACAGCTAGCGGTTTACCGGCGTCTAATTCCCACTATGACCTGCCTTGACCTATGTTGTACTTAGTGTCGGTGGTAGCGAACTTCTGACCTTTTGAAATATTTTTGGGAAAAAATATTACATGGTGTAAAAACTATTGGAATCCATTCAGTTACTGATACTGAACAAACTATATTCAGGTTTCGCATAAACTAAAAATAATGTTGTATTTGTAGGTTAGAAAAACAGGTCATACAATTCCCAGGCCGTTCTTTATGAGCCAATAGTGCTAAAATAGTGTCGCAAATATATGAAAACAATTTCCTATTCCAAACTTAAAGGATAGAGACGGCGCGTTCGGAATCCAAGTTTAATCAGAATAAGTTCTCAAACCAAACAAGGGCACGGACGTGAGATGCGTTCCGAAACCACAATCCGATGGTGGTGTTAAATCAAAGTCGAAAGGGGGAAATGCCTTATGAGATTTATGTTGTCTGTAAGCGCGGTATGAGTTGCTATAAATAAAATTGGTACAAGAGGATAAGTTTCTGATGGGCGTAATGTATGCTGAAACTTTTGTTCTGTAAAGCTTGACAAAGTGTTTGTTATGCAGGTTTTTAAGTGGATCGGTAGATAAGTCATTGCCAGATCTTAGAATTCACTTCATGATATGGCCAACTAAAACTGGCCAGTATTCACCACAACCCCCGCTCTTGGGTGGAGCGGGAGATAGTGTCAGACTATTACTGACTAAAAACCCAACCCGTTCCTTCTAGCCTTCATACCAGGGCTCGAGCTCCCTTTCGGATAACCAGTAGGCTTCCACCCAGCTGGGCCCCTGCTGTTGCTTACAACTCCTTGAGAAGCTGCCAGTATCCTAGCCAAGCTGCTAATGTGCAATAGTTAACGCTAGTAGAAAGCTTCAAATGTATGGGAATGACGTTATCTTAACGCTCAGTCACGTGGTCGGAACAAAAGAATTGCGTGCATGGCCAACTCGAAGCGTTCGACGCAAGCGAAACGGTTGTAACTTTGCTAGGGGGCAGATCATTTAAACATTTAAGTTGAATGATATGTCAATCCTCATTTGGCTATATCATTGATGTAAGATTTCTATTATAATAAAAGTTCTAAAGAATGTAGACCGACGCGCCCAGATCGGCCGTAAGAGGCACACGTGTGCGCAGTATAATTTTAGTTATTATACTCATACTTACTATTAATTCTCTAATCTAGTAGTAGAAATCGAGGGAACTCCTCAATTAAATTCAATTAAATTCAATTAAATTTTTTAGTGAAGCCGGTTATTTTTTTTTATAAAAAGGTTTTTTAAATGATTAAATGTTTTACAAAATTCTCAAGTCGTTTGACTTTTTAGGCAGACTCTACTAAGTTATTGGTTTTTTTTTTCGGTGTGCAAAAATCATCCAATAACAACCCCCGCTCTTGGGTGGAGCGGAAGATAGTGTCAGATTCTTACGGACCAAAAACCCACCCCGTTCCTTCTAGCCATCATACCGGGGCTAGAATTCCCTTTCGGATAACCCTGGCCCCACTATGCTTCAACCCAGCTGGGTGACGATTACATGGGACAAATGCACGATCGTCTAACCGTTTTCCAGCACTGCACGTAGCTACTCGCACAGTATATTTTTTATCTTCCAGCGTTATCGCAAATCCCGTTTGTTTTTCTCATTTCCTCGTACTGTCATATCTATATCCATTTATCTAATCGGAACCTATGTGTCACTGAAAGATGCCTGGATTGCATTTAATATGTACCTAACTACATACATTCTTAATCCGATCAAGCCTTATAGGTGCTCATTTGCTATATTATACCTACTCGTCGTCGATGCAGCCTAAGAATGTAGTAAGAGATGAGAGGCTGATGGTAGAACTACACTGCGCGCACGTGTGCACGCCGTCTGGGCGCGTCCGTCTCCATTAATTTTATATGGAAACTAGACTTGTACAGCTACACTTAATCCAAGCCACTCGATGACACGCGACGTCGTTCTACGTACAAATCAGACGTGTTACACGTGTACGTCAGTCTAATGTAGTTCTAGCTTGAGAGATACAGGGCGATTCTCAGCCGCAGCAGGCGCGAGCTTGCGGACAGCGAGCAATGGGTAGCTCGCCGTCAGACAAGATCCGGGCCCGAAAAGAGCCAGGCTCAAGTCGACGACGGGTTCTATTTCACACGCGCCTCAGTGAGATGTCAGTATATGTGATGGGGCGCTAGGGTCGATGGCTACCAGAGCTGCGGTTTTGTTCGAAAGTGTTACCGCAATCCTGAATCGCAAAGGGCAACAGAAGGAACATAAGGTTTTTTTAAGGTGAGAAATAATCTAATGATTTCTCACCTTAAAAAAAATCACCAAATGATTTCTCACGCTCTAGGGCGGAGCGAGAGGGCGTGTCAGACTTTTACTGGTTAAAACCACACCTAAGCTCTTTCAGTTGCCTTTTGCGTTTTAGGACTACGGGTATCATTTTTGTACTTCTCCCCGTGGCAAGGAAAACAGGTAGGTTAGTGAAATAGAGAGAAAGTAATTAGTGAAAGTCTAACACTAATTACTTTCTAGATTTTCGCTCTAGATGGAGCGAGAGGGATCTCGCTCCATCTAGAGCGAAAATCCAATCCATCTCATCATAGAGTTATTTCATCATTTCTCAGAACGAGCTTGTTAATGTAGTCAACAATATTCCGAGAACTCCAATATCTAACTGCTGCAAGAAGGCTTAATAGTACTTCTCGTAACAAATGTTTCACGGTAATATTTCCTTTTTAACAGAGCATTATATAAAATACAAGCTTTTGCCAGCGGTTTCACTCGCATCATATTGTATTAGGGTGCTCTTTTGCAAACTTTGGACCACCGTTTAATTCCTTTAAGGAGTCAATTTTGAAAAATCTTTTCTTTAGTGATCGGTTACGTCATAAAAGGAAACTCAGGGTGAGTTAGTTACAATACGGTCAGCTGTGCGTTGATAAGTCAGTTTCGCCTTTTATGTAAACAACCTTATTTTTAGTTTATATTGTTAGACTAAAAAGTCGGTGATTGAGCGCATCACTAATGGCGTCGCGCATGATCGTCCCCGCACTAGCATCTTTGACATTTGAATATGGAATTGCGCGCCCTTTTCACGCTGTTATACTTTTTGAATTGTTTGGAGTTGTAATTAAATGTATTATGTGTTAAAATTACTTTTATCTCTATTAATAGGAAACCTGAAACACCTATGTATTATTTTTATGTAAAGGATCGATATACAAAATTTCAAAACGGTATTATGAAAAATCACAAAGTTTAAACCGTTTATGCCGAAAAAACATAACGTGGTATAAAAATTATTGGAATGGATTCAGTTACTGATTTTGAACAAACTATATTCAGGTTTCACATACAGCACTAAAAATAATATCGTATCTTAGATGTATTGAAACTAGAAATAGTTTGATAGGAGAGAGTAGACAGAACTTGAAATATCTTCCAAGAAACGTTAAAAGTTGAAACGGAAATTATTTGCATTCATAGACATTCAATAACACTTGTTAATAATTCTTGTTACTCTGACAAGAAACAAGTAAGTGGTGTAACAACGAAAAGGCTTAGAAAAACCCACCTGAGACTTTGTAAAATAATGTTGAAAGGAAGAAGACTAGCCTAGACTTTTTATTTATTGTTAGGAACTCTAACGATATACTTTCAAAAGATTTTCATTCAATTATACAGTACTTTAATAAATAAATAAATAGCCATTTATTACATACTAGCGGGCCTCTACCAGCGCGTTCGCCCGCGTGAAAATACGTTTCTCCATACAAACTTTGGATCCCTCACCCCCACGGAGTTTTCACCCCCTAAGGGGTGAATTTTGTAAAATCCTCTCAAAGTGCTCGCTTACATCATAAAAGGAAACCATGCGCAAAAGTTTACGTTCCTATTGCTAGTAGTTTTAGCTGTGTGTTGATTTAGATAGATTTCTATACAGGGTGTCAGGAACAGACCTCCACAAACTTTAAGACCTTGCTCAGTAGACGAAACTGAAACACCTTTCACAAGATTTTTTTTGGGGAAACAAAAAACAAATCGGGCTCACCATACAAAATTAAAAACTTGACAGTTTGTATGGAGAGGCCGATTTTTATTTTTCGTTTCCCGAAAAAACAATCTTGTTCTCGAATATCTCAATTTAAGATACGTAAGTACACAGTTTTATTAGATAATAAATTGGATAACAGAAATACGTAATACATTAAAAATTAATAAAACAGGGAAATATGGTCCAAATTATTAAAATTTAAATTGATTAATTAAATAAATCGAAATATTAAAATAAAGAATAGTTGGCTACAAACTAATTTCAAGCAAGGTTTGTCTGAGTTTATTTTTATTCTTGCTCGACAACTAGTTCTTATACCTAGAGTCTCTAGCACCAGACTTCTTTATCACAAGAAACTTCAAGCAAACAGTTTATCTTAGTCGTAATTGAATGCTCGGGAATAGTAAACGGAGGGAGGGTTGGGCCTGTCGGTCTGGGCGCGAACATCAACCCGTAATCGCCGCCGGAGCACAAATGTCCGGAATTATTGAACAATAAATTTTATTTCCACCAATGTTCGCTTTGTGATCCGTTTGTCGAGCAATATTGCTTTTAACATCGCCCAGCTTTATCATGTTCATTTCGTTTTATGTGTTAATTAAAATTTTATAACTGGACGTTACTGCGGGTTTTTTTATTGGAATTTGTTTGATATTGATCGTGCTCTTGGCAAGGAATTAGACACTCGCTATTCTGCCGGGTGCAGTGTCGTAGAGCGCTTCAATAAAAGAACAATAGGGACGGGATCTTTGAGATAACTCCAGTGTCCTATACTATAACTGGGTAACTAGGTATACTTAGAAGCAATAATATGAAATCAGCGCTTAAATAGATAGATATACTCTTTATTGTACACCAATAATAACCAGTAATATATGCTTTTCAAGAATGTGGTGCACCGAAGCATAAAAAAAAATTACACTAGGCCTTAAAAATGTTAAACTCGTATGTATATATACCATTTAATTTTAATTAAATATTTAAAAAATATACAACTAAAACAAATCGCAGTTTATTTTAAATAATAAGTTTTTGGTCGACTGCGGCAGAAGGAGGGTTATGTTTTTAATACTTTGTAATTCCACCACAAGCCAGTATCATTTCGTTGAAACGATGTGGCATACTGCAAAACAAATTGTGGTCTATTTTTGATCATACTTCTGCTCACTCCCTAAAACAGCTTGAGCTGGGGGGCGTTGTCTACTTGTCTACGTATTTCCCGAGCTCGTGGAAATTTTATGATATTTAAATCTAGCACGTATGCAGGTACATATTCACGTATTCACCATTAAAATTATAGTAAAACAATTAAGTGTCTTTTATCTGTTAACAAACGGTAACCAGTGTAAACGTTCAAAGAGATTCACCATGAAATGACAATTCGCTAGTGCATCTCAATATCCTTATAGGATAGTCTTCTATTTCGTACTTTGGCGCTAGAGGCACAGCCCACCTAGCCAAGTTACAACCGTTTCGCTTGCGTCGATCGCTTCGAGTTGACCTTACCGCCAATTCTTTTGTTCTGACCACGTGACTGAGCGTTGAGATGACATCGTTCCCGTACATTTGAAGCTTTCTACTAGCGTTAACTATTGCAACTTGGCTAGGGGTTCTGGTATGAGGTATTGAATGCGAATTTTGATTGAAAATATTTATTAGACACAGACACAGTAAATCCGTAACGGTAACGTGCAATGGTACATTCATATTTTTAGACGAAGTGACGACCACTACCCAGTCAAAAAGGCTCTATATATTATTCCCGACCGACCACGGGGACGAGGACGACCCCCCCCCCCCCTCACCTGGTAGTCAAATATGCAGAACGAGAACCTGTCATTGGATGATATTTGCCCGCCATAAAAAAAAGCTGACGACAGACAACCTAGAACAGAGCTCTCTGGCGCACACCCAACCCCAGCTAAACTGGGGTTTAACAAAAGGGGAGGGTGATACAAAAAGAGAAGGGGCGCAGTAAAACGGTAACAAACAGAAATTAAAAGAAAAATTGCATTTTGTCATGTATACTTTGGAACGTGCAATTTTTTTATTTTTTTTTATTGTCCGATATATTGACAATTCAAGTGTTACAGGTACTTGAATTGTCAATATATCGGCCAATTAAATGGTTTATTAGATTTTTTTTATTGATTCGATGTTTTTTACTCGTTTTACTTTGCGATTTTTGTAACAGATAACGATTTTTTAAAAAGGAAACCTGTGACCTTAGAACATTACGGGCAACTGACGGACATAGGTGTGGATTTAGACAGTAAAAGACTGACAAGAGATTCCGCCCCACCCAGAGTGGGACAAGTTATTGGATGGTTTTCCACTTTAAAAAATGTTTAATATTTGTACCTAGTAACGCGCAGAAAATGCAACCTTATTGTTCGAGAAGGTTAAAGTTACCTTGCACCGGAGTAGATACATAATTCTAAACAAGGGCATGATTATCCTGTTTGCAATATACTTTGCACTTGACATTTGCATGGTAGAAAATATCCGAGACGTATAGTGCGGAACAAACTAGGTATAATTTGATGAAAGAAGAAAAAAGATGCAAAAACTTAACCTATATCTACAAAATTTTGAAAATTTCATTACATTTATTTTCCAAACCAACGTATTTATAAAGCAAAAAAAAAAATTGATAAGTATAATCTTTTTATACCTTAGAATATTGTAGATTATTGTTGTTCTTGTACGTTGTGGCGACGCTTGGGGGAGGCCTATGTCCAACAGTAGACGTATATCGGCTGAAATGATGATGATGATTGTATGCTTTTAGCTTTCATTAAAAATAAGTAGGTGTATATTCGTCCTATAGAAATAAAGAACAGTAATATCGGAAAATGTCCCTTGGGTGTCGGTTAAAGGTAGAACTACACTGTGCACACGTATGCCACACACGCTGATCTGGGCGCGTCAGTTTTATATGGAAACTAAACTTGTAGAGCTACACATGAGCCAGGCCACGCGACGTCTCGTTCTACAAATCAAGCATGTTACACGTGTGCGTCGGTCTAATGTAGTTCTAGCTTGAAGGTCTCGCCAGAAAGTGGGCAGCAGCAATCTCTGTGCATTTTTTAATAACCACACTCGATCGCCAGACTACTAACCTTTTTGGTGAGGCCTATGTCCAGTAGTGGACGTCTGTCGGCTAAAATGATGATGATACTCGTAATAATTGACATTTTTACAACTTTTTATTTAGTTTATCCTGTCCCGATGTTCGGTTTCGTAATCAAATCTTGCAAATTTTTGATCTACTTCCCGGTTGCCGAAATTTTGCATGCATGTTTAAATCAGATTACAATGCCAAACTATTATGACATGGAGCTGATCTGATGATGGAACCCGAAGGTGGCCATAGGAACTCAAACAATCTTGTCGTGTTTGAGCTTTTTTTAATACTCACTCATCAAGACCATTCCGGTCTTGATGAGTGAGTATTAATTAATTACAATACAGGCCCATAGACACTATACATAAAATAGTCTTAAAAATAATAAAGTAATACATATGAATATCACATCTACTTATTAAATCTATTGCACACGATCTGACGGCGTCGTTTTTCGCTACGAGGTCGGCATCCTTCCACGAAACCTCCTTTGATGAAAGTGTCCAAATGATGAGTCGGCACCCGCACCACAAACGACTTGAAATTAGTGTTATAGCGCTGCTCCAACAGCTCAACTCTCAAAGTCCAGTTCGTATTGACTCGAACATACTCCACGATCTCCTCAACCTTTGATGTAGCCTCGAAACATACAGCTGCGTCGTGAGCACTGCTGGACGCAGCAGCATGTTGAATCCTGTAAGCGCGGTACCACACGGGTTCTGACAAGTAGGCTTCTTCCTCTTCTTCTTCTCTACCTTTGTGAAGCCATCCTCGTCGCCCTGCTTGCCGCTTTCATTTACTTGCTTGCCGCGTTGTTTGCGACACAGCAGGTTTGTTTGCGGCAACAATAGCGGAGTAGGCACGTTTAGCGGTCGACGTACCTACACAAGTCAACACTTCGACCGGTGACGAAATAGCAACGCAGTTATATATACAACGCAATAAAAGCTTATGCACGATAAGCGCGTGGAGATGCAACGCCGGGGTGAAAGTCCACTACCGCGACAGGTCGAGGTATGGCGGACAGAGCTCCGGCGGGATCTCACGGTGAAATGGCGTCAGCGACTATCGCAACCCAGTGCTGGGCACGCCACAATTATAGCGGTAAGTCCCCTCTTTGAGGCGTGGCTGGAAAGACCTCACGGCGTCCTTACCTTCCGCATGACGCAGGTCATCACCGGAAATGGCAAGTTCGGGAGGTTCCTGCATCGGATTCGAGCGGAAGAGACGCCCGGGTGCCGCCACTGTGCGGAACGCCCGGAGGACACGGTGGAGCACACAATTGAGGTGTGCCCTGCTTGGGCGAAGCAACGCCGTAACCTCGTGGGGGCGATCGGCGGCGGAGACCTCTCGCGCCGGGTTTTGGTTCAGGCCATGCTCCGGAGCGAGGAGGAGTGGCAGGCGGTCGCCTCCTTCTACGAAGCAGTAATGCTAGCAAAGGAGGAGGCAGACCGCATCAGGCAGCGGCACCCCCGCCGCTGCCGCCGGGATTCCGATCCCGATTTCCGGCCACCGTCACCGCCATGGGTAGCTCGCTGTCCGATCGTCCGGTAACTGTCCAGACCGAGCCAAGGCGTCGACGGCGCGCACTGTTCCCGCGCGCCTCAAGGAGTTGTCAGCAACAGGAGGGGCCCATCTGGGTCGAAGCCTATCGGGGTCGGGGTTATCCGAAAGGAAACTAGAGCCCCGGTATGAAGGCTAGAAGGAACGGCGCGGGGTTTTTAGTCAGTAAGGCTCTGACACTGTCTCCCGCTCCACCCAAGAGCGGGTTTCGTCAATGATGATTTCCCCGTCGAGAGAAAAAAAAACCTTGCTATGAAAAAAATGCATTTCATTAACGTTACATTTCAGTACGTCAACTCTTTGTGCTTCAATCTGTCCTAAGGTTCCATCGCACCCTCCCCCCGTCTAACCCTAAAAAGCGCACAAACCTTCCAACAGGCACCCAACACAAAACCGCCTTCGCTAAGCATCAGTATTACGTAATCAGCGCCTACGTTTACAAAAAGATCCATAAAAAAAAAATATTTTAGACCTCAACAAACACAACTTAAAACTAAAAGTTACAGAATGGCTACTTAAACAGGTCTACACCGAAACGGAGCCTTTACTTACCTACATCACCTAATAAGCACATATTCATTCATCTCCATGCTCAAACAAATTCTTAAATTACTGTATCCGCACACACTCGCACAAACATCTCCCCCACTCACTCACCTACACACAAACACCCACACACCTACATTTACACTCTCTCATATTCACCCTCATCCTAGCATAAAAAAAAAAGATAAGTCGACACCGTCCACTCATAACCATATCTTTTAGAACGTTATTGCGAAACACTGCCCCTTAAGACACAGGATAACCTAGTTTAAGGGACAGAGTTTAAGTAATTGTGTACAGATTACGGCAACTTCAAAATGTTTTTATGTAAACATAGATATAATCATCTGTAAACTTTTGAGAAATAAAGATATTTATTATTATTATTATTATTAAAAACTTGTTATTGAGTAAGGAGATGTTTTGTGTTGTAGTAAGTTCAACCAAATAAAATCGAAGAAGGCCTAAATATTTTATTGACTATAGTAATAAACGGCTTACTCACTTATCACAGAATCATCAAAAGGTGAAATTCGACACACGTGCGTTCCTCGTAAATTCGTAGAAGTTCCAAAAGGTCAAAGGAGTTACTCATGTGAATCAAGTTGTGGGAAAAACTGACACGTTACACTTTGTGCCTGTATTCCTGGAAACGGTCGGCAAAGATGTCCAAATATTCACTAGTCTCATATTTCCCAATTCTCCAGGAATTTCCTGAATAAAATACATGATTTAAGACGATATAAGTGATGTTAGCGATAATGTGGAGTGGCGATCACGTACCGGAAGACGCAGCTATGAAAGGCCTCCAAAAAGGTGGACCGATGACCTGGTCAGGGTCGCGGGAATCCGATGGATGCGTGTCGCATAGGACCGGTCGTTGTGACGACGCTTGGGGGAGGCCTAAGTCCAGCAGTGGACGTCTTTCGGCTGATATGATGATGATGATGATGAAGTGATGTTATGTTATGTTAGCTAGTTTTAATAGATTGCGTAATTTTTTGCGTAAATCATCTGTTTTTCTTTCTTTCTTTATTTTCTATATCACTCGCAAAAACTCCAATAAAAACGTGGTATCTTATTTATTTAAGCTAAATAAATTTGGTTTAAGGCTACGGAAAAAATACCTTAATCTTGACTTTATTACTGAGAACTTTGTTGTTTCTGAAACAAGTTCCCAAAAATAAACTCGATAGAAATTATCATCAAACTTAATTTTGGCCTTTTAATTTTTCTTCGTGAACCAACTCGTTCCGGTAAGATTAATAACAAATAATTCATTGGTGGTTTTAGGCATTTATTAACACAACTCACAACACACACACACACACACACAACACACTTAAGCACATTTTTCAATATCCCTAGTCTTGTCATAAATACTATTACAAGGAAAAAAGTTTATTTTTTGTATTGTATAAAACATATACTGTAGTAGTTTAAGCACAGCTTCGCCCGCGTTTATTCTATATAGCCTATGTCACTCAGGAATAAAGCAGCTATCTATCCGTGAAAACATTTTCGACCAGTACCCACTTCCAGAGATTACCTTCTACAAACAAAAAACATAAAAACAAAGTGTAGATATTAGGAAAAGGTTAATGTACTTTATTTTAAGTTTATCTGGCATTCTGGCGCCTTGTTTAGTTTATATAAATTTAAAAAAATAACTATACGTCACGTGTCTCGGTCTTCTACGTGCAGTCTCTTTTACGTCTAGTCTGACAATAACAGCACTTTAAATCTTATAACTGTCTAACTAAATAATCTTATTACTACCTACTAGTTACCCTATAGTTTAAGATTCCGTTTTAATTATACAATAGTTTATATTCCGGTCTGAAAGCGGAGTTTGAAGTGTGCTTAGTCCTTAAGAGTTAAGTTTTAAGACTCACTTGAGTAAACACGAGTAGTTTAGTATCCAAACGACTCGACCACAGTTCACAGGCCCTACTACGAGCTCTAAACACGACCCATTTGACGACCTAGACTGTACTGTTAAAGGGATGAAGCTATACAGGGTTATTTGAAAATCAGTGGCAACAACCTCGCAGGACTGTTACTAACATTATAAACAACAACTTTTTGTTCTATGGCTTTTAAAAATTTATTTATTTATTTATTATATACTTTATTGTACACCGTTACACATACAAAAGAAAACTTAAAACTAAAACACATACATACAATGGGCGGCCTTATCCCATTCCGCGATCTCTTCCAGGCAACCTGGAATGGACAGTAATTGCCTGGACAAGAAATGGGGCTGTCATAGGTGTGACAAACCAATTATAACATAATAAAATATATCATAATGGATACACAGATATATATATATATATATATATATATATATATGCTGTATAATAGATACATAAATAATATAATTTAAAAATTTATCATATTTTAGTTCATGAGAATATCATACAAAAAAAAAATCAGTAGATACTTCTAAATATTATGAAGTCTATGCGAAGCAAGCGATAGTACAATAGCGGAGGGGAGAGGTGATCATACGCGGGAGGCATAGGTGGGTACAGCAAAGCACAGAGTTGAAATGTGTTAGATAGAACAACGAAATCTTTAAGGATTTTTTTGGGTAAATGAATTATGCTTTGTAAAAAGTCATAGAACAAAAGTTGTTGTTTTTTATGTCAGAAATGCAGTCCTGCAAGGTTGTTAGTGTTTTACAAATAAACCTGTATAAGGTCATAGCTTCATCCCTATTTCTCGGTCGCACGTTTGACATTTCGATACGTCATGTTAAGACCCGACTAACGAATTGACTGATAAGTGCTGAGATGTGTATCAGACTGAAGAGTTTGTTCGTAAAGTTTCGAAGTGAGCTGTCGGCAGGTTTAGCCTTTTATTGTTATTATGAAGTATTCTGATTTCTTATTGAATTATTCCTGATACCGAATACAGTGACTTTTTTATTGCGCTCTTTCTTTTGAAAAAAAAAACTACCTTGCCTCACACTAGGAACGACTCCAGTGTGTTTACTGGTCCGATTGCTAAATTTTTTCACCGATAGAAAGCGGCTTTATCTATGAGTTACATAGGTTATATTTTATGTACGCGGGTGAAGCCGTGGGTAAAAGCTAGTCTAGTTATAAGTAGCTAGATAAACATTTAATCGCCATAGTCTTCTTCAACCCATAGACAGTCGGCCTTATAATGTTCGCATTGCTGGGACTCAGGCCTCCTCTCTAGGAGAGGTGGGCCGTAATCCACCACGCTGACCCATTGCGGGTTGGTGGATGTCATATGTCTTCGAATTTTAGATTGCAGGACATGCTTGTTTCCTCACAATGTTTTCCTTCCCCGTTTTGAGAGCAGTGGTGGTGAAATAAATTACATAAAGTAATGCGCCTGGCTAGGAGCCTTCAATCACAATATATTATATAGGTACAGAAGTCGATCTACATACAAAGCGCACTCGAACAACGCACACATAGACACCGCTCACGAACACGATATTTTGGAGCGCCTTGGTCCGTTTGACGAACAGTTCCGGCTCAAACGCTCATTAGTGTGTCAGCCAAGCGTAGTTATAATAAAAAGTGAAGTAGGTACATACATGAGATTGTCTTCTGTACCTATATATTTTGTGCTTCAACCCAATGGTAGTAATATAGGTATGTGTGTTACTTATCTATTTTGGTTAATACAATATCAATATAAATGAATAAACTATATTTCTTGAGATGATTAAAATACAAACTTTATGTACTCTACAGAGTGACTAACCAAAGGAAGATTTCTTATAATCTACCGAACAGTTCAGTCCGATAAACTTTTGCCAGTGTTATTTTCACAATTTGATGAGTTGTAAACGGTGCTCTAAGCTTCTCTAGCAGTTCGACGCTAACGGAGGTTTTAAACCAGGTTTAATATTCTTTGCTGGTTGTAGAGTTTCATTTTTACTATTGTACAAAAATGAGTGTTTATTTTATGAGGTTTAAGAGCAAACTTTTACTGCCCCTCTCTGCGGTCTTTTTTAGCAGTTATTTGCACGTGTTATGTGGATAGCAACGTACTTATGCTTTCCTACATACTCAACCTGACGATGAACCACGCTGCAGTATATAACAAAACTAGCTTCTGCCCGCGACTTCGTCCGCGGAAAATTTCTTGTTTTAAAATAAGATTACACTCGATTAGACGATGCGCACGTTCAGCGCTAGATTCCTGAGCACGGGCCTGTGATGTTATGGCAATTTGCCTAGCGAGCCGCTGCGAGCGCTCAGCGCTAGTCTCCCTATCCCTTGTCTCAGAGACATGCTGCCTTAAATGAGATAGACGATGCGCACGTTCAGCGCTAGATTCCCGAGCACGGGCCTGCGATGTTATGACATTTTGCCTACCAAGCCGCCGCGAGCGTTTAGCGCTAGTCTCCCTATCCCTTGTCTCAGAGACATGCTGCCTTAACTCAGATAGACGGTGCGCACGTTCAGCGCTAGTTCCTCGAGCACGGGCCCGCGATGTCCTCACATTTTGGCTAGTGAGGCGCTGTGAGCGCTCGGAGCTAGATTCTCTAGCGCGTGCTTGCGAAATATATTCTCTATTTCTCGAGAGGCGCTGCTCATTTTCAGGGGCAGATTCTTCCGTACGGCGTACTCAAGCGGCTCTTGTCTGTGATGTCTGCCGGGACAGTTGAGATTTCCTTTTAGACATGCTCTCAACAAACTACGCACAGACTTGAAAACAATTATGAACAAAAGGAGAGCGACTCGAACACCGTCCGCCTTTACAAAACAAAACAATCGTAATATCGAATAACTCGTATCGATTATTACGATAGAACGAAGTACGAAACTACGAACATACAAAAACGTACAACGAAATTACGATATTTTCGATTATGAGGTATCTATCAACAACAACAACCATACGAACGAAACAACCGAAACCAATAAGCAACTGACAGAAGAACTCCAACTAACGACAACGTGGGCATAATAATTCGAGAGGGTCATCAATCCACAGAAAGTCTTAACACCGCGATTCAGAAAACATGGCAAGTTCGGGAGGTTCCTGCACCGAATTAAAGCGGAAGAGACGCCCGAGTGTCGCCACTGTGCGGAACGCCCGGAGGACACGGTGGAGCACACAATCGAGGTGTGCCCTGCCTGGGCAGAGCATCGCCGTGCCCTCGTGGGGGCGATCGGCGGCGGACACCACTCGCGGCGGGCTCTGGTTGAGGCCATGGTCCTTAGCGAGGAGGAATGGCAGGCGGTCGCCTCCTTCTGCGAATCAGTAATGCTAGCAAAGGCGGAGGCAGACCGCATCAGGCAACGGCGCCTTCGCCGCCGCCGCCGGGATTCCGATCCCGATTTCCGGCCACCGTAGACACGGGCTCGCGGACGGCGAGCCATGGGTAGCTTGCTGTCCGATCGTCCGGTAGTGGACCGAGCCCAAGACGTCAACGGCGCGCACTGTTCCCGCGCGCCTCAAGAAGTTGTCAGTAACAGCAGAGGCCCAGCTGGGTTGAAGCCTACCGGGTCCAGGGTTATCCGAAAGGGAACTCGTGCCCTGGTTTGAAGGCTAGAAGGAACGGGGTGGGTTTTTAGTCAGTAAGAGTCTGACACTATCTCTCGCTCCACCCAAGGGCGGGGGTTGTCATAAGATGATTTTTGCCCACCATAAAAAAAAAAATAGGTAAAACGTCTGCACAATGAAAGTTACGCTAGGGGCATTTTGCGTTTTAGTAATTTTATATTATCTTCGAAACTGTATGACCAATTGCTATGCTGTAAATGGCAAATCTTATCTGTATAATGTTCTTGTGATACTGAAATAATTTATTGTCATAAGAATTAATATTTTGTTGCTCAAATAATCAACCAAACGTAAGTATGCCGAAAAAATATATTTTTAATGCAATAAAAGAAGTATAAAAGATGAAATATAAAAGATAGAGATATGGTACCGCGGACTTTTTTGTAGAAATAATTAAGACGAACCAGGTAGCCATACATTGTTTTTAATTTTAAGCAACTGTTTAGGCAGCGCACGCAAATAATTCTATTTTATGAGGTATTTTTTTCCGACTTGCTAGACAAAAGTTGTGATAGCTCGGTTAATATACATGCTATAGAAACAATTTATAGCCTATAGCACTCAGGAATAATGTAGCTTTCTGCCAGTAAAAAAATTTTTAGAATTGGATTATAAGTTCCAGAGATTACCCCCTACATACAAACTTACAAACTTACAAACTTACAAACTTACAAACTTACAAATTTTACCTCTTTATAATATTAGTATAGATATATATATATATATTCATCCAGGCTTCCGGCCACCGTAGGTGCACATTTGCAGACGACGAGTAATGGCTAACTCGCTGCCCAAAAAGTAGTAGGCTAGGGTTTTTGTTTTTTTTTTTTATGGTGGGGAAAAATCATCCAATGACAACCCTCGCTCTTGGGCGGAGCGGGAAATAGTGTCAGACTCTTACTGACTAAAAACCCACCCCGTTCCTCCTAGCCTTCATACCGGGGCTCCAGCTCCTTTTCAGATAACCCTGGCCTCAGTAGGCTTCGACCCAGCTGGGCCCTTGCTGTGGCTGACAACTCCTTGAGGCAAGCGGGAACAATGCGCGCCGGACTTTGTTCACACGCACCTCTAAGAGATGTCAGCAATGTTGAGGGGTAAATTAGGCCCAATGTCTGCTAGAGCTGCAGGATTGTTCAAAAAAATTACTGCGGCTTTGGACCGCAAAATTAAATAGATATGTAGACTAAGATTGTAAATTACCGTTCCGTTTTCCCGATTACAAATAAAAATAGATTCTTCCTCTGCAATCTCTTTAAAAGTATTTACAGTAGTCTATCGTTATAAATTTCCCACGCTTAGTCGTTTAACCTAATGAACATCTGCATCCTCCTTCACGTAGGCGTTCCGCGCCGCTTCAGCACTGCGGATCATTATGAGGAAGTACAGTTTCATACTCAAGCGGAACTAAGGAATGAAACCAACTATACCGTCGTTTATTATACCAGAAATCCTACCACAAGATTTAAGATCTGGTGGTAGGATTAGGTAATGATAGTTCAGGCCATTTAAGTATACTTATGTATGTATTGATCTTACAATTCATTTACTTATATACTCAATTTATAATTTAATTATTTTAATTTGTTGCTTATTCGATCTGTTGTCTTTTTTATATTTATTTTAAATTTGTTACTAATATTGACATTTAAATTATTGTAATTTTTAATGTAATCGTTTCTTTTCATTTATATATAATATGAGATTTTGTAATTTTAAACAACCACTGTGAATGATGTGCATGTCTTTAATTGATTTTGTGTGTTACACAGAACCATCCTTTGAACATTTAATCTAGATTATTGTGTGAACAAGTTATTGGTGAGCCTTAATAATAATAAAAAAAAATCTCTCTGTCTTGCTCACACCTTTTAACAGAACATGTCATGGTAAGGCTTGACTACTTAAATTATACTATACTTCTTAACCGACCCTATCGGATCAGAACTTCCAGCGAAATGACATCATTTAAAAGATAAATCGTGCAGATAAATATGTCCTTATCCTGAATATACGCAGGAAAACCACATTCATTACGTGCGAGACAAAAGGGACCCAAGATGCGGCGGCACAAACCTTAGGATTTTTCCCCTAAAATAGCTTACAATACACCTCGAACCGTAAACCATTTTTACGATGGCCGTACCGTACATAAATAGAAGGATATTAAAAATGTGAAGCAGTTTTATTTTTTGCACCTTGAGTGTTATAGGAAATAGTCTCTGTATATGTATAGTCTATATATATCTGTATATGTATAGTCTATATATAGTCTATTCAATTTCAATACTCGAGTATGAGGATTTTGAATGAGGATTATAAAATTCAGTAACTTGAATAGGACACTTTAGGCTCATAGGTCATCTATCCTATGAAGATAATGCACAAATATCAGAATCTAGTCGACTCCTGCGGGTTTGTCTTGTGATTACTTGTGATATGCGAACTATTTGTATAAGCGTTTTATTTTAAATCTAAATTCGTATTCATAGTGTCGTTCCTTCATGAATATTTTATCAAACTGACAACACGTATTTTAATTAATTTACATTTCCTCCTTATAAAACAAATAACAACAGTTTTCTCATGTCCTTGGTTACTACTCCGCTCCCGTGGGTTGCTTAGTGTTATATAGCTCATTTCTTTTTTCACCATAAATGGGCTGGCTATCACTAAAACAAAAACCAAACCGAACCTAAAATAAGCGCGCTAAAGCAAACAAACTCTCTTGCTTTATAATCCAGAATATAAAAAAAAACTCATGTCACAGTGTCTGTTATCGATCTCCTCCTAAACGGCTTGATCGACTTTTATGAAATTCTTCGTGTTTATTCAGTAGGTCTGAGAACATGTCACAGGTTAGTTTTACAATCCTAACCCCATTTTTTTTTCTTTGATAATTTATATGGCAGACCAAAGTTTGCCACGTCAGCTAGTATTGGTATAGATTGCTGAAACATGAGTGCGCAGAACCTGGATTGAAACCTGAATTGAAAATTACAGCAATTTTAGTATTAACCATAACATTTTCAATCGAAATCTAATGAGATTGAAACGTTTCAATTTGATGTGACCTTTAGGGAAATACTTGACTTCTCATTGTCCTGAAGTTTCTTCACGAACGAGTGAAGGAGTGCAAACACCAGTCCATTCTATCGTCAGGTTAAATCATTTGTTTGGAAGGGACCAAGTGGAGCCCTCTGTCGTTCATTCACTTATTGGGTAGATAGATTAACCGTCTCATTCCAAAACGCGGTCCTAAATATCTTGAACTACTTGGATACTACAGTACTAGGTTTAATAGGTATAAAAAATGAAGTTTAGCACTAGATTCTGAACTATCTATGGTAGTAAAGTTACGTACCGTTAACTTTGGTACCAATTTTGATACTAATAGGTACTTATGTATATTAAATTATTTAAGGTTAGCTTTAATTTTGTGTGTTACTCCCTATATTTTTTTTAATAAATGGATATTAATACTGGGAACTGCAGAATATTTGGGATACTGCAGGTAACTTGGAATACTTCGATATCTAAAAAACTACTAATTCCATCTATTTTTTTTTTACCGTAATCATAACGTCGTAAGACACACTTTGACATCTAGCGTTAAAAACAGAACTATGATTAACTTGACGGATATGAAAGATTTAAATATTTTAAATACATGGATTTTGTATTATTTTAATCACAAAGAAGACACGGCGTGTCTAATGTGTGGTTGACTCGCAACGGGCCAAGCCACAACTCTTGTACTAAATCTACTACTAAGGCATTTTTTTGTAATGAGACGGTAAGTGTCAGTGAACTTTAATTGGATGTGTCCTACATCATAGAGTTGTTTAACCCTTCAGATACCGTCAATTAGAGACACAATAGTAAGACAATAGATGCGCGGCCACCGGTGGTCGCTTGGGGATTCATGAATTAAGGCTTCTAGTGTCGTGTTGTTGCCACTTCGTCGACAGAGTTTCATATTTTAGTATGTAAGCTATGAGCAGGCGTACACGAAGCGTATAATGACGACGCGTCTATGAAGCTACGCGTCCGTGGCCTTACTGTAATGATATACCAGCTACTGCTCACTAGCAGCTTTACCTGCAAGAAAGTTGAAAATTATGCTAAATAAAACAACTCTGAGCTATCTAGGTCGTGGTCTACCTGTGTGCCAAATTACAATTTTCGTTTGAACATGAAGGAGTAACAAACATACACACATGCATACAAACATTTGCCTTTTTTTTTCTTTTTTTGTGACCTAGCTGCTGCCAGCGGCCTCGCCCGTGTGAAAATAGACTGGTAGAGAATGCCTTGCCGCAAGTACTATTTATTTATTTATTTATTTATATATTCTTTATTGCACATTAAGAATAAAAAATTTACAATAAGAAACCATATAATAGAAAACACACAATTGGCGGCCTTATCGCACCAGGCGATTTCTTCCAGGCAACCTAGAATGGACAGAGATTGCCTGGACACAAAATGGGGTTGCATTTGGTGCAAAAAAATAAAAGTAAACAAAACAAAACAAAAACTTAATACTAAAATAGATACACACATACATACATACAAAATATACATATAAGCAAGAGATCACGTGAAGAAACGAAGCCATGATCACAGTGCCAAGTAATGATCCTTCACAAGCCGTTTAAATACAGGCAGTGTTTGCGCGCGCTTTATTTCCACAGGCAATGCATTCCATAGACGAGCGGCCTGAACAGTAAAGGACTTGTCCAGGAAAGTACTTGAATGCATTGGCATCTTAAGTTTCAAGTTATCTGATGACCTAAGAACTTTCATGTGGGAGTCGCATAGAAATTGGAACCGTTCTTTGAGGTAACGAGGAGTAAAAGGGGAAAAGAGCACATTATATAAAAGAGAAAGAATATGAGCATTACGGCGAAGGCGAATTGGCAACCACTTGAGTTTAACACGAAATTCAGAAACATGGTCATATTTACGCAAACCGAATATGAACCTTATACAAAAGTTTTGAAGTCGCTCAAGTTTATCCAGTTGCACTTCAGTGAGGTCAAGATAGCTGGCATCAGCATAATCAAGGATGGGTAAAAGAAGAGATTGTGCAAGCGTAATCTTGGTGGCAGTCGGCAGAAAATGACGTAATCTTCTCAACGAACCTGCAGATGCATATAACTTGCGGCTAACTTCCTGTAGCTGGGCAGTCCAAGAGAAAGTTTTGTCGATGAATATCCCCAAGTTTTTGACTTTCTCACTAAAGGGAATTACTGAGCTGTCAAAAGAAACTTGGGGAAGAGTCGTCCAGTCGATCTTCGAGACCATTCTAGAACTGCCCACCACTATAACCTGCGTCTTTACAGGGTTCACCGCAAGTCCGTACTTCTTGCTCCAGTCGCAAATACGAGCCAAATCAAGGTTAATGGTCAAGATAGCTTCAGACAATTTTCCTAGAGGTGCCCGTGAATATATTTGGAGGTCATCTGCATAAAGGTGGTAGGAAGAAATTAATTCGTTTGAGATTGAGTTTATAAAAACTGCGAAAAGTAATGGTGATAAAACGCCACCCTGTGGTACTCCGGCAGAAGTACTACACCAAGAAGACATGGTCTCTCCGATGCAAATACGTTGCCGTCGCCCGAACAGGTAACTACGAAACCAGTCAATCACAGGTGGAGATATATTAAGAGAGCATAGAATACCAAGTAAAACATCAAAATCAACCGTATTAAAAGCATTGCTAAAATCTAGCAATGCCAAGACCGTCAGATTACTGCTTTCCATGGCTGACCTTATATCGTCCGTAATATTGAGCAGTGCTGTAGTGGTGCTGTGACCAGGACGGAAACCGGACTGAAAGGGGTTGAGGAGATTATTTTTGGATAGGAAAGTACTTAATTGGTTGTGGATCAAACGTTCTAGGACTTTAGACAGGAATGGTAAAACGGATATTGGACGGTATTCAGAAAAGGCTGTGGGATTGGACTTTTTAGGCAGAGGAATTATTTGAGCATCTTTCCATGAACATGGAAAGATACTGCTAGATGCAGAAAAATTGAGGATGTGACAAATGACAGGGAGGATTATGTCCAGCACCGGCAGCAACATTTTACGGCTGATACAGTCGCTTCCGACTGCATTAGAAGTAATTGATAGTATGCTCTTCTTAACATCACACGCAGTGAACTGACTAAATACAAATGGAGAATAACTGGGAGTCGGAAGAGATGAAAGATAATCCAATGTATTCAATTTTATTGTCCTATCAAAATTGGACGAAGCTGTAAAATGATTATTCATCGCGTCGATGTCTAAATCTTTATGAATCGACTCCTGTCGGGTTTTACCGACCCCCAATGATCTAAGAAAATTCCAAACTTTGGATGCGTCCCCATTTACTACACCCCACGTACTACTACTGTACATGAAGTTTAAATAAATAAATAAAATAGAAAATTGTCTCAAGGAAACATACTCCTGGGATAAAAAGTATCTTGAACAGCACGTCTAGTCAAATTACGACCGTTTCGTTTCGAATCTCTTTCTACAGTCGGTAACACTTTCTGACTGATTTTGTTTGTGTCATTTCCATACATTTGAAGTTTTCTACTAGCATTAGGTAACGATTGTCAATTTGGCTAAGCCCTCTGGGCGTGTAAGGCACAGCTGTGGGACACACAATATTGTTTTTTCTAAAATTAAAGTTTATATGTACTTGTTTCTTCATTGTGTATGTCCGTGTGCCAAATTAAAGTGTTTTTTTTTTCTTTTCTTTTTTTTTCTCTCTATGAGCTATTCTAGGACATAGTCTAAAACCCGTGTGTAAATTGTTTCCTTCGTTCAGCCATTTCAGCGTGAAGGCGTAACAAAGATACAAAAATACGCCTCTATGTTAGTGTGATTCTGTTATTGTTACTGTGCTAATAAACCAGAGTGTCTCCAGCAATTGAACCACTCCTAGAAAGTTTGAGTAATAATTCATGTAGGTATAGTGCCTGACACACATCCTTTGATCCCTCATTAGCTGTTATAATTACCATGCCAATAAATGCTTCATAATATCATGCTTGATACACTCCGATGGCTGTCAATAGTATGTTATCTAATTACACAAATCCTGATTGAGCTGTATTGTGTAGTGACGTAGTATAGTGATGTGATTATTCAGTTTCAGTGTTGGGTGGCGACCACCCGCGTCGGGACAAGCTCCGGCCATTACTCAATTTGTTCGAGGACCTTTATTAATTGACCTCCATTAAATTTCGCTTAAGACTAAAGGTTAAGATACCGTAAACGAGTTGCATGTATTTATTTTTCTTATTTATGTACACACAAACCCTTAAATTGAAAAGAACAAATACAGATTACATATTTATTTTTATTTTAATTACAACGGTTAAACAACCAATTATAGTAATTAAACAAATAAAAAACCAAAAAAAGTATTAAAAGTATAAACAACACGTACATCAATCCCTCTCCCAGTACTTCTGACATGCCAATAAATCATCTTCCATTCATCTACAAACAGATCGTTTGTTCGTTAAGAATCCAAAAGATCATCAGTGCAGCCAAAGTGCGAGATATTGGAGACTGAGCACGGAGATACAAGAGCACAAAGCTGATTATTTCAAATGAAATTTCTTGCAGCAGACCTACGAGTAGAGCTGGATGAGAGATGTTGACGACAGTGTATTAAAATAAACAGTTAAAATACACTAACTACATTATCTAAATTCAATCATATAATACATAGATATATATCAAGAACAGTAAATAAAACACGTAAATAGAATACACTAATGTATTTGTACAGTTTGTTTGTCATAGTTTATAAGGAGATGTTTACATGCAATTTATACAAAACTAGCTTCTGCTAGCGGCTTCATCCACGAGTAAGTAAAATAATAGAAAGTATAAGAGTAGAAAGTCTAAAATATGCCTATGTTATTCAATGATAATGTAGCAAACTTCATCAGCAGTTTCACTAGTAGTTTTTGAGTTTACATACAAAATACAAATCTTTATCTTAGAGGTCTTTAAGACTAGACTGAACAGGTTCTCTTAATAAACTAGTGCACCTCACCATCAACGATTGCATCACTGTTGACCATCAGGAAGGATCCCAGTCAGACACTAGTTTATCATAAAAAAAAACATTTCTCTCACTTTCCTCCTTTTACTAGTTTAGAGAAACTAGTCTCACTACCTTATCGCTAAACAGTCTTGACCTAATGAGTAGCATAACAAGACATAGCCCTTGCAACTGAATTCTGTATATATACTTTCTTGTACATCATTACACATACAAAAGAAAACTCAAACAAATGCATACAATTGGCGGCCATAACGCATTCCGCGATCTCTTCGAGGCAACCTGGGATAGACAATAATTGCTTGAACAAGAAATGGAGGTATCATTGCTATGACAAATCAGTATTAAACAATATTATAAAAGATACACAGACATACAGCGCTAAATTTTGATCGTTTTAATCCCGTGGAGGGTCTGTCCGGTACATGAATACTATCGATTTGTAACGATAAAATTAAAAATAAAGTACCGTTTTTAAAACTCGTATTAATTTACGCATACACGACATAAATTTCTTTAAGTAAACGTCAGCTGAGTGAGTCCAATGACCTGTAGGTTTAGTACGTAACGCCGACTTCTACAAATGCTACCACCAGTCTGTATCTTCAAGATGAAGATTAGATTTAATTAGGGAAAATTAATACGAGCACACCTTGCACATGACACTCGTGAGTTGAAATTCCCGTCAATACTCCAAAAACACTACTATGACTATGTTGGTTACTTTTTTATTTCTCGTAACCGTTTGTCTGGCAATTTGAGTATTTTCTGCGGCCTACCCAAATGTCCTTTCATTGGTATTGTTCGTCAAGTCGTTGAGCTCCTTAGTAGTCCTGACTTCTTTGAGCTTTGCGAATACTGACAAATGCTTACACTGATTGGACGGGTCCACTCAAATCTGTATGGTTCTTTCTTCAAAAGACCATCTCAGATTAATCGGCATGGTTCTCATGTGATTTGACCATTACATATTTATTGTATGGACTTTAAAAGAGACTTTGACCCCTGAGTTTGTTTCGGTGTTTCTTCTCAGGGTAGTCAGCTAGGAAACACCGGCCTCATCTAGCTTAAACAGACGAAAAAAAAAAAATTGACGTGTAAAAGTGTTTTTTTAAAACTATTTGCAAAAATAAATATCATTTATGATTTATAACAATCGTATTAGTTTACCTCACCAGAGTGTACTTCTCTATGCAATTACCATCCAACGTGCTTCGAATAAACTAAGTCTGTGTTTTTACAATGTTTTAGTTATAACCTTCCAGAGACTAGCATCACGCTTGAATGGATTCTTTAGTAAGTGTTAGGTTTTGAAACATTGGAAGAACACAGAAATAAACAGTGAACAATGAATAGATTTGTTATCAGATTATTATTAAGTCTATTGTTGAAAACTAAGAATATTATTTGATTAATTTTGTATTCGATTTATCATTGCAATTAACTTATTGCGCTGGCACCATCGAAACGTATTTGTGATTATCGGTAGTAAAGCTCTCGATGTAGTAAAATGGCGGGTGACAGCCCTCTTGTTCAGTTGGCGACGCACGCTTTGTCTCTCGCATTATTGTAGAGACAAGGAATATGTAAAAAGGCCTGTTACGCTACGCGTTATTCAGCACACGATATTCAGACTCGTCTTATTTTTCATTCCGAGTAAGACAGTCTGACCCTTATTACACTACGCGACACGACGCGACATCGACTAAGACTGTCTGAATATCGAGTGGTGTAACAGACCCTTAACCGAGATATTTGTAATACATAACATAATTTAAATTAAAAAAGACCGTGCAGTTTCTTGCACATTTTTCTCCATTTACGCTATGGAATGTGCATTTAGCATAATTTTTCTTCTCTTGACAATCCAATAATGCTTGTAAATGGATTTTTTTAAATAAATGCTTTGATTGATAGATTGAATAATAAAAATGTAACTTTATACTGAAGTTAGCAATGTTATTAATATGTAAGTTCCAAAACTAAACCCACGAATAAAATTTCTTACTAGGTGCTACTTAGTAATTTCGTTTAATCATGACTATAGCGGTCATTGCTCTTTCCAAAATATTTCTTCGTAAAAACACAAAACTCAAATAATTTTTTTGCAGAACACAGGTAAATAAAAAAGTGGTTATAAGTAAGTTATTAGATTAATAAAGTGTACAAATTTATTGAATAACTAGTTGCTGCCAGTTTCTTTGCGTGACAGTGGAAAATTTATCGCAAGGGAACATACTCCCGGTATAAAAAGTATCCTATATGATACTTCAGGAAATAGTCTAGCCATATACTAAGTTTAAATATAAATCTTTATTTGTGTTTACACTTAGTCTAGGTATATTTATTATTGTACTTATTTTCTTTCTGTTTGTCTTCTATTAAATTGCATCTACCAAATTATGTCTCTGCACCACTCTAAGGCGACTAGTAGAAAAAAAAACAGCCTAGTACATTAAATTTGCCTTTTACAGTGTTTCATTAGTGCATAAAGTTAAAAAAAATCAATTCTAAGATAAAAAAAAGTTAAACAAAGAAAAATATGTATATTTAGAACGGCTTTCTAGTCTTTCTTTCCGTTTTGAAATGTAGTATATCACTAGGTACGTACGTGGGTCAATGACTGCTAGTACTCTACTAAATAAAATTAAAATTGCTTTTCTTTTCCTAATACAATAAATACTTATTTACATGCCTTAAAACTAGTTCATAATTAAAAGTATTATTTTAAACTAATATGTGTAATTCACTATATGTTTATTTATCGGTAACCGGTTTAGTTTGTCCTTCGACAAAGGCCTCCTCTAAAGCTTTCCATTCTACCCGGTCTTTTGCTACTCTTGTCCATTCTGGACCAGCTACTTTTTTTATTTCGTCCTCCCATCGTGTCGTCTGACGTCCTTTATTTCTTTTTCCATCTCTTGGGTACCACTCTGTTATTAATTTCGTCCATTTTTCATTTTTATCTCTCAATATATGACCTGTCCATTTCCATTTCAGAGATTTAAACACCTTTTCTACATTTTTAAATTTGGTTTTTCCTTTAATGTTATCCAGCCTTACTCTATCTCTTCTCTTTACACCGACTACACTTCTCTCGATGCTATTCTGACAGACGTTCAGCTTGTTTAAAAGTTGCTTAGTTAAGGCCCATGTTTGACAGCCGTATGTTAAGCAGGGTAAGATGCTCGTATGTACACTTTTCCTTTATCTTTGATGGGCATGTCCTTATTCTTCATAATTTCTCGTAGTGACCAAAACCTTTTCCAAGTGTTGGCGATTCTTCTATTTATTTCCCTATTCATTGTGTCCTCTGGGGATATTAGTTGTCCTAGATAAATATATTCGTTTACGAATTCTATTTTTTCGCCGTTCACTCTGATGGGCACTGGTTGGTTGGAGTTGGTTATGATTTTAGTTTTTGTGGTATTCAAGGACAGGCCTGCAATAGCACTTTCATCTGACAGTTGTTGCATCATTATTTCTAAGTTATGTGGACATTCTGAAAATAAGACAATGTCGTCAGCGAATCGTAAATGGTTTAAGTTTTCACCATTAATGTTAAGGCCGTTTTTATCCCAATCCATATTTCTAAATATTGCTTCTAAAACTGCAGAGAACAACTTAGGTGAGATTGGGTCCCCTTGACGAACTCCTCTATTGATGGGAAATTCCTCTCCTGTTCTATCCAGCTTTATTTGTGCAGTGCTTTTTGAGTAGATATTTTGTAAAATTCTTATATATTTTGCCTGCACTCCCTGTGACTGCAGTGCGTCCCAGATGTATCCGTGTTCCAGAGAATCGAATGCCTTATTAAAATCTATGAATGCCAGATAATATACTTTGTTGTATTCTTTGTATTTTTGTATTACTTGTCTTAAAACATGAATATGGTCTACGGTGGAAAAATTTGTTCGAAAGCCAGCCTGCTCTTTAGGTTGGTTTTCGTCTAAAGTGAAAGTTATTTGGGATAATATTATTTTAGAGAACACTTTATATATGTTTGAAATTAGACTTATAGGTCTGTAGTTTTTAATATTTCCCTTGTCGCCTTTCTTGTGTAAAAGTATTATTGTAGCTTTCGTCCAATTGGTTGGGATGTTTTCGCTCTCCATAATTTCATTAAATATGTCTGTTAGTTTTGGTCTGGTCCAGGTGCTTTCTCTAGTTTTTGTGATTTAGTGGCCTTCTCCGTCTCTTCCCTGAGTATTGCTGGTATTATCGCTGTCGTACGGATGTGCGCTATGACTACACAAAAATAAAAGAAGACCTTGACATAAGTGATTTTAGTCCAGTTCTGAAAGAAATGAACCCGAACCTGGCAGTAGAATTATTTATTAAAATAGTTCAACAGACTATCGCTTCACATGCCCAGAGTACACGTATCCAAAATAAGATCCGTGTTATTAAACCCTGGATGACTCCAGGCCTGGTTAGATGTATAAGAAACCGGGACAGGATGCATTACCGGTTAAAAAGAGACCCAAATAATGCGGTTCTCCAAATTACGTACAGAAGATATCGTAACTACCTTAACTGTTTGTTGAAAAAACTAAAAAGAGCATACGATAAAAGCGAATTACAAAAGGCCAAAAACAATCCTAAGGCCACCTGGAAAGCAATAAAGGCCATAACCAATACTGCTTTACAACCGCAATCCGCCACAGAACTTCTTCGCACCACTGGCGATCCCAAGGCTTCTGTAAACCGTGTCAATTGCTTCTTTACTGACGTGGGTCGTAAACTAGCCTCTCAAGTTGTTCCTCTTTCAAGAGCTAACCTTGAAGCTAGAGTCTTCCACCAAACACCACCCTGTGAGTCTCTTGTCATACTCCCAGTGGATGCAGAGCAGGTGGAAACGCTGATCGGCTGCCTACGTTCTGACTGTGCTACTGGCGCTGATGCCATACCTGCAAAAGTGCTGATACAGTCTAAGTCTATCTTGGCATCTCCCATCACGCATATACTTAATCGTTCTATTGAATCTGGGATCTTTCCCAACTGCCTTAAAAAAGCGGTTGTTCATCCGATTTTTAAGAGTGGGGATAAAACCGATGTAACAAACTACCGTCCCATTTCCGTACTTAGCTCTCTCTCTATCTTCTCTAATCTTTGAAAGAATTATTTATAACAACCTCATCTCGTATCTGACTAAACACAAAATTATTGCGAACAATCAATATGGATTTAGACCTGGAGTCTCAACGGAGGATGCTGTGGCTGATCTTACCAAAACTCTAGTACACCACTTAGACAAAGGTAGGAAATGCTATGGTATCTTCCTCGATTTATCCAAGGCATTTGATACGGTCTCTGTTCCCACCCTTATCGTAAAAATGGAAAAGGCTGGGATTCGTGGCCTTGCGCTGGATATACTGAGAGACTATCTAATGAACCGAACTCAGTGTGTTAAAATTGACTGCACAACAAGTGATGAACGGTTTATTGATTTTGGTGTTCCGCAGGTCACGCAGGTGTGACTTGTGTAAAGCACACATTCCCAACTGTGACATATTTACGTACGCCGATGATACGGTGTTAGTGATTTATGAAACTGACTGGGATAGAGCCAGGGGAAGAGCGGAACAATCGCTTCGCTTCGTAATGGAGTGGCTCTCAGACAACTTACTTACCTTGAACGTAGCTAAAACTAAAGTCATAAGATTTACCCTCCCTAACTCATTGACTCCACCACAGGTAACTGAACAGATTAGAGCCCACACTTGCTCAGGTGACTTCTCAAACTGTAACTGCTCTTCTCTATCCTTGGTTCCAGATATTAAATATCTAGGAGTCCATATCGATTACAAACTAAGCTGGCAGTCACACATTGAAACTCTTTGCACACGGATCAGGAAACTAATTTATATATTTAAAGAACTTAGGTACTCTGCAGATCCTGATACAGCCAAGCTAGTATACCAAAGCCTTTGCCAGTCTATTGTTTTATACTGTGTACCGGTTTGGGGTGGAACGTACAAAACTTCAATGCTTAAAGTTGAGAGAGCGCAAAGGGCGATCTTAAAGATCATGTACTTTAAGCGTAGGGACTTCTCGACTCAGCAACTATACTCTGAAGCCGAAGTCTTAACTGTGAGACAGCTCTTTGTGCTCCGTGCAGTGCTTCGGAAACACTCCATGTTGCACCTAGAGGCTGACAAGCTGAAAAGACGAAAAGGCCTTCCCGTTTGCGATTCTGTACAATGCCGTTCCAAGTTTGCCAACCGACAGTATGTGGCAACTAGTTCTCGACTTTACAATAAAATAAACAGGCTCATCTCCATTTATCCTTTACCTAAACACGATGTTAAAATTAAACTTACCAAATGGCTGCAGAAGTTAACGTACGACGAAACCGAAAATCTTATTACAGTCATCTCCTAAAGATTGATGTTAACTGTTTATTAAGTCATCTAGTTATTTTCTCTAGACTGAGTATATAAAATGTTTATTAATTTACTAATTTACTTTAATCTCATTTACTTGCTTAATATTTACTTTAGTCTAATATAATTATTTGATATTAATTTAATACTAATTTAATAATAAATTTAAATGATAATCCGTTGATTAATGATAATTTATTGTATTGTTTGCATCACGATTTGTAACTAACACCTACTTCTCGTAATGTTGTCTCGTCTGTCTTACCTGATTTTTCTAGAGGAACATTGCCTCCTTAAACACAGGCTTTGGCCTAGATTAGGAGGCAGCAGTTCGAATGTATGTTTGCTATTATGTACAACATTAGAAATAATTGTAACTGTGTACAAATCTATTTAAATTGTAGTACAAAAATAAAAATAAAAGATTATTATTATTTCTAAGTCTGTCGTGGTGTCATGTCTTTTCCATTTATATTTGGTTTTGTACTACTATAAAGAGTTCTATAATAGTCTGTGGCAATTTCTACTATCTCAGATCTTTTACTTTTGCTTATTCCTTTTGTGTTTTTCATGTTTGGCATCCAATTTTTCTTGTAATCGAGTGCCTTAAGAGCCTTTCTTACACCTCCAGTTTTTTCGATGCAACTTATTAGGGTATTTTGTCTTTTTAGTTTCCTATCCTTTCTAATATTTGAATTTATTTGTTTACTAAGTTCTGCAATTTTGTGATGATTTTTCTTATTTTCTTTTCTTTGAAGAAGATCTTTTCGCTCTTTAAGTAATTTTTGTGTTTCCAGAGAAATAACTTGTTTTCCTTCTGCATTTGCTTTCCTCTTCTCGACTTCAAGTAAATTCACCAATTTGTCATATTTATCTTGGATTGATAGATTTTTTCCTTCGTTTATGTTTAATGATGTTTTCAAGTTAGTCAGTAGAGTGCTACTATGACCCGTGCATTTTAGTGCGGTGGTTTTCATTTGAAATGTTCTTCTTTTTGTAATCTGAGTCCTTGCGAGAACCGCTCTAATCATTCTATGATCTGTATTGAAATTGAGACTTTTTATAATGGATACGTTTCTAAACGAATTTGGTCTGTTTGACATAACGAAGTCTATTTCGTTTTGATGAATTCCGTTAGGTGATCTCCAGGTCCATTTATTAGACTGTTTCTTTTTATAAAAGCTATTTAGGATACTAAAGTGATTTTGTAATGCAAAGCTAACTATTCTTTCACCATTTTTAATTCTTTTTCCATATCCGTACTTGCCTATAATTTGTTCTTCACCTATTTTACATTCTCCTATCTGTCCATTAAAATCTCCCATTACAATAATATTCTTATGTGCATATTGAACTGCGGTTTGTAAATCGTCGTAGAAATTTTTTTTTCTACTTTTTTATCTGACTCTGTTGGTGAGTAGGCTTGTATAATTGTCCATTTTTCGTGTTTATTTTCTTTCGAGATTAGGTTTAGATTAATTAGTGTTATTCTTTCAGAGATTCCTTTTATTTCTTCTATATTGTTAGATAGTTCCTTTTTTATCAAAAACCCGACACCGTAGAGTCCTGGCGTCTCTCCTTTGTAATGTAAGATATACTTTCCATTATCCTCAATCCCTTCGCCCAGGCGTCTCATTTCGCTTATTCCGAGAATATCCCATTTCAGTTTATCTATCGCTAGTTCCAATTCTATGAGTTTCTCAACTGATTTTAGTGATCTTGTGTTCAAAGAAGCTATATATACGTCAGAAGGCTTCAAAGTTTCTTTATTAGGTTTGTAGTGTGTTTTTGTTTTCTTCTTTAGAGGGTGATGGTCGTTACTCTACTAACAAGCGACAAATATACAACTAAAGTCAGAATCCAGTTATTTTTTTTTGGAATAAATTGTTTATATGCCAATACGATTGCAAGATAAAGCAAATTACCCGAAAGCAAACGAGAGATACGTTCCTCATCTATCACGAGCTCTTTTAGGAAAAGATTCGCAAACGCTCTGATAGCACCGGGCCTTCCTTATTGCCGACATTTTGATAAATAGTCAAATAAATTATATGGCTAAGGGGAGGATATGAGAAGCTGCAGTTGACCCGGATTGAGAGCATGCAGAGCTTAAGGAAATTGAGTCGAGATTTCCACTAGAGGCTGTTTTTACTTGTACTAAAAATAAATTATTACTAGTCAAAGAATCATCCCTTATTCGAATATAGAATGCTAATAAGGGCTTAAAGGTCTCATTTACCGATTTTTTCTAAACTCCTTCCCCAATACGTACCTATACCAAATCTCACATACACAAACAAAATAAATAAATAAATAAAAAACATTAAAAAATTGATGCAGATAAACAAAACAAACCGCATTCTGTTTGCTGTTTTCACCATATTATGTAAATTTATTTATTTACGAAATAAGGATTGTCTACATTACATGCACTAGAAATTCACAAATTCATTATAGAACACTTTTGAAGTAATGCAACACTTACAGACAATCACAACATTAACACAAAACATTTACACAACAAATTAGTTGATTAAATTGTCTTATTATAATATATATTAATAATACAGTATTGGCCACCTCAGAAAAGTTTATCGAGAAGGCTGACTCAATATACCTAATGCTCCCAAATGCTAAAATATTAGAATGGGGGGTAGTCCCCACACACCCCCGCACCCGCATTCTAATGGAACTCAAAAGAGATACACACAAGAAAATTTGGACGTAAGACTAAGCAATACAGTTAAAGAGTCATAAAAAACTGAGCAATATGACCGAAGGACTAGGGACTATATAATAAAATATATATATAAATATACAATAATTACTCAATTATATGTTCAAAGTAGCGATCCTAGGAAATAAAGAGCTTTACTGTAATTATATACATAAGCTAGCTTCTGCCAGCGGTTTCGCATGTAAGCCGGTTTCTCCGTACAAACTTTGACCCCCCAATCATCCCCTTAGGGGAAAATCCTCTCTTAGTGCTCTCCTAAGCCATAAAAGGAAACCATGTGCAAAATTTAACTCTCCTAGTCCCGGTAGTTTCGGCAGTGCTTTTTTATGTCAGTCAGTCAGTTTCTCCTATATAAACTCGGATTTCCAAGAACTTAATAGGTTAATTCCCTGTAAGTTAATTTCCTGATTTTTTTATAGAATAAGTTGCAAAGTAGAAAAGAAATTAAGCATCTAAAATAGACTAATATTTATTACACTAAAATACTAATAACAAGTTAGGACATAGTCCATTATAAACACTGAGTTTCCCTCTCTTCTGTTTTGATATGTACATTCTGGTACGCACCAGAGCCTCGTCGCTTCAGGAAAGCTCCTGAAAAATAATAAAAAAACAGGTTATGGATTGATCTGGGAATCATTATCATTTCACCCGAAAGACGTCCACTGTTGGACATAGGCTGCCTCCAACTATCATGACGAGAAAAAAAAAACTATTTGATCTAGCAATAAGTGCCCCTAGCCAAGTTGCTAAACTACAATAGTTAACGCTAGTAGAAAGCTTCAAAAGTATGGGAATGACGTCATCTCAACGCTCAGTCACGTGGTCAGAACAAAAGAATTGTGCTCTTAGACAACTCGAAGCTTTCGACGCAAGCGAAATGGTTGTAACTTGGCTAGGGGGGCTGGACTCAATACCAGAAGAGGCGTGGACTAATTTAGACGTGAGCGAAATCGCATCAGCGAGGCCTTTATCTTTCATAAAATCGATAACGAAACAGCGACTATCGCAATCCGGTGTTCGACCACATCGTCGCTTACCATCGGCCCCCCTAATCAAGTTGCTAATCTGCAATAGTTACCGCTAGTAGAAAGCTTCAAATGTACGGGAAAGACGCGCACGTCAACGCTCACTCACGTGGTCAGAACAAAAGAATTGGCGGCAAGGTCAACTCGAAGCATACGACGCAAGCGAGACGGTTGTAACTTGGCTAGGGGGCCAGGTGTAATAGTTGTCAAACGCAGGACTATATTTTTTTATTGATATAGACTAGTGCTTGACTGTGATCCCACCTGATGGTAAGCAGTGATGCAATCTCTGATGGTGAGGCGCACTAGTTTGTTATAAAAAAACCCTCATTGTTAAACTATATTAGAAAATCATACCTTGGACATTATAACTCCTCCTTTTGAAAAAATTAATGGTTATCATTGGGATCCGTTGCCACACGAGTAATAATATTATTCCAGTAGTTACTACTACTATGAATGGTATCCAAATATACAGCCCATGTTGTTGCATCCTGTAAAGTAAAGATATTGACAATTTAAATTTTTATAGTTTTAGTTTTTATAACTATATCTTCAGATACATTTAGGGTCAAAATAGGGGATATTTTGACCCCAAATGTATCTGCGGGCTCGCGGACGGCGAGCCATGGGTAGCTCCGTCCGGTAACTGTCCGGACCGAGCCCAAGACGTCGACGGCGCGCTCTGTTCCCGCGCGCCTCAAGGAGTTGTCAGCAACAGGAGGGGCCCAGCTGGGTCGAAGCCTACTGGGGCCAGAGTTATACGAAAGGAAGCTCGAGCCTTGGTTTGAAGGCTAGAAGGAACTGGGTAGGTTTTTAGTCAGTCTGACACTATCTCCCGCACCACCCAAGAGCGGCGGTTGTCATAAGATGATTTTTGCCCACCGTAAAAAAAAAACCAAATATATCTGAAGCTTTAAACATGACACGCAACGCTCAATCTACGTGACGCTGCAACGTTGCCTAGTGTCCCACAACTTGCCGCCCAACATTTTACTATGAATTCACGTGTCGCAGGACATCAGTAATTTGATAGCGTTGTGAGTCATGTCACTGGACATTTGGCCCTGAAATTGTATCTAAATCAGTAAATATTTATTTATTTATTTATGTACACACACAAACACTTAAAAATATGTACTGATTTAGAAATATACAGAGTTATTTGTAAAACACTAACAACCTTGCAGGACTGTATTACTAACATTATAAAGCCACTATCACTATCTGTCTATGACTTTTTACAAAACATAATTCATTTACCAACAAACTTTCAAGATTTCGTTGTTTTATTTAACACATTTCATCTCTGTACTTTGCTATACCTACTTACGTCTGTATGACGCGACGCAAGCGCATTCCTGTTCCCCTCCGCTATTGTACTATCGCTTGCTTCGCAAAGATTTCGTAATATTTAAAACATTCAATTTAAATGTTTTTAATCTCGTATGAAAATCTGATGATCTAAAATATGATAAGTTTAAAAAAATCATCTAACAAAAGTTGTTGTTTATGATGTTAGTAATATAGTCCTGGGAGGTAGCCAGTGTTTTACAAATAACCCTATATAACTGTGTTTATCAGTTGTCTAGTGCTCATAGCACAAGATCTGCTTAGTTTGGGACTACATGACGTTGTGTGAAAGTTCTGGAATATTATCATTATTATTTGCAACTAGTTGACCCGGCGAACTTTGTACCGCCTAACAGTCGATAAATGTATAGATACATATATATATTTCGAAATAGTCACCCGATTGCGATGAAATAAAGCCTAAGTAATATATCAAGTCACACACCATTTTAATGTATAAAAACTACTAGCTTTTGCCTGTGGATTCGCTCGCGTACATAATTATAGCCTATGTCACTCAGAAATAAACCAGCTTTATATTTGTGAAAAAGAATCACAATCGGACCTTAAGATTACCTACAAACAAAAAACGTAAAAAGAAAAAAAAAAGAAATTTTACCTCTTTATAATAGCATAGATTTACGTCGATTTCGAACATTTTACGTGATACGCGCACTACTAAAACTTCTTCTTTGTTATATCGTACCTCCGCTCAAATAGTGTCACAACTCAAAAATAAAATTATGGAAAAATGGACTATAAATTTAGGTATAAATTTAGGCAAAAAACATTTTTTGGGTTGTGACACTATTTGAGCGGAGGTGCGATTTGTATAGATTTAAACGTGGTATTCTTACCATGACTTATCCGCTGAAGTGACATTAAAAGCAACATCCACAACCATATCTGTCGAACTGCTGTCCATAGAATACGACACGGTAGTAGTTGTTGATGCATTTTCATCGTGATTGTTGTAATAATTATATGTGGACATTTTGAGTGGATCCCTCGTTGTTGTCGTTGTTGATTCGTTGCTAAAACCTCCGTATTTATTATCCGAAAGTGGTATGCAGACTTGCCCGCTTCCACCTGCTTCTTCAATAGAAGAATAATTGGCTTTGTATCCTCGATCGCAAAAGCAGCGATCTGGTAACAGACACTTACCATTTCCACACGGATATCTACATAAAGCCTCACACTTTTGGCTATTTTCACTCATACGCCACCCTGTTTTGCACTTGCATCTTCCAGGGGCCTCACAGTAGCCGTTCCATGGGCATCCAACGGGGCAACGAGGTTCACAGGAATTAGTTTGTAGTAGCCTGTACGTTCGTTTGTAGTAGCCCTGGTTACATTTGCATGTTTCTGGGGCTGTGCAGATGGCATTCTCACACAGTTCTGTGCACACAGGCTGGCAAGTACCGTTTACTAGGTTGTACCCAGTTTCGCATCGGCACGTGTTTGGCGCGGTGCAAGTGCCGTTCCGGCAACCTCCTTCACATAACGGTTTGCAGGCATCGTTACGTTTCGTGTACCCAGGATTACAAACACACTCATTTGGAGGCTTACAGTAACCATTTGTACACTTTGATTCACATGTAGGTTTACAACTTTCCCCGCTGAAAAATAAATGTTCATATATTACGGTCAAGGTCATAAATCTATGTAGTTAGTCTACAACTAAACACCGAAACAAATTCAGGGGTCAAAGTCTCTTTTAAAGTCCATACAGTAAAGAACACGTAATGGTCATATAATGCCAATCATATGAGAACCATGCAGATTAGTGTCTCAGATGGTCTTTTGAGGAAAGAACCACACAGATTTGAGTGGACCTGTCCATTCAGTGTAAGCATTTGTCAGTATTCGTAGAATTCGATGAGTAAAGCTTGTGAAAGAAAGGACTAAATTATTGTAATTAACTTACATAGATTGTGTAACACACCCTTGGGAGTGGACTTCGACTAATGACCACATTACAATTAGAAAATAACTCACAGATTTAACTCTTAACATTGTTTTAAAAACGTCTGTCAAGGGTCGCAACAATTGAACTACTACAATATTCACTCAAAAATATGTTAAACAAAAAACATTTCAATATATAGTGTGGTATGATGATGACAAACTAGTCATATCCGGTGCGAAACCCAGAGATAACGTGGGATATTTTAAGTTATAAATAAATCCTTTTTGAAACTGCCATCTATTCTATTATTACATTAGCATAAGCATATAAGTATAATCACCCTATTTAATGTTCCCACTGCTGGGACTCAGGACTCCTCTCTAGTTAATAGGCGCGCCCAGTGCAGGTTCTTTTTTGTCGACGGGGAAAATCATCTTATGACAAAACCCGCTCTTGGGTGGAGCGGGAGATAGTGTCAGACTCTTACTGACTAGAAACCTCGCGCCGTTCCTTCTAGCCTTCATACCGGGGCTGTAGTTTCCTTTCGAATAACCCCGACCCCGGTAGGCTTCGACCCAGCTGGGCCCCTCCTGTTGCTGACAACTCCTTGAGGCGCCCAGTGCGGGTTGATGAATGTCACTTGTCTTCGAATTTTTGCTTCTAGGACATGCCGGTTTCCCCACGATGTTTTTCTTCACAGTTTTGAGAGTGGTGATGATAAAATAAATTACACAAAGCACCTGGTTGAGTTTGAACCCGCGACTTACAACTCGTAAGTCAGGGTCGTTACCACTCGGCTACCACTACTGCTCATTATCACATTACTGACGCTAATTAATTAGTATGCAGGTTAAATTCATAGATGGGCAACAAAGAAAAAACTTGCTTTCCTAAAAATCCACCAACTTAACTTATCGAGTTATTCCATTCAGTTCCAAAAAAACCTATTTATTGTAAAATCTCTGAGGATCTGTACCCCTAGCCAAGTTTATAGTAACCCTAGCTAAGTTGCTAATCTGTATTTACCGCTAGTAGAAAGCTTCAAATGTATTGGAATGACGTCATGTCAATGTTCAGTCACGTGGTCAGAACGAAAGAATTGGGGAAGTAGCCAACTCGAAGCGTTCGACGCAAGCGAAACGGTTGTAACTTGGTTAGGGGGATGTGACATTCACCAACCCACACTGGGCCCGCATGATACATTACAGCCCGATCCCTCTTCTAGAGAGGAGGCCTGAGTTCCAGAAGTGGGATCATTGAAAGGCTGCTTATGCTATGCTATTTTCTGTTTTGTCTCAATCCCGATTTCTAAATGCATTAGAAGTTGAATAGTATCTCAAAATCTAACTTGAAAACTTGTGAAATATTGGCCATTAAACTAGGGTTCGAAACTTTACTCGTGAAAGATTTTTTGTTTGATTAAACATACTAATCTTCCAGTCCAGTTGAAAAAGATTTTCTGTAGGTATAGGATAACCATATTCATGATGAATAGTATAGTCACACACACACCCACACGGCACGGCACGGGTGTGTGTCTGTAAAATCACACTACGACCCACGGAAGTGACACCGCGGGGAAATCGTAGATATATGTGTTGAGTGGCAGGGACTGGCCCAGCAGCAGTCATTATGATTCACCGACACGCATAAAATTTATTTTTTATTATCAGTTTTTTATTAATGCTACTGAAGTATTATTGGAAAATTATATTTGAATGTTAACATCATTCCGTCTTAAGCTTTTTTTAAGATCGCTCTCAGGCGAAGCGGAAGGGCGTATCAGACTTTTATTGACAAAAATCACACCTATGTTCCTTCTTTGCCAAGCGTTCTTGGACCCGGGTTTTCCTTTTGAAAGTGAATCCATTGCCCCAGTAGGCTTTGGCTTATACGGGCCGCGACTATGGCGTGCCCAAAACGGATAAGAGCTAGTAGAATCCTAGTGCTGGGCACGCCATAATCATGACGGTAAGCCCCCTCTTTGAGTAGTGGTTAGAAAAGCGCCATTGCGTCCTCACCTTTCGCCTGCCGCAAGTTTTCACAGGACTTGGCAATTCGGGAAGTTCCTGTTTTGGTTTCAGGTGGAAGATACATCCGAGTGTTACCATTTACAGGTACACCCGCTTGGGCGAAGAACCACCTTATCCTAGTGGACATGATTAGCGGCACAGTCCTCTCGCCCACGGCCCTGATTTAGGCCATGGTCCGAAGTGGATGGAATGAAAAGTGGTAATGCTAATGCGAAGCAGATGTCCTCAACCGTGTGGGGACCAATTCCTCAAGCCCCATCCGCTGCAGCAGGAGACACACTCGACGTCGGAGGACGCAGAGCGATTAAAAAAGAAATAGGTAGCTTGCCGTCTAGCCGTCTAGTAAGGAAAAAACTCGAATCGTCGGCGTGTGATGATCCAAGCGCCTTCTGAAGGGGGCTAAAGGGCCAATGCCTGCTAGGGTTGCTAGAACGTTTGAAGGGGCTAAGTTAACACTTTTTTTCTCATCTCAGAATATTTTGTCAGTCTGACATGCTCTCGCTCTACCCTAGAACGGGAGAAGATATTTGATGATTTTCTACCACAAAGAAGTTACATTACCAGAACTCACTATTTAGTTTTAGCACTAGGAGCAATACAACTAAAAATACATACTTAATTAAAAAATGTGTTTCAGGTTTTGTTTCTTCATTTTTGATAGCGACATCCATTTTTTTTAAATTTTGTTTTTGAAGTAATTTGTATTTTTTTTTAATGTTTAAGGTATATAGTTCGGTTTAGTATAAAAGTAAAAGTTAACATATAATTTTCTAATGTATTTCTATTTATTTTATAAGTAGATCATGTTTCTATAATAGCCTTTCCCATTGAAACTCAAATCTCGACATTTTCCTCATTCCCACGCATCGCAACATTGGCAACGCACCATAAAAACCGATTTCCATATGTTTCATCAGATTTTGTTTTTTATTGTTACGCAACAATATCTTATTTAAATAAAACGATACCGTTACCTAATTTCACTTGATATTGGATTTACGGATAAGGACAATATTTATTAGTAGATACAATACGGAAAACATACAATATAGGTGTGTGTTAGGTAGATCATGTTTCTGCAATAATGAAGTATCAGCCCCCCTAGCCAAGTTACAACCGTTTCGCTTGCGTCGAACACTTCGAGTTGACCTTGCCGCCAATTATTTTGTTCTGACCACGTCACTGAGCATTGAGATGACGTCATTCCCGTACATTTGAAGTTTTCTACTAGCGTTAACGATTGCAAATTAGCAACTTGGCTAGGTGTTCAGAATCGTCTATAGAAGACGTCAAATTACCGTAGAACAAAGTACATTGACCTTTTCCTAATATCCCTGCGTAGATACAAGAAAAACAAACAATGAACTGCTTTCATTATTAGATCATGGAAAGGATCACGATACATGTCGATACAAGACAGCTTTATTTCTTTATTTCCGTTTTTTAAATTAAGATGTAAAAGGGTTAATGACCGTTATTCCACGCACAGAACAGAAAATATAGGTAGAAGTGCCCCTAACGTGGCTAAGCACGGGAACCAGTGTCGCCAAACTCACACATTTGCGTATAAAATTGTACATTATACACATAAAAAACAGTAATATGATTGGCTACGAAGCTACGAATTACAAACTTAACTTTTACAAATCATATTCTTATTGCTTTCATAAATTAGGTCTTATTACAACGTAAGAAAGTTGTTATTATTTGACATGACACGAACAATAAAGAAGTTTTAACCAATTTACAACGAGTTCGGCTACTCAACGCTAGATGGCGCTGTAACCAATTATTCTATTCAGAACACTAGTGCCTTTGAAATAGATGCCACATTCACCTGCACATGTAATAGGCGAATCTCGTCTGCTGTTGACACACGCGCAATATCTAAGAGGCACTTCCTCTACTTTTCTTTATTCCGTGATTCCACGGTTATCTAGCGACGTACATATCTAAATGTATAATTCTACACTAATATTACAAAGAGTTTAAGTTTATTTTTTGTTTGTAGGAGATAATCTATAAAAGTACTGATCCGATTGCGAAATATTTTTACCAATAGAAAGCCGATTTATTCCTGAGTGACTTAAGCATGACATATTTTATTTACGCAAGCGAAGCCGCGGGCGTAGGCTAGTTCATCTTCAAATCATACTTTACAACGAAACTTTTCTGAAAAAATGTCGTAATCGACAATTTACGTTTTTTTGAAAATATAAAATTTATGAAACTATGCTGTTTTTTTTAACAGATGATTTAGCGTCCCATCTTTGGCATACGCAATACTGTCACACGGAAGTTGTCGGTTTACAAGTCAATTCAAGAATGTAAATGTCATAACGCGTAGCACATGTTGCACACGAGGGCTCAGGATGTCTTTAACTTTATTAATCACAATGCCATGTCAATCAAGAATAATGTAGCTTTCTACCGGTGATTGACTTTTTTAAATTGGTTCCGTACTTCAAAAAAATCAAAATCTTTTTATTTCGCCTACCTAAATGGGCACTAATAAAACTTCAGAAACTAGTGCACGGTTTCAATTGTAAAAATTGTCTTTTTCATAGGAAACGACTTTCCTATGAAAAAGACCGGTTCTTTAAGAAACTATGGAATGGTGTGGTGGACAATGTTTTCATACTATAAGTTATGTATATAAGTTTTCTAGCTTTTGCCTATGTCACTCAGGAATAAAGCAGTTTTCTGGGTGCTAAAATTTTTGCAATTGGACCAGTAGTTTCAGAGATTACCTCTTACAAACAAAAAAAAAACAACTTTGTCTCTTTATTATATTACTATATGGTACGCAAAATACGCGCTTTAGTCGTGGAGTAGCGGAAAACAGCCCAATAATCAATATTCGGTACTACTATACTATATTAGTGTAGATTATATCAATCATTGGAAATACTGATCGAACGTTATTGTTAAGAGTCGTAAAGAAGAATAAGTTGGGTTTCCTTTGGAATAGGCCACGACGGCGAAGTCGCAAGGAAAAGTTGTCTGCTGTTAGTAGGTCACAAAGCTACCTAGAGTTCGATACTAGAATATAGGACAACATCGAACAATAATGCAACTTGAAAGTTTGTCATCTAACTTCCAATATTTGGTTCTATGGTTGGATATGCTGTTATGACATCTATGACATACGAACTAAATGACAAAATCCTGCATCGCGTATTACGTTTTATTTATCAAGTTATCTACGCGATTAAAACATGTATAACTGTTTGCAAAATCAACTTACGGGCAGTTGTCAGGCTCAGACACAACACCTGTCTGCTTGAGGATCCTCCCTATATCGTAACTTCACGTAAAGATCGATGGATTTTCATGAATTCGCAAACATTATCTTGTTTATTTTATATGCTACTAGCGACCCGCCCCGGCTTCGTTCGGGTGCAATATTATACATATAAACCTTCCTCTTGAATCACTCTATCTATTAAAATAAACTACATCAATATCCGTTGCGTAGTTTTAAACATTTAAGCGTCCATAGGGATATAGGGACAGAAAAAGCGACTTTATTTTATACTATGTAGTGATAAGGATATTAGAGCAGGTTATATGTTGTTTTTTTTAGAAGTATTTTATGTATCGTGGCTTTATACTATTTAGGTAACTTAGTATACATGATTATTTGTAAAACACTAGTAACCTCTCAGGACTGTGGTAGGTACTAACGTAATAAACAACAACTTTTGTTCTATGACTTTTACAAAAGTTTCCTGATTTTGTTCATCAGATTTTCATACAAAAAAAAAATTAAACGTTCTAATTATTACGAAGTCTAAGCAAAGCAAGCGATAGTACAATAGTCGAGGGGAGCCGGGAGCGCTTGCGTCGCGTCATACAGACGGGTAGGTACAAAAAAATACTGAGTTGAAATGTGTCAGATAGAACAACGAAATCTTGAAGGTTTATTTTTAGTAAATTAATTATGTTTTGTAAAAAGTCATAGAACAAAAGTTGTTGTTAATGATGTTAGTAATACAATCCTGGAAGGTTGTTAGTGTTTTAAAAATAATCCTATAAAAAGTATTGCTATTATAAAAAATATTATGTATGTAATTATTACTAGATTCTTTTTTTAACTTCTATTTTTGTAAATTAATTAATTTTAGACCATGCGACCGCATTAGGAATTTACCTGTAGTGATAGTTGTAAGGGAAACAATAAATAAAAGTGCTACTGTCGGATCAATATTTACAATGTTTACAGCAATTCGGACAGTGAGGAATATAAATTGAATTACCTTTCCAGTCGAGCAGTCCAACCTACGACTCCTCTCACTAATTACTTACTCCTGTCCTGAAGTTCTCTCTGCGATGATTAATTGCCTATGATTAATTACCACAACTGTCACATCGCTAAAATACTGAATGTTTTGCATCTGGATATTTTAAACAAACTTGGATTTTAAGTCTGCTTTATTAAGAACTTTAAGTGTCTGAATTTGAATCTAGACGAGTTTAGTTGAGAATACTGTTTTTAGGGTTCCTTACCGAAAGGGTAAAATCAGGGCCCTAAGTCTTAGTAAGACTTCACTGTCCTTCTGTTTGTCACCAGGCTGTATCTCATGTAGACAGTTGAAATTTTCACAAATGATGTATTTGTGTTTCCGCTATAATATCAAGAACGAAAAAAAAAACAATAAAATAAATTGTGTAAAAAAAGTTCACGAAAGGTTCTTTCATGGTGATCACGTACTGGAAGACGCAGCGTTGAAAGGCCTCCCGCAAGGTGGACTGATGATCTGATGAGGGTCGCAGGCATTCAACGCAGGCGAAACACATACAACCAGTCGTTATGGCGACACTTGGGGGTGGCCTGTGTCCAACAGTGGATTCGGCTGAAATGATTCAATGATGAGAATAAAAAAATAATATAATAGATAATGGCACGGACGCTTGACTGGTATTTTAATTTAAACCAACAGCTATTATTAACAAAATTACTTCAAGTAAAAATGTTCTCATATTGAACACCCACTTATACCCAATACTATAATGTTTGAAGGCTCAGTTTTCACGTCGATTAGACCGAGAAAGTTGAACGCTACAACCAACAACGGTAATCAATAAACATGAATTTCGAAGTAACCTAAGTATCTAAGCACAAGGTATTTAATCCTCGAGTATATTGGGTTTCGAACGTGGGGTTACTGGGTTAATGAGTAACGTGAAAGTGAAGTAAAGTGGCCGGAAGAGGCACCTGTGCTAATGTGAGACGAGTTCTTTGTACAAGTTGTCTGTGTTCGTGCTTAGTCTAGTCATCTTAGTCAAAATTAGGTAAGTCGGAATTTGAGATACCTAGCTATTAACGACTATTAACATCTAAGGTTACAAAAATATTTTTTTTCACAAAAACCGTTTTTTGGAAACGAGATATGGCCAAATATCTCGTTACCAAATAACGGTTTTTTGCTATTGGTATTTAGTATCAATATTGTAGAGGATTAGAATAAATAATAATAATTTAATGTTTCCAAAAAAATAATACAACACCTTAAAATGATTGTAGACATTTGAGATGCACATTAAATTAAATCTAGTGAGGAACATCTGTGTCTGAACTAGATAAAAATCTAAATATTGTGAGGATCGATAACACTGTTTCAATTTTTTTTTTACGTTGAATTGTTTTCGTGATAGAGAGCGGAGAGCCCGAAGTTAGAATAACATTTGTTCAGTTACATTAGTTTACCTCCAATATTGGGGCCAATTGTAAGACTACTACTCTTTCATGCCAGTTCTCGCAGTTTTGCTTCTCGCAGTTTCATTCCGCATACTGTAATCTTTCTGTCATGCATCTCCTTACTTTCCTATGGGTGAGACTCCCATATTATTTGTGCCATTTGCTCTATCCAGGTCATTATTTTCTAGGTCTAAAATTTTATAAATTTATGAGTAAAAGTTTATTAATTATTGATAATATAATTCATGAATCCCCAAGCGACCACCGGTGGCCGCGCATCTATTGTCTTACTATTGTGTCTCTAATTGACGGTATCTGAAGGGTTAAATGAAATCAATAATTATTTAAAAGAATATTGTAGTATATTTAATAATTGTAATGTCAGAATTAATAGCTGGGTATCTCAAATTCCGTGGTGAACTTACTAACATAACTGGACTATCTGCCAGCTCGCTAGTGCAGACACCCGACATCCGTCATATTACCGCTGCATGACGCACGACACCGTATGATCACCTCCACTATATGCGCATATCAAACATTGCTTCAACTACGATTTACATATCCGTGCCTTCATACAACTGATAGCTTTCTTTTGTGTGTCGTGGATGCGTATTAAACGTAACCTGTCCAGAGTATTCTATCTTCACTATATTACGCTCTTAAAAGTACTTTTAGGTAAAAAGCAGAGATTAAAACTCGTATATAATCAACTCCATAAGGTATGAACGGAAAAAACTTTATCCTTTATGAATACTGTGTGAATTCGATTATGACATAATATATACTTACTCGTATAAAGAAAAAAAAATAATGAAAAAGCCATTTTAATCCTGTATGCACTGTTCAATGAATCGCACACACCCTGTTAACTAAAACTCACTAAATATAATAATAGTAGCTAAAGATTTGATTTATTAAGTACGAGTATCTTTAACTCACTAATAAGTGCACTGAAATGGACACTGATTTTGTAATCTGCTGTAATAATGATGTGCATAATATTTAGCAAGGAGTTAAAAATCAGCTGATCTGCAATGGGCGTGTCCCTTGTACGATACATGACTCGTACAAATCCAATACTTTAGAATTAAAAAAATACACCGCTTGTCAAACCAAATGTCTCATGTTTTTATGTGGAGAATGTTGTTGGTATACATGTCAAATTTTTTTTAAGCCTTTTGTATGTAATTCTCTTTGTGTTATTGTTGATTTTCCCTAATAAATAAAATTGTACTAATTAAATCCAGAACATCAGGTATGTTCGAAAAAGGCTAGGGCAAAGCTTGGTAAGATTGGAAAGTAGACCGATGATCTGATCTGAATAAAAGGCGCTAGACCGTTCATTATGGCGACATTTAGGGGAAGCTTATGTCAAACAGTGGACGTCTTACGGAAATGATGATGAATTTATTAAGTGTTATATCCAAGACTAGCTTCTGCCCGCGACTTCGTCCGCGGAAAATTTCTTGTTTTAAAATAAGATTACACTCGATTAGACGCTGCGCACGTTCAGCGCTAGATTCCTGAGCACGGGCCTGCGATGTTATGACATTTTGCCTACCAAGCCGCTGCGAGCGCTCAGCGCTAGTCTCCCTATCCCTTGTCTCAGAGACATGCTGCCTTAAATGAGATAGACGCTGCGCACGTTCAGCGCTAGATTCCCGAGCACGGGCCTGCGATGTTATGACATTTTGCCTACCAAGCCGCTGCGAGCGCTCAGCGCTAGTCTCCCTATCCCTTGTCTCAGAGACATGCTGCCTTAAATGAGATAGACGCTGCGCACGTTGAGCGCTAGATTCCCGAGCACGGGCCTGCGATGTTATGACATTTGGCCTACCCAGCCGCTGCGAGCGCTCAGCGCTAGTCTCCCTATCCCTTGTCTCAGAGACATGCTGCCTTAAATGAGATAGACGCTGCGCACGTTCAGCGCTAGATTCCCGAGCACGGGCCTGCGATGTTATGACATTTTGCCTACCAAGCCGCTGCGAGCGCTCAGCGCTAGTCTCCCTATCCCTTGTCTCAGAGACATGCTGCCTTAACTCAGATAGACGGTGCGCACGTTCAGCGCTAGTTTCTCGAGCACGGGCCCGCGACGTCCTCACATTTTGGCTAGCGAGGCGCTGTGAGCGCTCGGAGCTAGATTCTCTAGCGCATGCTTGCGAAATATATTCTCTATTTCTCGAGAGGCGCTGCTCATTTTCAGGGGCAGATTCTTCCGTACGGCGTACTCAAGCGGCTCTTGTCTGTGATGTCTGCCGGGACAGTTGAGATTTCTTTTTAGACATGCTCTCAACAAACTACGCACAGACTTGAAAACAATTATGAACAAAGGGAGAGCGACTCGAACACCGTCCGCCTTTACAAAACAAAACAATCGTAATATCGAATAACTCGTATCGATTATTACGATAGAACGAAGTACGAAACTACGAACATACAAAACAAACGTTGTACGTTTGTTTTGTATGTTCGTAGTTACGATATTTTCGATTATGAGGTATCTATCAACAACAACAACCATACGAATGAAACAACCGAAACCAATAAGCAACTGACAGAAGAACTCCAACTAACGACAACGTGGGCCTAATACTTCGAGAGGGTCATCAATCCACAGAAAGTCTTAACACCGCGATTCAGAAAAATTACGTAATTGCAGAACGCCATCCATGGGCAAATAGGTAAAACGTTAGGCACGCCACAATTATGGCGGTAAGTCCGCTCTTTGAGGCGTGGCTGGAAAGGCCTCACGGCGTCCTTTCCTTCCGCATGACACAGGTCCTCACCGGACATGGCAAGTTCGGGAGGTTCCTGCACCGAATTAAAGCGGAAGAGACGCCCGGGTGTCGTCACTGTGCGGAACGCCCGGAGGACACGGTAGAGCACACAGTCGAAGTGTGCACTGCCTGGGCAGAGCATCACCGTGCCCTCGTGGGGGCGATCTGCGGCGGAGACCTCTCGCGCCGGGCCCTGGTTGAGGCCATGGTCCGGAGCGAGGAGGAATGGCAGGCGGTCGCCTCCTTCTGCGAAGCAGTAATGCTAGCAAAGGAGGAGGCAGACCGCATCAGGCAACGGCGCCCCCGCCGCCGCCGCCGGGATTCCGATCCCGATTTCCGGCCACCGTAGACGCGGGCTCGCCGACGGCGAGCCATGGGTAGCTCGCTGTCCGATCGTCCGGTAATGGACCGAGCCCAAGACGTCGACGGCGCGCACTATTCCCGCGCGCCTCAAGGAGTTGTCAGCTACAGCAGAGGCCCAGCTGGATCGAAGCCTACCGGGTCCAGGGTTATCCGAAAGGGAACTCGTGCCCTGGTTTGAAGGCTAGAAGGAACGGGGTGGGTTTTTAGTCAGTAAGAGTCTGACACTATCTCCCGCTCCACCCAAGGGCGGGGGTTGTCATAAGATGATTTTTGCACAACATATAAAAAAAAAATAGCTAAAACGTCTGCACGACTGCACAATGAAAGTTATGCTAGGGGCATTTTGCGTTTTAGTAATTTTACATTATCTCCGAAACTGTATGACCAATTGATATACTGTAAATGGCAAATCTTATCTGTATGATGTTCTTGTGATACTGAAATAATTTATTGTCATAAGAATTAATATTTTGTTGCTCAAATAATCAACCAAACGTAAGTATGCCGAAAAAAAATATTTTTAATGCAATAAAAGAAGTATAAAAGATGAAATATAAAAGATAGAGATATGGTATCGCGGACTTTTTTGTAGAAATAATTAAGACGAACCAGGTAGTCATACATTGTTTTTAATTTTAAGCAACTGTTTAGGCAGCGCACGCCAATAATTCTGTTTTATGAGGTATTTTTTTCCGACTTGCTAGACAAAAGTTGTGATAGCTCGGTTATTATACATGCTATAGAAACAATTTATAGCCTATAGCACTCAGGAATAATGTAGCTTTCTGCCAGTAAAAATTTTAGTATTGGATTATGAGTTCCAGAGATTACCCCCTACATACAAACTTACAAACTTACAAACTTACAAACTTACAAATTTTACCTCTTTATAATATTAGTATAGATTGGGCATAGGCCTCCTCCATGTGTTTCCATAATTTCCTGTCCGATCCACCCGTCGTCAACGCGCTCCGCCTGTCTTGTCCATTTTCATTACAGTCCGCTACGTCTATCAATTTGGTGTTCTGATTTGATAAATTCGAATTTTGAGGCTAATGACAATGTCAGATAATATTACATAGTAAGGTAATACCATCTTCAACTAATAGTATATATTATGTAGAGGTAAACTTGATACCTATCAATAAAGGCTAATGTCTGCCTGAAGCGATATCATTTGTCAGATAAAATTGAGAACATAAATTACGAATACATAAGTGTTAAAAAGTTACATAATTTTATTTATGTAACTTTTTTTATTTGGGCTGATATGATGATGATGATGATGATGTAACACATCATTCACACAAACGTACAGACGCGGAATTAATCTACACTAATATGGAAAAGTTTGCTTTTTTGTTTGTAGAATTTTTTTCACCGATAGAAAGCTGCTTAATTCCTGAGTGGCATAGGCTATATTTTATGTACGTGGGCGAAGCTGTTTTTTAAAACCCTTAAAAGTTTTTGAAAAATATTGTTGTTTAAATTTGCAAGGCTTCTATAGTTTTACTTTTTTGACTTTTTAATTTTTATGCAAGTTATGAAGTGTCAAAGTCTCTCATACAAGGTAGGAGCTTTTCAGAGGTCTGTACTGGATTAGTTTTACACAAATTTTGGAATTGATTTCAATAGAAGTCTAGATAATATCCACAAAATACTGTTTCCAAAATATCTAATGAAAAATGCGTAATAACGTCGTAATCGGTTATGAGCGGTTGTATGAAAAACAGTGAAAATGTGATTAAAGAAAAGAAAAGAAAGAAAAAAAGAAAGAAAAACCGTTTATTCGAACCTCACACATATTAAAAATATAAATTAAAAAATAGGTACAATAAACACAGAAGAATTTGTGCAAGGTCAAAAAGGCATCATAAGAAGGATTCATGATGCATCCTCTTAATAAATTAGTGCGACTCACCCATAAACGGGGGATCGCAATCTAGCAATGGTTTATATCTTTAAAAAAAACTATATAGCCTTTAAAAACATTTTCGTACAGTTACTAACGGCTAAGATAAAGAGTTGACGAATACAAACGTCCGCAGAGAAGCTGACAGTGCATTCTGAAGCCGAAAGCCTGCAAAAGCCGATGAGACAGGAAATAAACAATTTTCTGCTGTGTTTATATGCATGGGAAGAAATGGCGCTGAAGCAAAACCAGAGCTGCATAAATCTTTACAGATGAGGCGTAGCGACCGAATCTAGTGTATTGATTATTTCAGCAGAGTTTGGTAAAAGCATTGAATAATGTTACCGTGTGCGTCAGATTCTCAGTTTATAGACACTGCGTTGTGTACAGGTTTTAGAGTTATTTTTTGAGGTGCTACTGATTCTATTATTTCTCCCTCTCTACGAGTCAGACTTTTACCCACTAAATAACTTTCTGTTTTGCCGGTCGGCCGGACGGCGAGCTATCCAGTAGTTGTCGACGGTTTTAGGACTAAGTCTTAATTTAGTGGGGTTTATAAATATACGGTGTAAACAATGCAAGATTGGTTTTCTGACAGATTTTATTGAAATATTTGTTTATAAATCTACAAACAAACGCCACAAATAAAAATAAATGTACTTCTTGGGGCAAACTATGAGTTAATTTGAAATTAACCCACCTCTTTAACAAAGTCCTTGTGATCCTCGAAGATAGGTACCAACTCTAGAAAATGTAATCGCAAAGCCTTTATAATATAAGTTGTCAGAACAGAGCAGCAAATCGATGCGAGGTTTATAATCGTATCCTGTGAGTGACACTTATCTCCTCCAGCCGACTTTCCCTCAGCATAGGGAAAATAGAATGTTTTGTTGTTGTGTTTGATTGTTTTGTGTTAGAGTGTTTTTTATGTTTTTTGTTTGTGTTAGATAATAAAATGTTTTTCTTTGCGCGGCGAGATCGACGCGCTCCGAGATCGGACGCCTCGCAGGATTTAATAAATTTGTTCAAAACTCTGCGGAAACCGATCAAAAGATTTATTACACTAAAGTATTTTTCCTTGTGAGTTCAGTGCAGTTTATTGCAAAGACTTTAAATAGTTTATTTTATTAGATTCATTGATTTAAAGTTATAAACCCGATGGAATGTAGGTTGGTTTTCCAAAAACATTAGTTTTGAAGTAAAATCAACGTTTAGTGTGCACTGCACTGCACTGTGAGTGTGATGAAATCTGCGAAACAATTTACAGCTTCTATAGTAAAAATAGATGGTAAGTATTGAACTTTATCGAAGAGGAAATAAAGAGATGAATCCCTTTCTAATGTAATGAAAATCAATTTATTAAACAAACATATTTAAAAAAATGAATGTAACATTAGGATATAGAAAGTCTGACCACCTGTACCCCTAGCCAAGTTGATAATCTACAATCGTTAACGGTAGTAGAAAACTTCAAATGCACGTGAATGACGTCATCTCTACGCTCAGTCACGTGGTCAGAATAAAAAGAATCGGAGGCGTGGCCAACTCGAGGCGTTGTACGCAAGCGAAACGGTTGTAAGTTGACTAGGGGGACAGTTTATCCAAGAAGTATTGTGTTGCACAGTAACTGGGTTTTGGAGGTCTGATAGGCAGTCGCTCCTCACAGGTTCCGATGAAACTCAAAGCCAACCCCGACTAGTTGGCAAAAGATTAGGGAAATGACAAGTGCATTAGGATACTTTACAATAGGTACGAGATTAATAAACCAGTTTAGTACTTTCATATACTTACGTTCAGTTCATAACCTAAACGAAAACGTTATCTAGTTAATATAGTAAATCTATACTGCAATACGACCAGTGCAAAGTACAATAAGTCATCTGCAATTTTTCGATTTTCTGATAATGGCAGTACTTTACTAAAAATATTGCGTAATTCTTTTTTACAGATATCGCTATATTTTTGGGACAAGATTTATCACATTGTGGATTACAATATTTATAGTAAGTTCCTTTACAGCCAATATTAAAAAGTTGGAGACTTTGTTTATATGATCTACAGATGCAAAACGAAAAAGCCCATTTACAAAATAAAATAATTTATAACTATACAAAATTAGTTTTAGTAGGTATATGCGAAACCCGAAACACGTGTCTATTATTTTTATGTAAAAAATGTAAGTTCAACATAACTGAAAAATCACTAAGTTAGTTATGCCAGCAAAAAAACATAGTCACCAGGCCATCCAGGTGACTGAATCTATGTACAAAATATAACTGTATCATGAACATCTCAAAATTATAAGCTTGATAAATCAGCAAAAATACACCCACAATATAGTCACCGGGCCATCCAGGTGACTGAGGGATTCTGTTGCACTTGCACCCAGTTGTTTGCTGGCACCTAATACTCGTTATGCTGTAACCAGTGTTGTACTTAATATCGGTGGTGTCCAACTTAATAAATAATTTGGTTAAAAAAATATAACATGTTGTAAAAACTATTGGAATTCATTCAATTAGTGATTCTGAACAAACTATATTCAGTTTTCGCATAAACTAAAATTAATGTTTAACATCATCACACTGCGATCGATAGAAGCGACATAATCAACGACAAAGGTGAAATCTAGGGACAGCTAGTTCGAAAAATATTCTCTCTGTCTATAACTCTTGAGGTACCGTCAATTATTATAGAGACACAATACTGTCCCTGATAGTTAAAAAGACGTATCTAAAAATAACGAAAATGGATAAATAAATGTTTTGATGAATTAAATGGGAAATCGGGCCTTTTTTCCTTGTGTTAAATCCGCACTGGAGAAAGTTAGCAAAATATAAAAAAATACACGCAGATGCGCCTTGTTTTCCTGATTCCGGCAATGTATATGTAATGAAATGACATTTCATTAATTCAAATTTGCCGCGCTTCGCGCGTTGAAGTTGTCAATGGAATTTATGTTCTGTGGAACGGGGTGACGTGTGATTGAATGGCAGATGATGTTTAGATTATTTTGCATATTTTATTGTTAAAAATTCTATTGTAAAGAGATAAAATAAAGGGATATAATTGAGGAGGCGATATTAGTAAACTTTAAATGTCGTTTCTTTGATTTTCAGGTAAGTTATAGGTGTAATGGTCATAGTTAAACGTTGTAATATAGTAAGGACGTATTAAATAAACAAAACTTTGATTTTCAGAGAAACAATTTGTGGTTTATTTTTCTAGAAACTGTAAGTATTTTACTACATTGGATATAAACTCAGCATTTTGGGCAATACCCCTACGGGTGGAAGATAGAAATAAAACAGGATTCGTCACACAAGATGGCCATTACCAGTGGACCTGCCTTCCTTTTGGCTCGTTTTGTAAGATATGTTATTGAGGATTTTCCAAATAAACCATAAATTGTTTCTCTGAAAATCAAAGTTTTGTTTATTTAATACGTCCTTACTATATTACAACGTTTAACTATGACCATTACACCTATAACTTACCTGAAAATCAAAGAAACGACATTTAAAGTTTACTAATATCGCCTCCTCAATTATATGCGATCTCGATGCGGTCCACCACCATCTAGAGACTGACAAGCCACACTTGCTTTTCTTGACGGAGACGCAGATTAGATGTCCGTCAGATGCGGCGTACCTCAACTACCCGGGATACTCATTGGAGCATCATTTCCTGCAGCGTGCCGGGGTCTGTGTGTACGTCCGTAACGACATCTGCTGTCAGCGTCTCCGTCACCTAGAGGACGCAACACTTTCCATGCTATGGCTGTTGGTGGACACTGGCATGGATAAAATTATCTATGCCTGTGTCTACCGATCGCACAGCGGTGATCAGGAGACGACTCGAATGTTTTTCCACCTCAGTGAGGCCGCCGATAAGGCTCTGCATCGGCACCCTGATGCGCAGCTCGTCGCTCTGGGGGACTTTAACGCCTGTCACCAGGACTGGCTTTTCCCTTACCAGAAGACCGACCACGCTGGGAGAGAAGCACGAAACTTTGCGGTGTCGATGGGCCTTTCCCAGCTGGTGAAGCAAGCGACTAGGGTGCCTGATGTACCTGGTCATACTGCAAACTGTCTGGACCTTCTGCTGACCACCGACCCGGATAGATGTATCGTAACAGTTTCCTCACCACTTGGAACTTCGGATCACTGTCTGGTGAAGTCTGTATCGTCCTTCTCCCCTCTTGACTGCGACTCTCGTGGTGAACGGCGAATGTGGCGTTACAGGTCAGCAGATTGGGATGAGATGCGTCACTTTTTTGCGTCTTATCCTTGGCAGCGGGTCTGCTTCTCTTCTGAAAATCCGTCGATCTGTGCGGATGCTGTATCCGATGTGATACATCAAGCTATGGAGTATTTCATACCTTATAGTGATGTACCCATCGGAAGCTCAGCTCACCCATGGTTCAATGCTGATTGCGTTCAAGCTGAAGAGCATAAGCATTCGGCGTTTTTAACCTGGGTTGACGCTCGTGACCGCAAATCCCCGGATCTGAGCTCAAAGAAGAGAGCCTTTAACCGTGCTGCCAAGTCCTACAAAAAGGCACTAAAGAAGGCTCGCTTTGACCGCATTACCCATATTGGCACAAAGCTCTCTGCACAGCCATCCGGTAGTAGAGCGTTCTGGTCCCTTGCCAAATCGGTCGAAGCGAACTTCTGTCGGCCCACATTGCCTCCGCTGGTTAAACCTGACGGAACACTGGCTCATACGGCGAGAGAGAAAGCAGGTCTCTTTGCATCTCTCTTCGCCCATAATTCTCGTCTTGATACTGGCAGTGCTACTCCACCGACCCTACCTCACTGCGGCACTTCGATGCCCGAAGTTCGCATAAGGAACAAAGAAGTTCTGAGAGCACTGTGTCGTCTAGACGTGAACAAAGCTAGTGGACCAGATGGTATACCTGCGATTGTTCTCAAGGCTTGTGCGCCCGAGTTGTCTCCTGTATTGACGCGCTTGTATCGCCTCTCGTTTAGGACTGGGATAGTGCCCGAATCCTGGAAGCTTGCCAACGTGCAACCTGTGCCCAAAAAGGGCAGTCGTGCCGATCCTGCCAACTATCGGCCGATTTCGGTAACCTCCATACTCTGCAAGATTATGGAGCGTGTATTGAACTCGCGCCTCATGGCATACCTAGAACGTAACGATCTCCTCAGTGACCGGCAATACGGGTTTCGCCGCAATCGGTCTACTGGGGATCTACTAGCGTATGCCACCCACTTATGGGGCGAGGCCCTCGAGAAGAATGGGGAGGCGATTGCGGTCTCTTTGGACGTCTCGAAGGCCTTCGACAGGGTATGGCATGCTAGTCTCTTAAGTAAGCTTCCGGCATATGGCATATCCCCTGGTCTGATTAACTGGATAAAAGACTTCCTGAGAGAACGGTCTCTTCGTGTTGTTGTCGATGGATGCTCATCAGAGCCCATGTCGACTAATGCCGGAGTTCCTCAGGGGTCAGTTCTCTCTGCAACTCTTTTCCTGTTGCACATTAATGACCTGCTGATGCCCGGTATCTATGGGTATGCAGATGATAGCACAGTTGTAGAGAGATACCTGCCAGGTACTCGGACTAGTAAGGAACAAATCCGGTCCGAACGAGAGGCTATGGTAGAGCGTGTGAATATCTCACTTCAGGCAGTCTCCGAGTGGGGCGAAACCAATCTGGTGGGATTCAACGCCGCCAAAACACAGGCGTGTCTGTTCACCGCCAAAAGGAGCCCGTTCACCTCGGCTCCTACTTTTCAGAATGTAACATTGGATTGTACCGACCGCCTTCAGCTCTTGGGTGTTGAAATTTCCTCCGACCTCAATTTTGGGCGGTTCATTGAGTCCAAAGCCAAAGTTGCTGCTAGGAAACTAGGCGTTCTAGCAAAGGTCCGGCGGTACTTCACACCGGGACAGCTTTTAATGTTATACAAAGCACAGGTCCGATCGTGTGTGGAGTACTGCAGCCACATATGGGCTGGTGCTGCAAAGTGCCACCTGGCAGCTTTGGACTCGGTGGAAAGGCGTGCGAAGAGACTGATTGGTGATCCAGATATGGTTAAGTCCAATCTTCAAAGCCTTGAGCACAGGCGTAGGGTAGCCAGCCTTTCGGTGTTTTACAGGTTGCATTTTGGAGAGTGCGCGCAGGAATTGCATGACTTGATTCCGCCATCCCATTTCTACCACCGGACAAACCGACGTACGGCGAGTATCCACCCTTACGTTGTTGAAACCTCCACGGTCCGGACTAAGCGTTTCGCTTCGTCTTTTATACCGCGTACATCGAAGGACTGGAACAATTTGCCTGCTGCGGTCTTCCCGTCCGATTACAATCTGAGCGTCTTCAAGGCTAGAGTGAATAGGCTCTTAATAAACTAGTGCGTCTCACCATCAACGATTGCATCACCGCTTACCATCAGGTGGGATTGCAGTCAAGTTCTAGTTTATATCAGATAAAAAAAAAAAAAAAAAAAAATATCCCTTTATTTTATCTCTTTACAATAGAATTTTTAACAATAAAATATGCAAAATAATCTAAACATCATCTGCCATTCAATCACACGTCACCCCGTTCCACAGAACATAAATTCCATTGACAACTTCAACGCGCGAAGCGCGGCAAATTTGAATTAATGAAATGTCATTTCATTACATATATAATTCAAATCTGGAAAAAATGTTAGATGCGACTTTTTTCAGAATAGTAAAACGGCAGCTCGCTTGGGGATTCATGAATTAAATCAGAAACACAATAAAATCTACACATACACCTACCTACCTAACACTGCAGAAAATAATCACATGACACATTTCCCATACCTTCGCCCCACTTTAGCCTTGGTATTCTAACGAGAATAATAGTGTGTGTAAAGTAGCACGGAACCACGTCTATAATGTGTGTCCAAGCAATAAATAGAGTTCAATCTGTCCCCCTAGTTAATGGGCAGTCAAAGGGAGGTAACTTGATAACGTTAAGGGACGATGCATTATCCATACACTGGCTTACAGCTCGATGCTACAAAGAAAGGGAAAAATAGAGTTGAGTGAATAGGTTATTAATAAATTAGTATCATTTATCATTAACGATTACGTCACTGCTTACCAACAGGTTGGTAGGCAAGTACTAGTTTATACAACGTGTAACGTTAAATGCGCAAAACCTCAGATACCCCAAATGATTTTTAATTCAATGGACCTAATTATGTGAGAAAAAATAATAATTAAAGGTTTTATGTGAAGTTTTAGTTTGTTTAAAATTCTTATCTACATTGAAATAAGAAATTTTATTATGCCCTGTTTGAGAAAATTTGATTGGATTATAACTATTTGTGTTTGTTTACCTATTTCAGCGGGTTTGCGCACGTGATGGCTTGACCTATTCATAAATAGACAGGTCGACATTTTTAATAAAGGTTTTTTAAAAAAATGTAACCTATATTAAAAAGTGGTTTTAATTGATTCTGCTCGTTATTCTGATCAAAATAATTTCAGTTTTGCGCATTTAACGTTACACGTTGTATAAATTCAAAAAAAATACTCTAATTTATGGGGTTAGAATTTTTAATCTACATGGTTCTTTATGATTGATTCCATACAGTAAACATAATAATATGTTTACTGTATGGAATTTAAAAGTGACTTAACCTCTGAATTTATTTTGGTGTTTCTGCTCGAGGTAGCCAGTTAGGAAACACCGGCCTCATCTAGTTTAAATAAACGAAAAAAACTGACATATCAAAGTATTATTTTACCTTTTTGCAAAATAAACATAATTTGTCAAGCACATGATATTTTCCAACTTAACGATGTGAAGTAAATCACATAGGAAGAACTCATGGATAGGGGAAGTTGGGTATCAGTATTGGTATCCAAAAATACATAATTACTTACTATTTCACGTGCGAAGGCTGCTGGTTTTTTCGAAAGAGTTACATAGCTCTAGAACCCAAAAACTACTTTTAGAACGCAGGTGGGTTTTAACCAGTAAGAGCTTCCCTCTCGCTCTACCCATAAACTGAAGGAGATATATGATGATCACCGACTTCAACAAAGACAAACAAAATTGTGCCTACAGTTAAGAACTGGAATCGCTGTCTGTACCTATCTCCGGATAGCTATAAAATCTCCATGTTATAAGGTAATACGCGGAAGGTCGATGGGGACGAAAAGTTTGGAGTGGCGATGTGTACCGGAAGACGCAGTGTTGTAAGGCCTCCAACAACGTGGACCGATGACCTGGTCAGGGTCGCGGGAATCCGATGGATGCGTGACGCACAGGACCGGTCGTTGTGGCGACGCTTGGGGGAGGCCTATGTCCAACAGTAGATGTCTTTCGGTTGATAGTTGATGATGATGATGATGATGATGAAGCGTACTCCATCGTCGACCACATCATCGCAGTCAAGTACTGGTTTATTCATCAACCTTGTTTTATTTGTTTTGTAGAACATTTTATTTTAAATAAAAAAATAAATCAACATTATCAAAAATAGTAGCCAAAATAATCAATACAAAGAACGTTATGACGATATGGTTTATTCAATATTCATCTTTGCAAACAAATGAATGTACAGAGTATGTTTTGTTACGATCGAACAATTTGAGGGTTTACGACAAGGCTCGTTTCAGTGGTATCACGGCCTACCTCCAATGATTGTCTTCAACATAGTCCGACCTCGAATGGGACCGTACAGCTTCTATTGATGAATTAATCCCATCCAATTTGAAGACGTCCCTTTCGTCACGACTCCTTACATAAGATTTGTCCTTCTTTGGGACGCGATTCGGATACGAGTAACTCCAACTGTTGGAGTGATGTAATTATTTTGATAGGTCCCTTGAAACAGCAGACCTAGTATTATTATGTATTTCAATATAATGTAAAAATAAGGTATCGTATATACCAAATACGGTATATACCATACCTCTATATTATATAATGTACCTCTCAAAAAATCCTGGCCGTAGCATCCTTTTTGGATTAAACAATCTAATGCTTATTACTTGTGCCAAGCCAATCTGGTCATCAACTGAATAAATTAACCGACCTGGTATTAGATGGATCTCACAACTTTTTACGGTAAAGGGTGAAAAACTGAGTTGCAAGCCTCTGGATTTTTTACAAGATTTTATTTAGTTTTACCTGTCCCGATGTTTGTCTGTAATCAAATCTTGTAAATTAAATTTGTCCTACTTCCCGGTTACCGATTGAGCTGAAATTTTGCATGTATGTGTAAAGTGTAAATCAGATGGCAAAATTATTATAACATGGAGCTGATCTGATGCTGGAACCGGAAAGTGGCTATAGGAACTTGGTAGTTAAACGACATAACCTCATCGAGTTTGGGCTCGTATGATTCGTCTAGACGAATATTAATTATATAGGTATACCGAGCCATAAAAGCTTGCTACGATTATGAAAAAAATATTTTCATTAAAAGCTTGTTTACAAAATTATGTTTTTGATGGCACGTATACTTTATCGTATCCAACACAAAATTATATTTTGTTACATCCTTTTCCTCTCTTTATATCTTTTGATTTAAAACTAAAAATACAAAGTTAATTACTTTTAGTCCTAACATTCGTGTCCAAGTTACTTCGCAAAAACAAGCAACTGTGACAAAACTGTAATATCCTTTGCTACATGGCAACGTTTTGTTTTTATATCTATAACATGAAGTGTGTTTCTGATTTTGTTGAAGTAAATATGTTTGTTTTCTGTCCTTTGGCCCTTTAATATTACACGTGGAAGCTGGTGTGTAACATTAGAGTCTTATATATTATTATTGATGTGTTTTTGTCTTTTATCCGAGTATTATTTACTGTTGTTGACACCTCTACACATGTGGATGGGTGGAGAAGGAGAGGAAGGCCAAAGAAAAGATTGATGGATTGTGTGAAGAGTAATATGAAAGAAAAGGAAGTTAATGATAGCATGACGGGTGACAGGATAGAATGGAAGAAAAAAAACGTGTTGCGTCGACCCCAAATACCACGGGACAAGGGCAGAAAGATGATGATAACCTCCACGTCTATCGTTTAAGAACGGTAAAATTTATAAACGGTATACCGCATACCTCGAGGAACTGGAACAGTTTACCTTTAGTGGTTTTCCCATCCAATTATAATTTAGGTTCTCAAAGCTAAAGTGAATAAACTAGTGCGGGCCGGTAACCATGATTGATTGCATCACTGCTTACCATCCGGTGGGATCGCAGCCAAGCACTAGTTTATATCACTTAAAAAACATATGTTCGCGCTTGACCACTATCTCACTTGATAGCGATGATGTGGTCGACAGTAGAGCACGTCTGCTTATAGTAACCTATTCACTCATATTGAAAGCTATTAATGTCGTAGTCGTATATAGTAAAATATGATTAATTGATGACTCGGCGCGCGCTTGAGTTTGACGGAGAAGATTCCATAGGTACCTTCCAAGTTACAACCGTGTCTTTTTTCTATTCTCTTGGTTCAGTGAAGTCATCTCTGACGTTATCTCAACGCTCAGTTACGTGTTCAGAACAAAGGAATCGGAGGCGTGGCCAATTCGAGGCGTTCGACACAAGAGAATCGAAACGAAACGGTTGTAACTTGGCTAGGGGGGCAGGGAGGCTTTTGCTAGCAGACTAGATCAAATAGACTCTTTTATCATAACAATTTTTGTGTAAACCGATGTACCTACTTATATAATACCTATGTCAATAATACAATTATTTGAAGTTACGACGTAACGTTTTCTTAGGCGTCTGTAAGAGTACTGGGAGTGTTACTCAGCGGGAGCTAAGTTAGAGCTAAGTGCACACAGTTTCAAAGCAAGTGAACTCACTTAACCTACACTCGGCACGTAAGTGAGTTCACGACTTTACCAAACAGAAATAGAGAAATTATTACTCAATCTTTATTTACTAGCATAAGGTACCTACAGTTAGAGAAACTGTAAATGTTGGTAACTTAACATGTACTTGATTTTATAAAAAATATTTTTTAAAAATCAATAACCAAACCAAACGGCATGAAAGAGAGTTAAAAAGATGGAAACTAGATTATGTAATATATGAAATACCTGAACAGATGAAAAGTAGACGTAAATCATGACATTCAGTCGGAGAGTACAATGCAGTCTAGTTGTGTCTTCAAGGCTAGAGTGAAGAGGCTCTTAATAAATTAGTGCGCCTCACCATCAACGACTGCATCACTGCTTACCATCAGGTGGCATCGCAGTCAAGCATTAGTTTACATCAATTTAAAAAAAAAACTTCTGGCTACTTTCTCAGTCGCCTCAATCGCATCAAGTATCTAGCAGATCCATCCTATAGATAAGTACAAAGTCTAATCACGATTGAGAAAGGTTCAGCAGATGCTCTGGCGTGAAGTACCGTCTCACTTTAGCTAGGATTCTTCTAAATTTTTTACAGTCAACTGAGCAGAACCTGAATTGTGCCTAATGTCACTAAAAACGCTATTAGCACTGCTAAAGATTCTATTAAATATTCTTATGTCTATAAAGTTTAATAAATACAATATTTAACAAAATTAAAAAATATATTGAGCAGAGCAAGCAGCTCGTCTAAGCTCCGAAGGTCATCGACCGGTCGCGGTAATTCAGGGATCAAGTTGCCTAAAGTTGCCGAGTCAAGACAGATTATGTAATAAAGATACCAATTAGAAACTTTAAACTGCGGTGTTATTAATGCAGGGGAATAGTTAACAAGTTGCGGCATCATTTAATAATAGCGCTAAATTGCTCAGGATCAACTAGGAGTCGAAGTTCTTTAGATATACATATGCTCATACATAGCATATGCTAATGTGAGCCTTTTATAAGGTGGAAAATCATTTAATGACTCCTCTCACTCTAGGGCGAAGCGAGAGGGTGTGTCGGACTTTTGTTGACTAAAACCATACCTCTTCATCATCAGCCTTTTTAATGTTCCCACTGCTGGGATTTAGGCCTTCTCTCTAGGAGAGGGAATGGGCTGTAATCCACCACGCGGGCCCAGTGCGGGATGAATGACAGATGTCTTCGAATTTTTGGTTCTAGGACATGTCGGTTGCCTCACGATGCTAATATTGTGTGAATAACGTGTACTCATGGAAGCGATCAACGGCGACGCTCTCTGGCACCTGGCTCTGGTTTAGGCTATGCTTGATAGCGAAAGGAAATTATATGCGGTCGCCTATTTCTTCGAAACAGTAATGCTAGGTAAGGAAAAGACCGCAACCGTGAGGGAACGAACTTCCTCAGACCCTAGCTACATCCACAGCCACGCCCCAACCGTTGGGAGTCGCAGAGCGAACCTTGCCATCGTAGGAGCGGGCTTACCGATGACGAGCAATGGGCAGCTCGCCGTCCGGCCACCCAGTGAGAACCGAGCCCGAGTCATCGACGACGCGCTGTGTTCTACGTATATCAGCAAACCGTAGGGGCACACAGCAGGGCTGATGTCCGATGAGCCATGGGATTTTTAGAAAAATAGGTCCTGGAACGCACAAGGGCAACTGAAGAATACAGATGGGTTTTAGTCAATAAAAAGTGATACGCCCTTTATCTCCAACCTAGAGCGGAGAAATCATTTGACGGATTCAAACCTCAAAAAAAATATTACATTTACTAAATAAGCAATTTATTTTCTTTGCTTTAATATAAAACGGCCATCAGCCAATTACATTAGTCGAAGCCAGTAAAATTATTAGACCAAATTCATAATATCATCTCGCAGACGAACCTACTCGTATGTCTGTGACAGTATAAGTGTACAATGAGCGGTCTTATCGCACAGGGCAAGTTCTTCCAGACAACGTTTAGGTGGACTGAAAGAAAGGAAATATATTTAAGGGCTGTCAGTGCACAAACATCCCCACTAATATTGTAAATGCGAAAGTAACTCTGTCTGTCTGTCTGTTACGCTTTCACGCAAAAACTACTGAACGGATTTAGATCAAATTTGGTAGGTAGCTAGAAAAGACACTGGAATAACACATAGGTTACCTAGGTATAATTCCTCTGCCCGCGCGATATAAACTGTAGTCCACGCGGGCGAAGCCGCGGGCGGAAAGCTAGTAAGAAATAAGACTAAGACATAAAAACACAAATACATATAATACAAAATTATATATCTACTAATAAATATCAAATATATAATTCAGTCACGAGAAGAAACATCAAAGTGAAAGTTCCTCCTTAACCATTTTTTTAAACGTATTAAAAATACGTTTAAAAGTGAGTGAGGCGTGCTCAAACGCTAGAGCACGCCTCACTTCTATATTAAACAAACGAGCAGTTTGAATTGAGAACGATTTGTTAACGAAGGAAGTGGAATAAGTAGGTATTCGCATGATCATCTTACATTCATAAGTAGGTGGATATTAGTTAGTGCTGAGGATATAAAGCAAGTTATGTAACTGAGGCAATACATGGAAGCACTACTTGTAGGTACAAAATATGGACTCGTTTTCTATAGTTTTCATTTCGGGGAGTGTGCACTAGAATTGCACAATTTAATTCCGTCAAGTCAGTTCCATGATTGGGCAACTAGACGCACGGCGTTGCATCATCGCTACATGGTACCGGTTGCATTTCGGGGAGAACGTCGGAATTGCATAACCTAATTTCGCCTAGCCCGTTCCATCATCGGACTACCAGACGTACGGCGATGAGTCATCGGTACATGGTGAACGTTCCACCCATACGCACAAAGCGTTTTGAGAACACATATAACATGCGTGAAAATGAAGACATTCACAGGAGAACTAAAGTTGCCGACATAGCACAAAGAATTGCCAAACTTAAGTGGCAATGGGCAGGCACATTGCTCGCAGAACAGATGGCTGTTGGGGCCGAAAGGTACTGGAGTGGCGGTTGCGTACCGGAAGACGCAGCGTTGGAAGGCCTCCAACAAGGTGGACTGATGACCTGGTGAAGGTTGCGGGAACCCGGTGGATGCGAGACACACAGGAACGTTCGTTGTGGCGACGCTTGGGGGAAGCCTATGACCAACAGTGGACGTGTGTCGGCTGAAATGATGATGATGATAACGTGCGGACGGCCAAGGAGTGGATTTCTTTGCCGGAGTCTGTTTCCTGATAGCTACAACTTAGGGTCTTTAAGTCAAGATTGAATAGATTACTTCTAGGCAAGCGTGCTCCATCGTCGACCACATCCATGAGGTGAGATAGTGGTCAAACGCGAGCCTATTAATAACTAGCGACACGCACCAGCTTTGCACGAGTGCAATCAAACAAGGTGTCTTCCCACTGCCCGACCCTATGTGTGCTTAGATCTTTAAAACGCAAAAAATATGTTTGTTTACGACATCACATTAGGAACCTCTAAAATTAATTATCAGCGTTTCTCTCAGTATTATGCAAGTATTATACATATCAACTATGCCCTTGAATCACTTTATCTAATAAAAATCGTATCAAAATTCGTTGTGGAGTTTTAAAGATCTAAGCTTACATAGGGACAGACAGCGGGAAGCGACTTTGTTTTATACTATGTAAATATGAAAAAAAAAAAACTAAAGCCTACGATTTACCCTCACATTACGAAATTAACTCGGCAACTTAACCGCACGAGTATCTCCGATACATCCTTTATGAACAATAGAACCTTTTGGCCTCAGATAACGCGTATAAGCACTCAACATTTCTACTTGACTCGCTGCGAAAAAAAACCTATACAAAAAGTAATCTCGCCCTGATTTCCTTCAGACCTGCGGCAATTTGAACACGGGTTTTTGCTTAAATTGAATGTTTAAATTACTTTTCGTTCGTTATCGCGATATTTGTGTTAGCAGGTAAATACAATCATAAATGCGTTTATTGAAATTGACAATCTACAATCAAAGGACATCCATGCACGGAGTCACTCTCCATGGAGTTTCTTACACGTTCTTGTTCTACGCTTTGGAACGTGCAATTTAGCTTCACTTTTTGTTTAGACTGACCGATATTTAAATATTCAAAAGTGCCTGTAAATGGTCTATTTGAAGTAAATGCTTTTGATTTGATTTGACACGTACAGGAGTTCGGGCTCGCCTAATCGCGGTGGTAAGTCCTCCTTTGCAGAGTGGCTGGAGAGACCACGGCGTCCACACTTTAAGCCTGACGCAGGTATTTACTAGGTATGGTCAGTTTAAGAGGTTCCTATTTCCCGGTGGCCGCGGTTCAGCCTATAGTCCAGAACGATAGAGTATAGGAAATGCCACCTTCTGTGATACAGAAATATCAATCAATAATAGTGGAGTGAAAATGCTAAAAATAAGTTCTTAGAACTAGAAAAAAAAAAAACATACATTCAGCCGAACATAGAACCTCCTCCTTTTCGAAGTCGGTTAAAAAACAAAATATATTGCGAATTGATCAGCTCTATGCATCCTTTCATAAAATACAAAACAGCTGGATAATCTTTAAACTTCTAAACAGATTTTCTTGAATTATAGCTAAAAATATCGCGATCAAATCATTTCAAATCAAAATCATTTCCTTAGAACGAAGCAACTTACAGACACAGCCTACACACGTCAAAACTATAACATCCGTCTTTTGGTCGGGGATAAACCTCGGCCACTTAAGTTGTCTTGATATCATATTCCACATCGAACAAAACCACAGATTTAACTTATCATATCTTAGCTGTATATACCTCGATAAGCCTCACCTGCCAAATTACAAGATTTAACATTCAATTAACAAAAACAACAATCTTAACACAAAGCTCCTTTCTTATTACATTTATAAACGAGCAAATTTCATCAACATCTTCTAATTCGTTTATTTGAAATTAAGATTACTTTATTAATTTTCAGACGTCTTTGCCAATTGGAAATTGCCTAAACCAATTACATGAAAAGACGTCAAAATAACCTAAAACTTGTGTTATTTTAACGATAACATTTTTTTAACATTGATTTGGATGGGTGGAGAAGGAGAGGGAGGCCAAAGAAAAGATGGATGGATTGTGTGAAGAGTGATATGAAATAAAAGGAAGTTAGTGATAGCATGACGGGTGACAGGATATAATGTCGAAAGGAAGGAAAAAACGTGTTGCGCTGACTCCTAAATAATACGGGACAAGTGCAGGAAGATGATGATGATTTTTTAAACATTAACTTGTTAATTCTATTTTAGTAGGTGATGTATTGTTAACGTGACTAAGGTGTACATCATACATTAGCGGTGTAGCCAGTTCACACCCAGGAGCTAATGTATACATACGTCAACTTTTCAGAGTAATAACACGACGTACACACGCACACTAACTTCTACCGAATTGTACTTAAAATAAGGTTCATTGTGGCTTGTTTAAAGTCTTGGCTGGAACAGATAACCCGCAGACGTACTCTACACGCAAGTATTCATCATCCTGTAACTGGGTGTCGCGCTTACAGCTCTAGATTACTATGTGAAATTCACAAACGTCCCAGCGAAATATTTAATGTCAGCGTTTTTGTGGAATGACGTACGAATCACTAGACGTGTATGAATAGGCATTGCTATTTGGCAATTAATAAAGTTTATCTTAATGAAACGTTAATGCTTGCTTAATTATTGTTTTTATGGCGGACATTTAGAAAGGTTGAATATCTCGATATAGGAAATATTTTGCTGACCTACATTAGTAAATACGCTACTTTCAATTATATCAGTAACATATACATAATATAAAGGAAATATTTAATACCTATATACTTACCTCCAACTATTTTATACTTAGTACACATAAGTTATTTAACACTATTCATACTTTTAGGATTTTGTAGAAAATATCAGCATAACTGGTAAATAAAAACAGTTACCTATTATCTCGGGTTTCATTATAATTATTTGATGTTTTTTTCCATCTGAAAAAATAAAAAAGGACGGACCGGGTTTTGGGGTTCAGGGATCCTCTGGTTTCTTTTTTTCTTGTGAGATCAAAAGAAAAAAAAATAACTTGACAAGACCGCACCAACCATCTTTATCTAAGCAAAGTACGTACTTCAAATTACCTCAACAAAAATACTACATTCAAAACGCTATAAATACACAGTATTACATTCAACAAGATTTAAGATTAAATTGAAACAATATAATTATAATAATATAATAATAATATTCCACAACTATCACACAACGCCGTCTAGTCCCAAGCTAAGCAGAGCTTGTGTTATGGGTACTAGACAACTGATAAACATACTTAAATATTTCTAAATACATACAAATTATAGATAAATTACACCCAGACACAGAACAAATGATCATGCTCATCACATAAACATTTGTCCTGGGTGGGAATCGAACCCACGACCTCCGGCATAGCAGTCAGGGCCACTAACCACTAGACCAACAGGCCTGTAAATTAGTTCTCGCCATGACGTTGGCCGCAGACCCGCGCAAACAAGGCGGTCTGAACTGCAAAGACTCACCAGTCGGCGCTCCACTGCGTCACACCAACTCTCCGCTGCGCCACACCGCCACTCCACCTCCCTAATAAGTTAATCTCGGTGACCCTCCTCTGTTTAATGAAATAATTTTACTTGTGAATCTTATTCGAGACACCCTAATCAAAACTGCGCAGTCTTCATGAAAAATAGCAGCTTCTCTGAAATTTTTTGAGTGATTTAAGTTTATTTTAGGTTTAATGCACTCTACCATATTAGTAAAATATTACAAATATGACAGTAACTTTGTCTTTTATGCTTTCACAATTCAACTGCAGAACCGATTTTAATGAAGGTACGGAGTAAACCGTAATGGAGTTCCTTGTGAAATAATATAATAATAATATTCCACAACTATCACACAACGCCGTCTAGTCTCAAGCTAAGCAGAGCTTGTGTTATGAGTACTAGACAACTGATAAACATACATATATATTTCTAGATACATACTTAATAGATAAATTACTCCCAGACACAGAACAAAAGTTTGTGCTCATCACACAAAACATTTGTCCTGGGTGGGAATCGAACCCACGAGCTCCGGCGTAGCAGTCAGGGCCACTAACCACTAGACCAACAGGTCAATCAGAAAGGACATAGACTATTTTTTTCTGGCTTCGGATTCGCGGCCGCTATAACCGACATTCGCGGACGAAGTCGTTGACAACAGCTAGTAGTGAACTACATATGTATAGTCCAGGTATGGCATCTATTGGCCGAAATAATGATTATACTAGGTATCTGATGCTAAAACATAATGGTTAATCTTATCCTTCTTCTACTTGTACTACCATTTTTCCCTTATATCTACCTATACGGAGAAAAGGTATAATTTGGAAAAGTATTTTTACTTTTTCATTAACTTGATTTTGCCACGCTAAACTAAATAAAAATGTCCTATTCCATGCTCTACCTGTGTATCAATTTCCTTTCAGTCGTTTGAGCTTGAAGGAGAAACAAACACACATACATTTATACAAACTTTTAAAAATAAAATATAAGTGTGATTAAAACGGATAACTAACTTTTGAATCCTTTAAACTAAATAGAATGTAGCTGACGATCCGATTTAATTACACGATAATATTTGAGCTCTAGCTCAGAAACCCTACCCCGCTCTTAACACGACCTGAATTGAACTGTAAAAAGGGATGGAGCTATACAGTCTATATAGCTTCATCCCTTTTTCTCGCTCGCACGCTTGTCATTCTAACCCGTCATGGTAAAACCCCTGATATCTCTTCGTTTTACATTTTGAATTCATTAACGCCGAGTAATTTCAGAGTTTCTCAACATGTTTATCAGTTAGTAGCATCGTTGTTTAGGCACGTTTTGTTGTATTTGATGACTACATTAACAGTCAGCCAATATGTACCTCCACTCTAGTAATGAACTCGGTTTATGACGCGTACCGTTCATATCGGGACTAATGACATCAGCTAAACTGATCAAATTAATACGATAATACGTATATGCTTAATTGAAATATAATCTTCGTTTATATGAGTACCTGAGGCACACTTGTTTATTAATTCGTTTAGACGTACAGTTAAATGAATATTATAAGGTGTCACGAGAATTGCGGCTTGCTTGCCTCGAACTCTACAGCTACTGTATCTATCTATGAATTGTGGTCTCTTTTTTTTGGTAGGAAAATCATCTAATGACACCGGGGTCTTGGGCGGGAGATAGTGTCAGAGTTTTACTAACTTAAACCCTATTCTTGTTCGTTATTTGCCATTATTCCAGGGCCCCGGAAATCTCTTCCGCATCGCCCACGACCCCAGTAGGCTTCGAACGGCTCCTACGGTTGCTGACAACTCTCTGAGGCGCGAGTCGAACACATGCGCCGTCGACAACTTGGGCTTGATCCGAACAGTTACCGGACGACCATGGTAGCGCAAGTCCATGAATTTGATGCTGCTGAGATACAGGAGTTCCAAACAATAACACTGTGACACTGAAGTGGATAAAAGAATGAAGTGGATAAAAGAACAAAGCGGCTTACAGGGCTACGACGCAGCTGATTAGAGCAGAGAGCCTCAAAGAGATGTCAGCAAATCCGTAGAAGGCCCCTGGGTCCTGAGACCTAAGACAAAGAAGGGACATAGGAGTGGGTTTTAGTCAGTAAACATCTGATACACACTCTCGCCCCACCCTTTTTTTTTGCCGACGGTGAAAATCATCTTATGACAAAACCCGCTCTTGGGTGGAGCGGGAGATAGTGTCTGACTCTTACTGACTAAAAACCCCGCGCCGTTCCTTCTAGCCTTCATACCGGGCCCTAGTTTCCTTTCGGATAACCCCGAACCCGGTAGGCTTCGACCCAGCTGGGCCCCTCCTGTTGCTGACAACTCCTTAAGGCGCGCGGGAACAGTGCGCGCCTTCGACGTCTTGGCTCGGTCCGGACAGTTACCGGACGATCGGACAGCGAGCTACCCATGGCTCGCTGTCCACGAGTCCACGTCTATGGTGGCTGGAAATCGGGATTGGAATCCCAGCGGCGGCGGCGGCGAGGGCGCCATTACCTAAAGCGGTCGGCCTCCTCCTTTGCTAGCATTACTGCTTCGCAGAAGGAGGCGACCGCCTGCCACTCCTCGTCGCTGCCCCACCCTAGACTGGGAGAAGTCATTGGATAATTTCCCATATAAAAAATAGCAGCATCAAATTGGAGATTTTCATTTGTTTCGCATCGACTAGATTGGATTTAGAGCTTATTTCACGCATTGTCACGCGACGAAATCGGTACCCCTTCATATGGATTTCATCACAATGATATTATAAAGGCGAAATTTTGTGAAAGAGTGTGGTTAGTGTTTTACTTTTACACTTGAACGGCTAAACGGATTTGGATATAATTTGCCTGCCATGCCCTGCAATAGTACCTACATAGGATAATTTTTATTCTGGGAGTATATTCCCTTGGGACAATATTCTACTTTAACGCTAGAGAACGTGTAAAACATTTTGGGAGTACATTCATTACGTGTACAGCTACAAAATAGTCTGTGCTTTGTGTTAACTACAGCCTAGCGGTATTTAAGTCAAGAGTAAATAGGTTACTTCTAGGTTAATAGGTTGCATCCTCGGCCATATCGTCGCTTATCATCAGGTGAGATATATGTATACATGAAAGGGGAAACTGACTGACTGAGATATCAACGCACAGCCGAAACTACTGCGACTAAAAACCAGAAATTTTGCTCAAGGTTTCCTTTTATAACATAGGTTTGCACTGAGACAGGATTTATTTCCAAAATTCACCCCTTAAGGGGATGCGGGCTCGCGGACGGCGAGCCATGGGTAGCTCGCTGTCCAACCGTCCGGTAACTGTCCGGACCAAGCCCAAGACGTCGACGACGCGCTCTGTTTCCGCGCTCCTCAAGGAGTTGTCAGCAACAGGAGGGGCCCAGCTGGGTCGAAGCTTACTGGGGCCAGGGTTGTCCAAAAGAAATCTCGAGTCTTGGTTTGAAGGCTAGAAGGAGTGGGGTGGGTTTTTAGTCAGTAAGAATCTGACACTATCTCCCGCTCCACCCAAGTGTGGGGGTTTCATACGATGATTTTTGCCCAATGTAAAAAATAACCCTAATAAGGGGATAAAACGGGGATCTACGGTTATTATGGAGAAACCTACTATCACACGAGCGAAGCCGCTGGCTAATAACTAGTCAATAATAAAAAAGAAGCCGCTAGCAGCAACTAGTTACTGATAAACATAAAAGTACATCATCTATATTACACAACCTAACAAGTAACCATTCAAAATAATATTTTTCCATTTTCAACCAAAAAGGTGTATTCAAAGAAATTGCGGCCCTAAGAAGGGATTTGCAAAAATGAGTAAGTAATTCTTTTTCAGCAACATAAGTACATATATATGTAGATTGTAGATATATAACTACTGACCCAAATATTCAGATGGGGATTTTCCTCTCTGTTACTTTATAGAGGGTGCTCTGTAATGAGTGCTGGAGAGGCGAGGGGAGGGGAGGACTTAATTACATGTCAGTCAGAAATCTGATGCGCTCTTTGCGTGCACCGACAATTTAGTTATATTTGAGCGACTGCAAGTCTGAAACGCAATTATTTTAGCACTAACTACAAACTAACTTACTCACTCAATTTTGACATCGCTTCTAAATTATTTATATTCACTGCAATCTTGTTAATTGTAACAAGCAGCCTTGGGTTCAGAAGTGTATTAAAGTATTTTAATTAAAGTCTCAAAAATGAAGTTAAAGTTTTTTCACTTCGCCGAAAATACCTAAGACATGATTTTATACTTCGGTTATTATTTTTACAAACTTCATTTGATTACCCTTTTAGAAGTAGCTCTTGTATTTTGAGTAGTAGCCTGTCCTAATTGGGTGCCGAATAACTGAATTACCTAACATTTAACTGTAGTGGAATATAATTTGACGTGTTCGGGCTACGTGCTACGGGTTACTGCTACGCCGTAGCGTTTCGTAGCAGTGCGACAGTGACAAACGTTTTGCGAAAAGAGCCCTTCGTTGAGAATTCACTAATGACGTACTTGTAGCTGTTAGCGTCGGGCCCTTTGAAAGTAATAATTACTTAGTCGTCTTCGTTTCTCTTTTCACAACTCGTAGGCGTTCGCCGACGGAAATGTCGAACGTGTCCGGAGTCGTGTTTTAGATATTTGTGACGTCGTGACACGGATTTTATGCACACAGACCTGCCAGTTTAATTGGTGTTTAATTTTTGATATTATTGTAATGTCGTTTGAATGAAAGAATAATCGAATATTTCTTTAAAAAATATTTTTATTCTTAGCACATCCTTGACAAATGGTTACTTAATCATAACTAGAGGTCTTCCCTAGAGATAGAGTGACCTATTTGTAACAATTAAGCAACTAAGATTTTTCTTTTATTTTCCAGAATTTGTTGCTCAATATAATTTTCTCTGAAACTCTACGCGAAACTCTTTTTAAATTGGTCAAATATCGGATTATTTCCTAGAATTTGAAGCTTGTCTGAGACAAAAAAAAACGCGTCTTTTTTTTCAAAATTGACGAGCCATTTTAATTATTATATACCTTATTGTACTTGCAGAAAGAAAAGCTTATTTCTATACTATACAATGAGCGAGCTTATCGCATTTCGCGATCTCTTGCAGTTCTTCTTTATATCAAAATCGACCCCAAAAATGTTTTGAATATTTTTCGCTACTCCTCATAGTTTCCTAGCAAAACACGTCCACTTTAAAAAATCATCCTGTATCCACTATATATTATTACCGTAGTAGTTCTTCCTTTGTAAGTGGGTGTGTGTTATCTGCGTAGGTTAATTACAGCTTACGCTTTCGAGAATTTGATGAATATTCAGCGCCGAGCTAACACCTTGCCAGACTAAGCATAGTTCGCATGATCGCTTTACAACTCTTAGCCTAGAATAAACAGTAAATACTAATAGCTAGCGAAATATTATTATAGAACTTATAACTAACCTAGCTCAAGCCTAGAATAACCGGTAGATAAATATAGCTACTTATTGAAATATTAATATACAACTAACCTAACGTAAGGGTGTTTAATATCGTGCGGATTTCTTCACGCATGCGGGACTGAATTACTCACGCGAGACGTGTTTTTTCGCCTTATGAAATTTTCCGCACGCGTGATGTGCATGATATTCAAAACACCCTAAGCCTAGAAATAAATAGTAAATACATAAGAGTCTCGGTAGTCCGGACACCCGTTACTTTGGTGCACGCTGTAATCCGGACAGGCGAGAGAATCGCGCGGGTACGTTTGTGGGGAAGCGATAAGTGTAGGTCACAACGTGTCAATATTCAATCATTTGCTCTGACTCGACTGTCTTTTATTTATCACTTGCAGTGTTTGCGCGTTTGCTGACAAAATTGTTCCGCCGCGTCAACTTCTATACATGTCAATAATAAATGAAACCCAAGTTTGAAATGTTTTTTATAACATAAGCATTGGCCGTTGGGGCTGAAAGGTTCTGGAGTGGCGACTGCGTACTGGAAGACGCAGCGTCGGAAGGCCTACAAGGTGGACCGATGACCTGGTGAAGGTTGCGGGTTGCAAATTTTATTAAGATTCTAAATGATGACAACTTTTTCCAAAAACTTTTAAGGGTTTAAAAAAACACTGATGATTACTGATTGGTTTAAAAAAACAGCTATTTCCTGGAGCAAGTTTTGTGAAATTTTCGAGTAAATTTTGGAATTACCGAATACTAACAGAGTTTCCAGGCGTTATCTCTCTTTTTTTGCGTTGCTTTTTCGTCAAACATCGCGTTGGATTGCATTAAATGAAGTAACAAGCTTTTAAATTATTTTCGATGTTTACGATAAGCGAGTGGAGAAGGACCCTCTTAAGTGTCGTTACTGGAAAACCTTACTTGACATTTACCGTCCAGCGCTTGCTATACTGAATAACTGATTAGTACTGGGTGCTATTAGAAATATCTTAATCTTTATCAATAATAATAAAATAAAAACTTTCTATTAAGCAGCACGTAGACATTTAAGTTTTATCACACTGATATTAAAATAAAAATAAAAAAGTCTTATTCTTTTATTTTTCTTTTTTTTTCCTCTTTTCTTTCTTTTTTTGTTTCTTCCTTTTTTTTATTTTTCTTATTAAGTATCTTCTTTCCTTTCTTATTTTTTTTCGCACGGGCAATAAATATAGCCTATGTTACTCAAGGTGAATGTAACTTTCCAATGGTGAAAACATTTTTGAAATCAGCACATACACACAAAAATACATTTATAATTTTAGTGTAGATAAAGCCTCATTCCTTCAAAGAAGAGGGGAGAGGTTTTTTAACCGACTTCTAAAAAAGGAGGAGGTTCTCAATTCGAATGTTTGTATGTTTTTTTTTATGTTTGTTCGCGCATAACTTCGTCGCTTGCCAACCGATTTGAAAAATTATTTTTTTGATGGAAAGGTTATACTTCCCAAATGGTCCCGTAGTCACCAAGTTGGGATCTGATGATGGAATCTTGGCAAAATAGAGGGAACTCCTCAAATTCAATTCAATTTTTTAGTGAAGTCGGGTATTTTTTTTACTTTTTTAAGTTGGGCAATCATACCGACTTTTATACCGTTCTAGGACCATGGTTAGGATAAGTTTGCAAATATCTCACGGTGAAACCGTTGGCACATCTATTTAAATTCTTCATAATTTTTGTGTAATTCAGTTCGATTTATTTTTAGCGACATTTATGTTGCCACGTAGAAACTAAAAATTCAAAAACTTGCATCGTCGTGTTGAAGTTCTTCACGCAATTAGAACATATACAACTGCCCGAATACAACTATCGGGCAGTTGCCTGGACCAGATACAGAACCCGTCTGGTCGGAGGATCCACCCAAATGCAGATGATTGTGGTACTTTACGGCCTATTCCGCATTCCTCAAAATGTTTGTAAAAGACATCTAATCTTTTTACGAAATAATCTGATTATGAAATACTGAGAGAAAGCTACGGGTTCGCATTTCTGCAGGAATGAAACCTAAAGGGTATCAACAAAAATAATTTCAGTCAATGAATTTATTCCCCGTCACAATTTGTAAAACTCAGTCCCAACAAATTTTAATGCGATTTTAAAATTAATTGTTCAGTTTTCGTAATGCATTCCATTTTGTGGCTGAAAATCACGTTCATTACTATTATTCAAACGGCCACTGCAGAGCATAAAATAAATATTATGGAGAGTGGGATATTCTATCGAGATATTTGAATTATAATAAAAATATGAGACTATTAGATTTATATTTAATCTTGAGAGTGGAATGAATAATTTTTGTACAAACATTTGCTTTGGTGCTTATGATATGTTAGTGTTACTCTAATTAAAATTTTATGAGAGATGCTTTGATTTAATAATGTTCTGTACGACTAGATTTTATTCGTGGCTGCGCTTCCGTGGCCTATCCTTCAAGCATTTTTGTCATATCAAAGCAGCCAAAGGTTTGCAAAGATAGCCTTCAAAAGTTGGCCAATGGTTTACGACGATAGCTTTCAAAAGTAGCCAACTGCTCTCGACAATCTATGCTAATATTATAAAGAGGTAAAACTTGTAAGTTTGTATGTAGGGGGTAATTTCTGGAAGTATTGGTCCGATTGCTAAAATTCTTTCACATAGAAAGCTGCTTTATTCCTGAGTGACATAGGCTATATTTTATATACCTACGCGAACGAAGCTGCGGGTAAAAGCTAGTCATCTAATAAAAGTAGTAAATGGATTACCTAGCCAATGGAATACAATTGGCATTCGGCGATCAGCTAACACAAGACAGTAATCAATGTCTCTCGAAAATGGCTAACAAAAGTAGCCCATAGCTTTCAACGATCAACAAAAGTAACAGCGATGATCGATTTCAAAACAAATGACTGCTAACAAAACTGGCCAATCAAAATTATCATCATTTCAGCCGATACACGTCCACTGTTGGACATAGGCCTCTTCCAAGCGTCGCCACAACGAACGTTCCTGTGCGTCTCGCATACATCGGTTTCCCGCAACCTTCTCCAGGTCATCAGTCCAACTGACCAACGGCTCTTGATTATAGCTAACAAAAGCAGACCATGACTCATTTGACATGACCTTATTTAAACCTAAAACAGAACCTACATCATACAATTACCGCATTACCTATTAATATCATTAACATATATAAATTAACACCGATTCACAATTAACATGGGTAAAACACAGATTGATTAACTGAGTAACATTTTATAATTAATAATATTACCAACATCTGACTGACGGATAGCCGTCAGTTGCGACATAAAGTAAAGCCGTCAGTTGCGACATAAAGTAATATTGGAAACAATTTCATGCAAATTGACGACCTGAAGATATTTAACAACCGTTTTGCGAGGTGAATGTATAATGGAGGGCGACTTAGTATAATTTTTACTGTGACGGACGCTTCAAATGTTAATCTGTTCCCCTTACCTTGTCTCCAGGTAGAAGTGGTGGGTCCTACAAAAACTGAAGAGCTTTGGGCATTTGAAGAACCAAAATCAAGGATTTATACCAAAACGCTGAATCATACTCTAATTAATTTATGAGAATTTCTAAATGAAAACGGAAAAATACCAAAACAAAATCCAGTTACGACTTAATTCTTTAGACGTGGGTGAAATGAATTGAATAACATTCTACACCCACGTGAATTCAAATGCAAAAATCTTAACAAACATTTTCATTTACCTCAAGATTGGTATTTCAAATAAAAACGCGGTTCTCGTTCTTCTAGAGAGACGACGCACAACGTGTTATTTTTACAAAGCGGCTTTCAATTTAGCGGTGCTAGGACGACTTGAATCGATATGAAAAAAAAATTGATATTCGTAGAACAACCGCGGGAATCTGAGCAAGCGATCACAAAATCCCGACGGGCTGTTCGGAATTCAAATAAGTAAGAAAATATCTGTGGTGTCTTGATATTTGCTCGTCAAACAGATCGCAGCGCCTACGTTTCGCGCCATCTGATTGGCCAAATCACGACTAGTACGCATGTCTTAGCTTTTTTGTAACTTTCTAGGCGATTGCGATGCCATTCGTTTTTAGGGTTTCGTATCCAAAGGGTAAAAAGGACTCTATTGCTATCACTCCACTGTCTGTCAATCTGTCACCAGACTATTTCATGAGCCATGATAACTATAAAGTTGACATTTTTACAAATAGTACTGTTGCCGCTATAACAGCAAATATAAAAACAGAATAAAATAAATTGTGCTAAAAAAGACGTATATCTCTATAGATAATGGTACGGAACTTTTCATAAGTGACTCCAACTTTCACTTGGCTGGATTTTATAAATAATGGCAAACTTATTAAATTACAAAAAACATTTGAAAATGTTTTGGTATTTTGAAATCTGTTAACATTTTCAACGGAATATCCCATATATATCATGTTCTAGATAGTAAAAAGGTTTCTATCACACAATATAAAAAAAAAATATCAATGAAGGCTACGATAGATATTAAATTAACCTCAATCACCGGCAAATACCAAAGGTACGAGTAACAGACCCAATTGATTTATTATGCACTTGTTTACGATTGGAACAAATGTCCTTCGTAATGGTTGGCGCAGGGGGGTAATAAAAATACGTGGAGTGGCCTCTTAACGGGAGAGCTATTATCTACCGATAGAGATGTCATGGAGACCATTTAACGGAGGTGGAGCTTGACCGGCTCAACGGTGACGGGGTGGTAGAAATAATAATGACAAGCTTTTAATGAAAATATGGTATAGGCAATGTGTAGAATACCTGGGGCGTCTAGGCAATATATGAAATACTAGCTTTGCCCGCGCGGCTTCGCTCCCGCTCTTCCCTACTCCACCCTACTATACCCAACTCTACCCTACACTACCCTAATTATTTTTTCCATAAGAACCTTCTCCTCACAATAACAATCACAACAAAAAAAAAATCAGCCAAATCGGTCAAGCCGTTTTCATGCCAAGTCGTGACAACGGAAAACGGGGGTCATTTTTATATATATAGATTATGAATATGGAAGTACTAAGGCGGGAGTTCCGCTCCGCTTCCACCTTAGCCTTTTTGCTTGTTTTTTTTTATCCCCGAAAATAAGAGCCTTACTTGTTTAAAAACACCGCGGACAGAAAGAGGACCTACAGTTCTATTCTATTTCATTCTATTAAGTAATGGTGGCCCTGTGGTCACTACCCCGTCTTTCGAGTAGTAAGTAGTACTTTGGTAATTTATTTCAGCAACACTGTTCTCAAAACGGTGAAGGACTACATTGTAAGGAAACGGTAATATCTTAGAACCAAAAATTTTAAGACATTTTTCTTCCACCTAACTTGCATCGTGTCCTTATAGTGTAATATAACCCTTTGTCTAACTTAAAGAGGCCCAAGCAATGTCAATGTAATAAGGCTCATTATGTTACCATATTCATTACGAACTTATTAATGATTATAATGGCATATATACGTTACAATTTTATTCTTGTTTCATAACACGGTCGATTTCAGAGGAAGTTGATAATCTACAATCGTTAACGCTAGTAGAAAACTTCAAATGTATGGGAATGACATCATCTCAACGTTAAGTCACGGGGTCAGAACAAAGGAATCGGAGGCGTTACCAACTATAGAAAGAGATTCGAAATGATCGGTCGTAACTTGGCTAGGGCAACAGTTCTTGCAAGTAGTCGAATCGAATCCTAGAACCAAAAATACGAAGACATGTGACATCCACCTACCCGCAATGGACCCGCGTGGTGGATTACGGCCCATTCCCTCTACTAGAGAGGAGGCCTGAGTCTCAGCTGTGGGAACATTAAAAAGGCTGAAGATGAGTCGAATCGAAAACTAAAAAAGTCACGATGTCATTTATTACGGGATTCCGCATTCCGCAAACGGAGGCATAGTCCTGCTACAACCCTATCCGTCATTATGCTCTGCAAGCTACAATACGGCGGTTGTCTATTTACTGCGTGGGTTAACGGGTTCAAAGCGAGTCTCTTGGGGCCTGGGACGAGCACTGTACATACACGACGTAGAGGCTTTAATTGGTGCGCCCCAACGACCACGCCTCTCTACGGTACGCTCCGAACTACTCGGCAAATTGATTGTAATCTAACCAAGGGCAAAGCCAATGAAACTGTTCGATTAGGGATTGCCTACTACTGTCTTTGTTAGAGCTATAAACGGCGGTGGCTTCAATTAGACACGTTTAATATCGTACGTGCCTTTATTTGCTCTATAGATGATATTTCGGTAACTTTTGCTGATAATTTCACTTTATTATTACCTCTATAGACGATATTTCGGTAACTTTTGCTGATACTTTCATTTTAAGTAACTTAGTATACGCACATATACAGAACTTACTTTGTCTACTATTAGGATAGCTATTTTCTAAACATTATTCAGTGTACTTAAGTATTATGCATAATCATTTAATAACTTCATCATCATCTCATCATCTTCCTGCCCTTGTCCCGTTTTATTTGAGGTCGGCGCAACACGTTTTTTTCTTCCATTCTGTCTTATCACTCGTCACGCTATCACTAACTCCCTTTTCTTTCTTATCACTTCTCACACAATCCATCCATCTTTTCTTTGGCCTCCCTCTCCCCCTCCATCCATCCACATGTAAACTCATCACATTTTTAGCAACATGCGTTTCATCCCTCCTTTTCACATGACCATACCAAGACAAACGATGCCTTTTCAACTTCACATAACTACTACTTCATTTAACTTAATACTAGTAATAAATTTAATACTTAATTTTCTAATTGGGGTGTACACAACCCTGTGCGCTATTCTAGTTAAATGTTGACTGGCAGGTGGTATCCCATTTCAAAATGACTATCATTTTGATGGTCGTAGTAATAATATATACCATTTGTGATCGATACCCTTGGGTCATAGAGTCCGAATGCACATCATCTTTTCAAACATAATTCCTACCAACCTAACATAAGATCAACACTTTGCCTTTATGACCAGAGAGTTATCTCGTTCTTTGCCCAAAGAATTAGCAATGCGGGCCACTGTATTATTACTACCAGTCTCCTGGATACGATCCTGTAGTACTCAAATGAGAGCGATATGGAGGAGTATATCGACGCCTCAGGATATATTTATCACATATACATATGTACTTACCAAGTTACAAATATCACACACGTTTGTATCTATATTATATTATTTCCAAGAATACATATTATATTTGAATCAGATACATTTGAATGGAAAATAACCTACAGGTACATATATTTTTGTTTCATTGAAAACGCCTCCGCATTGCCAGTAATCCCGTAGGTATGCATTTCGTTCGCTACTGGAATTAAATACAAACAATACTCTTTTTTTTTGTAGTTATTGGAATTTTGTCAAAATCAAACAGACTGTCTGACCTACCTGCCAACATTGTTTACGGTGACATTACATACATACATAGGTTCCTACTATTTCCCTTGGGATCCATGATGTTGTTCCTTTCTCCATTCATTTATTTCCACAGGTAATCTTTATTAGAATATTATTAGCTAATATCTTTTTGGTAGGAAGTGATGAAATAACTTTTCCCACTCTGAGAGAGTGTCAGACTTTTACTGACTAATACCGAACCAAGTTCCTTCATTTACTCATTGCGTTCAATGGCCACGGTGACTCTTTGGAACATTTCCGCAGCCCTGGCAGGCATTGGCTCTAATAGAACCCTACAATTTTGCTAACATCTCCTTGAGGCGCGCGTAGAACACTACACACCGTCTTTGTTGCTGGGTTCGGTCCTTACTTGTCGGCCAGACGACGAGTTACCCAATGCTTGTAATCTGCAAGCCCGCGTCTATGGTGGACTAGAATCGCTCTACGACTCCTAACGACAGAGACGCCCAAGGCGTTTCCTGCGGTGGGGGCTGGGGCCTGAGGATGTCTTCTGCACATTACTGCTTCTCAGAAGATTACTGCTTCCTATTCCCTCTCGCCCCGTACTGGCCTGAAGCAGGGCCGGATATAAGAAGTTGTCTCTACCGTTTGACTTCACGTGGACACCGTGGTGCTCCATCAAAGCCGAGCAGACTTCCATTCCACCGTATGGCTCCACCGTGTCCTCCGGGAGTTACACACAGTGGTGACACCCTTTTTTCCGCTTCCAAACACTTTAGGGAATTCTTCTTTTGTTTTTCGTGTCGATTTCTCAAACTAGATTTCAAGGAATTAATACTAGCAACCTAAAAATTGGAATTTGGTTTATAAAGTACCATCAAAGTTCACTAGGATCTATTTGTATAACCTGTCAGTAAAACTAAGTTCTCCAACAACCCTGGGTAAATGTTCACCTGACGGCACTGAAAATATTGTTACAATCTGTTCGAGCTGAAATTGTAATATTGTTTGTAAAGTGCGAGTCGGAGTCGCGCACTGAGGGTTCCGTAAAAACTAACTTGCGTAAATAGTTCAATTCCCGAATTAAGTCTAGTAGATTTTGCCGAAACCAAAAAAAAAATTGTGGCGTAACTACAAATTTTCTGTTTGCAGATTTATTCCTTTACTTGTGCTGTAAGACCTTGCTTCATGCCAATTTTCAGGGTTCTAAGTCAACGGAAAGTACCTTCTGTATGGTCGAAATATACGTTTTTTTGTGACATAAACGGCCATATCTTTTCTTTGGTTAACTTAGAAGTTGGAATTTTTCACTGCCTTAAGGGCTGAGTTTATGGCTTTAATTTCAACTGGATACCTCGACGTGTCCGAGATAAAGGGTCTTGACAGACAGGCAGATGGACAAAAAAGTGATCTAGGGGTTTCGTTTTCTCCTTTTGATGTACGGAACTCTACAAACTACGAGATTATTGTAAAAAAATATACGATTGGTTTGAGATTTTTCCAGTTGTAAACAAACATCTTATTAGGTATCTTACAAATATTTACACAACACATATAGTCGATATCTTGAAAACGCACTTTTTTTTTCTAGTTCATGTGGTTTACCTTTAAGGTGGTGCATCACGACTCACATTTTCACTGTTTTTCATACAACCGCTCATAACTGATTATGACGTTATTACACACTTTTCATTAGATATTTTAGAAACACAGTATCTTGTGGATATTATCTAGGTTTCTAAAGAAACAAATTTTTAAATTTGTGTAAAACTAATCCAGTAAAAACCTCTGAAAATGTCCTATTTTGTATGAACTTTGACACTTCATAATTTGCCTAAAAATTAAAAAAGTCAAAAAAGTAATCCTCTAGAGACCTTGCAAATTTTATTAAGATTCTAAACGATGACAACTTTTTCCAAAAACTTTTAAAAGTTAAAAAAAAAACAGCTATTTCCTGGAGCAAGTTTTGTGAAATTTTCGAGTAAATCTCGGAATTACCGAATACTAACAGAGTTTCCAGGCGTTATCTCTCTTTTTTTGCGTTGCCTTTTCGTCAAACATCGCGTTGGATTGCATTAAATGAAGTAACAAGCTTTTAAACCATTTTCGATGTTTACGATAAGCGAGTGGAGAAGGACCCTCTTAAGTAATTGTTGCACTTTTTGAAGCTGAAAGATGGATTTTTTTTTTCAAGTTGTTGTGTAAACAATTGTTGGTAAACCAAATTAATAAACACATGTAGTAGGGGACGTTGTTTTGTGTCTGCTTTAAAGAAGAAACTCATCTATTTACGTATTAACGGATTTAATACTCTATTACAGGTAGTATTAGGCAGTTCATTCGCTTACTTAAAAATAATAATAAATAATATATAATCACAGTATTCAATACTATTAATACCACGAGATTAAACAAGAGTTACTTAAGGTGACAATTACAGGCCCAAATGTGGACAGGTCTGTGACAGTAGGTAATTACCCAAGATACTCGTAAGATTTAAATAACCACTCCTATATGATTCTGCCGTTATTACACGTCTTTTTCTAGAAATTTATATATTATCTAGGTTTCTTGATTCATTGAAATCATTTTATTAATTTGTGTAAAACTAATCCAGTAAACGCCTCTCAAATATTCTACTTTTGACTTGACCTTTTTCCTTTCATATAGTACTCATAAACTAAAAATGTAAAATAAAAATATCCAAAGAAACTTCGCACTAATCGAGATTATGAATGACGATTTTTTTTTCCAAAATATTTTATTTAGGAAGTACTTATTCCCTGAAAAAAGTTTTATGAAATATTCGAGTGAATGACGGAATTACCGAATACCAAAAGAGCATTCAGTTGAAAGATGAACTAACAAGCTTTTAAACCATGCCAAGGCTTTTTTTCTGTTCGAAAATCATCCAATGACATGCCCTGCACTTGCGCGGAGCGGGCGATAGCTGACTAAAAACCCACCCCGTTCCTTCGTGCCTTCATACCGGTGCTGGGCTGCCTTTCGGAGATACCCCTGGCCCCAGTAGGCAACCATGCCCAGGCTGACAAAAAACGGGTCCGTAAGGGTCCTCTTAAGTATAGCGCTGTACTTATGCACTATAACTATACAAACCGTCAGAATTAGGTGGATTTAGAAGCAATCATTCGACTTAGTTCAATAAAGTGGAATGTCCCATTCTCGCTTATACCATTTGGCACCTTTACACTAAAAACAAAATAATCTTAAAAAAAATTGAGTTCAGCGCCACCTAGTAAGTATCTGACCACGCTCGGGCCCGCACCTTTCACCTTAAACAAAACCTCTTTCATCCGATTGAGTAAGATCTTTTAAACGCAGCATGCCTTCTGCTCCTACAGAATTTCCGTTTATACTTTCTTCTTGTATGAAAAACTTTCAGTTTATCATTGTTCGTCAAGTCGACAATGTTCAGCCATTTCTGGTCTAAATCTTCTGGTGGTTTGTCGTTCACCAGTATGATGGGTAGTCGATGGTTTTCGACTTCTGTGCGTGTGTTTTTGTCTCCTTTCATGAGGGCTGTGGATATTTCTGTCCAGTCGTTAGTGGAGTCCTCTGGGCCTGAGTTTGTAGTTTCTTTGCCAGACACAACAGAGATCTCAACGTTGTTTTGTGTCAGCTCTGCAATGGCCACTTCACCGTCAGCGTCCTCAAACTCCGCCTGCCCCATCTCCAAGTCGAACAGGCGAAACTGAAATTACAAACAATTTAGGCAATTAAACAACCATTTTCTTACTATTTAAGATAGAGGTAGGCCTTATTACGAATTCCTGAGAGTAATTACGCTGTAAACGAATGCTACTGGTACTGATCCTTTAATTAATAGAGTAGAACGATGAAATTCTGAGTATTTCTCCGTAATTTCTGCTTTGATCACCTTGCCTGGCATTTAAAATATTAATATTACATTGTTATTATGACGAAGTAAGGTAGAAACGCTTCTAAAGATATAAGAGCCGCGGCCTGAGCCCAAAATAAGTATAGATACCTTTTCATTTGCGGATGTTTATAGAAGCAGAAATAATATTTGAACTCCACTGCACAAACCTCTCGAACATGTCAAATTAATTACCCATTGGAAAAGCCTCAAATAACTTTATGTAGATTGAGTACAAACAAAATTTACTGTAATATAATTTTAAATGCCAACCAGAACGCTGTATAAATTGTAATGAAAATTTACTACAGCTTTATATTTAGAGCTCAAGGAGTAACATTGTGGCGGTAATTGCTCACGAAGAAATTGTATTGTCGAACTGAAAGCAAACAAACATCGAGCAAGTTCGTTTGAGTCGTTAATTTACAACAGACATGTGTATGTTCAGTGTGTTGTGTATATTGGAGCAGTGGTGGCCGAGTGGTAACGGCTCCGACTTACGAGTTGTAGGTTGCGGGTTCAAACCCAGCCAGGCGCATTACTTTGTGTAATTTATTTCATCACCACTGCTCTCAAAACGATGAAGGAAATCATCGTGAGGAAACCGGCATGTCCTAGAACCAAAAATTCAAAGACATGTTACATTCACCAACCCGCACTGGGCCCGCGTGGTGAATTACGGCCCGTTCCCTCTCCTAGAGAGGAGGCCTGAGTCCCTGCAGTGGGAAGATTAAAAAAGCTGATGATGATGTCATGTGTATGTTAGCAGTATATTAATATAGGTATGTAAAAGCATATGAGTGTATATATGGTGCAAACTTCTTGATGCCAAGAATAATAATAAAATTTGGTGGGCGTGTAAGAGTGTTATCGTGAAACACATTGCGTGAAAAGCAGATACGACAGGAAAAGCATTATGAAGCTAAAAGTTTGTCTATAACTTCGTATTGACAACTAACGTTCTCACCCTGTATAAACATGTGCTCGCATGTCGGAAGCCACAAAGGCGTCGTAAAGCCGTAATGCGTACAAATCTCACGAGTATTTCTCCATTTACGAGATTTACTCGAACTACCAAAATACGCGAGTCGCCGCTAATGAATCTAAATCTTACTCGCATTCATTATTTATTGATTACGGTTCACCGGCGAATTGTTGCTTAAACGTTCGTAATTAAGGTGTAATGAGATTTATGCGGTTTCCGTTGTAGCTGAACACTCAGACCTATATCACACAGAAGTGTCTCTGAGTATAAATTGCGCTTTAGGCAACATTATCTGTCTAGGATCCTACTAATAATAAACTAAACATGGAAAAATGCTTTATTTTGTATCACCATAATATGAATCTATGGATAAACTGACTGACTGACATATCAACGTACAGCTAACAATACGGGGACTGGGAGCGTGAAATCTTATTCAAGATTTCCTTTTATGACGTAGGCGAGCTCTAAGAGAGGATTTTCTGAAATTCACTCTGTAAGGCGATGAAACGGGGATTCAAAGTTTTTATACATATACCTACTTTTAGACGTTTTTTTTTTGTGGTGGAGAAAATCATCTCCGCTCTTGGGAGCGGGAGATAGTGTCAGACTCTTACTGACTAAAAACCCACACCGTTCCTTCGTGTCTTCATACCGGAGTCGAGCTACCTTTCGGACTAACCCTGGCCCCAGTAGGCTTCAACCCTGCTGTTGCTGATCACTCCTTGAGGCGCGCGGAAACAGTGCGCGCCGTCGACGTCTTGGGCTCTGTCCGGACAGTTTCCGGACCGTCAGACAGAGAGCTACCCATAGCTCGCCGTCCGCAAGCCCACGTCTACGGTCTAATTTTAGACGTACAACGCCGCTGACAGAAGTTAGTATAATATAAAAGGAGAAACTGACTGACTGACACATCAACGCCCACCCGAAACTACTGGGACTAGGAGTGTGAAATTTTGCACAAGTTTTCCTTTTAAGACGTAGGCGAGCACTGGGAGAAATTTTTCTGAAATTCACCCCTAAGGGGATGACACGGGGGTTTAAAGTTTAAAGGTTGATTGGAGAAACCCTACTTTCACGTGGGTGAAGCTGCTGGCAGAAGAATCAAATTAATCCAGGGATTAATCTGTTGAGGCAAATTCAGAAAGTACGCACACAATTATGAAGGTATTGTTAAAGAAATTACTTGAATTTAAGTTGTTCAAATAAAATTGTAGTAATATAACTCGTGGGGATTTGCACTGTTTCTTCTTAATACAGGTTGTTTCATAGTCTAGCAAGGAGAACAGTACGACACCCACTTGATTGTCAGAAATATAATATTACCCACTTTGTGAAAAATTTAAGATATACTACAACCTGTTTTTTTATGTAAATAAAGATTATAATTATTACAAAAAAAAATGAAGGTAAACAGATAATTTTATTTTGCTTCCTCCTCTGATTTGGACCTTACACAATAACATGATACCATTAAAAATCATTGCCTCCAAAAATATTTACACATTACCTGAAACGCGGGCAAACATGGAGGTATAAAATGGTAACTCTCGTTAACATCAATGTTCAAAAATAAAACGAATATATACGACGAGCCCTCTAAACACGCTGCCATTCATGAAATCTAAACGATTTTTTATATAATCGGAGCTTCAGTAAACCGCTGTTACTGGCTACGACAGATGTCCTATAATACTTCTAAAATAATCAATAGAATCTCGCGTTCGTCCTAGGTATTGGTACCAATGCTTTGCATTAAATGGAAGAAATCTCTAAGGAGAAGAAAAATTGGCTCTTAGTGTCTAGAGTGCTGGTTTATCTCGAAGTGTTTGTGTCTGCGGTCAAAAACTTGTCATTTGAACTTTTAATTTAAAGGCCTTTAGAATTTAACTGAATCTTACTGAATTTCCATTCACCCCTCCCTCCACCTCCCTCCGCATATCTATGGGTTGTTTGTGATATGATAATCACATCACACGTTACTTGTTCACGCTCGAACAGCTGAACGGATTTGGATGAAACTTGGTACACGAGTAGACCAAGTCCTGGAATAGCACAAAGGATACTTTTTATCCTAGCAGTAGTTTTAACTTTCATGAAGGCGAAGCCAGCAGCATTTCATAAAACCGAAGCCACTAGCAGTAGTAAAATAAAACAAAACGAGTAGGTTTGTAAGGATAATCGGTAGCATAGTGTTTGTGAGATAAAAAAGCGTGAGATTACGGATAATGACCAAATGCACTACTGCAATGCGCTGTCCAGAAAACCGGGCCATGAAATAAATATTGCAATTTTTCACATAACTATATGTCTGAGTATAAAGCTCAGCACGAACTTTCAAAAAGATATTCAACAACCATTAACTGAGCAGGTCGTCGGTTACAAATGAGCGGAAACGATTAGTAGTGGTCAGTTTACAGGCTGGCACGACGCCAGCGTTATGATGATCCGTGCCTTACTGGTTACTGGGGATGTGATGGAGTTCATTTAGAAAATCGTAAGCGGAGGTGCAAAACTTGGCCTTTCAAAGATCATTAATATATTATTTTTTTAGAAAAAATTGTTGATCAAGGAGCAATTTCATCGCCAATTTAGTTTTTCTTGGCAATTTTGACATTTTGGGTCAATTAGTTCCAATTTTGACATTTTGATTCTAATTTTGACATTTTAATTTCAATTTGTAATATTTCTGTATTTGTCTCTGTCATCTTGAGCAACTTATTTTGTGCGCCATAAATAACAAAACATGTAGCCACCTCTTATTATTTATAAGACCTATAAACTGGGCCTCAAGTCTGCTATTACAATAGTGTCAGAATGGTCTATCATTGTTTTCGTAATGGTTGATTTTGACAAGTTTTGGTAATCTGCTAATATACTGACGTCATTATGACTTTCCTATGGTCAACCACTGACAATCCATTGAAAGAAATGGCATAGAATGGTAATATCGTACAAAATAACAAATCAATGTTTGACGTATGCGGCAATCTGCTAAAATTTTGAAAGTTCCTTTGATCATTGAACTACAATTAGAACATCATTGTGCAGTTATTGCTTTTAATTACATCGATATTTTCATTTTACCACAACTCTATTGCGTGACCATTGACCGATCAATGATCGATCATTATGAATTAACAGATTACGAACTGTTAGCAAAATGACAATGGGATCGTGTTGGAATGATGAATTTATAAAAATAGCAAACTTAGGCTCCAGTGCTCATGTTTTACAAAATAAATATCTTGTATTTTGTAAAGAAATAATAGCAAAAACTTGAAACATAGAGAGAGATCTTCAGTTAAGTTTTTTTTTAGATTTAGGATCACACTAACAGCTTTTCACTTCTACCAAACGATCTCTACAGTATGCGGTATAGGAAATCCGCACTGAAACGGAAGTACAGGCGAAGTTTCGTTACGACCGCACTGGTTATACCCGTGGCGTAGGGTAGTTGCTTGACGTGCCCCTCACGTCTATAATAAAGTTCCTTTAACCCAGTGATTTATTAGGAAATGTCTTATATCGGAACTGATTGTAGCCACTTTCTTAAGCCTCATGTAGCTCGTCCTTATGTCTTAATAAATCTTGCAGCTAAAGTAATATTTTATTAGATGAACGGTTACGTGTTTAGGCTTGATGATTCATTCGATGCTTTCCATCGATATTTGAATATTGACAGAAAAACTTGTTATCATGTGACCGATCATAATTTGATCCGGTGCAATTTGATACCCGAAGAATCGCCAAACTAAAGTGGCAGTGGGTAGGGCACATAGCTTGCAGAACAGATAGTTGATAGGGCCGAAAGGTTCTGAAGTAGCGATCGCGTATCGGAAGATGCAGCGTTGGATCGCCCAAGGTGGACCGATAACATGGAGAGGGTCGCGGGAATCCGATGGATATGAAACGCACAGGACCAGTCATTACGGCGACTGACAGTGGACGTCTTTTGGCTGAAATGATCAATTTGATAGCGTAGTCGAGAACTAGAATTTTCTTAAAAAAGAATTGATATAGACAAATTCTTGATTGCGATCCCACCTGATGGTAAGCAGTGATGCAATCATTGATGGTGAAGCGCACCATCAACAATGAGCCTATTCATCTAGCCTTGAAGACACCTAAAATTGGACGGGAAGACCGCGGCAGGCAAATGGTTCCAGTCCTCCGATTAGAAACGCTTAGTCCAAATACTAAAAGTTTTTTACCAAAGGTAGGTAGGTAAGTAACAAGTGCAACACAAGTGGGAGCTTAGAACAGAATGTGTATTTGATGGTTTGCTTAGCCTATATATACACTTGTGAGTACACGCAAAACTCCTAAAATAATTGCGGACCAATCGCAAACGAGCTAGTGCGCGGGTCCGCCGTCATATCAAAATATGTCGCTGCAGTCGCCTCTTCGGTTACTCGGTACATAGATTTAACTACATAAAAACCATACGCGGCCGGCGCGCGCGCCCTAGTGATCTATGAGCGCGCTGCCTGTAGGTGTCTGGTACATGGCTCCTCCCCAGCGAAGCGTACTGGTGGTTTTGAACATCTTCCAGTCCTCGTGGTGTAGGCAGCGTGGCTGATGACTTCATCTTCAGGCTCGGAGTCCAGCAGGAATGCAGGTTTCAGTCGATCGATGGACATAGTCTTAGTTTTCCCATCGACTTGTATTGTGTACGTCTTATCATTCCGCTGTAGTACTCGGTGTGGGCCGTTGTATGTAGGTGTGAGCGGCTTGCGGACTGCATCGTTGCGTACAAACACATGGGAACACGTACGAAGCAGGCGAGGTATGTATGTTGTTCGACGATCGGTGTTAATGTGTGCGGCGGATAGTTTTTTCATCGCGCTCGTTATCACATCTTCGTAATGAGATTGTATTTGTTTCGTTATGTTCTCGCCGATCATTTCACCGGGTAGTCTGAGTGATTGCCCATACAGTGCTTCTGCTGCGGAGATGTCCGTGTCATTTTTTATGGTAGCACGTAGTCCCAGCATGACCGTTGGTAGTTCGTACGTCCAGCTTGAGTTTTGTAATCGAGCTGTTAGTGCTGTTTTCAGTGTGCGATGATGACGTTCGATCATTCCATTTGCTTGTGGGTGGTAAGCAGTCGTGCGCGTGCGCTCGATACCTAGTCGCTTCATGAGGTTTCTGAATAGCTCGGACTCAAATTGACGTCCTTGGTCGCTGGTCAATTTTTCTGGGCATCCGTAGCGAGCTATCCAACCTTCATACACAGCACGGGCGACGGTTTCAGCAGTTATGTCAGCGACTGGGTAAGCTTCGGGCCATCTCGTCGTCCTGTCGATCATTGTTACGCAATATCGTTTCCCATCCGATATAGGCAATGGTCCAATTATGTCAATGTGGATATGAGACAGACGCTGAGCGAGTGGGAAGGCTTCGAGAGGTGATACAGTATGACGTTGCGTTTTTGTTTGCTGGCATGCGATACAACTTCGTGTCCAGTTGGTTATATCGACGTTCATGTTAGGCCAAAAGAATCGCTTCGTTATGAGATGTCGTGTGGCGCGTATTCCGGGATGACTCATCTCATGGATTGCAGTAAACACTGTACGTCGTAGCTGTGTTGGTATATATGGCCGGGCACTGTCTGTTGACGTCTCGCATAATATTTCGGAGCTCGAGTCGATTGATTTTATGCGTTCAAATCGTAAGCTTTTATTGCGTATGACGTTTTCAATCTCACCGTCGACTTGTTGCTGACGTGCCAGCTCGTCGTAGTCGATCGGTGACGGTGACGTAATAGCTTCGATTCTGGATAGGGCGTCGGCGACAACGTTGTCTTTTCCGTCGATATGAAGGATCTTCGATGTAAATTGGCTGATGAAATGAAGGTATCTGGTCCGTATCGGTGTTTCTGTCTTGCTGTTATCTCTCAAGAGTGCGAATGTGAGAGGTTTGTGATCAGTGAACACGGTGATTTCTTTGCCTTCAAACATTCTTCGAAAATGACGTATAGCTAGGTAGATGGCTAGCAATTCTCGATCGTACGTACTGTATTTCGTTTGCGCAGCGGTCAGCTTTTTTGAGAAAAATCCAAGCGGTTGCCATTTGCCGTTTACATATTGCTGCAGGGCTGCGCCGACGCACGAGTTGGATGCGTCACACATGAGCGATAACGTTGCGTGAGTAGATGGATGTGACAGCATGACAGCGTTTTTTATGCTATTCCTGCACGCTTCGAAGGCTTGTTTTTCTTCCACCGTCAAATTTATTTGGGTTTTGTCGTTCTTTTTCGAATTGCGTAGGTACTTGAATAACTTTTCTTGAGTGTGGGCTGCGTGTGGAATACTTTCCTTGTAGAAGTTAATGATTCCCAAAAATCGTCGTAGTTCTTGTATTGTTTTAGGTTGAGGGTAATTCTGTATACTTTTGACGCGCTCTTCTATGGGTCGTATACCGTCAGCTGATACATCGTAGCCAAGGAACTCGAGTTTTGCCTTTCCGAAAACGCACTTAGATACGTTTATTCGTAGTCCGTGTTCTTGCAACCTCTTGAAAACTTCTTCTAGGTGCTGTCTATGATGAGCTTGATCGGGAGACGCCAGAAGAATATCGTCGACAAACGGGTATACGTAATCTAAGTCGCCCAATATGTTGTTCATGTGACGTTGAAATGTCTGCCCCGCGTTACGTAATCCGAAGCACATTCGAGGGAATTCGAATAAACCGAATGGCGTTATCACTGCGGTCTTTTCAATATCTTCTTTTCGCACACGTAATTGGTTATAGGCTTTTCGAAGGTCAATTTTGCTGAATATTTTCATTCCTTGCAGTCTGTAGGTGAAATCACGTAAACGGGGAATCGGGTATCGATCGGGCTTCGTCACGGCGTTCAATTTTCTATAGTCACCGCAGGGTCTGAGTTCGCCATTCTTCTTTTGGACTAGGTGGAGAGGGCTGGCCCACGGGGATTTGCTTGGCTGACATATGCCTTGCTCCAGCATAAGTTGGAAGGTGTCTCTGGCGGCCTGGTACCTGTGCGGTGGTAGTGGGCGTGCTCTGCAGTACACAGGTGGTCCATGTGTGATGATGTGGTGTTCCACGTTGCTGTTCGTTGCGTTACTGAAGTGGGCGGACGTGATGTCGTTATATTTCTTCAGCAGGTCGCAGTATGGGTCGTTCACGTTGACTGTGAGAACCGTCGGCGTCGATGTACTGTTCGACAAACACCCGTTGATTGATAAGCCTGTCCTCTTGTCAATAAGTTTCTGGGCTCGTAGGTCAACCAGGAGGTTATGATGTTGCAGGAAGTCTGCACCGATGATGGGTCTCTTCACGTCTGCGACGGTGAATCTCCATTTGAATGAGCGACGTAGACCAAGGTTGAGGTCAAAATCGCGTTCGCCATAGGTTTGTATCGGCGTTCCATTTGCTGCGTATAATAGTACGGTTGACGCTGATTTTTGTTTCTTACATGGGGGTACTACCGATACGTTCGCTCCTGTGTCGATTAGAAATCGTAGTTTGTTGGCGGTGTCATAGACATATAGACGGTATGCAGAAATGTGGTTGATCTCGGGTCCCGTCGTAGCCAAGATCTCGGTTAGTTTTCCGGTCGCTTGTTGAAATTACACGGTGATCGGCAATTTCGTGCGTTCTCGCCGAAGCGCTGGTGAAAGTAACAAGCGTCGCTCGCCCTGCGATCGTATTTAGGGTTTCGGCCGGCTGAGCGCGACCGAGATCGGGATCGGGAATGAATGAAGCGTCGGTGTCCGTGCGTCACTCGCTTTATTCGCTGTACTTTTAGCTCGGCTATCTCTCTCGTTAGTTGCATAACGACGGCTCGGAGGTCCTCGTCTCCGTGCGTTTTTTGTTCGTGCATACGTGGTTGCGGCGATGTTTTTGTATGACCTTGACAGGTGCAGGAACATACGGTTTGTATTTCTGTGGCTTGATCGTGCATTTTGTCTGCCATTGCTGCTAGAACGTCGAGTGAGGTTTGTTCGCTTACTGCCAGGACTGCTCGTGTTGAAATCGGTAAGCGCTGTAGCCATAACATTTGCAGTGTTGAGTCGGGCATTTTCTCGCGCGCAGGTTCTCGCATGCGTCTGAGCAGTTGTGAGGGCTTTTGGTCGCCGAGTTCCATCTCGTTGAGGAGTTTGTGTAGCTGCTTGGTCTCGGATTCCTCGTACACGGAAAGCAGCCTCTTTTTCGCTTCCTCATATCGTCCAGTGCGGGTTTTGGACATCACGATGTCGCTGATTTGCTCGACGTCCGTTTTCTCGAGATGGGCCACCATCAGGCTGAATTTGGCTTCTTCGTTGGGCTTTTGAGGGTTGACGACGGTTTCGAATTGCCCAAACCATAGTGTAGGTTGGTCACGCCAAAACAAGGGTATGCGGGCTTTGACGGAGATGGTTTCAATTTCTTCTGCCATTTCGATGTGAGGGTATGCGCAGGAACGTTCGTCGGGTCTTCGGTTCGTCGGGACGTCGGGTCGTCGGTTCGTCGGGGTCACCACTTTACCAAAGGTAGGTAGGTAAGTAACAAGTGCAACACAAGTGGGAGCTTAGAACAGAATGTGTATTTGATGGTTTGCTTAGCCTATATATACACTTGTGAGTACACGCAAAACTCCTAAAATAATTGCGGACCAATCGCAAACGAGCTAGTGCGCGGGTCCGCCGTCATATCAAAATATGTCGCTGCAGTCGCCTCTTCGGTTACTCGGTACATAGATTTAACTACATAAAAACCATACGCGGCCGGCGCGCGCGCCCTAGTGATCTATGAGCGCGCTGCCTGTAGGTGTCTGGTACAGTTTCAACAACGTAAGGGTTTTAAAGTTATGTTTAGAGAATAATAATACTGAGAATAAACCAGCTTGTTGTGACAGAAATTTTATACACAGCAACAACTTTTACTTAAGTTTTAAAAGAAGTAAAAGAGTTTGCACAGCTTGCCTGTAAATGGGTATGTACGTATAAAGTCTATGAATGTATTTCCATTGGAAAAAGGCACAAAATATATAGGTACAGAAGTCAATCTACATACAAAGTGCGCTCGAGCAACGCACACATAGACACCGCTCACGGACACGATATCTCGGTAGCGTCTCGGACCCTCCTCGGACAGTCCCGGCTCAAACGCTCATTAGTGTGCGTCCACCGAGCGTAGGTATAAAAAGTGAAGTACACACATGAGATTGTCTTCTTTACCTATCTATTTTGTGGAAAGGGTGCGCCTTTAACATACCATACAAAACTAAACTTACAAATAAGTGAGATATTTTCTTTTGTTCTTCCGTATACTTACACTAATACTATTGATAACAAACAAACAGCTTTTATAAACAAGCAAACCATTGCGTATACCATCCAGAAACATTGTTTATGGCAAAAGATGTATTTATTTTCTGTAGAAACAAATTTACGCAAAGCAAAACCAATTTTATTTATGTACCTCCATTCTTCATTTCTGAATCAATAAATGTTTGATTTAGACATTTCCATTTTTACTGTTGATAGGCTCGTGTATGAATACTATCTCACTTGATGGTGACGATATAGTCGACGATAGAGCACGCTTGCCTAGAAGTAACCTATACCCCTAGCCAAGTTAATAATCTGCAATCGTTAACGCTAGTAGAAAACTTCAAATGTACGGGTATTACGTCATCTCAACGCTCAGTCAGATAGTCAGAACAAAAGAATCGGGGCCGTGGCCAACTCGAGGCGTTCGACGCAAAAGAAACTGTTGTAACTTGGCTAGGGGGGCTGTTCACTCTAAATTTAAAGATACCCAGGTTGTAGCTATCAGTAATCACAAACTTCTGTTGAGAATTCTACTTCCTAACTGTATATACAATGAATCTGTTCCCAAAACATTTAATAAAGCAACCCAATTTAAGGATGCTCTTGACTTTGCTGAAGTATTATAATTAAAATTTAAGTTGTATAAACAACACATTGAGTTGGTAAATAAACTTCGCGTCTTTCAACTCATCAATGGAGTCTGCGAAACTTTACTATCGCTGTCAAAACATTGGCGGGTCGGATATTGAGTGGTGAGGCACCAAACAATTATAATTGTGATGAACCTTGAAGAATTTGATGAACACCACCCATCGATATTATCAATATTTCGCAGTTCTTTAACAGCGGATGTTTATAAACAATCTTTCATTAGTTTCGAAAGATGATTTCATACAATTTAGGCAACTTACATAAATCAAATTTCATGTACGTGCATATCTTTACGACGTTTAAAAACAAACAGTAACATTCCAGTTTATTTAAAACACCAGAAAGTTTTCCGTAGTTCTATAAAAAGTATGTTAATTACTGTATTTAAAACAGTTTTTCTAAATATTTTCTCTGATCCAAGTACGTGTAAAGGATATAAAATATGCCTTTCAAACGTCGGTGTGTATTGAAGACGGTACGCGTTACGTATTCCCTGTTTGATATTAATAGATGCAGACTAAACACAGGGCTTTGAAAGCCTTCAGCCCATTCCGAAATGTTGTTGTTTCTCATAGACATTTGATTTCGTCGTATTGTTGGCAGGTAGACCTGAATTTGGGTTCGATCCCTGCGAGCAATGTAGACATGTTAATATGACCTACAGATGTTCTGAATGTTGGGGCTGATTTATGTCTACGTATTTGGATCTATGTAAGGTTAAATTCGGTAAACGTATGTACCTACTACTATTAGGTAAAAGTTTTTAAAGGCCTTAAAATTGGTTCTCTCTCAAAATCCGGCTCGAAGGAGCAAAAAATTTTCGATGTTAGTCTGTGAAAAGCTATTGTAAAACGATGATAATCTAACAACCCGTGTTGAGTGTACACACCATCATAACATATAATCACTAATTTATTTTACTTAGAGTACTAAATCGTCTCGAGTATCAAAACACTGATGTAGCTTAATCTGCATATGTATATTTGGCTTCACCATCCAGGTACTCTATTAGCATACCTAAGCCTACGAGCTTTTTATATGCTAAATAGACACCCAGAAAAAGCTGGTCCTCAGTTTATTAATCAGGCAGGTTTTAAAAATCATATTAGTCAGATATATTAAATTATTTTTCAATACTCGAAAACCCACTCTTATTCCACTGCTTTTAGGCACGCAATAGACAGTTTTGGCACCCGCCACAATTTTATTACATTCATCGTATCAGGCTTGGCGCGCATCAACCCCCACGAGTCTAATTTCTTCGTAAGGCGAACATTACACGGTCATGCAAGCATCGATCAATTCCATCAATCATGAATGATGGTGAATGATGGTTTTCATCAATCAGTACTAAAAACCGTCTAAAAATGCAACGCATTAGACGGTAGGTTTCTCGCCAATCAAGGTTTTGACTGTGACAAAACTGAAAGCAAAAACCCTACCGTATAATGTTCGCCATAGTGTATTGAAAAAAAACCCTTTGATACACGTGTAGGGAATGCAATCTCGATCTCGCGAGATCGAGATCTCGCGAGATCTCGGCCTTTTTTAGCGAGATTGATCTCGGACGAAAAAAGGGCGAGATCTCGCGAGATTAACGAGATTGTACTCGAGCATAAAAATCTTATTCGAAGCGCGGATTGACACGGACGTTCAAAAATTATAGACAGATACGTCAAACAATGTTTGATGCAAAAAAGTATTGAAAAGATTCGTGAAAATAAATGTTTATCTTATAATACTTTTTTTGGTGGTACCCCTTTGGGGTAGCGGGATATAGTGTCAGACTATTACTGGCTTCGTGCCTTCCATACCGGCCCAGGCTGAGCTACGTTTCGGAACTAACCCTGGCCCCAGTAGGCTTCGACCCAGTGCGCGCCATCGACGACTTGGGCTCTGTCCGGACAGTTACCGGACGGTTCGACAGCAAACTACCCATTGCTCGCCGTCTGCAAGCCCGCGCCTATGGTTATCTTATAATACTTATGGTTTTTTTTTTCCTAATTTATTCAAATATTGTGAATATTTGCAAAAAACAAACACACAAAACTGTCAATCTCGCGAGATTTCGAAATTAGCGAGATCTCGCGATATTTTTATTCATAATCTCGCGAGATCTCGCTCGAGACCCAATCTCGCGAGATTTGCATTCCCTATACACGTGCAAATTTGTCACACTTGCTTACGGCTCGTACAAATTCCTCCTCGGTCGCAATGACAAACTTTCTGCACTTGTATCAAAATCTACAATTTTTATATAATAAAGAGGTAAAGTTTGTTTTTTTTTGTTTGTAAGATGTAATCTCTGAATGTACTGGTCCGATTGCTAAATCTTTTTATCAATATAAAGCTGCTTTATTCTTGAGTGACATAGGCTATATTTTATGTGCGTGGACGAACCCGCGGGCAAAAGCTAGTGTACTATATTCGCGGTTCAGGATTCAACCCAAAGATTATGTTAAATATTATTAAACAAGGACATACAAACTTGGACTACCTACTATCTCGTTCGTAAAACTTGGTGAGAAACTCCTGTGCCAACGTTTATTTTCCGTTGCACCAAGGAAAAAGAGATTATAGATTGCACGGTAGACAAAACACGGAACATAAACCTCCTTCATAACCTCCACTCGATTGGGTCGTATAATATTTATGGAATACACTTTTATGTGCAACTGTTTATGGTAAAGCAGCCATGCTTAGCAGAAAATGGACTTGTTCATCCGTTTCGTTAAGTTATTTTGACGTTGACCCAATTTCTAGAAAAAATCGTGAAATGAGCATGAAGACTCGAGACTTGTTTAAAAAAAAACCTTATATAACATTAGTCTTAGTATATGCAAAACCCGAAACACGTATCTTTTATTTATTTGTAAGGAATCTATGTACAAAATTTCTCAAAGTTATATATAAGCTTGTTATGTACATAATAATAATAATAATAATCTGTGGCAACTCAACTCAACGTCAAGTGACAAAAAAATTCGCTAAACCATTTTCGACAAATTAAATTTTTTACAATACATTTTTTCCACCACGATTACAATAGTCAACAATAAAATAAACCTAAATCCGGATAAAACACACATCATCATGAAATATATAGTGCATACTAAGAAAAACAATAAAATAGTGAGTGACAACTGCTGTCACATACCTATAATACAAAACTGAAAATGTGAAAATGGGATTAGTAATTTGAGAAGATGTTGACGAGAGCCGCAGCTCGAAGAGCACGCCCACCATCTCCGGCCTCGTCGCTCAGCTCCGCCTCGCCGCCGCCGGAACCCAGCCCCATCGTGAGTGCTGTGACATCGGCCGCGGCAGTTGCGTCGAGCTCCAGCGACGAGTACTTCTCTCCGCCGACGACTCCACCACCTGCGCGTCGACGGGGAGGACGCCGGCCGCCGAGCGGCTTAGGACCTCGAGGCCCACCGGCCTCTGATAGGGTCCCAGCTCCCGGCGGAAGTGTGCAGCGCATGCGATGGACGAGATCTATCAACGAGAACGTCATGCGCTCATACTATGGGGCTACAGAGGGAGGGAACAATCTGACCGCGTACCGTGTTCGGATGCTCTCTTTGTTTCAGGTGCTTGAGCCAGCCGTCAACGTTTCGACCCAACGACTGTCGGATCAGGTGCGGGTCATCCTACGTAATCATATGTTGGATGATACTGTACTTGATCGCCTCCGAACGGAAATGAGTGGCCGTGTCATTGCCCCTCCGTCGCAGCCTGTGGTACCACATATAGCACTACCACCCAGCCACATTTCTTACCACGCTGACGAGGAATGTACTGACACGGTAACTAACGTAAGTACCCAGTGCAATAATGAACTGAGGAGTGCTTTGGAGTGTGCGATTCGGGAATATCGCAACATACAACCCGAACTTAGGCCACGCATACCTCGTTTGCCCATGTGTAACAAGAATAGGGCGCTGGTGGCTGCTCTGGATTCGCAGTTGTCAAATTATTTTGATGACTGCGAAGATCTCACCGATACACACTCGATATTGTACTGTGCGGCTGTAGCGGCATGTCGTGTAGCTCATGTCAAATTCCCAAACATTAATGTAGCTACACGACCAAAACCAGCTGTGCCGGCCTGGCAGTGCAGGATCGAGCGTCGTATCGGTGGGGCTAGAGCACTCATCGGCAAACTGATCTGCTTCAGGGAGGGCAACACACGCCCAAGAGTAATGCGCTTTGTGAGACGGGCATTTTCGGGGACTGACATCAGCCCCCGAGACTATATGTCCCGAGTCACAGAGCGCATCGACTTCCTGAAGCAGAAGGTGTATGCATGGGCAAACCGTATCCGCAGGTATAAGAGGCGGGTTGAGCGATACAACCAGAATCGCACATTCCGGAGTAATGAAAGGTGGGTTTATAGGGCTTGGGAGCGACCGGACCAAGGTGTGACTGACGCGCGCCTCCCAGATGATGATGCCATGATTTCATTCTGGCGCAACATCTGGTCGGTGCCAGTCAGTCACACCGAGGGTGACTGGACTCGGGAGGTTGAACGTGCGTGCGATCGGATACCACAAATGGGGGCAATCGACATCAGCCCCCAAGATGTAGCTCGTGCAGTCCGTCCGTTGCCTAACTGGAAATCTCCAGGGCCGGATGGGCTGCACAATTTTTGGCTTAAGTGGTTCCAAAAGTCGCACGCTCGCTTGGCATCCCAATTCCAGTCTGCCTTAGAGTCAGGGTCGCTGCCTCAGTTCCTAACAACAGGAGTAACCCACCTGCTCCATAAATCAGGTAGTACTGCGGAACCTAAAAATTATAGACCGATCACGTGTTTGCCGACGGTCTATAAAGTTCTTACATCCATACTGAGAAGCAAAATTAATAGTCATATTGACAAAAATTCGATCATGTCACCTTCTCAGAATGGATGTAGGAACGGGTCTCGCGGTACTAAGGAGCTGCTCCTCATTGATATGGCCATTAGCCAACAGGTTCGACGTTCCCGAAAGGATCTGTCGACATGTTGGATAGATTATAAGAAGGCCTATGACTCTGTTCCTCATACATGGCTCATGAGGGTGCTTGAACTGTATAAAATTGATACAATTCTACGCACCTTCCTGATGTCGTGTATGAGGCAATGGAGTACGGTCCTCCGCTATCCAGGATGTCGAAATATCCAGGGGAATAGCGAACCTGTTAGGATTGAGCGAGGTATATTCCAGGGTGATAGTTTGAGTCCACTTTGGTTTTGCCTAGCCTTGAATCCTCTAAGCACACTGCTGGAGAACTCAGGTCTAGGCTATAGGTTGAAGAGAGGTGGTCAGGTTATATCTCACCTCCTTTACATGGATGACTTGAAACTGTTTGCCCCCAACAATCTGCAACTGATGGAGCTACTGAAGGTAACTGAAACCTTCAGTAGTGCCATCAGGATGGAGTTTGGTGAGGACAAATGTGCAGTCATGCATGTAAAGCGAGGGGAGGTTGTGGAGTCCGTGGGCACTCAACTCACGGATTCCATAAACCTGAGGTCCCTCTCGTCAACCGAAACCTATAAGTATTTGGGTATGTCGGAAGCTCTAGGCATCAGTATCACTGACATGAAGCAATCGTTGAAGGAGCGTTTCTTTGGGCGCCTGAAGAAGGTATTCAATAGCCTTCTTTCAGGCGGAAACAAGGTGCGCGCCTTCAACGGTTGGGTCATGCCGGTACTGATGTACTCTTTCGGCATACTTAAATGGACTCAAACGGAACTTGACGCCCTGGATAGGCGGGTCCGTCATTGCTGACTGCATACCGAATGCATCACCCACGATCGTCGGTGATGAGACTGTATATCCCGCGGAAGTGTGGGGGTCGAGGCTTTTTAAATGCTAAGACCCTACACAACCGCGAGGTATGCAGTCTCAGGGAATATTTCCTAGCTGCCGACGTGGGTATGCATCGAGATGTAGTGGCAGTGGACAAGGGACTCACCCCGCTCGCCCTGGCTAACGAGAACTGGCGCAAACCTGTAGTGCTTGACACTAACGATCGCAGGGAAGTATGGCAGAGCAAAAAGCTTCACGGACGCTTTTTCCGGGCCCTTCATGGGCCCGATGTAGACCAATTGGCGTCCGTAGCCTGGCTGCGTTTCGGTGACCTCTTTGGGGAAACCGAAGGCTTTGTCTGTGCAATTATGGACGAAGTTATCATGACGAATAACTACCGGAGATTTATTGTGAAGGACGGCACGGTTGACATCTGTCGGGCATGTCACCGTCCGGGAGAATCAATTCGTCACATTATCTCTGGTTGTTCTCGTCTCGCTAACGGAGAATACTTGCATAGGCATAACCTAGTAGCCAGGATTATACATCAGCAACTTGCTCTGAAGTACTCTCTTGTAGAATCAGAAGTGCCATACTACAGGTATGAGCCCGACCCAGTTCTTGATAATGGCCATATCACTTTGTACTGGGACCGGTCCATCATCACTGACAGGACTATTTTAGCTAATAAGCCTGATATAGTGGTGGTGGACCGAAGTGAGAGGCGTGCAGTGATTGTTGATGTTTCCATTCCACATGACGAGAACTTCGTGAGAGCCGAGAAAGATAAACAAATTAAGTATATTGACTTGGCTCGCGAGGTTGTCGACATGTGGGATGTGGACACTGCGATCATTGTACCGATAGTCGTGTCGGGTAATGGCTTAATTGCCAAGAGCCTCGACCAACACCTTAGGAGGCTCTCGTTAGGCGGCTGGATCAAGGGCTTGATCCAGAAAGCGGTACTCCTGGACACGGCTCGTATAGTCAGGAGGTTCCTTTCTCTGGAGCCCTGACCGCCGGTAGCTTGGACCCTGTTCCCGATACCGGTGGGATACTGTTTTTTATATTTTTAAATGTTTTATTTTTATTTTTGAAATATTTAAAAATGTAATCAATATGTGTACAAAATAAATAAAGAGATAATAATAATAATATTCCACAACTATCACACAACGCCGTCTAGTCCCAAGCTAAGCAGAGCTTGTGTTATGGGTACTAGACAACTGATAAACATACTTATATATTTCTAAATACATACATATTATAGATAAATTACACCCAGACACAGAACAAATGATTATGCTCATCACACAAACATTTGTAGGTAGACTTCTACATAGGTAGTCGCAGGGTCATCCAGGCGACTGATGGGTTGTTTTGCACTTGCACTCAGCGGTTTTCTGGCTCCTCATACCCGCCATAACCTGCCGTAACCAGTGTTGCACTTAGTGTGTAAACTTGAAATATTTTTGGAAAAAAATATAACGTGGTGTAAAAACTATTGGCATCCATTCGGCTACTGATTCTACACAAACTATATTCAGGTTTCGCATAAACTAAAAATAATGTTGAATAACTCGACAGGCAGAGTATCAGAATCAATTACTTAAGATTTACGACTTTACCGAAATAAAAAGTATCTTTCTAAATGCGAACAAGGAAAATAAACCAAAAGTCAGTAGCTTTAATTAGGCAATGCATCTAATTTAGTAATTATCACGTTATTTATTTGCCTATGAAACGCATTAACCACGCTCTTGACTTTGACTGGTACACGTTTTAATCACACCACGTTTTGTAAACACGCTGTCAAGGCAGCATCAATCGGGGGCTAACGCTAACGCAGATGTTTGCGTTCGCGTAAACGCACGTTCACGCGTTTGTGGTGATTCACACAACGTTTACTGCCGACCGTACAACGTTACCCTGCCCTCTAGTACTACACTTTGATGTTGTTTTTTTTGCAGATTTGCACGAATGTCGTCATTGTATTTAAATTTTACTTACACATTCATTTCATTACGAATTCATGTATGGCTGACTAATCAGTTATGTATAAGTGGGTAGGCAGGCAAGTAAATATTTTATGAAAATCACAAATATTTTTCTTGAATTCTATATTTGTAAAGATTATTTCAAACATGGCGATTTATATTGTATTTTAACAACTCTTGCATGCTGACAATTTACTTTGTGATGTATGTATTGTACTCATGTTTGAGCAAATAAATGATTATCTTGTCTTATCTTATCTTATCTTAAATAGGTTATATATTAGCAAAGTTGACCAGATATTGTCACCCCGTTTCTAGTCATTCTGAAGGATTGCCCAGATTGGTTTCAAGATACATTATGTAAAGAATACCTAACAATTTATTACAATAGACACATTCACTAACTTGTCATACTGTGCAAAGTTAGCCTTCCAAAAAAAAAAGTTATTGCAACACTCATAAACACAATTTCGCATCCGGCAGAAGTTTATGACGAGTTCCTTTACAAAAAAACCAATGAAAACTTTTTCGGCGTCAACAAGGTGTCAAGGAATTAAGAATCATAATATAAATAATTCGTGGCACAAAAGTTGTCGTTTGACAAAATATTCGTTCACGGGGGATTTGTTGTGTCATGTACTGGCGCGGCCGTAGCTACCAAAGGGCTAGGCGGGGTTGTGCCCCGGGGCCCCCAAACACGGGGCCCCGAAACCTGATTAGCAAACGTCTTATTGAACTGTCGCAAAATTCTCTCGCTTTCGATTTCAAAATAAAATAGCTTGCAAGACTACTTTAACCTTTCGAATACCGTAATTAGAGACACAATAAATAGAAAGACAATGAGAGAGCGAACGCCGGCGTTCACTTGGGGTTTAATTAATTGATCATGGCTACCTATTTTAGTCAGTAAAAGTCCTCCTAGTTAAAAGGCACTCCCTTTCAGTTCACCCAGAGCTGGAGAGGTAATTTGATGATTCGCCTAGTAAGAAAGGGGCCCCAGTTTTTTGGCCCAGGGCCATTGGTCACCTAGCCACGCCGCTACGCCACTGGCGCCATGTTGGCAAACATGTTGAGTAATGTGAGGCCTGACCCGTGGCCGGCAGCTACCAAGCTGCCGGCCACGCAAGCAAAGCAAGTTGGGTTTATAGAACTAGTATCATTCTTCAAGGCACTCAAGCTATCCATTAGTTTGGCTGACTTATGGTGAAGGAAAACATCGTGAGGATCCCTGTACCCCAATTTTTCATACACTTTAAAATCACAACCCGCTGCTTTACTTATAAGTATTATTTAAAAAACAGATTTTTCAAATCCTTACACTTCCATACAATATTATAAATGTGAAAGTAACTTTATCCGTCTGTCTGTCTATTACGCTTTCACTGTTTTACAGTTAAACTGCTGAAACAATTATGATGTGATTCGTATGCTACTTTTTATCCAACTTCGACGTCGACTTCGCATCCATAATAACCGACATTCACACGAACGAAACCGCTGGCAGAAGCTTGTACTCGTATTAAATAAAGCAGCGGTTTCTTCTAGGTTTATTGTTGGCTCTGCAACATACCTTGTATTTTTAAGGTGGGAAATCACTCAATGACTTCTCCCACTCTAGGGCGAAGTACGGGGCATATCAGACTTTAACTGACTAAAACCATGTTCCTTCTTTGCCTAGCGTTCCAGGGCCCCGAGCTTCCCTTTCGGGACTCAAGCCATGGCCCCAGTTTGGTTCGCCCTGCTGGGCCCCCTCGGGCAACATACCTAGTTACCAATTAATTTCTGTTTTGATTATGAGTGCATAAGAAAACCCTAATAAATGAAATGGACTAAAATATGACAAAACTAAGACTAATTACAAACTAACTGACCCGGCGAACTTCGTACCTCCTAACAGTCAATGAATGTAGTATGTCTTTCGATATAGTCAACCGATTGCGATGAAACAAAGCTTAAGTAATATAACACAATTTTAATATATAAAAGTTGATAAAGTTGAAAATGTGCGAAATCGATGTAAACATCGGTTCGGAATCAGTAACTGAATGGATTTGGATAGTTTTTACACCATGTTAAATATTTTTTCCCAAAAATATTTAAAAAGGTCATAAGGACCCCACCAACACTAAGTATAACATAGGTCATAACGGGCATTAGGAACCAGCAAACAGCTGGGTAAAAGTGCAATACTACACCTCAATCGCTACGATGGCCCGCTGACTATGTATTTTGCTGACATAACAAGCTTATAACTTTGTTATTTTTCATGATACAGTGTTATGACATTTTTTACATAAAAATACCAGACACGTGTTTCAGGTTTCATATACAAGGTGTAAGGCACAGCCCTCCGCAAACTTTAAGGGCTTGCTCAGTAGACGAAACTGAATAACCTTCCACAATTATTTTTGATCGTATGAAAAAATCGGCCTCTCCATACAATCTGTCCAATCAAATTTGATTCGTTGCTGACACACACAGCTTTAACATTATAATAAAATACAATGTCGCGTTATGTTGCTATTTCAGAACGTTCATTATTAAAACCTTAATTAAAAATAAAGTTGTAATTAAGAAAGTTTAATGCATGTGTTTGTATTTCAGTGCCTCGCTACTGGAATGTTGATTAAACAAGCATGCAATAATGTTTACTGAAGTAAAGAGCAGTAAAGGTCTTTGCGAAATATTGTTTTTCTCATTTTCAGATCCATTTTCAATTTCATGGTCGATTCCATTATTAACATGTTAAACAATGCAGACAGTTTTGCAAACATTTTAGGTTTTGCTATTTTAGTATTTGTTTTCTGAAATAGCAATTGTTTTACCCGTTTTACCTTACCAGTTTCAGCAAATGAGTAATTTATGAGTATACCATGTTTTACCTTACAGTTTCAGCTAATGAGTAATTCATAAATACAAGAATATGTTGGGCTCAACATAGTTCATTGTTCAGCCCCCCAGATTTTTGTAAACTCATGAATTAGATTTTTTCGTATTTTTAACAATAATTCTCGGAAAATTGATACTACACTAAAGTCGAAACTACGTAGAAGTACTTTATACATATTATGGCATCCTATAATCGCAAATAGTGATTGTAAAAATGTCAAAATGATTCAACCAGACAGCGTATGTCAATCCCAACATTTTTCTCTGGTCGAACACCGCTCAACAGACGTTTCAATTAATTAAAATTCTTCAATTGTCAGATTGTCATCTTCATCATTATCATAATTTTTCTGTCGTTTTGTTTCGACTAATCTCCGAAACGCCTGGACCAATTTTGACAGGATTTTCACTAAAGGACAGCTGACGTTAGAACTACTTTTTTTCCCGTGCAAACGGTTGAAATCCCGTTCTCATCCCGCCCTATGGAGAGTATTTTCGTAAACAGCTGGAATATAAGCTTATGTTGTAATAAGTAACTTAATTGCGATAACATACTCAAGCGAACGACGGCGTTCAATCTCTCATTGTCTTTCTATTTCGTAGAGATACAATGGAAAACGTTGAGAGTAATTAGAGAATTACGGTGTTCGAAAGGTTCAGCTACTTTTTAATTTCCCGCGAGTATCTCGGGGGGGAGTTTCTCGGGGGAGAGGAGCGGACATGTCTTCATTCTTTTTACACTACTACCCAAAGTAGTCTAGTGTCAGAGAGTGATCTAGAAAATCGTAACTCCACGCGAACGAAGTCGCGGGTATTCACAGCTTTATTTATAAGACGTTTAGAGTTTTTGGCGGGATTTTCTTGAGTGAAATTCAGTGTTCCAGTTATTCTCTTATTGATTTGTAGTAAATATTGTGATTTATGAAAAGTCTATACGACTGGACAATATGTAGAATAATATAAACAGGCGAGATCTCAGTAAAATGGAACAGAAAATATTATAACAGTATTGACGACCGCGACCTCAGAGAATCTTACCACAAAATATATAGGTACAGTAGTCAATCTACATACAAAGCACGCTCGAGATACGCACACATAGACACCGCTCACGGACACAATACATATCTCGAAGCGCTTCGGCCCGCTCGTCAAACAGTTCCGGTTCAAACGCTCATTAGTGTGCGTCCACCGAGCGTAGGTATAAAAAGTGATGTACATACATGAGATTGTCTTCTGTACCTCTCTATTTTGTGATCTTACCGAGAAGGCGGACTTGAAACATTTTCTACTACAAAACCATAAGAATATGTTAAACTCGAATTCTAATGGAAAAAGTTACTTTATCCTGTACCAAACTTTTTTAAACTTAACACTGTTTTGATTGGCAAAATACAATTAAATATTTACAAAGCCATAACAAAGAAAAAAATTGGATATAACTTTAACTAGAGACTCTTCTCATTGGACAAGTGGCGTTTAAGATAAACCAATTATGTTCCTAACTCTACATTCACTATCAAAACCACAACAAAGCTTGCACAACGCAACGGAGATCCAGGATCAGATGACCAGGCACACACGTTAGTTAGACATAAATAATTACCCTGCGCTTCTCCCTGGAGGCGGTGTACAGTATCCAGGCGACGTACACGAACATGATGAGAGCCGGTACCACCAGGCTGGCCACGATGGGGATGCGCCGCACCCAGGCGTGGTACAACGCGAGGATGAAGAGAGATATGCCCACCAGGATAGCCATGTACCGCCCAGTGCGGCGACGCTCTTCCTGCAAAATATAATGGTAGTGTTTTTGAGTACGTACTTAGCCACAGCCTCTTTAGTGAGAATGTTTTCATAAAAACCTTGTCACCCCTAAAAACCAGATTTTGAGGGTAGTTTTGAAAAAACGTAGTGTTTTGTGTAGTTTGCACGGTTCTTTACAACAGTACTGATAAAGCTAGAAAGAACTACACTGCGCACACGTGTGCTACACACGCCGATATGGGCGCGTCGGTCTGCATACATTTTATATAGAAACTAGACTTGTAGAGCTACACTTGATACACGCCACACGACGTCATTCTACGTACATATCAGGCGTCGTCGGAGGGTGTGCGTCAGTCTTATGCAGTTTTAGCTTAAGAGCCGCGCGTTCGATGTGCACAACAACAGCGCGTTTGAATAATTTTTTTGTAATGAAAAAAAAAAGCTCATTAGATATACTTATTAATTTATTAATTCATGAATCCCCAAGCGACCACCGGTGGTCGCGCATCTATTGTCTTACTATTGTGTCTCTAATTGACGGTATCTGAAGGGTTAATTAGATTTGAAGCGCATGCACTCTGTATTACTATATTGTTAAAACTTTGTTTCTTGTCAAGCGATTACGCATTTTAATCTTTTACAAATAATGATTTATAAAACCGTAAAACTAATAACAGTCTTTAGACATTTTGGTTAGAATTTGTGCCACGTTTCAACCTTAACCCTTCAGATACCGTCAAATAGAGACACAATAGTAAGACAATAGATGCGCGGCCACCGGTGGTCGCTTGGGGATTCATGAATTAACTCAAGAACCCTCCCGTGTTCCTAATGCTCGCTATGGCATGCCGAAACCTGTCTTGTACTTAGTGTTGGTAGTGTCCAACTTGTGATCTTTCTAAATATTTTTGGAACAAATATATCAGGCGACCATTACACGGTCATGCAAGCGTCAATCAATTCCATCAATCATGAATGACGGTTTTCGTCAATCAGTACTAAAAACTGTCAATCATCGTATTAGCCCTTCAGATACCGTCAATTAGAAACACAATAGTAAGACAATAGATGCGCGGCCACCGGTGGTCGCTTGGGGATTGATGAATTAGACGGCAGGTTATTCATCAATAAAAAAACTTTGACTGTGGCAAAGTACAACTGACCGTGTAAAACAGAACCTACCGTGTAATGTTCGCCTAAAAACTAGTGTTTCTACACCATGTTATATTATTCTGTTACTGATTCTGAACAAAAAAAAACAGATGTCGCATAAACGAAAAATTATGTTGTATACCTGAATTTTAGGTATGAATAGGTACTAATTAAACTTTTTGTTCTAAATTACAGATTACAAAAAGCAAAATTATTACATAGGCAATATTATATAGGCACACCATCTTTCTGATATTTCACTTTGGGAATATCCAGGAATATCTAAGTAAGGGTTGGTCATAATTTATTCGATAGTCAGTTTTGATGAAATTAATCCTTATTTCAATATAATTATGTTACGAAAATTTCGAAAAACCGTATTTGTTTAACCCTTCAGATACCGTCAATTAGAGACACAATAGTAAGACAATAGATGCGCGGCCACCGGTGGTCGCTTGGGGATTCATGAATTAAGAAAGAAAATACAGTTGACAATACGGAAAGCTTGGATTTTTATTATAAAAAAAATCTCTTTTTAGTATAATTGGGTAAAATTTTGCTCGAGCATAAATGATATCTCTAGCGTCAACGTTGTCGCTAGAAATATCATTATGCTCGAGCAAGCAGAAAGTGAGTTTTAAAAAAAAGTTCTCTTTTCATGACCCAAATTCAAAACACAGTTGTTACTTTGAAAGAAAAACTTATTTTTCTCAATTAAAAATGTACTGTGATTTAGAGACTTAGGATCTTCATCGCCCTTTTTAATGATTCCACCGCGCGGGCCCAGTGCGGGTTGGTGAATATAACATGTTTTTCAAATTTTTGGTTCTAGGACATGCCTGTTTCCTCACGATGTTTTCCTTTACACAATATTATAAAGAGGTAAAACTTGCTTTTATGTTTTTTTGTTTATATGAGCTAATCTCTGAAAGTACTGATCCGATTGCTGAAATTATTTCACCAATAAAAAGCTGATTTATTCCTGAGTAACATAGGCTATATTTTATATATGCGGGTGAAGTCGCGGACAAATGCTAGTATCTATAATAATAATTAGTACTAATTTCTTATTAGAAGGCTTAGTTTTTATAGACTTAGACCTATCGTTTATTTCTTTATTTACTAACATTTTTATGTTACACAAAGTTAACTACACAAATAGACTTAGGTAATACCTAAATACAATACAAAATCATTTGAAATATACCAAATGCAGGCACACACTATTCAAAAAATAGTCAAATGTCGGTCAGTCCAAGAAAAGTGAAGCTAAATTGCACGTTCCAAAGCGTAGATCTCTATGGAGAATAACGTGCAAGAAACTCCATGGACACTCTTTTAAATCATATTATAATGTATTACTTAAAATATTTGGTAACGTATTTCTTGTTGTTCCTAAGACATTGTCTACCCTTTCAAACAAGGGTGGCAGAAAGTCAATATCTATGGCACGTGGATATAAAAATATTATTGACTAGCTTGTGTAAGCGACTTCACTCACGTGAAATTAGGTTTCTCCATACAAACTTTGGATAACTGTTTCATCCCCTTAAGGGGTCAATTTTGGAAAATTCTGTCTTAGTGCTCACCTGCGTAATAAAAGCAAACCTTATGAAACATTTCACGCTCTTAGTCCCAGTATTTTCGGCTGTGCCTGCGCCATATGTCAGTCAGTAAGTCACTTTCTCATTTATATAGAAAAAAAATGATCGAAAGCATGTTTTTCCTAACGTAAAATCCACGTTAGGAAAAATATACTTGTAGTTTTGTCTCCACAATGCAACCAAATAATAAGTCCCCGGCGCCGGTGTCGCGTGCAATACAGCGACAACATTACGAGACCCCGCCCGGCGACGTGTCTGACAACTCGTAAACGAAATGTCCGGCGACACGTGTCTCTGCGATTTTGTGTTGTTTCAGACGCCAACAAACATAGGTACATACACGTGCACATATACAAGGAGAGGAGCAACGCTAGTAAAAACAGTAGAGCTTTCAAATTATCAAGGCCATTTTCAGGACTGTTTTTGTGTATGGAATATTTTAATAGCAATCCACCAGTTTTTTAACTTGGGTTTCGTTTATTAGAGTAACAATTTAAAGTCAATTTAGACAAGAATATGTACCTAAGGCGGATTTTGACCGGTCCTGAGCATCACGCATCCAAACTTATGTAATAGTTCAATTCCCGAATCAAGTCTTGTAGGCATAAACCGATTCGCAAAAAGTATACTTAGCTAAAGCCTATACTTTTACTATTAAATGTATAGGAACAAAAAAATACAGTTTTCAGATTTTTCTTTATTGCACTGTGAGACCTAGCTTCTTGCCAAATTTCAGGATTCTAGATAAATGGAAAGTACCCCGTAGATTTAGATTTCCTTGCTTGCGCTTACCGTCTGGTGAGATGGTGGTCAAACGCGAGCCTATCAACAATAAAAATAAAATAAGTGTCAAAATATATGCCTGAACGGGGCATAAACAGCTTTATCTTTAGGTTGGAATTTCTTGCCGGTTCTTCTCCATAGGAAACGACCAATTTGGAACCGTGCACTAGCTTCTGACGTTTTATAAGTGCCCTTATAAAATATTTTGACTTTGACTTTGACTTTGGTTACCTAGTTTTTTTAATATTTCAAAGGGAAGCAGAACTGAGTATGCGACATAGATTTTAATATAATACCTCCACGTGATCTTGAGAAAAAGGGTCTTGACAGGCGGATTGATTAGCAACAAGGTGTGCAGGTACTTGTAAAATTTCTATTTTTGACGACTTAAGGTAAGGAACCCTAAAAACAAAAAAAGTCACCAAAACGTGTAACGTTGATAAAATACGATACATTACTTACAAGTACAAGAACAATAAAGTATCTGTAACACAAACTACACGTTTTTCGCTACAATTGTGAAACTTTTCGCTCGCGCAGTTACGTGCACGACTGATTCTTTTACAACACGAACAAGGCAAATTGATAAGAATTTTAGGTAAAGACAGAGTGAAAATAATGCTTGCTTGAGGAGCTAAGGAAGAGGTGGAGCATTGAGGATCTCGAGGTTAAATGAGCACTCGGGGAAGCTGTTTGGGTGGAGCCGCCGTATCTCCGAGGAGGCGATCGGCGGCGACCTCTCAAGCTCGGCTCTGATTCAGGTCATGGTACAGGACGAAGAGGAATGAGAAGCGGTTTCTTGCATTACAGGAGGGAGGTGGCTGAAACCGTAAGGGTGACGACATCCTCACGCCTTTGCCACCACCGTAGGAGAGTTAAGAGATATTCTGGAGCGTTAGGAATTGCAAGGTGACTCTCGAAGTTGAATTTTGATCAAACTCTAGCCTGAAAACCAGTCAAAATTTGGCTTTAAAATTGCGGTTGAGACGTTCTTAATTCGAGTGGTTTCTGGTGGGGGTGCCGACCCATCATTTGGAAACCATCCTCAAAGGAGAATTTTGGTCGAAGGGTGTCGTGTATCGACGATTTCGTCGAAGGACACCGATCTCGCAGCGGAACACGACGCCGTCACTTCCTGTGCAATAGTTTAGTTTAAGTAGTTATAGGATCTTTTATATGTATTAGTTTATTATTTACTAAGATTATTTGGGTATGGGCCTTAGTTGCCTGAAAATAAATGTTTATTATTATTATTATTAATTCTGAAATCCGCCCGCAGCCGCGCGTGTTAAACTATTGTAAAACTGACAGTCGTCATGGATAGTCAGAAAGTTGAAATCTGACACCAGCCTTGGCCAAGAGGTAATTACGTGTTACAAAATGATAGCTATTTAACGGACCTAAGTGCTACCGGATGTTTAACTGAATCCCTTTATACCATCGCGGTTAAAAATTGCTTTTAAATTACCGGAAAATGTTTTTTTGTTTCTTGATCAAAGTGAAAACGCCCAAAACATCAACAAGAATGATTTCTGATGGATTTGTGATTAATCAACGCCGATAATAGATGAAATAGAGGAAATGTAAGTACATACCTGTCTCAACCATGAACGCTGTTAATCATTTTTAAAAGCTATAAAACCTGTGCTGTTTTTGTACAATGTTTGGGATATAAAATGTAAATTTGCATGAGTTAAATAAATAGCTATTAGTATATCACACTAATATTATAGAAGCGAAAGTGTGAGAGTGTATTATGAATGTGTGTTTGTGATTTCGATGAAACTTGGTACACGGGTAAACCATGTCCTACAATAGTATAAGATACTTTTCAATACACTTGCTCATAAAGTGACTCTTATTGCACTGCACTTAGGTATATAATGGCACTTGTTGCCAAACTGTGACATTTTGATTACCATTACACACTAGTGCTATAATGTGCTTAAAACCTCATTGTTTAACCTCTCCACCTCCATAATTATATTACATTATCGCATCAGGATGGGCGCAGGGGGCCGATTCTCGATTTTAGAGATGGTGTCGAACTCGACAAAAATTTCTAATGACAAATTTTAAAAATCGCTATTCTGGGGATGTCGAATTCGACATTTGTCGAAGGATAACGTTAGAGTTCATGTCGAGTGCTTCTGAGTAGTAGAGATATCATGTCGATTGTAGAGATATGTCATTTCTGAGTGAATTCGTTGAGTTTTGTTAGATTTTTAGTGCGTTACACTGTGTTTTCTTTGTTTTAAAATACGGCTTGGGTCCTCATATTGGAATTTTGATTTGCTTTGTGATTTGTGGATCGTATATTTTCTTGGAACAACGACCTTCGCGTACAATAACGGACTTGTAATTTGTATATCCACGATTGGACTCGAAACCACTAAAATATAGACGAGTTTATTAACATATTTATCTCGGTGTTGTTGGAAAGTAGTGAGCAACTGGCACATACACGGCGACAACAGTCCACTTTATCACGCCATCGATGTTTACGCCTTGAGCGAAACAGAAGTCAAGTATTTTTTTCCCCTCCATGTTTTTTAAATTATAAAACACAGTACTTATTCTTATGGTATAAAACGCACAACAATAAACAGCACAGTTCACAAAATCAAAAGTTTTAAACCGCGAATTCTGACAATCAACTGTCAAACTAATTATTAATATACAGATTTTTACCGCCACAAAAGTTTACTAGTTTTACAGTTATTTTCTTCACAAGTGTATTGATTACCGTTCTCGGCTCTCTTAAGACCCTCACCTTGACTCGGGTCTAAATACCGCCTCAACGGTAATCACTAACATTACACACTTATATCATAATGTACTATTTTATTCCAGATGAGTGTTCTATCTCTTTTCTTTTTAGTTTACATATGTGTATGTATACATTTGTTACTTCTTTATCCGCAGTGTATGCAAAAAGTTAATTTTCAAATAAATTGTCCAACATTTTGTTTTGTGTTTTGAGTAAAAAACATGTTTTTTATTCATTATTTATTTGCAGAGGGTAAGATCAATATGACCACGTCACCCTTATAAAAACATGGGTTCAAAGAAAAACATTCTGTCAACGGAGCCGAAAGTAAACAAGGGTGTTATATATTAAATTAAATAAATTACTATTTTGTTTCATCTCGATTACGATTAATATAAGCATCGTTATTTATTTAATTACGACTAAAGATAACGATAAAATAAGTACATTCGAATGATGCTAGGACTATACCCTAATATACATAACTACGTCCAAAACCATTCAAAACCTATAAATTAATATTTATAAGTTTAAATATTTATAAATTGAAACGTAGGTAATTTATGTTAATTTACATTAAAAAACACAAAATAAAATGACTTGAAACTGAATTTTGTAGTTTTATTTTGGTGTCAGGCGGACTTTTTACACCTATACTTATTCATAGAGATAGAGCAGCTTAGATCCGTTTTCACTAAACGATAGAGCTAATTTTTTGTGATCACTTTGGTATACTTAATTCATTATCTATAAAATCACACTTACGCCGCTTTTCTCTAGGGCCACAGAGTTACTCCCACCACCAAATCAACACGACGAGAAATGCCATCTATTTTTAGCCACCCGCATAAACATGAGGCCGATATAGCCTGTAACAATATTAGTGCCGTGATTAGATTGCGTCCGTCCCTGGGCACCTTTGGGCCTCGTGTGCACCGCATGAGCTATCAATCAGGGCCTTGATTCAATCATGCACAGATTGAGACAAGGCGCCTACGCGAGCGGGTGATGCTACATCAAACAATGATGCTAGCAAAACAAGCCGGTGAGATGAGATCAGCTTGTCTTACTAATGTTTAATGAGATGGCTTACTGACTGGCCTGTTAGTGTAGTGGTTAGTGACCCTGACTGCTATGCCGGAGGTCGTGTCTTCGATTCCCACCCAGAACAAATGTTTGTGTGATGTGCACGATCATTTGTTCTGTGTCTGGGTGTAATTTATCAATAAATGTTTGTATTTAGAAATGTATATATATCAGTTGTCTAGTAATTATAACATAAGCTTTGCTTAGCTTGGGGGTAGACGGCGTTGTGTGATAGTTGTAGAATATTATAATAAAAAGCATTATGTGGTTTCGTGGTGGATAATGGACCGTTCCGTCTGTTAGAGAGGAGGATTGAGTCCCAACAGTAAACATTATAAAGTTAATACTTTATCAGTTTATTCTATTCTAATTGCCGTAAACGAACAAAAACATGAAAGCATCTTGCGTCTTGCAAGTACGACTACATAATATGAAAATACATTATATGAAGCACCTCTATTAGCGTCCAAGACATACCTTAAACTACTAACAATCTAGATTCTTGGAAAGTGTAACCAGTTGTTCACTAAGAAAAGTGATTTTGAAACTCGACCACCCAAGTAATTTAATGAGGGGTCAAAGTTTTCTATCGCACAAAGAGGCAACTGAAACTGAGAGGTCTGTCAAATTGGTTTCAATATGGTTGAAAAATAATATCACCATTGGACACCCTAGGACACGGTGGAGTACTCCGCTTGGGCGGAGCACTGCCGTGTCCTCGTAGAGACGACTGGCGGCAGCGAACTCTCGCGCCGTGCTCTGGTTCAGCCCCCCTAGCCAAGTTTCTAAACGGCAATAGTTAACGCTAGTAGAAAGCTTTAAATGTACGGGAACGACGCGCTCTCAACGCTCAGTCACGTGGTCAGAACAAAAGAATTAGCGACAAGGTCAACTCGAAGCGTTCGACGCACGCGAAAAGGTTGTAACTTGGCTAGGAGGGCAGGCCTTAGTCCGTCCGGAGCGAGGAGCAATAGCAGGCGGTCACCTCCTTCTGCAAAGCAGTAATGCAAAGAGGCAACCTCCTTCCGCAAGCGTGACGGAATGGACATCCGCACGTTCCAGCTGCCGTATAGCGACCGCGATTTTCAGCCACCGTAGGCGTGGGCTTGCGGACGACAAGCAATGGGTAGCTCGCCGTCTGATCGTCCAGTAACCATCTGGACCGAGCCCGAGTCGTCGACGGCACGTATTTTCGACGCCACGCGCACCTTAAAAATGATCCCAACAAAACTGCAGGGGGCCTAGCAAGGCCGAAGCCTGTAGGGGCCGTGGGGTTGCTTCCAAAAAAAAGACCGGTCCTGGAACGAAGTTAAAGAAGGAACATAAGAGTGAGTTTTAGTCAGTAAAAGTCTGACACGCTCTCGCGCTCCGCCCAAAAGCGATATAGTAGTATAAGTTAGGCGTATAAGCGAATATGATTTCCAACCTAAAAAAAACCTTTTAATGCATTTATAATTTATAAACATTTCCCCTAGACTTGACTTGCACTATGAGAAGTGCCTAGAATAATTAGCTGGAACTATGTGGCAAGTTGTAGATTACTATTATAACTTCTCTATCCTTCTTGAGTAGAGGCCTTTATTTCTTCATCGTTAGTCGAGACATTACCTACAATCTGATTGTGGAAATGATTAGGTAATGTCGTCTTGAGCCGCGTCAGCACGACAGCCTGCAGCTCCTGTCATGATGAGAAGATGAACTAATCAGTAAGGTTGTCTGGCTGTCAGTGTCCGGGTTGGAGTGGCCACCCATTGATATTAGTAATACAGTCCTGCAAGTTTGTTAGTGTTTTAGAAATAGCCCTTTTTTAATGGTGGGGTAAATCATTCAGTGACAACCCCCGCTCTTGGATGGAGCGGGAGATAGTGTCAGACACTTACTGACTAAAAACCCACCCCGTTCCTTCGTACCTTCATACCGGGGCTCGAGCTACCTTTCAGACTAACCCTGGCCCCAGTAGGCTTACAAATAAACCTGTATTAGTTGTAGTGTTTGTTAACGAACTCCTCCGAAACGACTAAAAACAAAAACAAAAAAAAGAAAAAACAAAAAGATAAAAACAAAGTTCGCACTGAGGGCATAGGTGCTGGAGTCGCACTGTAATGTCAATTTCAAGGCGTTCGTGGTGCGAGTCCCGAACACTTTTCTGCCCTTCATGTTGAAGGAAGACTTTTGGTCACAGGGAGTGGTGTTCCGTCGCTTCCGAGGACAAGTGCCACAGAACAGCACAAAGAGAACAAGTGCACTGTGAAGTGTTGCTAACATGGTCATATTAGTCATAAGTCATATTTATTAACGATAAATTGTATTTAGTTTACTTTATATATGTTAATCTGTAAGGCTAGGGCCAATGGGCCCTAGGCTCTATAGGCCAAGATGCCCGGAAATAATTGATTTATTATTATTTTTGTATTCGGTAGGTCCGAGAATAGGTTTTATACTCGTACCCCCCACTCCTCATTTTATTCTTTCATCATTAATATGGCAAAATTATGTTCGCAAGGTCAGCTAGTAGTATGTGCTATATTTTAGTCAATATAAGAAAAAAAACTAAGTATATTTTCATCCCACACTCATTGAGAAGAATTCAAATATTTTTATCAAAATTTTGTACAAAGCCAAAATATGGCATCTTCTATAATGCAGTTTAGAAGATACCTGTACCAGTGCTAAAATTTGCGAGATCGCTGTGCTTGTTCTAACATTCTACACCAACATTTCCTAAATATTTTCTTAACTGACCCCTATTTCTGCATGAAAGTTTAAATAATTTAACCCATCCCAAGCTCTACTCTTAGAATTTCAAACTTAATTTTTTTGTCCAAAAAATAAAAACATGGAATGTGATGCTGGTTACGATTTTCGCATTCCTCCCAAAAAAGAACAGAAAAATGAGAAAAGAAAAAAACCTTTTCTTTGATACACAAAAGGAAAGATATTAAATGTGTACCTAAGTGTTATTTTTTTAATTTTTATCATCATCATCATCATCAGCCTTTTTAATGTTCCCAGTGCTGGGATTCAGGCCTCCTCTCTAGGAGGGGGAATGGGCCGTAATCCACCACGCGGGCCCAGTGCGGGTTAATTTTTATACTTTTCCAAAAATACTATATTTATAGCATTTATTTTTTATAAATACGATAGATATTTATTTCCAGAACTGATAGTAACCTAGTTCGGGTAGGTCTCATCATTAAACATTGAGGGGTTTTTCTTTTACCCATCTATAACCATCGGTAAGGACACGGTGACAGCTGAAAAACATGTTTATCTTGTATGTGTCACAGTCCCTGGCGTCACGGGAATTTTTGAAAAGGTTACCGTGGATCAGAAATGCAAAGGGCAACTGAAGGACAGAGATGGACTTTAGTCAGTAAAAGTTGCCCTTACGTTCTCAGGCGCTGCGCAAACGTAGACACTTTGGGCGTTTGTGCACTACACGGAATTTTAACCGACCGGCAGACCGATTTCTTACAATTGTCAATAAAAGTTGATGTAAATCTGACTGCCGGACGGTAAAATTCCGTGTAGTGCACAAGCGCCCTTTTAGTTTCCAGTTACCGACATCGAACACTCTTCGATCGTCACAAGTATGTTTTAAAATTCGAAGACATGTGACATCCACCAACCCGCACTGAGCCCGCGTGGTGGATTACGGCCCATTCCCTCTCCTAGAGAGGAGGCCTGTGTCCCAGCAGTGGGAACATTAAAAAGGCTGATGATGATGATGAGTATGTTTTAAGTGGAGGCAACTGGACACAAAGAATGTTTACGTAAGGGAGTGGATGATTTCATACTGTTCTATAGAAATCAAATATTCATTGGCAGCTTACATCTGACACTAGACACAAAAGTGTCCACGTTTGCGCCCTGCCTAACCTAGAGCGGGAGCAGTACTATGATGAGTTTCCACCTCACAAAAAATGTAGGTGTCCCTGTGGTGAACTATTGTAAATCATGTTTTTCTGTATCTAAGTTTTTATTAATAGTGAGTTTTCTAGTTATGTTCAGTAAGCTGTCTCAGGCAATGTTATGAACCATAAACCGTAACCTTTCCTTAAGGCTATGGTTTTATTAAACTGTTATTAGCATGAGGTACTATTATGTTTTAATATAGTTAGCACTGTGTATGTTAGCATGTAGTACTAACGTACCTCTCGTTGAGACCGCTTGGCATTCTGCTCATCCTGAAAAGAAGAGCAAGATGATATACTCTGGTTTATATACTGTATCTTCTTTTGTCCTTCTGCACTTTTTTTTAAATTAATCTTAAGAGGCTCCTTTTCCAGTCGCCTATTGTCAACATCGAATTTGGTTTAAAAGCTTGTTGCTTCATCTGACGCAATCCAACTCGATGTTTGACGAAAAGGCAACGCAAAAAAAGAGATAACGCCTGAAAACTCTGTTAGTATTCGGTAATTCTGTGATTTAGGTACTCGAATATTTTACAAAACTGGTTCCTGGAAATAACGTTTTTTTTTTTAAATCCTTAAAAAGTTTTTGAAAAAAATTGTCGTCATTTAGAATCTCAATAAAATTTGCAAGGCTCCTATAGTCTTACTTTTTTATTTTTTGAGTAAATTATGAAGTGTCTTACGTGATCGAATTTTAAAATGAAGACATCCGCATGAGAACTAAAGTTGCCGACATAGCACAAAGAATTGCCAAACTTAAGTGGCAATGGGCAGGGCACATTGGTCGCAGAACAGATGGCTGTTGGGGCCGAAAGGTTCTGGAGTGGCGACCGCGTACCGGAAGACGCAGCGTTGGAAGGCCTCCAACAAGGTGGTCTGATGACCTGGTGAAGGTTGCGGGAAACCGATGGATGCGAGACGCACAGGAACGTTCGTTGTGGCGACGCTTAGGGAAGGCCTATGTCCAACAGTGGACGTGTATCGGCTGAAATGATGAAGTGTCAAAGTGTTTTTTATTAACAAAGATATAATTGAAAGGCACCAACCTAACACGCACAGTCTATCTATCAAAACCTACTAACTTTTTGACTGGCCTGTTGTTCTAGTGGTTATTGGCCTGCTAAGCCGGAGGTCGTGGGTTCGATTCCCACCCAGAACAAATGTTTATGTAATGAGCAGGATCATTTGTTCTGTGTCTGGGTGTAATCTATACTAATATTATAAATGGGAAAGTGTGTGTGTCTGTTTGGCCGTCTTTCACTCTCGATCGTTTGGATTTTTTAAGTGGAGATAGTTGAAGAGATGGAGAGTGACATAGGCTACTTTTTGTCTCTTTCTAACCCCCCCCCCCACTTCCCAGAGGAACCGTATTACCCCGAATTTAACGCGAGCGAAGCCACGGGCAAAAGCTAGTTTATCTATAATATGTATGTATTTAGAAATATATAAGTATGTTTATCAGATGTCTAGTACCCAAAACACAAGCTCTGCTTTGCTTGGGACTAGACAGCGGTGTGTGATAGTTGTGGAATATTATTATTACTATCTAGAGGCGTAGCGTGGACTAATTTAGACGTGGGCAAAAGCACATTTGCTAAGCCATTTTCTTCATAAATTCGAAAACGAGACAACGACTGTCACAACCCAGTGTTTGACCACATCGTCGCTTACCATAAGGTAATAGTGGCCAAACGAGAGCTCATCAATTATATAAAAATCCTTGTTCTCAAAGAGCCCTCGCTTGTGCGAGGCCATTTTCTTCATAAATACGAAAACGAGACAGCGAGACTCTTGCAACCCAGTGTTCAACCATTTCGGCACATTGTCGCTCACCCTCAGGTGAAATAGTGATCAAACGAGAGCTTATTAGTCATATGAAAACCTTTATTCTTCAAGAGCCCTCGCTTGTGCTAGACCCGTTTGGGTGCGAGGCAGTTGGCGAGGGCCTACTTCGCCCACGCCTAACTACTGACTCGATATAACATTCTAAGTAATGACAAATGTATAATAATGTGTCTTTATTCATCAAAAACATTGTAATACATGATGACAAACTACAGGACCGTCATTGTGGTACATGATGAATTTACAGAATCGTTTACAATGTACAAAAACTACGACAAATTGGTAGGTTAGGTCTTGTATTCTAAGCTAGATAAATATATAACCTGTATCAAAGAAATATAGAAACTAGTTATTACAGTCTTTCGAATAATACTGGTATTTCCACAAAGTTTACATTGTAACATGAAGCATGATCCGTCATAAATATTGTGGCCACAAAGCAGATTATTCAGTGTTGTCCGGTTTTAGAAGTACCTACACCCGCGGCCACAGCTGACGGCGACTTGGACAGATGGCTTAGCCGACTCCCCCGGGGACCGAGAGGATAGCGTCGAGCCATATTTATGTTATCTCCGATTCACTTTTGACTTACTCAAACAGCGAAAACAGAGACAGTGGGCATTATTTTCGAGAAGGATTTCTTACTGCCTTCATTTTGTCTTGATCTGTCAAATACTGATTTGCTCTGAAATTATGGAGGGATGTGGGTGGTAATGCTTAGGTTCCCTGGGATAGGCAATGATCACGTGCTGTTGTGTACAGCGAGGCTCACGGGAAACCCTTTTCCAGTCTCCCTAGGAATGTGCCCGAACAGGCGTTGTATGCAGTGGATTCTAGGGTGGTCTTTTAAAAGGCCACAGGACCTCTGCTACGTGCTGACGGTAATCCCCGAGGTGGTTTTAGAGAGGTAAAAGTGCCACAGTCCCTGGCCTTTGTCTTCAAAATCCCAGACGCCCTTTGAAGGTTGGCTACTGACCAATGCAGTCTATCCAAGGAGTATCCTTTTACCCAGTAACCGGCTTAAGGAAGTCTGATTAGCAATTCCTCTATATAAAACACGGGAATTCAGCCGCATCCCTTCACCCTCCAAATCCCCAAAGTATTTGGAAAAGGCTGTGAAGATGAGGACATTCCGATTTAGCAGTTAGTTTCATTCAAGACGTATGCATCGCTCACGCAGTGACGGTAGCTCTCTTTATAAAATATACAATGTTTTATAAATTGAAATAAAAGGTAGGTATCTATCGGCAACGTGGTTCCTTCTCTCGAAACTCATACACAATTTGGAACGACTTTTAACAAGAAAAGTTCATGATTGCGAACGAGTTTAGTGAAAAGGGCGCCACGGGATTTCCCGACTAATTTCGGACTGGTAAGAATCTTTCGATAAGTTCACATCTAAAGGTTGGTTCACGCTAAAGGAAATGAGCACGAGCGGAGCGCGAGCCGAGCTCAAATTCATGCAGTATAGCTCGTTTTATAAATTAAAAAAAAATCATTCGAAATATTTTTATTTCACATAGGGCACTTACAAAAGAAGCTAGTACACAGTTCCAAATTGGTCGTTTTCAATAGAGAAGAACCGGCAAGAAACTCCAAGGTCTCCAAGGTTAACTACTCTTTTAAAAAAGTGGTTGATGTTACAATATTTCCATATTATGTAAGAACAGTGTAGCCCAGTCAATATTGTGCACAATAAAGTGATCCGTAATAGGAAGTAATCTAAGAATTCGTGGAGTCTGTTCTCACTTGCACATTATAATAGTGCTCAAGTCCTCTGGAGTCGGTCCACACTTCACGAATTTAAGCTCGACTCGTGTTCCGCTGCTCAAACATAGACCCACCTTAAACAGTCTGAAACTAGTCGTAATACCGTGTTCACGTTAGGTTAATAGTGACCAATCAAAATGATGAATGTGTTCAAACACGTTTATAATTTGTTGTAAAAACGTTTATTGATGTAATAAACCATTGCCTACGAGGTCATTAAAAGTAAACGCTTTTAGTTAGATTATGTTTAGCGATAAAAAATCTTCACAATGAATTTTTTGAAAAGAATTTTTATCATCTGTTACGGTCATTAAAAAAAAACTTTGAAGAACTAGATGTGCTTCGCAGAAACTTCTTCAAGGGAATAATACAATTATAACAAAAGTCGGTGGCATTGAAGTGATAAACTAGGGAATACAATAGTGGAACAAAGTTAGTAAATGTTTGATCTGCTCAATAGAAAAGAAATACTCACCAGACTTCGATACCGAGAACTAGATAATAATCAAAAAGTACTCAAAGACTATTGGATTGTACGTAAAAGTTACCAGTTACCCTGGAACGCAAGGGCAACTGATAAAAATCAGGAGGGTTTTAGTCAGTATACAAAAGTCTGATATGTCCTCTCGCTCCACACTAGATTGGGTAGGTATTTGATGATTTCACACCTAAAAACAACGGGTAATGAGACGAGAATCGGACTCGCACACCGAGGATTCCGGGGAAACTTGCCTATATACCTAAATAGTTCAGTTACTGAATCAAACTTTCTATTTACTCTATATTTATTTGTAACATCTGTCTACCTGTATTATGCAGATTTGATTTGATTTCTTTCCGAATGGCAAAAGAAGTTTTTTTTTGTGGCGTAGTTACGTTATAAAAAAAGAGAACTGTAAATTACAAGTAGGTACTGTAGTTACAAGTCTTCAGACTTTTCCTATAGTTACTTGTGCTATGAGATCTTGCTTTATGCTATATTTCAGGATTTTACTAAGGAGCTATAGACAAAATACGGTCCTAAACGGAGCATAAACGGCCTTATCTTTAGATTGTTTTGACTTAGAAGTTTGATTTTTTCGTCGCTGCTTAAGGGAGCAATCTTAGTATTTGATATTAATTTCAACTTGATACCTTCACGCATTCTTGAGAAAAAGAGTCTTCACGATGGACAGACAAACAATAAAGTGACCTTATAATGGTTCCTTTTTTTCCGACTTTGGTACGGTACCCTAAAAAGGTGATCGAGGAGGTCGTGGTTATGTAAATTATAACCGTAAGAGTAAAGTAACTTATACCGAAGTCTGTAGATTAGTAACATTCACTACATTCTGTGACTCTCCCGTACTTCAGAAAGCACGTTAAGCCACAGTGTCTTTTGTAGATCTTTGATATCCCTGACAGATAGTCAGAAACCAGAAAAATCTGACGCCAGTCTTACCATACGTCTGGTTTGACTGGGCCGACCGCAACTTGGGAAACGGTTGGGCAAGCAAACTATACCTACCGATAATAATCAAAAGGTACTCGTATCAAATCAATCAATCAATAACATATTTTCAAATAAACCATTTACAAGCATTTTAGAATTGTCAAAAAGTCGGTCAGTCAAAAAAAACCGGTTAAGTGCGAGTCGCGCACGAAGGGTTCCGTAACTAAAAACGACAAAACAATCACGTTTGTTGTATGGGAGCCCCACTTAAATATTTATTTTGTAATTTTGTTCTGTTTTTTGTATTTTTTGTTATAGCGGCAACATAATCGTCATAAACCGTAATACTAGCTATTACACGCATTGCATTATTAGAGATACAGCCTGATGACAGACGGACAGGCAGACAGACGGATAGCGGAGTCTTGACCTTTGGGTAGGTACAGAACCCTAAAAAGTGAAGCTAAATAACACGTACCAAACTGTAGATCTGTATGGAGAAAAACGTGTAATCATTGTCACAGGCATGGAAATTCTCATTGAATGAGAATGAGAGATCAGAGTTACATTGCGCTTCAATGATGGCAATAATTTGTCCGTAATTAAAATTAGGTAACCACGAAATTGTTCGAATTCGAAACCTGCGAGATCATTCAGAACTGTTACCACGGCCTTTTTTTAAGGTGAGAAATTATCTAATGACTTCTTTAGGCCTAGAGAAATGCCTAGGTGTCACCATTTTGAGGACCGCCCGGAAGACACGGTGGAGTACACAGTAGAAGTGTGCCCCACCAGGGCAGAGCAAAGCCGTGTCCTCGTGAGACCGATGGGCGGCAGAGATCTCTCGCGCTACGGCCGGGGCCTGGTACAGGCCATGGTCCGGAGCGAGAACTAGTGGCAGGGATCCGGCTCCTTCTGCGAAGCAATAATACTAGCAAAGGAGGTGGCCGCACGCGCGAAGAAATGGTCCTTACGCTCCAGCCACCGGAATATCGATCCCGATTTCCAGCCAAAAAAAGTCATGGGTAAGATAGGACAACTCCATTCTACCTTCCTTAAATCACTCCTTTATTCCTTGAATACTAGGAGTATATCGATATATTTAAGGTAGATTTACTTGTGAGAAAAAAATCTGTCAAAATACACGTGGGAAGTTTATAGATATCTAAGGTAGACTTACCTGATAGTAAAATATTTAGCCAAAGTACGTTAAAATATCTATTTCTTTCAAACCATTTGTTTAAGCAATTTTACATGTGTGCAGGCGTAGGTAATACTAACACGGATCTTCTCTCTAATTAATTAGCTATTTTTGATGATTCGTGAACGGTTCTACTTTTTTTTAATGCAGGATTAATTATAATGATTTCGTTAATTTTTCTATCACCTATGTTGAGTGATGAAATGGTGAGAAGATGATGATGATGAAAATGTATAACTTTTAAAACAAGCGGTAATTTTTTTGACTATTAATTTTTCAAGCTACTTATCATTGATGCCTTTTTAATGTTCCCACTGCTGGGACTCAGGCCTCCTCTTTAGGAGAGGGAATGGGCCGTAATGCCCGTATGTCTTCGAGTTTTTGGTTCTAAGTTTTTGGTTTCAAGCTAGCACTATTTTGTATTTTTTTTATTTAATTTCATAAATTAATTGCTCATCTGCTTTTACAGTGTAAATGAACACAATGCAAACAAAACAATGACAACAATGGTAGTTAAAAGTAAGAACCGGGGGTTTAACGAGTGCTTAGCGGTTGTATTTTTTTAAATTTTATTATTGAATGGTTTGCGCTTGACCACTATCTCACCTCGATCATGTAGTTGATGATGGAGCACGCTGGTCTAGAATTAATCTATTAGACCACCAAGTGGTAGCTTTCAACAAACACAGAGTCCGGCAGCAAATTCCATTCCACTCAACTACACTAAATTATTCGCTAATTGATTCCTAGTGTGTATAATGATGTGAAATTGATGTCGTTTTGGATAATTTTCTACTTAAGTGGAAGCACTGAAATAGGCGAGATCTGTATAAGAGTGATCCTGAGCATTTTGCTGTAGTCTTGATGTAGTATTGACTCCTCCTCCTCCTTGCTTCATATTCCTCAATGCTGAGGGTCGTGACCTCCTAGCTTCATCACTTTAACCCTTATGATCTTTTTCCATCTGTTTCTGTCTATGGCAATGTAAAGGGCATTGTACATCGTAGAGTCAAGAGCGGTGCGGATCTGGTCGGACTAACGTATAGGGCTGCGCCCGCGAGCCCTTTTTCCATCCACTTTGCCGGTCACCATGAGCCTTTCGAGGTTGCCACCGTCCTTCCTTGCAATGTGACCGAAGTTTTAGTGGTAGTATTGACTACCACAGTAAAATTGCCGAGTACGCTAAGGGACTGACTATGCTTAGTCAGCTCGATCCAGCTTTTGTCCATCGAAAATAGGTATCAGTTTTAAATGGAGATTTTTTATGCCGGGGAAAATTATCCAATGACAACCCCTGCTCTTGGGCGGAACGGGAGATAGTGTCAGACTCTTACTGACAAAAAACCCACCCCGTTCCTTCTAGCCTTCATACTGGGGCACGACCTACTCTTTCGAAACTAACCCTGGCCCCAGTAGGCTTCGACCCAGCTGGGCTCCTGCTGTTGCTGAAAACTCCTTGAGGCGAAAGAAAGAAACTATTTTATTTGGCATACACATTCGTAAATTACAAACAATGTAGTAACAACATATAGACACCAATTATTATATAAAAAGAAAGAGACAACTAACAATGTGTGCCTCACGGTGGCGCCAAACACGTCCAGTTCAGCAAAAATGCCAGACATGGTAGTTGCCTAATGCTGGTTTTCAACTGAACCTTATTTCGAGTGTACGGTTGAAAATTGATTTATATTTAGGTACTCAGATGCGTGAGCATGAGGCATGAAATGAAAACATATGTGTTTTTTTTATCTTGCGTATATTTCAACAGTGTTCAGCGCTATACCGCCGCGTACGCTATGACGGCCTTTCACGATCTTACGATGCTGTACGCGACTGATAGAAGAAAAACTGTATAAGTGTAACTATAACTCGTTCAGTGAAACGTGAAAGGGGCAGAATAAATGTACTTAATCCATTACTCGAAACATTTGCTGGTAAATTACAGAAATATTAGACGCAGGTTTTTATTTGCATTCTAATAATCTATATCTAATAAATCTGTAATAGTTTTTAGTTGTGCGCGCATCACGTGAAATGTACATAATCGATGTAGATAACTTTTATTTATTAAAATTGTGTGTAACTCGATATATTACTTAGGATTGTTTCATTGCAATCGGTTGTCAATATTGAAAGATATACTACATTAACCCTTCAGATACCGTCAATTAGAGACACAATAGTAAGACAATAGATGCGCGGCCACCGGGTGTCGCTTGGGGATTCATGAATTAATTCTGCGTTGCGTTCTGACTGTTAGGCGGTACGAAGTTCGCCGAGTCAGCTAGTGTAAAATAATTAAGTGACTGTATCAAATAATAAATTGACACTGGTTAAATGCACAAACCGTGAGAAGCAAAAAAACAATTACCAAGTATGTAGATACGAGCAAGTAAAACTTTGTTGCAAGCGTTTGGTTTAACTTTTACGAAAACAGCAAGCTAAAACTTCCACTTTACATACATTTACACAACATACAGTTACATATACCTAACTAGTTAAAAGCTTCAGTTAAATACTACAACAAGTTTTTCAATAATACCTTTGGAATTACCTTCACAAGTGATTCAGATGATTTCTCCGTTGTGATCGATTCTTTGATGTCATTATTCAGCTTTAGATTCATTGTTTCTTCGGTTATTCTAAAACACAAGACGACTAATTAGAAAAAAGTACTCCGAGAAAAAAAACCGCGAACTATTAAAAATGCGCGTATGATCTATGAAACTCGAAGACGAGTACTTCCATACAGTAACACACCTGACACTCATAAACACAGACTTTAAACCCGTAGAGACGTCGCAGCAAGGACTACGACGACAATAAGACAAGACGAGATCACACGACAAGACGGGATGACTCAGTGCGTGTGCGCGTACGACCGACCCGCGGGCAACACTGCAGACGGGATTAACGCCACTGCACAATCATTCCACGCTTAGCTTGCTCCGCTCGTAAAAAAACACAAGTAAATCCCTATAAGCAGTCTATCAACTCAACGGCTACACTAACTATAGTTCCTACTACACCAGACACCGTAACAATGATGCCATTAATCACTAACACGTAAATATCAGCAGCTGAAACATTCCAGATCTCAAGTTTTATGGTTTTGCTAACCACATGCTGACTATAAAAGAATTTTGCTAAAAACTCGCGAAATTGTTTGAGGTGTAAGATAAAATCAATCAGTGGGTCGGAATAGCCGTAAAATTCTCGGCGCTGTTAACCGCTGTTGTTGATCCACGGGAAGCACTTAGTTGATTAATTATTATGCCAAGGGAATGCGTTTGATGTATCGTATGCTATTAATATCTATAATGTACTTGTAACAGACTTGTAAACAGGTGTAAATGACAGCTAGGCATGATTAACTGTATAGTTTACTGTAATAGCTTCTTAACTTAATTTCACCTGTCATAGTCATGATTTTGCTCCCTTTGGTCTTTGATTTTACTTGGAATTTCGGAAAGTTAATATTTAATAGAAAACATGGCAGTGAATAACAAATGATGGTTCTGTTTCATCAACTTTGATAAGTAAAAGCAAATATTTTAAGACCTTTTGATAACCTCCACATAAATAATCTAATGACATCCCCGCTCTTGGGTGGAGCGGGAGATAATGTCAGACTTTTACTGACTAAAAATCCACTCCAGTTCCTTCGTTGCCTTTCGTACCGGGGGCTGAGCTACCTTTCGTAGCTAACCCTGGTCCCAGTATGCTTTGTTTCAGCTGGTCCTCTGCCGTTGCTGACAACTCCTTGAAGCGCGTGGGAACAGTGCTCGCCGGCGACGATTTGGGCTCGGTCTGGACAGTTACCGGATGGTCGAACAGCGAGCTACCCATTGCTCGCCGTCCGCAAGCCCTCGTTAGGTAACTAGTTAGTTAAAAATATCGGCCATGTGGCTATCAGACTCGCGCATAAAAGGGTTCCGTTCCACACATGGATGGGTTTTAATCAGTGAAACTCTGACATTCCCTCTCACTTCAACCAGAGCGGGAGTTTATTGATGACTTACCTGCACTCTCTAAAATAATTGGGAAGAAAAATAAAAACCAGCACTGACCTTCGACATCATCAAGGATAGCAACGTCTTTAAAGCTAGGACGATGTTCTGTGCTGTGCTAGGATATACCTCAACATTGATGATTGGGCCTGTTGGTCTAGTGGCCCTGACTGCTATGCCGGTGGTCGCAAAGACAAATGTTTGTGTAATGAGCATGATCATTCGTTCTGCATCTGGGTGTAATTTATCTATAATATGTATTTAGAAATATATAAGTATCTTTATTAGCTGTCGGTATACAGGGTTATTTGTAAAACATTAACAACCTTGCAGGACTGTATTATATATATATATATTCCACAACTATCACACAACGCGATCTAGTCCCAAGCTAAGCAGAGCTTGTGTTATGGGTACTAGACAACTGATAAACATACTTATATATTTCTAAATACATACATATTATAGATAAATTACACCCAGACACAGAACAAATGATCATGCTCATCACATAAACATTTGTCCTGGGTGGGAATCGAACCCACGACCTCCGGCATAGCAGTCAGGGCCACTAACCACTAGACCAACAGGCCAGTCAAGTATTAGTAACATCATAAACAACAACTTTTAATCTTTGTGTCTTTTTACAAAACATAATTCATTTATAATACCAAACTATTGCTGAATATCGAATAGATAGATTGCAGTACAAAATATAGAGAAAAAAAAATCAAAAATTCAAGATTCCGTTGTTCTAACACATTTTAACTCTGTATTTTGTTCCCTTCTACTATTGCACTATCGCTTGCTCTGCATAGACTTCGTAATATTTAGAACGTGAAAATCTGATGAACTAAAACCTCCAAACTATTGCTGAATATCGAATAGATAGATTGCAGTACAAAATATAGAGAAAAATTTTTTTTATCAAAAATTCAAAATTCCGTTGTTCTAACACATTTTAACTCTGTATTTTGTTCCCTTCTACTATTGCACTATCGCTTGCTCTGCATAGACTTCGTAATATTTAGAACGTGAAAATCTGATGAACTAAAACTTCCAAACTATTGCTGAATATCGAATAGATAGATTGCAGTACAAAATATAGAGAAAAAATTTTTTATCAAAAATTCAAGATTCCGTTGTTCTAACACATTTTAACTCTGTATTTTGTTCCCTTCTACTATTGCACTATCGCTTGCTCTGCATAGACTTCGTAATATTTAGAACGTGAAAATCTGATGAACTAAAACTTCCAAACTATTGCTGAATATCGAATAGATAGATTGCAGTACAAAATATAGAGAAAAAAAATATATCAAAAATTCAAGATTCCGTTGTTCTAACACATTTTAACTCTGTATTTTGTTCCTTTCTACTATTGCACTATCGCTTGCTCTGCATAGACTTCGTAATATTTAGAACGTGAAAATCTGATGAACTAAAATTTGTAAATTTTTTAAAAGTCATAGAACAAAAGTTGTTGTTTATGATTTTATTAACATAGTCCTGAGAGGTTGCCAGTGTTTTACCCTTTATATCATACATATTATATTATATTTCTCATTTTAAAACTTCACAGTGTCTCATCACAGCATTCTTTAATCTATCATGCAGACCTACACTTCAAAACAAACGAATATTAATGAAACTACACAAAACAGAGAAAACGATAGACTCAACAAGTACGTATAATAAAATAAAATCACGCAGCTGTGTTTGTGATTACAATTACATTGTAACAGCAAAGTTGACATAATGTACGCGTAATGCTGTAATGAAAGTCGGGAGGCGTCGTTAAACTCAATGACGTGGAGTGGGACGCCGTTAAACAAACGCTCCGAAGTTTTCCATTACTTAGGTACTGCTGCCTACTGGGCCTAGAGGGCGATGACATTTTTAACCGACTTCGAAAAGGAGGAGGTTCTATGTTCGGCTGAATGTATGTGTTTTTTTTTTTTGTATGTATGTTCACCGATATTTCGGTCAATTATGGACCGAATTTGAAAATTTTTTTTTTGATTGTAAGGTTATGCTTCCAAGTTGGTCCCATAGAAATATTGTTATGATCTGATCATGAACTTCGAAGATATGGAACAGAACTCCTCATAGAATCATAGCAGAATTGTCGTAACAAGTAAAATTACTTTGTTTATACGTGTAGTCGATGACTGACCGAAAGAAAAGGGGGAGGGGAAAGGGGGAGGGGGTAAATTCATGTAATATAACCGTATTTGTAATAATAATCGTTATGAGATGCACTCTGGCTATAAGGTAATTTATGTTTAGCTGAAGCTGGTAGATACTTTTTAGTGGTGCTACCATAACTAAAAAGTGAAAAATAAAAAACTTTTTACAAAATAAATTAAACCGACTTCAAAAAGTACAAAATAACTTTAATTTCGGAAGTCGGTGTTAAATAACGAAGAGACAAGATTAGATATCTATTATAGAAACACCGACTTCCGAAATTAAAGTTATTTTGTACTTTTTGAAGTCGGTTTAATTTTTTTTGTAAAAAGTTTTTTACGTATCTGTTTGTATATACGTGTAACGTCAAATGCGCAAAACCTGAAAATAGTTTGATCAGAATAAGGAGCAGAATCAATTAAACCACTTTTTAATATTGGTTACATTTTTTCGAAAACAATCTTCATTAAAAATGTCACCCTGTCTATTTATGAATAGGTCAAGCCATCACGTGCGCAATTTTGCTGAAATAGGTAAACAAACACAAATGGTTGTAGACGAATCAAATTTCCTCGTACACGGGATAGTAAAAGTTTTAAATTAAAAATCATTTGGGGTGTCTGAGGTTTTGCGCATTTAACGTAACACGTTGTATACAGTTTTTTTTTTTTTGAGGTGATGCAGTAGAAGCCATTGGATGATTTCTAATGACTTCTACCGCTCTAGGGTGAACTAAGAGAGCGTGTTAGAGTCGTACTGACTAAAACCTCACCTATCTGTACTGTCCTTCAGTTACACTTTGCGTTCCAGAACCACGAACTCTCTCTCAGATATTCCCCATGGCCCTAGCAGGTTTCGACCTTACTGGGCCACACCCAGACATCGCACGAAACGTTTTCATTATGCATACACCTAAGGAGTTGAATTCCGTACTAGAGTCTGTGTTTTCTGATGGCCACAACCTGGGGGTCTTTAAGTCAAGAGAGAATAGGTTACTTCTAGGCAAGTGGCCCTTACTCATCATCATCATATCAGCCGAAAGACGTCTACTGCTGGACATAGGCCTCCCCCAAGCGTCGCCACAACGACCGGTCCTGTGCGTCACGCATCCATCGGATTCCCGCGACCCTGACCAGGTCATGGTCCACCTTGTTGGAGGCCTTCCAACGCTGCGTCTTCCAGTACGTAGCCCTTACTATCAGGTGAAATATAGGTCAAGCGTGAGCGTATTAATAATAAGCTTGCCTGAATACAAATTTAATTATGTTAAGGTTAGGTATTGCCAAAATTTACACCCACTTACCCACCATGAGAAACAAGGTTGCCAAAAATACTCTGAGAAAGGTGTAATTGTGGAGACACCCGAAGCCTTTAAGTGTTACTAATTGGCTCTGAGGAATCATTTGAGCGACTAGGTGCTTAAGTAGCTGGTCTTCTGTGACCAGTCGCCGAACTTAATGTTGACCTTCGTCATTTTGGGTGTTTGTTAAAGAAGTTTAAAGGAAAAGGTTAGAAATTTCTTTTGTCATCACCAGGGGCTAATATAGCTTCAAAAATGGCTACAAAATAACTGTGCACATAATAATCAAAAATACAATACCAACTCTACTGTACACCAAAAGAATACTATAATTTTACACAAACTTAAATCTATGGGTACAATGGCGGTCTTCGATATCGTAGAGGTAGAGGTAGTTCTTTTTTTAATTTTTAAGACACTAAAGTGTCCACAAATTTTGGCCTAGTTTTTAACCGACTTCGAAAAGGAGGAGGTTCTATGTTCGGCTGAATGTATGTTTTTTTTTTGTATGTATGTTCACCGATGTTTCGGTCAATTGTGGACCGATTTTGAAATTATTATTTTTTTGATTGAAAGGTTATGCTTCCAAGTTGGTCCCATAGAAATATTGTTATGATCTGATCATGAACTTCGAAGATATGAAACAGAACTCCTCATAGAATCATAGCAGAATTGTCGTAACAAGTAAAATTGCTTTGTTTATACGTGTAGTCGATGACTGACTGAAAGAAAAGGGGGAGGGGAAAGGGGGAGGGGGTAAATTCATGTAATATAACCGTATTTGGGATTATAAGAATCGTTATGAGATGCACTCTGGCTAGAAGGTAATTTATGTTTAGCTGAAGGGTAGGTACTTTTTAGTGGTGCTACCATAACTAAAAAGTGAAAAATAAAAAACTTTTTACAATTAATACAAAATACAAATTTCGGAAGTCGGTGTTTCAATACATACCTAATCTTGTCTCTTCGTTATTTAACACCGACTTCTGAAATTAAAGTTATTTTGTACTTTTTGAAGTCGGTTTAATTTTTTTGTAAAAAGTTTTTTATTATGTATAAGAATTATTTGCATGCGCTAATACTAAATTGTATACCCAAGTAAAGTATGTAGGTACTCAGATTTAAAATAGAAAATTATTACCTGGCTCAGCAATATCGCTAGCGAGCAGAGCACTAGACCAACAAGGTCGTAGTTTGTGACAAAACCACAATATACTCGTAATAAATGTAGACACTCCATTTATTATTTATCATTCTGTCTTTAGATGAAAGCTTTATGAAAGAATACAGCAATAAGATAATTTCATAAAGCCTAAGTACCATGTCATCAAGTATTATTAAACAGAAAGGAAGCCCAATAAGAGGTAATCTCGCGTCTGGAAGATAATAACATACATTTACGTAGAAACGAGTCGAAGAGTATTTATTTCCTTTGTAATGTACAATATTGTACAAATCTTTCGTCGACCATACTGGGAGAATGTAAGCTTGTAGGTGTGTAGCTTTTATATTTTCCAGACATGTAAATCGTCAAATAGTTCGTTACAGTAAAGCTAAAGACAAAAATAAAGTTGAGCGGACGCTATACTACACATTATAACGTCAGACTCTTGTATTTGCTTGAAAACAGACGACTTACGTGGGACGTGTGTCCACTACGCAATTTGCGTAGTATGCTAAGTATTTTCTAAATCAACTTAAACTTTATGTTTCTAAAACCATTACCATCGTTGTGCTGTGCTGTTACTATTGCTGCAGAGATCATCAAGCGGCAGAAATATAATAAACCTTATTGGCAGTCATATTTTCGTGCCGTTTTATGATCGAAATTCTCCGATCATACAGTCCAAGTGCTCACAAATTGTATAAAGACCTTTCTAAATGCCTTGTTCACACTTCGCGTGACCCAAGGGCTGGCTTTTTCTTTGATAGTTTGGACAGTAGATTAGCATTGCCATAAACCCTGGCACATCTTTCGGGCACATTACCAGTCGACAGCGATGCGGAGGAGTTTTTTGATGACGGATTGGTAGTTCATTTTAGCTAGGTTTTATTAGTTAAGTGTTTTTTTTATATAATATAAATAGAATGGATATGTAGTATATTTTCTTAAATCTATACGTATAATAAATCTGTAGAGAGGTAAATTCTGTACATGAAATATATTTCCAAAATAACTATCAGGGGGTGATTAGTGATCGATACTGATGCCAAAAATGCAAACAATAAAATTTTTGTCTGTCTGTCTGTCTGTCTGTCTGTCTGTCTGTATGTTCTTTATAGAAACAAAAACTACTCGATGGATTTTAACGAAACTTGGTACAATCATTCTTCATACTCCTGGGCAGGTTATAGTGTACTTTTCATCACGCTACGATCAATAGGAGCAGAGCAGTGAAGGGTTAAATGTAGGTCAAATGTTGGGGAAACGGGAGAAATTACTCCATTTTTTAAGCTTCCGTCGCGTTTGCAGCTTTAATGGTTAAAGCTACACAGAAATCATGTATTACGGAAATGTTCTCCTTAAAATTATATAAAAAATATCCCACGACAGCATTTGTCTATCTTTTATGGTTGACTCACAATAACACGTGTAACTCCCGATAGCTTAGCAGTTCGGAGCTTTTGTTTATTTTTGTCTACTCTTACGTTTATAACACTCTCACTCATCCCTAATTTAAAAAGGTTAAGTAACATTATTATCTATTTAATAAAAAAAGAATCATAGTAATCGGTATAGAAACACCAAAGTTATACATGAAATACGCTAATAAGCCATCGCGCGTGAATACTGAATCATGCTATAAGGATTATTTTTGTGTAACGGTCGCCACGCTCGACGCGGCTCGCGTCGGCAATATTTGGCTGTTGATGCGAATAGACGTTCAGAGTGTTCGAACTTATTGACAGACAATAATTGATTTTAACAAACCGTGCTTATCAGCGCGACTTTTAGTCTACTCTTACGTTTAATAATTTATTTTTAGATTTTTTTGGTTGTTATTTTATAAAATAGGTATTAGTTATTTTGGTAGTGTTTAAATATTTCTTAGTATTAGCTTAATTATAAATTAAACTTTTTTTTTTATTTATTTAGCTGTAGTTTTAAATAGGTATCAAATAGGTTATTTCATTGTATTAGACGTAATTTAGGTACCTACTTTACTTATACTTATAATAAATCTGTAGAAGTGAAAATTCTGTACATCAAACTGTGTTACTAGACCGACACCGAACCCAAAAATGTGATTAAAAACTTTTTTTGTCTGTCTGTCTGTTAGTTCAGGCATCACGCAAAAACTACTGGTCCGATTACGATGAAACTTGGTATAATTATTCTTTAATATCCTGGGCACCACACTGGGTACTTTTTATCCCGGAAAAGTATATACAATAAAAACAAACTTAATTTTGCGGTTCGATCCCTAGACCCGATTACTGTAGCAACCGCAAATAATAAGGTACGTCACCAGCTGTGGAGTTCACTAAGGGGCGCTGCACATGGCTAAGATACTATAATATTTGGGTAAATAATATGCAGTTTCCGTTTTCTAAACGTTTCGTAAATGGCGTTGGCGTCGAGTTAGATCACGCTATGGGAACACTTTTTGGGAATAAAGAAAGGAGCGCGTTTTCCTATAACCCATTTAATAATTACATCGAACACGGAGACATTGGCACCATGTCTAAGGTGTGTGCACAGGCACACTATCACGCGCGTAAGTGGAAGGGAGAGATCTGGAATGTCTCGAATCGTCTCGCGCATCACGTTGTTTTCCAGTCCCCGAGCTCTTAGAATTCGACATCAGACGTTTCAGATCTTTGATTTTGACGACCCCGTAGTCGCTGGCATAAGCAACAGAATCCGCGTACGAAGTCGCTGGCAGAAGCTAGTAAATAAATATATTAGTTTCATGTTTTATTTTCTTCTGTTTTACTATGTGTTCAAGCATCTTCTGTGTAAAACAATAAACCTAAATGCGATTTAGTTTAGCAGAATTTCGTTTAGGATCTGTGCAGTTGCTCTCAGGGATGAACACAAAGGAGGATAACACAGAGACACGAGGTAACTATTTTAGTCTGCACTGAGCTCCTATTTACTTAGTGCTTGTTATGTCGGGTCTGCAATGCCCCATCAAAATTCCCTCTTTGAAACTGCTTGGAAGAATCTCTCAATAGAAACAGCTATAACTGTGCTTTAGCTTTGTGGTACGTGTTGACTGTCACTACCTAAATCATTGTAGCATGGTTCACATAGGTACTCATTATTTTCAAATATTACCTATTTTAATTTTTATTATTTATTAAATTCATTTATTATTGTCATCTAATATTTGTGTCGTATATGCTTGTATAACTTTTAGTTCAAATGATATTTGTTATAATGATAACTAAAATCTGAAAGAAAATCCGATTGTCAGTCTTTGAAGTTGAGACCTCTGATGTTTGTAGAACCAAAGGTTTCCGTCTGAAGATCCATACTATAAATACTAGACCTATAAAATGGTAATTCAAGAACTCTCTTAAGAAAATTGAATCAAACCTCGCATAAATCAGACCTTAACGGGCAGACTTACTGAACTGGGTACTTCAGTAAGTCTGCCCGTTTTTGGTTTGTTTACTGGGTATCCTGTTATACCAATTGTACTTGCAAGAGCCATAAACCGTTGCGTCACCGACAAAGCGCAGACACGTGTACGTGTACCCATCTCGAGTACATCGCAGTGACTAACGCGCAAACGCGCACTCAAAATACAGGCTGACTGAATAGGTATATTTGGGACATATTAAAGGAGAGCATTAAGTTTTAATTTTTTATTTCGTTTCAACTTAACATGAACTAGATGGTGCTAGCGGTTTCATCCTCGTGCGTGAAAGCAAAAAAAACAGCCTTCAATATAGATAGATAGGTATGTATTTTTTTTACACGAGAGATCATCAGATAAGTTCTCCTTCTCTAGTTGATGCGGGAGGGAGTGACAGACTTTCACTAACTAAAACTCACAATGTTTCTACAATTGCCCTTTTTGCAAGGGCGGTGATAACTCCATCGAACAATCCGCAGCCCTTGCAAGCTGCTGATATCTCTTTACCTCAATGATACATGGAACAAAACGCGCCGTCAACCTTGGCTTGATCCTTACCTCACGCCCAGACGGCGAGCTACCCATGGCTCGCCGTCGGCAACCCGCGCCTGCATAGACGTCTTGCAAGGTACTACCAGGATGAAAACTCCTATATGTCATAATCTAGGCTACGGCCTAACAGTGTTCCAATTTTGTCCAAATCTGTGCTATCGTCAGGCGAGATTGATTTAATTTCCACTATTAAAATATTCGTCGAGGAATTGTGGAAACTCGTGTTTTTGACTAGTCTAAACAATTGGAAATGAAAGGAAAATCCGAATACCTTCCCACGGCTTTAGAAGAGCCTCACGCAATCCTTACAGTTCATGCGAATTTAAGCATTATTTTATAGCTATGGACCATAAATCTTTATCTTGGGCACCTCATCATTTTTTTTTGTTCAACCAGTCATAGAGTTTTTTAGTTTTTTTAGTTTTTTTTTTGATCTATCAACAATTGTTACACATTGCATTAAAATGTACTTGCTCTTATACAAACCAAGTGTACAATATATCACGATAGACACAGCATGCAGAAAACAGTAATAAAAAAAAAAATTACAAATTAAAATAATGCAAATACAACACTCCGAGTGTTACCTTGCTACAAAGACAGTAGTTGGTCAGTAGTTAATCATTTCAAGTGGACTTGGTGCTTGAATTTCTGGATAGATGAGCAAAAAATATCCAGACTTACATCGCAGTTATTAAGAAGCCTACAAAGTCTTGGAATTGGGGAGTTAGACCCTGATATAGTTTTTCGGAATGGGGGACGTAGTAATTTGATTGGATGGCGCGGATAATTGTGAGGTAGGTTAAAATTAAATTTAGATAACAACTGAGGACAATCTGTTATACTGTGTAGAACTTTAAACAAGAAGATGAGATCGTTTTTGTCTCTGCGTTCTTCGAGAGAAATCATCTTGAATTTCTGTAACCGTTTTGCATAGCTTGGAACTTTTTTGGCTATTTTCATCGAGTAAGCCAGATGGTTCAAAAATCTTTTCTGGATGCGCTCCAACCTAAGACTATGTGTTGCATAGTGGGGGCGCCACACAACTGAGCAATACTCTAGTATGGTTCGAACAAGGCAATTAAAAAGGTAAATTTTGGTTTGAGGATTGCGAAAACATTTTGCGTTCCGTAGTACAAAGCCAAGAGTTTTTGAAGCTTTTTTGATAATATTGTCCATGTGGGGAATAAATGTAAACTTGCGATCAAGAAGGACCCCTAAGTCTCTGATCACATCAACTTTATTTAGACATGTACCATTCATATAGTAATTGAAGTTAAAGTAAAGTAAGTCATATGGTAAAAGAGTTTGACTGCCCTATTGGTCTAGTGGTTAGTGGCCCTGACTGCTATGCCAGAGGTGGTGGGTTCGATTTCTACCCAAGACAAAGGTTCATGTAAGTTCATACGTTTATCAATTATAATTAACGTTTAAATCTAACTGAATTGCGTTTTATTATATTTTGAATTAAGACTTTTGCGCTTGACTGTATCCACCAGTAACTTTAAACAATGTTTTTTTTTAATAAGAATGCGGGTCCAGTCAACTAATAAAAATATAAAATAATAAAAACTATACTATACTAACTAATAAAACGAATAAAGATTATAAGTTGTGTGGTCAAGTGGACCCGCGGGACCAAAATCGAGCGGGTCCAATTGGCCACAAACCTGTAACACAAGCTCTACTTAGTTTGGGACTATATGGCGTTGTGTATATTATACTATATTATAAATATAGTATAATATACACAACGCCATATACATTGCCTTCACGTAGAGCACATTACACTGGCGCTGGATATCATACGATTTCATACGAATACCTATCATACCCGACACGGGCAGATGCCCAAAACGCCCATTCCAGATTTCAATATGTAGTATTTCGTTTGAGAATTCGCTCAGGACCTCGCTCTGTGTAAATTATTAAAATTCAGTCACACTGTGCTTGAGTATTTTAGCCGAATTGGATTAGTATTAAGGACGGTCATTTTAAACGAGTATATTATGGTAATTTTCAGACTCATTAGTTGGAGAGGAGGTGATTCAAAACATAAATTAGGCTGAGGTTGTACGTTTATATGTTGTAGGTGAACTCTCGCGCTGGGCCTCGGTTCTCAAAGTCAAAGTCAAAATATTTTATTTCATATAGGCCTACATGGGCACTTAGAAAATGTTCTAGCCGTGTTCCGGAACGAGAGGAAGTGGGCAGCGAACCCATTCTTCTGCGAAGCAGTAATACTAGCGAAGGACTTGAGGGAACCCTTCAGGACATCGGCTGGCCCATACGGTATTGATGACAACTCTTTGAGGCGCGCACGTTAAACACTACGCCCCGTCGACGACTCGAGCTCGGTTACCAGACGGTCGGACGGTGAGCTACCCATTGCTTTTCGTCAGCAAGCCCGCGCATGAACATCTATATACGACTGATATACTAAAAGCACCTTCTATGTACCAGGAATTGTCAGCAGCAGGAGGGGCCCAGCTGGGTCGAAGCCTACTGGGGACAGGGTTGTCCGAAAGGGAGCTCGTGCCCCGGTATGAAGGCTAGAAGGAACGGCGCGGGGTTTTTAGTCAGTAAGAGTCTGACACTATCTCCCGCTCCACCCAAGAGCGGGTTTTGTCAAAGATGATTATCCTCGTCGGCAAAAAAAAAAACCTTCTATATAACTATTGAACTAGAATCGCACGAAAAATAAAACCTTTACACTGCACATGGTCTGACAACCTGTAAATGTTTGTACTTATTTATGAGTACAATCCAGAACTTGCATATAAATCTTTTTTTACAGCTCAATAACTCAACACATTATTACGCCCATCCACTGAACCGGACTACTTACCATGTTGCAACAAACTATGCACCACGTGGGACTACTCCAACTTTAGGTAAGTACCTAATATTAAAATATTAAAATCAAATCAAAAATATTTATTTCAAATATACCATTTACATTTTCTCTTGAATTGTCTAAATGTCGATCAGTCCAAAAAGTGAAGCTAAATTGCACATTCCAGAGCGTAGATCTCTACTTGAGCGTCGATTGTACATAAGTCTGTACACACGTTTTTACGAAATTTATTTGACCAAAAATGTTTGTTTCTGGATTTTTGTTTTTCCTAGAAAAAAAACAGAAAAAGGTTTTTTATTATTATTTTATTATTTATTTTTTGGTGATATGGTGACTCTTTTAAATCATATTATGAGTTACAACAATGCTAGTTAAATATTTCTTATCACTACTATTATGTGAGCACAAGTAACAACAATAAGAAAAAAGTAATTCATTTAAAAAACAAATTAATTAAGCCACTGGCAGAGCTGACCAGTCACAACTGACGGCATCCGCTCAAGCTCGACTCGTGCATCAGCCCCACTCAACATCAGCCTTTCAATATCCTCCTCTATTGGGATTGGGACTATTGGGACTACAACACTGCTCTAACGGTGAAAGGAAAACATCGTGAGGAAACCGGCATGCCACCAACCCGCACTGGGCCGACGTGGTGGATTACGGCCCATTCCCTCTGCTAGAGAAGAAGCCTGAGTCCCAGCAGAACATTAAAAGGCTGATTATGCTTATGCTATGCTATTGAAAGGCTTATGATACTCTGCGTGAGATAGCAGGTAAGCGATAATGTTGTCGGCGATAAAGTATGCTTACCTAGAAGTAACCTATATTTACTCTTGACTTAGAGCATACAGAGACCCCGGTAGGGAATTCCACTCCTTAGCTGAACGTACTATTAACGCAGTTGTACTCAAAATGGAACACCTTTTCAACCCCGTTATTTTGTAGTATCTCAACCATCAGTTTAGGCCTTTTCAATGAATGCAGCTGAATACCTCCACAAATTATTACACTCCCAGTTACTGGGTACCGCGATACTCTTAGGTGAGACTATCTGGCTTCCGGGCTTCTGAAATCTGTCTATGACGACTGTCAAATATCTACAAATGCTAGAATAATTAAATAATGTCTATCTAATTATGATATGAATTTTGTATGCTATTATTAGCTAACATAGTGTTCAAAAATTGTTATTTAAGACCTTAATGTTACCTATGTTTACAAATTAATAAATGAATATGAATAAGGTTTGACTATTTTCAACAAAATAAATAATAACTTACACAACATTATAATATTTTCATTGAAAAGGTAGACTCACTGTATTCAAAACCCTTTTAGTCGCCGTTCACGTATCATAAATAACTGAATAACTAGACCTTGTCACTCGCCGCAATAACTCGGTGTTGGCACTCGGCGCTCGACAAATCTGTGCTGCTGCATAGGTTACCCCACCTGTCATGGCGGATTATGAATTCTCAATGAGGCATCCGCCATCCAACATGCAATGCAATACAATCTATAACGGTCTTTACAGCATTGCACACGTCTTGCATCTTGTCTGCGAATTTTAACCACCCTTCATAAAATTCTCATTGTTATTCTGATATATTCTTGTCGAACTATCCGTATTCCTTTGTTTTCCTCTAGCTAGTCTTATAGGTAGAAGCTATTTGAAGTCTGAATGGACCATTTCAGTTACATATTAGTTTATCCAGTACATCCTTGTATCTTTTATCTCTGTTTGTTTGGCTATCACTAACAAATTGTATGAACACCTAACCTACATCTTTCACATTTCAGGCATGCCCATCACATTGCAGATAGGTTTGTAAGTATCTAAAATGGAGCATCCAGCATACCTATGACTAAGCTGACCAATTTAAAATGCACATACCAAACCAAGAAATAAATAGGTAAGTAATAAATCTTGTCTCGGAAGTTTAATCAATTGCTGATCGTTCTTGCAAAGTAACTGGGCTAGTGCGGTGCCGTTGACCTGGGGGTCCATGGCACAGTGCCCGTGGCGGCGGGGACGCTGCCAACACCGTGGCACCATAACTGTGCTGCATGCGTGCCAACTGCACACACTATTGTCTAAACTGCGCCGAACGTCCGCCATTCATGCTACATAGTAATTGCAGGATCGTAACGACTGTCCTCCCGATAGCGGGCGCTTTCGTTGTGGTTATTTCAGTCGTATTTTACCTAGAAATTTCATTTCGAGTGTAAATGAAAAGTTGAGGAAAATGTGAAACAGAATACTAAACTCTATATTTCGATGTGGAGGGGTCTCATTAAAAAAAAGGAGGAGGTCCTCAATTCGACTGAATGTTTTTTTTGTCGTGTTCAGCGATATGTTTGTTAATTTTAAAGCAATTTTCTTGATTATTCTTTGTTTAGAAGAGTATTGTTTCCAGGCGATTCCTTTTTAGTGAAGATCTGATGAAGAACTTCAGAGATAGGCCAAGGAACTCTTTAGTAAATTACAGCACATTCCGTGATTGCTGCAATCGTATGTCTGTTTATTGTTAACACCATTCCATGACATTACATCACGCTGGTATGCTTTAAAGAGTACTAGTTTACGCAGATATATAAAGTTCAAATTGTATGTTATTGGGACATTTTATTATCAATTTGAGCATAACTTTTTTTGATTATGGGCCTATCTTGATACTTGGTGTATTGGGTTAAGTTATAATTCCAAGGTAGTTTCATTACCTACATATCATTTGCCAGCCCCAAATTATTTTCATTTCCTATTTCAGTTTTGGGGTATGGGTATGTTTTAGTAGGTACCGAAACTAAAAAGTGAAAAATAAAAAACTTTTATTCAGGAGCCTATAAGTTTTTGATTTGTTTTAACTCACTACAAACCAAGTATTAGTGGTTTTGAAGTACCTATCTTGCTAGCTGGAAAAGCTATCAATTCAGATAGTTTCATCTGACGCGCAACGTAGGATCCGTGGCGGATCAAGAGCTAACGAACCCAATACCGGCCCCGTGCGGTAAGCCGGTAACTGGACACGCTTCCAAACGCTCGATAGAATTAGAGGTCGATCCTCTAATTCTATCGAAGGTTTGGAAGCGTGTGCCGAGCGACTGTTACAAATATGCAAAGTGCCGAGCGGTTTTTCGTCATCCTTTAGCCGAAAGACGTCTACTGGTGGACATAGACCTCCTCCAAGTGTCACCACAATTAACATTCCTGTACGTCTCTCATCCATCGAATTCCTGCAACTCTTACCAGAGCATCGGTCCACCTTGTCACAGTATTAGTAGTTTGTTGTTGTATTGTATACCTCTTCTCTCTATACTCTTGAAGTAGCCATCAGGAAACACAGATTCTAGACAAAGTGACATTTGATCAGCTATACCTAATAATTCATAAGTGCAGTTTCAACATAGCGCAGTACTCGTTTTATAATTACGTAAATTTATTCAAAATTCAATTATTTTCTTAACTAAGTAATATTATAAAAGCGAAAGTGAGTTTGTTTGTTTATTTGTTTGTTTGTTACGTCTTCACGCCTAAATGGCAAAACCGATTTTGATGAATTTTGGTATAGAGATAGTTGGGACCCTGAAGACGGACATAGGCTAATTTTTTTACGTGAGAAAAGGGGGAGAAAGAGAGAAGTCAAGTACAAATATTATTATTAAATTAAAGTAATTAATAAACGCGGGTGAAGCCGCGGGTAAAAGCTAGTCCTTAATAAAATTAAGTTGTAATAATTTGAACCGGCTTGGTTTTCTTCTTCATTTTTTCATCTACGTTTCACGTTTACGAGTTTTGAAAAAGAAAGATTCTATACTCCTAAATTTTACCGGTCTGGCTAATTTTGTTCGCACTTAGGTATCTAGAATCTAGATAGTGCTACTAAGTAATTGCCGCCTGACCCCAATTAACGTTTGCATAATAATATTCATGTAATTAGCGTCTTCGTTGAAACAATTTGCGAGGTGATATTTAATATTCCGCCGCTAATCCTGTTAGAAATGTATTGATGGCATTCCTGGAACTTAGATAGTTATGTATTTAGGTAAGTACAGTTCTATTAATTAGTTTTGATAATTAAATTAATAACATTCCAAGTATAGAGACTATCTGTGTTATATGAGTGTGGATTATGGATTACAGGCTCTTATCCCCGCATCTCGTTGTGAAACTTATGAAGGAGATTTTCAGCGAGGGTGGGGAGGAGTAAGCTATCTAGGGGACCACAAAAGATCCACATGGGTCGAAGTGTCCGAGCTGTTTCTCGGCCCCTTAACAAGATAAGATAAGATATGAGTGTAGCTCATATTCGAAAACTTGTACCTACTTGGCATAATTGACTCGAAAGTGTAAGGCATCAAGCGGTTGACGTACGCGACAGTTATTTTTTTTTGAGGTGTCTGAATTTTGATGTGAAGTTATGAACCAATCATCCAATGACTTTTCCCGCTCTAGGGTAGTGCAGGAGGGCGTGTCAGTCATAGCCCTAGGGTACACGACGATGGGGCCACGAATAGGTACCATGAGGTACAGTTGCACGACACGCGCAATCGGTCCGGACGAACAGTGAACAAGGAGCCAGCATGGTCATGGTCACGTCATAAATTTTATGGTTCAGAAGCAAGTACCTAATGTATCAATAGCGCACACTTACGTCGCAGTATTGTGTTGTTGCCATTTCCGCGGCTAAGAAAGATGGATGCAAATAGGGCCAGCCAATTTAGCCGGACATTTGAGTAAAAAGGACGAAAATTTTTTTTAAAGTCAATTTTGACAACTTCATCACTGACAAAAAAATACATAATATACAGGATATCTCTGACATCGACGCACAAACGAATACCATTGATCCAGTACATCATTCTGGACCCCCCAGAGATGAACATTTTTGTTGGTTTTCAGGAGGGCATGTCAGACTTTTACAGGCTAAACCCACTCCTTCCATCTTTGCCTTCGTTCCAGGGTCTCGGGGTTCTCTATTTCAAAAAGGGCAAGAAGAAAAGCAGGCAGGGAAGGACGTAAGGAGAGACGACGTAAGTAGGCATAGCTAAGTATTACCAATCTTCTCGATTGGTCTGCGAATGGCAGCCGGGACAGGCATGTTTCTTTATACAATAATAACTGACTCTTTATCTTTGCACGTTGAACTCTACATCAACAAAAATCCGCCCACAGAGTAGCTAGCTACTTTATTACTATAACAGATAACACATTCATTCATAAAAATAAACACAACAGATATGTATTTCGGGATTCCCTTAAAAATCTTATATAGCTTGCCACATAAATCTTGTACGTAAAAGTTTAGAATATTTAAATAATAAAAGTTTAAAATATTTAAAGTTTTCTATTTATAAAATTGCTTTAGATAGATCGATATAGGTATAAGAGTTTATGAACTTCAGCCTACGACAGTCCATGTTGGGTATCTATAGCTCTCTCCAGTCGTGCTCTATTCATCGCATTTCTCGACAACTCTCATCCAGGTGCCAGGGCTTGATCTAAGGGGGAGCCGGGCATTTACCCTGAGCGGCAAAAAATGAGGGGCGGCAAAATTGACTGATTTCTATCTTCCAACCTTGCTATTAGCCATCCACACCCAAGTTGGCAGGATGAGAATTTTATGTGCCACTTATGTGGTTTTGCGAATGTACCTAAAGGGCGGTGAAAATTATCTAGCCCAGAGCGGCTAAATAGCTAGATCGGGTTCTGCCAACCACCCTGCAATGATCGGCGCGCTCCCTAGCCTGAGGGTATCGCACCCTAGCTCGCCGTCCGAAACGGATCGGGTCCGGGTCGATCGCGCGTTGGTTTGCATAATTGATGAGGGCCGCTAGGGCTAATGCCTACCAGGGCTGCGGAATCATTGGAAAGAGTCACCATGGCCCTGGAACACGAGTGGTTTTAGTCAGTAAGTGTCTGACACTCCTGCTCTCTCCAGCCATAGTGACTAAGTTATTTGATAATTTCCCATCCTCAAAAACAGAAGGGATTATTTACACCATGATCAATAGGTAGCTTTTCCTTTTAACCGCCTCGTCGGATATATCCGACAAAACACTCTCGCGTTTCTTCCACCTGAGTTACACATCCACGACCAAATACTCCTGTCATCAGCTCTTCTGTCACCTATTGGGATAGTAATCTACGCTTTAAACGAGATGATCGGAAACTCACGACGCGAATAGAACACAAAAACACTCGTCGGACTAATCCGACGCGAGTTATGCTACTCACAATTACTATGGTTGACTGAGAAAAGATCTCTTGCAAAGAGAGCTTTCGTTTACAAGACATCCGTACTTTCCTGTTTTCTATGCTTTGATGCACTACAGGCTCTTAAAATGAAATTGGTCCTTCCCTCCCTCACTCATCTTAGAATTGCAAAAAAAAATATGTTGACAATTATTTTGAATTTTGTTCCCAAAAAAAAACATATTTTAAAGATTTTCAGTGCCATTATTAAACTTCGTGCAGTGTTCATGAAATATTTAATGACCCATAAAATAAAGCGCATCGTTCATGAACGGATTTACAAAGATTTAAATACCTACGTTCGTGACCTGAATAGATATCGTTGTTATTGTAATGAACCATCAAAACGAGCTTCAGAGCTAAACAAAGTACATATATATCTTTGTCCTTTGTGGTATTCAAGAACATAAATCTACAGAGTCTGGCAGATAAAAGGTATGTATTTATACCTACATACTCGTAGCTACCTATACCTATTCATGTAGCGCGACCTTTTCAATAACCAACAGATGAATAGGAGTAAATACATTTCAGTGAATTTATACAATAACTAGCTGCTCCCAGCAGGGCACGCCACGATTATGGCGGTAAGTCCCCTCTTTAAGGCGTGGCTGGAAAGACCTCACGGCGTCCTTACCTTCCGCATGACGCAGGTCCTCACCGGACATGGCAAGTTCGGAAGGTTCCTGCATCGGATTCAAGCGGAAGAGACGCCCGGGTTTCGCCACTGTGCGCAACGCCCGGAGGACACGGTGGAGCACACCGTCGAGGTGTGCCCTGCCTGGGCGGAGCATCGCCGTGCCCTCGTGGGGGCGATCGGCGGCGGAGACCTCTCGCGCCGGGCCCTGGTCGAGGCCATGGTCCGGAGCGAGGAGGAATGGCAGGCGGTCGCCTCCTTCTGCGAAGCAGTAATGCTTGCAAGGAGGAGGCCGACCGCATCAGGCAACGGCGCCCTCGCCGCCGTCACCGGGATTCCGATTCCGATTTCCGGCCACCGTAGACGCGGGCTCGCGGACGGCGAGCCATGGGTAGCTCGCTGTCCGATCGTCCGGTAATGGACCGAGTCCAAGACGTCGACGGCGCGCACTGTTCCCGCGCGCCTCAAGGAGTTGTCAGCAGCAGGAGGGGCCCAGCTGGGTCGAAGCCTACTGGGGACAGGGTTGTCCGAAAGGGAGCTCGTGCCCCGGTATGAAGGCTAGAAGGAACGGCGCGGGGTTTTTAGTCTGTAAGAGTCTGACACTGTCTCCCGCTCCACCCAAGAGTGGGTTTCGTCAAAGATGATTTTCCCCGTAGACAAAAAAAAAAGCTGCTCCCAGCAGCTTCGCCCGCGTGATTGCAGAAATTTATCCTAAGAGAACATACTTCCGGGAGAAAAAGTATCCTATGTTCTATTCCAGGACATAGTCTATCCGTGTACCAAGTTTCATCAAAATCGGTTTTGCCATGTAGGCGTGAAGACGTAACGAACAAACTCACTTTCGCTTTTATAATATTAGTAAGGATAATATTCCACAACTATCGCACAATGCCGTCTAGTCCCAAGTTAAGCAGAGCTTGTGTTATGAGTCCTAGACAACTGATAAACATAGTTATATATTTCTAAATATATACATATTATAGATAAATTACACCCAGACCACAGAACAAAAATGATCATGCTCATCACACAAACATTTGTCCTGGCTGGGAATCGAACCCACAACCTCCAGCATAGCAGTCAGGGCCACTAACTACTAGACCAACAGGTTAGACAAATAGGCCCGATATTTCACTTCTGCGCTTGAAGGTATAACTAGCATTTTAGATCTAACTAAATCAATCTGTATAGTATTTCCTTTTAATCATTAGACGAACATGCCAGCCAATTAATCATTTTGCACAAATAATTTAATACTAAACATGAACTAAAAATACACCTAACTGGTTAGATCAGTGCTGCCCACGTTAGTAAAAAAGACGCATCTAACATTTTTTCCAGATTTTAGTTTTAAACATTGCCAGAATCAGGAAAAAAATGCGCATCTGCCATTTTGCTAACACTCTCTAGTGCAGTTTTGACATAAGGAAAAAAGGCCCGATTTCCCGTTTCATTCACAACAACATTGACAACATTGTTTAATCCGTTTTTACTTATTGTTAGATACGTCTTTTTAACTATCAGGGGCAGAGTGGTGCTCAAACTGTGGTGAAAAAGAGTCGGTAACATTGATGCTAATGCGGTAATGCTCCTTACTTGTGCTTTGAAAGTCCTTTCAGTATCTGTCTGTCCGTTTGCCTGCCTGCCCGTCTGCTCGTCTGGACCGTCTATCAAGACCCTTTCTCAGAAACAAGTATGAAGCTGAAATTAATATTAAACTGGTCTGCTATCAAGCAACTGTGAAAAAATTTAATTAACCTAGTTCACGGTAACCTAGAATCAAGCACTAGCAAAGGGAAAAATTGAAAACCGTTTTGTAGTCACATCGCAAATTAATTGCTTTTTGCGATTCTGAAAAGTTCTTTGAGACTGTTCGGGAATAGAACTATGTATTTACATTTTTTTTATTATTATTATTATTGATAGGCTTGCGTTTGACCACCATCTCACCTGATGACAAGCGACGATGCGGTCGACGATGGAACTCGCTTGCCCAGAAGTAACCTATTACCAGAAGTATCTATAAGTTGCAGCTATCTGGAAACACAGACTCCGGCAGGGAATTCCACTCCTTGGCTGTACGCACAATAAATGTGTTGCCAAAACGCTTTGTGCGTATGGGTGGAATGTCTACCATGTACCTTTCACTAAACAGGAACAAACACATTAATCCAAGTCACTGTCAGCAAAAGATGCAGCGCAAAGATATTTCCCTTAATTAACTGTTACGTCCACAAAACACATCGGTTTGTTTTCGCAATGATTACCAAGAATTTCGTCATTAACGCGATGAATCAGCGAGCTTCACACAAAGGAGAAAGAATTAATTACCAGTAAAATGTGCTGTATCGTTCGACAGTAGGTCTGGGAAAAAATAAAACAAAATATTTTCGCTTGTGCAAAGCTCAAAGCGTGTTGGACAAGGCTTCCACTTTGTGCCTGTATTAGACTGAGCTGCGCGAATGTAAAAACTGGGCAAGTGCGAGTCGGATTCGCGCACTGAGGGTTCCGTAAAAACTTACCTATGAAAAATTTTCAATTCCCGAATTTATTTATTTACTAGCTTCTGCCAGCGACTTCGTACGCGAATCCTTTTGCTTATGCCAGCGACAACGGGGTCGTCAAAATCAAAGATCTGAAATGTCTGATGTCGAATTCTAAGAGCCCGGAGACTAGAAAACAACGCGATGCGCGAGACGATTCGAGACGTTCCAGATCTCTCCCTTCCACTTACGCGCGTGACAGTATGCACACACCTTAGACATTGTGCCAACGTCTTCGTGTTCGATGTAATTAATAAATGGGTTATAGGAAAACGCGCTCCTTTCTTTATTCCCAAAAAGTGTTCCCGTAGCGTGATCTAACTCGACGCCAACGCCATTTACGAAACGTTTAGAAAACGGAAACTACATATTATTTTCCCAAATATTATAGTATCTTAGCCACATGCAGCGCCCCTTAGTGAACTCCACAGCGGGTGACGTAACCTACGACCAACTTATTATTTGCGGTTGGTACAGTAATCGGGTCTAGGGATCGACCCGAAAAATTAAGTTTGTTTTTATTGTATATACTTTTCCGGGATAAAAAGTACCCAGTGTGGTGCCTAGGATATTAAAGAATAATTATACCAAGTTTCATCGTAATCGGACCAGTAGTTTTTGCGTGATGCCTGAACAAACAGACAGACAGACAAAAAATTTTTAATCACATTTTCGGCTTCGGTGTCGGTCTAGTAACACCCCCTGCCGTTTATTTTTTTATATTTTCAATGTACAGAATTTTCACTTCTACAGATTTATTATAAGTAAAGTAGGTACCTAAACTACGTCTAATACAATGAAATAACCTATTGGATACCTAGGTACTTACCTATTTAAAACTACAGCTAAATAAATTAAAAAAAAAGTTTAATTTATAATTAAGCTAAGAAATATTTAAACACTACCAAAATAACTAATACCTATTGTCCAGGAGTGGACGGAGTGGACTTTATTTGATGATTTTCCATATAAAAAAGGGGCTCCATTTTTTTTTGCCCCAGGGCCGTTTGTCACGTACGCCACAGGATTGGCATAACCTTGCTAGGTACGATACTTTAGAATCACCTAGCTTATCAAAGATAATACCTTGTGAGAGAGATTGCATTTTGTATGTATGCCTTAGGGTGCTATTCCACTTTATATGTGCTCAGCTACGTTACTATGGATGCGTTTGATATCCACCAATCTAGCTTAGCACTGGTGGAAACGGGTACAGCTTAGCCATGATTTTTATACGGATGCTCTTTGCGTGCTATGGTCACTACTGGTGTAGCTACGTACCGATAGGCGAGCCTGGATGGTAAACATGCCATCGTATATCTTTACTTTACTCGCCCCGCTATACACAGCTTAGCATCAGTGAAAACGGTCACATAGTTTCATAGCTAGACTGGCCTGTTGGTGTAGTGGTCAGTAGCCCTGACTGCTATGCCGGAGGTCGTGGGCTCGATTCCCACCCATGACAAATGTTTATGTGATGAGCATGATCATTTGTTCTGTGTCTGGGTGTAATTTATGTATTTGTATGTATTTAGAAATATATAAGTATGTTTATCAGTTCTTTAGTACCCATAACACAAGCTCTGCTTAGCTTGGGACTAGACGGCGCTGTGTGATAGTTGTGGAATATTATTATTATAGCTTAGCAGTGTAAAAGCTCCCACAAAAGACTATGGACTTGAAATATGAGAGGTGAATAACGATTCGTTTAATTTTCAGCTACTCTCTCATGTGCGAAGTGTTGTGTGCCATAATTATACATACGTGCAGATCCGTGCACCCATTCGCGGCTCGTATTTTACTTTTCACGAACAAGCGACATCGCAGCAGATGTCCCACGCTAAAAGCAGTATCATTTCCCCGAGCACATATTATTATTTTGTAAGAAGGATGTCATATTTCGCACCGTAATAGCTACATATTATTATAGAGTCGTTTTGAGCGTTTCAGCGATGGGTCGCTAAGCTTTCAGCGATGTTTCAACGTTAAGAGGGCCCTTCTCCACTTCTCAATCGTCAACATGAGCTTGGTTTAAAAACCTTTTATTTCATCCAATGCAATACAATACAATGTTTGATGAATTGACAACGCGAAACAAAATATTTAGAGAAAGATGTGTAATATCATAGTGACATTGTGATTTTGATGACAATTTTGTAATTTATTATGTGCCCTATGTGTTATTTTATTTGTATGTTAACTTTATTTTATATGTATTTTAATTTTATTGTTTATTTGTTATTTTTTTTTTTAGGTTTTGTTTTTTTTTATTGTTGTTTTGTTGTTGTTTATGTGTTTTTTTTTTGTTGTTTTTTTTTTTTGTTTTGTTGTGTTCTATTCTATTCTATTCTGAATTTCGTTTTAATGTATATTATGATATCACATAATATTTACTTAATTTCATTATTTTAACCCTTCAGATACCGTCAATTAGAGACACAATAGTAAGACAATAGATGCGCGGCCACCGGTGGTTGCTTGGGGATTCATGAATTAATGTCTTATATGACTTTAATTTTGTTTGCAATTTAAAATAAATAAATAATACGTCTGAAGAAATAAATAAATAATAACATTAATAATAACGTCATAATCACGTCAGAGCGGTTGTATGAAAATTACGACGCTCGAACGCTCTTAGAAAATCGCACGCTCTTAACATGTGATGTTTTATGTTGATAATTTGTCTGGAAACGATATATTTACAAGCAAGTGGGTACTAAAGGCTTTCAAGAGGTTTTATCACGTCTTCTAGGGTACATTGTTGCTTGTCTTGTCGGAGCAACGTTGTTCTTTATGGCGGTCAAGGCGTCGTTAACATGCAGCCTGTTCGGATGATGTGATGGTCTCGTCTCGTCTCATGGGCCATGTACTATCATTCTAGTTTAATGTCTTTTGACATTTTGTGTTTACATTCTATCTTGAATCAACTAACGTTTATATTTATGGAAAATCCTATCCTACGTTTATATTTTTGTATCTATAGGTCTTTATTTAACTTCATGCCACACAAAGGTGCAAAAGCAGACTTAATGCCTTAGATTTTCTCCACCAGTCAACCAACAGTGGTGTGGAGAAACTTAATAAGAAAATAAGCATAGTGTTAGAGTGACTAGGCTCTTAATAAACTAGTGCGCCTTGCCATCAACGATTGCATCACTGCTTACCATCAGGTTTTTTTTTTTTTTTTTCTCTCGACGGGGAAAATCATCATTGACGAAACCCGCTCTTGGGTGGAGCGGGAGACAGTGTCAGAGTCTTACTGACTAAAAACCCCGCGCCGTTCCTTCTAGCCTTCATACCGGGGCTCTAGTTTCCTTTCGGATAACCCCGACCCCGGTAGGCTTCGACCCAGATGGGCCCCTCCTGTTGCTGACAACTCCTTGAGGCGCGCGGGAACAGTGCACGCCGTCGACGCCTTGGCTCGGTCCGGACAGTTACCGGATGATCGGACAGCGAGCTACCCATGGCTCGCCGTCCGCGAGCCCGCGTCTACGGTGGCCGGAAATCGGGATCGGAGTCCCGGCGGCGGCGGCGGGGGCGCCGTTGCCTGATGCGGTCTGCCTCCTCCTTTGCTAGCATTACTGCTTCGCAGAAGGAGGCGACCGCCTGCCACTCCTCCTCGCTCCGGACCATAGCCTGAACCAAGGCCCGGCGCGAGAGGTCTCCGCCGCCGATCGCCCCCACGAGGACACGGCGTTGCTCCGCCCAAGCAGGGCACACCTCAACTGTGTGCTCCACCGTGGCCTCCGGGCGTTCCGCACAGTGGCGGCACCCGGGCGTCTCTTCCGCTCGAATGCTTACCATCAGGTGGGTCGCAGTCCAGCACTAGTTTATATCAGATAAAAAAATACATTAAAAGTAGTGTATCTAAATGAATGAAAAAGAACTAAGTACCTGAATTCATTACTCTGTCAGTAGTGTAGGTAGATATTGATTAGCAAACGCCTTGAATACTAATGTAGGTCCAATCAAAAAGAAATACTGAATTCCCCGGCTACCCTCGCATCGCAGACAAGGCAACACTATACCGATTGATTCTATTTATAAACCAATTGTCACAAAACCAATGATCCAAGCTGCGATCAAAATGGAGTCAAATTCGAAGTAATAAACTAGAGCAGGGGTCTCCAAACTAGGGCCCGCGGGCCCAAACCGGCCCGCGACAGCTTTAGGACCTTAACTCCTGAGTAGTGCCATAAAACAGGGGCTTTCTGAAGCCAATCAAAAAAAGTCAATAGCTTTAAAAAAAATATATTATAGATTCATCTACAGCATTATCAGCATATGATGTTTTCGTATGACTAATACCTAGGAACTTTTGCCATTTTTTTTTAATAACATACAGCGACATCTATGACGCCACATAAGAACTACGAAGAAAATTCGAAATCCTGCATCACGCAATCAAAGTTCTCCGCGCGATTTGAACATATACGACAGCCCGACATCAACTATCGGGCAGTAGCCCACCTGACTATAACACCGGTCTGGTCTGAGGATCCTCCCTTTTCAACGGAGGTATGTGGGACTTTAGTCTCTGTACCGCCTACCTCCAAGCACATGATATTTTTTTCGCTTGTTTCCCTACTCTTTTTAAACGGCAATAATATTTTGGTTATACAAAAAAGCTGCTGGGTAAGTGTTCTTCAGAATGTACGTAACATAATGTAAATCAATCAATATTTCTCAAAGCAAATGTTACTAAAGGCCGGCGGGGCCCTGTGGGACGCAAGCGGCAGTACGAGTATGTGTGCCTTTAACTCCGGAAAGATGTTCAAGCGACGCCTAAGACTAGTGTCATCAATCTGGTCAATAGTTTTTTTTTTTTTAATTCCACAACTATCACACAACGCCGTCTAGCCCCAAGCTAAGCAGACCTCGACCCGTTATGGGTACTAGACAACTGATAAACATACTTATATATTTCTAAATACATACATATATTATAGATAAATTACACCCAGACACAGAACAAATGATCATGCTCATCACATAAACGAAACACATGGGTGGGAATCGAACCCACGACCTCCGGCATAGCAGTCAGGGCCACTAATCACTAGACCAACAGGCCAGTTAAGTCTTATTGTTGTTACTAGGTATTGCTGTAATAAGTTGAAGAAGAAAACAGAATATTAATTACCTAATCGGTTTTATTTACTCGCAAGGTATTTAACGACACAAATGATGAAGCAGAATACTTAACTTCGGTATTTAAGCATAATTATTAATAACTAACAAATAATTAATTATGATTTTCCACTGACAATAGTTTGTAGTTGCGGATCAATTTTACTTGTACCAAATAAAAATTGAAACTGTTTTGGCCCTTGGAACATCATCATCTTCCTGCCCTTGTCCCGTTTTATTTGGGGTCGGCGCAACACGTTTTTTTTTTCCATTCTATCCTGTCACTCTTCACGCTATCACCAACTCCCTTTTCTTTCATATCACTTTATCACACAATCCATCCATCTTTTCTTTGGCCTCCCTCTCCCTCTCCATCCATCCACATGTAAACTCATAACTTTTTACCAACATGTGTTTCGTCCCTCCTTTTCACATGACCATACCAAGACCAACGATTCCCTTTCAACTTTTCATTCACTGGCGCCACTTTCAAACTTCCCCTAATATACTCATTTCTCACTTTATCCATTCTTGTCACACCACACATCCATCTTAACATTCTCATCTCTGCCCTGAGTGGCCCTTGGAACATATTGAAAAAAATCATTTTGGTGCTAAGGCTTCAAAGTTTGGAGACCCCTGAACTAGAGAATAAGGGAGTCCATCAAAGCTTTCAGCTACAGCGACATAAGTTTGATTGAAGTTCGGCGTCGAGTTACCGAGTCGTTATCACTTTGGCTTTTGTACCTATCATAGAATAAGATAACCTTAGAGACGCGTCATTCGTGTATTTTTCTTCGAGCGTATTATATTTATGTATTCCGAGCGTAGGTAGTAGTACAACCGCGAGCCCCGCAGGATAAATGAGGTTCTTTACTGTAGGTAAGTTCTATCAAAATAGTTGAGGTAGGTACCTACATTGGATTTTGTTAAGAAATTCACGAGGCACATTAAACTAATAACCATCACTAGTTTTTTTCGGTCTAGCTCGAGTGGCCCCATTTGATTACATCGATACACATGAAAGGTCTAGATATGTACCTATAAATATATCTACCTAATTTGAACATGTGCAGGGGTGGGCCACTAGTTTAGGTAAAATACACTTGTACCTAATACCTAAATGCATTGTATAGCGTCTTGGTGAAATATAAAAGTTTCTACTAATTATGAGGTGTAGGTATACCACCTACACCTCATAGTTAGTATGTGGTAGTGTATTAGTTTAATTGGTATTCTACCTATTTACTTTTGTACAATATTTTGTACCTACTAATGACTTTTTCATCGGTTAAAAAATGAAGCAGTAATTAGCAATTCAAATATTCGTATCTATGAACAAGTGTCGAGCGCACTGTGGGAACATCACGCTCTCTTTTCTACGCGCGTAACCTCATAACCACATATGAATGAATCCACCATGATTTCACAGTAGTTTGTTGCACCCTTTATCTATTAGGTACTTTACAATTTCCCCTCCACCAGACTTGAATGGTTTTCAACTTATTTTAATTTTAAACGGATTTGGAAAATCAGTTTACTTACCTATTTGCGATTTTGGATCAGTTACTTTTTGATTTAAAGAAACCGGTCAAGTGCGAGTCGGACTAGCACACTGGTTGCGTACAAACTTACCTAACTACTTACACTTACTTAAGTTTTGTATTGCCTTATAACTACTTTACGTCTTTACAGTTTTCAGATTTTTTCATACAGTTGTACTATGGAACCTTGTTTTTTTGCCAAATTTCAGGATTCTGGGTCATAGGGACTTTTTTAATTTTGATTCACTATAAGTGTCGAAATGTACGTTTTCTGTGACATAAACAACCATACCTTATAGATTTATTTATTTATTTATTAAAACTTCATGCAACATAAAAGTACAAAGGCGGACTTCAAGGCACCGCAGATTTGAATATATGGTTTTAATTTCAACACGATATATAAAAAAAATTTGTCGCATACCTATCCATTTCGTTAAAACACATTTTCTCTTGTGTACCTGTCATAATGCAGATTGACTTTAACCCTTCAGATACCGTCAATTAGAGACACAATAGTAAGACAATAGATGCGCGGCCACCGGGTGTCGCTTGGGGATTCATGAATTAAGAATGACCATTATTAATTCATGAATCCCCAAGCGACCTCCGGTGGCCGCGCATCTATTGTCTTACTATTGTGTCTCTAATTGACGGTATCTGAAGGGTTAATAACAGTCACAAAATAAAAACACAATAAGTACAAAGCGTGTAGCGTTTATTATGATCAATTTAACAACATCGTTTGTACATTTAGATATATCAATATAACAGTGTAAACATTAAATTCATTGTAAAACTATTGAATACAACAATTTCAAGCAATTTATTTGCGTATAACAAGTTCATAGGCTTCGTGTATATCTAGTGTTTTCAGTTCTTTCAAAGGACTTGCAATAGGACAGATGATTAAATAAATCTATTTAGTCCGTTCATTAAATTATCATAATGTTTGTTAAATAGGTACAAAAAAAAACGATGAAATTACGCGTAACGTCACACCTCCGTGAAAAAATGTACCATTTATGTGTTAAAACACATAACTAGATACACTCCATTCGATTATGATTAGACATTGAAGCCTTTACTGTCCGTGCAACCGATTTTGACTTTTATTGCGTTGGTAGCATGATAAATGGCCACTGCAGTCATTATATGGTATTGTAGCCACATGTTTTTGCTGTTAATGCCATCCTTATGCCTACGGAATAGAAGTCAAAATCGGTGGAACGGACAGTAAAAATGATTTGTTTAAATGTCTAATCTTATTGGAGTTTAAAAGTGACGTAACAAGCCCACACTCCTAAACTTACAATGAGTTTTGCAAGTGTATCGAATTTGATATTTCAACATTCGGACTAAATAGAATTATTTATTTTATTCACGAATCATCCCTATTGACTGTCACAATTTCATAAGACTGCAATATTTCATAAATACATTTCTTTACTGTTTTAATACTGGTAATATAACGATAACTTAGTTCAGTAATAAAATAACACTGGTATTAATACAGTTTCCATTGGACAGTGATAATTTCAATCATAATTTCATAAAAAAATAGATACTTCTTAATGTACTGGGAATGACTTGATAAATTATATGCGTAAAATTGTGCAATATCCTACGCAATGTATGCAATAGCTTGAGCATTTCATACTTTAAGCGATTTGCGTAGCAGGACTAAAAAAAGTCCAGTCTTGTTCATAAAAATCTTTGTTTAGCACCTGCAAAGCAGAATTATCTACAGATAATTTGAGCCAGCCCCCCTAGACAAATTACAACCGTTTCTATTCTATTCTCTTGCGTCGAACGCCTCAAGACCACGTAACTGAGCGTTGAGGTGACGTCAGAACAAAAGGATCGGTGGCGTGGCCAACTCGAGGCGTTCGACTTAAGAGAATGTAACTTGAAAAAAATGTAACTAGGAGGGCTGATCAATAGTGCTAAATAGTTCAGCAGCAAGGTACCCTTATTTAAATAACACAAAACATTCATTATATTACAATAAAAAAGACTTCCAAATATTTGATTGTCACGGAAAAGCAACCAATTTGAGACAAATGTACTTTTAAAACAACAAAGTGAACAATTCATAGTCTAGTTTTCCCTCCTTTGCTTTCGGTGACATTAGAGTCAAGACTACACATATCGGCGTAGTCGCAGTTGTAAATACTTTCGTGGAAATGTTCCACCAAATGCTTCAGTGGACATAGTTCGTGCTCGCACATCGGTAGCTTAATTATTTTTTCTTGGTGTAGGGTCAAAACGTGGTCGCCGTCCTTACACCTGGGAATAGAAAAGATTGTTTATTATAAATTTATAATAACACTAGCTTCTGACAGCGGCTTCGACCGCGTGAAAGACTAGCTAGACCGTGCGTCCACACACGCACCGGTAAAAAATATCAGCAAAATTTGCGGGGCCAGTACGGGCCGACGCCCGCCAGAGCTGCGGATTTTTCGAAGGAGTTACCGTAATCCTCGCAAAAAAATTGCAACTGAAAAAACACTGGATTTTAGCACTAAAAATCTGAAATCGTCCCGCTCCATCCAGATCGGGAAAACTTATTTGAAGATTTCCCACCTGAAAAAAATACAAGCGTGCTCCATCGACCACATCATCGGTTATCATCATGTGACGTAGTGGTCAACCGCAAGACCATCAAAAAAAAAAAAAGAAAACTCATTACGACAGTGTCCTGTTTTTTCAAATAAAAACTAAACAATAAAACAAAATGTAACCTATTTCTTCATGAAAGATAATTTGCAACAGTTAACATAAAACTGCGGTGTAGTTTTATTCGTCTGCGATTTATATGATGACTTGTTGCGTACATTAGAGCTAAAGTGGCAATTAATCTGAATTTCACTGGCACGCTAAGAAATCTGGATTAAGTGCTACTTCTATACCGTAATGGTTTGATCTAATTTGTTACTTTAATGTTACCTATCTGGGGTTCTGCGGTTTCGTAAGAGTGGAATAAACATTTCAGAAAAGATTATGGAAAAATATAAAAGCAAGGTTTTTATGATCGCGGTTGTAAAGGCGATTTCTGGGGATGTAAAATGTCCCCCAGAAAACGCCTTTACGAGCGGTTCCAGGGATCATCTACAACCAATCATTTCAGCCGAAAGAACTCTACTGTTGAACATAGGCCTCCCCAAGTGTCTTCACAACAACGGGTCCTGCGCGAATCGCATGCATCGGATTCCCGCGACCCTCACCAGGTCATCGGTCCACTTTGTGGAAGGTATAACAACGCTGCGTCTTTCGTCAGGTGGGAAAACCATCCAATGGCATCCCCAGGTTTGGAAGCGGGCGGAGCGGAAGATAGTGTCAGACTTTTACTGAGTAAAAACTCACTCCTGTAACTTCTTTGCCATTGTTCCAGAGCCCCGAGGATCTTTTTCGCATCACCCATGGCCCCAGTAGAAAAGAAAACGAAAAGATACACATTTCAGACCAAGATGCCTCGCGTTGCAGCGTTGCGTGATGCAAAGTATTTTGAATTCTTACAATTAAATGTGTCTGTTCTTGTAGTAAATAAAATTCCATTTTGAGTCGCTCTTGGTCTGGCCTGTTAGTGGTTAGTGACCCTGACTGCTAGGTATGCCGGGGGTCGTGGGTCCGATTCCCATCCAGGACAAATGTTTATGTGATGAGCATAATCATTTGTTCTGTGTCTGGGTGTAATTTATCTATAATATGTATGTGTTTAGAAATATATAAGTATGTTTATCAGTTGTCTAGTACCCATAACACAAGCTCTGCTTAGCTTGGGACTAGACGGCGTTGTGATAGTTGTGGAATATTATATTATTATATTATACACTAGCTTCTGCCAGCGACTTCGTACGCGGATCCTGTTGTTTATGCCAGCGATCACGGGGTCGTCAAAATCAAAGATCTGAAATGTCTGATATCGAATTCTAAGAGCCGGGGGACTGGATTCAGTATTCACGCGCGATGGCTTATTAGCGTATTTCATGTATAACTTTGGTGTTTCTATACCGATTTCTATGATTCTTTTTTTATTGAATAGATAATAATGTTAACTTTTTTAAATTAGGGATGAGTGAGAGTGTTATAAACGTAAGAGTAGATAAAAATAAACAGAAAGCTCCAAACTGCTAAGCTATCGGGAGTTATACGTGTTATTGTGAGTCAACCATAAAAGATATGCTGTCGTGGGATATTTTTTTATATAATTTTAAGGTGAATATTTCCGTGATACATGATTTCTGTGTAGCTTTAACCATTTAGGCTGCAAACGCGTCGGAAGTTTAAAAAATGGAGTAATTTCTCCCGTTTCCCCAACATTTCCATTCACTGCTCTGCTCCTATTGATCGTAGCGTGATGAAAAGTATATTATAACCTGCCCAGGAGTATGAAGAATGATTATACCAAGTTTCGTTAAAATCCATCGCGTAGTTTTTGTTTCTATAAAGAACATACAGACAGACAGACAGACAGACAGACAGAAAGACAGACAGACAGACAGACAAAAAATTTACTGTTTGCATTTTTAGCATCAGTATCGATCACTAAACACCCCCTGATAGTTATTTTGGAAATATATTTCATGTACAGAATTTACCTCTCTGCAGATTTATTATAAGTATAGATTATATTATCTTTTAAAATGTGTGCGTAGCGCCGCTTCGCGAAGACATAAATATAACTTACTTGAACAATACAAAAGCCAAATTAGCTGCAAAGCTGTCTATCTCCGACAGTTTCCACTCTCTGTCCTTCACAACTTGGTCCCCTTTGAGTGGTGAAGACGGTTTATAGAGCTTTAAATAAGTCAAGATCTTCAGAACAGCGCCAGAATGGCTGAATAAGAAGATTGACCGATACCCGTGTTCTTTGCTGCACATAAATAAATAGTGTATTAGTAAACTAGCACAATCAGCACAAGATTCTATTCAAATCTTTGTTTCTAATTGATGTACAGACATAAATATCAACTTTAATCTAGTGTAAATAAAGTCGATTTCAGAGTTATGAGAATTTTATAAGTTAGTTGTTTTTTCCAAAACAAATATCTATTTATTCACGTGTTTGAAAACTACATTACGAACGCTGTTTTCTAATAAATTACTGTGTGGGTATCTACTGACAGCTGTATTTATTTTGAATTGGCCTCAATTTTATGTAGTACTCAACTGGAAAGAAATTGGTTAGAGAACTTCGAATTATTTACCAAAAAGTCACACGCATTGTAGAAGAGTGATAAAGAAATTCGTTTTGAGCAAAAAGTGTCTAAGTGCGGAGTATAACGAGATGGAAAAATATATGAACAGACTATCGAAACATCCACATTAATGGATAGTCCGCGAAATTCAACTTTTCAACATTTTTTTTGCAATTAGGAGCACAGTATTGGATAGTATAATAACTAAAATTGTATTTGGTCGTATGTCATGGCCAGATCTTAAAAATTTATCACTTCATGATGCGGCCAAGCAAAACTGATAATATATATTTATGTCAATACTCGTTTGGCTTACTTACTTTAGAACATTTACTGTCATAGAAATCCTACATCAATGATATAGATAAAATAGGATTGACTTATCAACAAATGTTAACGTTTAAACGATCTGGCTAGTTTTAGTTGGCCATACCATGAAGTGATCAACTCTAAGATCTGACCACGACATTAACACATCTATACTCATTAAAACAATCATCATACCTATTTTAACAGACATTCAAGAATGAATGTAGGTATACATTAAAGATAAATGCATAGTTATAAATATTTACCCAAAATACTCAAACATATTTTTCATTAACATGCATGCTTGGCGATACGTCAGTTCATGTCCATAGCCATCGAGCCAATACGCTCTCAGATCATGATAATACTCCAACATCTGAAAAAGATCAGAGATAACAAGCATTAAATGGTAATGACATAACCTTTTTCTGCAGTCGTGTGAAAAACCCATACATTTATTAGGTTTTAGAGCAAATCTCCGTTGAAAAGAAAGGATCCTACGACCGGACGGGTGTTACCTATGCCTGATCTGGGTAACTGCCCGACAGATGATTTCGGGTTGTTGTATAAATGTTATCGGTAATCTGTACAATCCGGTATTCTATACAATACCTAGGCAATGTATATAATACCTAAAACGTATGAAATATTTTTTATTTTATACTATGCCTAGGTATTCTAAGTATGCCTTGGGGGAGAACTATGTCCAACAGTGGACGTCTTTCGGCTGAAAATGATGATGATGCTTATGTATTCTATAGTAGGTATACAATATTGAATGGTCAGCTGGTAAAGTAAGTTAAGATCGAGAGTAGGGAAGGAGGTGATGTACTTTTAGGACACCCTGACATGTACAGGTTAGGATAAAAGGCCTTGTAGCAGTGTGTAGCAGCAGAGACCCTCCTTTTCATCTCCTTAAGGGGTGAACTTTGGAAAATCCTCCAGTAGTTTCGGCTGTGCTTTGATACGCAGTCTGTCAGTTTCTCCTTTTACATAGTTTCTCCTTTTATATTTAGTATAAACGAAACTTACAGCACGTGTCTAGTATTTTTATGTAAAGAATCTTTGTACTTTCATCATTGTATCATGACAAATCGCAAAGTTATAAGCTTATTTATTATGTTACCGGATTATCCGCATTAATACATCGTCACCAGGCCATCAGGGTGACTGAGGGATTGTTTTACTCCCGTAACCAGCTGTACGCTGACTCTTGCCCGCTATAACCTGCCGTGACTTGTGTTGTACTTAGTGTCGATGGTTTCCAACTTGTGCCTTTTTTAAATTATTTTTGGGGTAAAATATAACATGGTCAAAAAAATATTGTAATCGATTCAGTTACTGATTCAGAACAAACAATATTCAGGTTTCGCATATGCTAAAAACAATATTATTTACAGATTTCATCAGAAGTTACTTATATCTATACTATAATTTCTTTGTTTTTTTACCTGTATGCTCTTTTCATCAAACGCGTAACACCAGGGCGAAATGTGATGCTTATCCCAAGAAGTTTCATATCCACAGTACTTATACATCAAATTCACTGTACCTGGAAATGAAAATATATCTTAAATTAATTTTGTTCGCAAGATTGTTAATAGTTAAATAATAATAATTAAAGCATGAAAAATACTGCGTACATATTAATGCAAGGATTAATTCTGTAGTGCAAGGCAGAGTAGCGCTTTTACAAACACCATAACGGTACCACTCATATTATTTTTGTACGGAAACATCTTGAAAACGGGTGCCATGAAGTATCTTTGTAAGTCAAACCGATATAGGTATGTGCTCATGCAAGTAACAGTCAAGTTTTGGGGCGAGAAAGTGCAAGGCGTGAGAAGATCTTCGATGAATCGATGCGTGTACCTTGTGGTGTAATTTTAATATGACAGGTGCCTACAATACGTTATTTCATAATGACAATATAATATAAAAGGCCTCGCCCACAACGACTTTTTGTAGCGATGCTGTCGCGTGTACGAAACGCGAGCAACAGCATTGCTACTAACGAGCGTTAGTTGCAAGCGTTATAGAAAAAATTCCAACGCGCTACAACATCGCGACTGTATCAATGCGCACGCGCTACACAGCATCGCTACTAACGCGCGATATGCAAGCGTTATAGAAAAAATTCTAACGCGCTACAACATCGCAACTGTATCGATGCGCACGCGCTACTAACGCGCTACAGGATCGCGACTGTATCGTTGCGCACGCGCTTCACAGCATCGCTACTATCGCGTGTTATGCAAGCGCTATGGAAAAAATGCCAACGACCTACTAACGCGCTACAGCATCGAGACTGTATCGATGCGAACTCGCTACAGGATCGCTACAAAAAGTCGCCGCGGGCGAGGGGCCTCAACACAAACAGAGCAGAAACTGCTCAAGCGCGTTGTCATCACCAGCATACCTAATTACAATACAGAATACTGGATCCAGTGTCAGATTAGCCAAGGAGCAAGAGAAGTAAATGCTACGGACCCAATGCATTGGGGTGGGCCCTGCTTGGACATACAAACACAAGTCAAGATATTTGATTTTTCTTCTATTTCTATGCAGTTTCCATACACATAATGGAAGTAAGTGCCTACGAACCCATCGCTACATAAGTGTCCCGCAACCTGATAGAAAAATAAGTTAAAGAAGTTTTAATTTGTCGCCATTTACTGTAAAGATTTAGGGGGATAGCATTTGCTACTGGCCCCGCGCAGGCTTATTCCAGCACTGATTCGATCGTAGATATTTCGAAAACCCTTCAGAAAAATTTGGTGTTTGTGGGGTATTGAGTAAAATAATACCCAGCCCATTTAGGTACTCGTGTTGTGGCTACGAGTGTACCCAAGCTTCGAGGCCCAAACATGCTCAAGCGTGCTCACAATGCTTCACTGTACTACAAGTACAAGTTGCATGTCATTATCAACTCTATTTCATTTACAAATCAAGTACATTGCCAATTAACGTGCGTGTGATATGCGCTGCTCAACGAATAAAGATTAAAATAAAAGGTAAAATAGATACAGAAAAAAATGAAAAATAGTGAAGGATGGAAGGTTTGAGACAATCTATCAAAGCAAAGCAAGCTTCAGCGATACAACGCAGCAGGTATAGTCTTACAAACCAAATTCCAGTACTCTATTGAGGCCCAGTCTATGAGAAATAGACTCCAACGTCTTATTCATGTCACGACTACGGCTAAACAACTTTGTCTCCTTGTAAGTCTCTGGGTTTCTCTTAACTTGTGTGAGCCACCTGTCACAGTGTTTGTAAAACTGAAAAATTGCAACTGAGTGAAGGGAGAAGCCAAGACGTTTAGAGCTAAAGGGCTTATTACACTGCGCTAAATAACGCGTGCGATATTCAGACTCGTACTATTTTTCATTCATAGAAAGACAGTCTAACCCCTATTACACTACGCGATACGTCTAACCATAGACAAAACGAGACTGAATACCACGTAGTGCAATAGGCCCTTAATGACCGAATTTTCAAATGAAACTTAGAATTTAAAACTTTAATCATTTACATCATGACATAATGTCAATGAGAAAGCGCGGCGTCTGCCCCAGTTTCACACGGGCGTAAATTATACACACAAACATGTATCATTTATTGCTCTTTCTATTAGTGATAATCGCATCAAAATCTGTTCCGAGATTTGCGACTTTGTTTCATACTATGTAGAAAGAAACAAAGACCCATTTCCATCATAGTGTTCGTGCAAAATGTATTGGTTTCGCGCACCGCCGTCACATTGCAATTGCCGCTACTTTAGGCGTTTTGAAGCGAAAACAGGTTTTAAAGATTAATCGGTGATGAAGAGATTAATCAGTGTCATTTGAGAATTCAAGTCTGTTCAAAATAACATTAGACATTTATGAAAAATGAAAACATTTTATTACTATCCATTCAAGCGAATTTGACTTTTATTACGTTGGTGATATGACAAATAGCGGCTGCAGTAAATAGTTGGTATTGTAACCACTTTTTTGCTTTTAATGCCATCCTTATGCCTATGAAATAGAAGTTAAAATCAGTTGCACAGACAGTAAACAGGTTTCTTTAAATGTCTAATCTTAACGCGAATAGGGTATAGTGTCATAAGATAAAATGTTTTATATAAGTAAAAATAGTTAAGTTACTCGTAACACTGGATCAACTTTAGTGGCTGGTGCAAATATGATGTCTTGAGTTTCCTTTTTCTCGAACAAACCATTAGTAAAGTATCGTGCGCTTTGCTGAGTTCTTTGTGTTGCTGTATAGCGGAACTGGAATATGAAAAATAGACAGTTTAGATAACATATTACCAGGACCCGATCTAGCTATTTAGCCGCTCCAGGCAAAGATAATTTGCGTCACGCTTTACGTATGTAAAGCGCGGCGAAAATGTATGATAATTAATATTATGAGATTGAGATATTTATGATAATTATGGTTTTGTGTATACAAAACCATATAAGTCATAATGAGTCTTAAGGTGGTGCATCATGACTCACATTTTCACTGTTTTTCATACAACCGCTCATAACTGATTATGACGTTATTACACACTTTTCATTAGATATTTTGGAAACACAGTATCTTGTGGATATTATCTAGGTTTCTAAAGAAACCAATTTCTAAATTTGTGTAAAACTAATCCAGTAAAAACCTCTGAAAATGTCCTATTTTGTATGAACTTTGACACTTCATAATTTGGCTAAAAATTAAAAAAGTCAAAAAGTAATTCTCTAGAGACTTTACAAATTTTATTAAGATTCTAAATGATGACAACTTTTTCCAAAAACTTTTAAGGGTTTAAAAAAAAACAGCTATTTCCTGGAGCAAGTTTTGTGAAATTTTCGAGTAAATCTCGGAATTACCGAATACTAACAGAGTTTCCAGGCGTTATCTCTCTTTTTTTGCATTGCCTTTTCGTCAAACATCGCATTGGATTGCATTAAATGAAGTAACAAGCTTTTAAACCATTTTCGATGTTTACGATAAGCGAGTGGAGAAGGACCTTAAGTCTTAAATATTTCCACTATCCAATCTGAATTAGGTTGGAAGGTGGTATATAATAATTCTCAACCTGCAAACTTAGGTGTAGATGGCTAATGGCTAAGTTGGAAAATAGGAATAAGACAATTTTGCAGCCCCTAATTTTTTGCCGCTCTGGGCAAATAGCCAGCGCGCCTCCCTTATATCGGGCCCTGCATATTATTGTTAGGAGCATATCTTTTAATTTTAACTGTATACATTTTCTGATTTACCCCTTTTTTACAGTCATTTTGATGTATTGTAGAAATATATATTATCTTATGCAAGCGGTGTCGCCCACATAACATTAGTACTCTCCCCCCTATTTATAAATTATAGACTATAAGTTAAGTATTTCATTGTATATGTTGTATTACTTTAATTGTGAGACTACTTTAACAAACAAATTGTTAAAATAGTCTCCTAGCGGGCAGAGATTATTTCTACAAATAAATTGGCATTGCATGTAAAACAGTAACTTTGTAAAATTTAACAATGTATCTTCTTTTGTATTCATGTGTACATAGATTATAAAATAAATAAATAAGTTTCTGTTATGCCCCATAATACAGCTACTTTACTGTTGTTATATCATTATTGATATTAACTGAACTAAGGAATAAACTTCGTTTTTTTTTCATTATATCCTACAACTAGCGCCCAAGATTTTTTTCTAAAGTCACAGTTCAACTTACTAAAAAGGTCTTGTTGCTATATCTCTGTTTGATAGCATTAGGAAATCTTTTCTGCATTCTCTCAGCAAGCAGTATCATTTCATCTCTACCTTCTAATGTCAAGTAACTTTCTTCATCAGCATCAAGATTTGTTTTCCAGTCTTTAAAATTGTTTAATTGTTCATTTGTTAATTGACCTGAAAAGTTAAAAATGAATACAAGATTTTATTAAAAGTTGTTTTTACAGTCATTATAGATACTGGCATGAATCTTGAGCGCTCAGCGTCAGAGTAGGTATCGCTTAGCGCATTCCATACATTGGCGAGCCAATCGTAGTCGCTGTTGGATACATGCAGCAAGCGCAGGGAAAATGTAGTGCTGCATCTAACAAGATAATAACAAACCTTTGCCTTGTTCGTGTTGCAGTAACACTTCATACTTTAACTCTACAAGCTGTGGAGCAGCAGCTATATCTTTACGACTCGGTAATCTAGTGCCATGACGAGTCACCATATATATTTTTGTATCTTTGCAATCTGAAATAAAAATATTCACATCTCTGAACCTTCATAAAATGCAAAAAGCAAAATAGTAGCCTCGTATGTTAGTTTAGTAGTTAGTAGTGGCTTCTTTACCGTTACGCATCATAAAAAAGGTGTTAATAAACCGGTTCTAAAAATCACACTTGAAATAGGTTTGTGGTTATGAAATTTATTTATTATCAGTAGGATGAACACTAACAAAATATGAGAGAGGACTATAGCTATTTTATTTATATCAACTTACTTGGGTATTTAATTCTCGTATCATTCTTGTTAGCTACAAACCTGTAAGGCGTACGTGTACCTAAGTGATGCCTAATATAATTTGTTTTTAAAGTCCCTACTGAAACTATATCGTATATTAAAACTAAGAGAAAAGCTGTGATAAATACATTCATAATTTAATCACGTATCAGTTATCAAAAGGATCAAAATCGAACTTTTTTTTGAATTTTAATGTTTAGTTCAGCTTTCACTCTGATTTTCAAAATAAATAATAATGCGATGACACTGACAGTCTGACAGTAATGACTTATGTCACTGACACTGACAGAAAATAATGTTTTTTTTATAGTTTGGATAACAGCAAATTAGGTGATTTTATTATACATAAGGCAAACTAAATTTAGATTTAGGCTTTATACCATACCAAATGGGATCCCCATTTAAATACGATTCGTGGTACTTAGAAAAAAAAAACAAACATTTATTTCAATATTTATACCTCACACCTTCCGCGTGATGCAGGTCCTCACTGGACATGATTAGTTCGAGAGGTCCCTGCATCGGAAAGAAACGCCCCGAGTGTCATCTTGGGTGATGTGAATAACACGATGGAGCATACCGTAACCTCATGCATGCGATCGGCGGCAGTGACCTCTTGCAGGCCATAGTCCGGAGCGAGTGTCGACATTAATTTTCCACGCGCTCCTCAAAAAAATGTCTGCAAACCGTAGGACCCCAGCAAGGCCGATGCCCACTAATGCCTCAGGGATTTTCTGGAAAGGAACCCCATGGTCCTAAATTGCAAAAGGCAACGGAAGGACACAAGTGTGGTTTTAGTTGCACCGCCATGGTCTCCCGATGAAATAAAGCCCTAAGCTACCAAACTAGACACATACCAGTCGGCTCGCCACCCGTCCAAGCTGGTCACGCAACCAAATTGGTTGCATGAGCAAACAAACACCAGGTCAAATATAACCCTTACCGCTCAAGGCAATTTCTTACAAATGGATAGATTGAATGAAAGGAGATAGATTTATGACTTCAGTGTATAAAAATCAAATATTGTTATTGTATATACCCTGTATTCCCTGCAGCAAATAAAATTAAAAACAATAATTGATTAGTATTGCTTTATTTCTCAACAACCAAAAATATTCATTCTACTTGTAACAGAACATTTGACTGCTGTAATGTGGCTTTTAATGTAAATGGTTTATTCAAACTTTCTACATTGAAAGTTTCAGTGGCAAACTCTTCACTTTCTGGGTTTTCATGCAAGGTAAAACTAATGTTTGTTATATCACCTCCAGCTTCAATACTTTGAACATTCTGTGCATAAGGGGGAGTTCCTTCTTTAAATAGTTGTACTGTTTGATCCAAATACTTGAGATAGATGTCTTTTCCTAAGAATTCAACTTCCGTGTTCAAGTCGCTCAGTGAAAACTCTGGAATATCCAACAGCAAGCCAGCTTCCCGGGCACATCCAACAGAAATCACTTCATCGGGACTTATCCCAGAGAGTACTTCAGCTTCAGGCACAAGATTTGCAATTGCAGACTGAAGTTTTGGTATCTTCATACTTCCACCACAAATAATTATTTTATGAATGGGTCCACCAAAGCTTTCAATGACTTGTTGGGCGGGCTCCAGGTATGCATTAATCTTGGGCGAAATCACATTTTCAAATCTTGCACGAGACACATTCTGGCTCCAGTCAACACCATCTAATAGCGACTCAATAAACACATGAGCTGAGTTAAGTGTTGAAAGAACATGTTTGCAATTATCAGCATGAACTAGTAGTTTTGCCATAGCTCTTCTACTTTCTTGAGGGTCTAATTTCCATTTTTGCCTGAACTCTTGTGCAATGTAATCAGCCAAGTCTTTTGTGAGGCACTGGCCACCTAAATCTGACCGATAGATATTCTTCTCAATAGTCATAAAGCCACCAGACACTTTTACAATGGACACATCACACGATGACCCCCCTAGCCTGTAAACCAAAACATTAACATCCTCTGCTGTTTCTTCAATGTTATAAGCGAGGAGGGCAGCTGCAGGTTCACTGATAACTTGTAGAACATCAAAGCCCGCCAGTTCAGCACACTTAACCAGCCTTTCTGTACTTGTAGTAGACCAATGCAATGGTGCAGCCAACACCAACTTCAAATCACCTTCGTTACTCATAGCATGACTGGCAATGGTGAACAATTTAGCATAGATTTTAGTAGCAATGTTGTCAGGGTTGGAATAGAGAGTAGTTTCATTTGTTTCAAACTCATACACTACTTTGTCTTCATTCTGGATGCGGCATGATGAGGATGATTCCACGTACGCGAGGTCATCTGCATTGAAATCACTGTTCATGAGGCGTTTGTTGTGTTTTATGATCGATTTAGATGACGCCTGTCCTGATTTCGCAGGCAGTCCAATCTCCCATTCTGTGCCATTTAGAGCAACGATAGCAGGAGTCACTCGGTCTCCAGCATCATTGGCGATAATCAATGGTGCACCATTAGAATATGAAGCTAACGATGCCGAATGGTTTCCCAAATGTATTCCGTAAGCCGCGGCCATCTCGTGTGATTATTTTAATTTTCCACTGATTATTATATTGAATATAAAAAATATCTTCCGTTGAATTAATATCACAATCTAAAATCTTGTTTTTTAAGTGAATACTGTAAATATTAAATAGTTATTTCTATTTAAAATGTATTAGTTATAACCTAGCTACATCGGATTCCGTATTCTTAAACCCACACAACACATTTTTATGACACACGACACTGACACCAGAAACTGACACATGACAGTAATTGACAGAAAGTGACTGTCATGTTGACATCCAGTGTTGCCAATTATAAAAATAGATTGACTAGTGCACAGACCGTATAGAGGTCAATCAAAGGCTTAATTTTTTTTTTAAAGAAAGCAATTTTGTTTTTCTACATATTTAAGGGCTGAAATACATTCTTTTAAGTCACTTCAGCCAGTGTTTAATGAGTTATAATTTTTATTTAACAGAAATTAAAATAAAAGAGTAAGATGATTGAATTAATTGATGCAATTAAAAATCAGTGGTTTTAAGACCCCTTATATAAGATTATTTATTTATATAAAAGTACGTTTTTAGGATATTTGATTTAATAGCACCATAAATATTCATGTCATGTTTTATTGTCTTTGCCACAGGTAATAAAATTATAATTATACAAAAGCGCGGTCTTTTTTAAATATTAAGACTTTGATTAAAATATTAATTCCACATATGACCTAAATAAAGAGTTGAAGTTATATTTATTTAAACTTGTTCTATTTATCGGTATTTGTGAAAAAAAATTCATGTCATGGATTGTAAGCAAGAAGAAGAAGAAAAAACTGTTCTTGACACTCGTCTTCAAAGCATTCTAAATAGTTTAACAAGGTGTAAAATTGTGAGCATTTACCGAATAAACTTTCATACAATTAACAATGTTCTTGTCATAAAAATATCCCTAATGGGAACTGTGTTTGATATAGGATTTCTCTAACGAAAATGAAGAGTGCAAGAAATTACGTGAAGCTAATTTGAAGTTGGAGGTGGAATTGAAAGAAGTTCGTGAAATGGAGAAGTCTCATCGCTACCATCTGTTGACGTCAAGGGAAATGATAGGGAATCTTCAGGAGACTGTGTCCCAGCTGGTTTATCTGAAGCGGGACGTAAAGAAGTTGAAAGAACTCATATCATTGAAAGACACTAATATTGCGGATATAGAAAAGGTACCTACCTGTGTAACATCATTGGAGACTAGCTTTCCGCCCGCGGCTTCGCCCGCGTGTACTACAGTTTATATCGCGCGGGCAGAGACCCGTGCTCAGCAGTGGAATTATAGGTAGCCTATGTGTTATTCCAGAGTCTCTTTTACCTATTCCGAATCGAAATCCGCTCAGTAGTTTTTGCGTGAAAGCGTAACAGACCGACAGACAGAGTTACTTTCGCATTTATAATATTAGTAGGGATAGTGTGACAAATGGTGTGACAAATTAGTAGGGATGGTATGTCCAACCAGACCGCAAAATTTTTAGTGCCCAATTTTGTTTAATTATTGTAAGTATTTTTTTACTGGAATGAGCAAGGGCCTATATAGGTACCTACAGCTAAGTTCCTTCGTTCAATAGTGTATTTAAGGGGTTAATTCATGAATCCCCAAGCGACCACCGGTGGCCGCGCATCTATTGTCTTACTATTGTGTCTCTAATTGACGGTATCTGAAGGGTTAAGGGGGCCAAGGTCCAAAATGGCAAGCTGTAAGGTACAGACAACTGACAAACTATACTCTTTGAGTGAACCTGTGAGCTATAAAATATACTTATCATATTCAACGTGTGGTAATAAACACAGAACAGGTGAAATAAAACTGTCACCTAATTTGTTGCCGGCATTATAAATATTTGACCAGGAGCGCCAAATTTTCGAATAGTCTTTAACCCGCCAATTTTTTCTGTTATCTAGGCTAAGATTTTTTTCTAGATTAGACGACACAATATTTTAAGCATCGTAACTTACAACGTCACCATCCGCTATCCACCGTTTGCATCTTTCTCACACTGACTTAGAAATAGCCATCATAGCAATAGCCGCCTATACCTATGCAGGCAAACCTTTGTTTATAAACTTTGGTTATAAACCATTCAGGTATACCCTAGCGTGTATGGTGGGCATTAATATATTCATGGTGTAAGTCCAAGGAGTATTATATCAATCAATCTTACACTAGCAGTTCCTAGGTAGCTGAAGAGTTCCCAAGAATTTGAGATAAATGGCGCACAATTCAACAATACGCTCAATTAGCCCCATCCTACAGACTTACTAGAAGAATTTAGTTTTAGAACTGAACAGTACTTATTTGATACACAGGACAAAGAAAATACGCTACAAAAACAAAACGAAAATACAATGAAATTGCGTAGTGCTTATGAGAAACAAATTGAAGAGCTGAAAGCTGACAGTAAAAGGGAAAGTTGGTATATTCACTATCGGTTATGTAGATTTAAACATAGGACATACGTACCTGGTCTACATGTTATATAGCTCCTATATTAAATCTACATACCTATTCAAGGTTCCCCGTAGTTAGTAAGTACCTATCTTGTTTGTATCGATTATTTTGGCATCTTTGGCCTACTGTCACGGACGCGTAGCTTCGCAGACGCCGCGTATTCGTCATCATTTTTCGCTTGGTGTAGGTACGCGTGCGTGAAGCTTATACAAAAACTATGAAATTCTGTCGACGAAGCGGCAACGACACGACGGCAGGACAGGCGTTATTGTGCACTACTAAGCGTAGTATAATGACGAATACGCGTCTATGAAGCTACGCGTCCGTGAACAGTAGCCTTTACTCGTATCTAAAGTGTAAAATCTCCACAATAAGGATGTTGAGGATTGAATACAGATTGAAAGGTGAAAGTGAAGTCAAAAGCACTTCTGCCTAACTACAGCCTAATTAAAGTAACCACGTAGGTAATCTACCATAGCTTTGTACCATAGCGGTCACTTTTGCCTGACCACTTAAAAAAAAATTTCGCTTGAATACTGCGGCGCGGTGCCAATCAAACCCTTTGAAATTTTCATTTCGAGTGCAAGCAAAAATAGACTTAGCGATGGTCAGGCGGAAGTGATTAAGTAAGTATATCTCGGCTTGAAACAGTTAGGCTAAGCCTACTTACTGTCTGCGGACGACGAAGACAGGAGTATGACAGGCGATACGGCAGGCGTAGTGAAGCCTGCATGCAGCGACGTGAGCACGACGTTGCCGCTTCGTCGACAGATTTTCATTGCTGTGAGCAGGCGTACACCAAGCGACAAGCGTATAATTATGAATACGCGTCTGTGAAGCTACGCGTCCGTGGACAGTAAGACATAATGATAGCCAGAACCTAAACCAAATTGTAGTCTGTTGTATCAAACGCAGTCTTCAGTTCAACAGATGCAACACGAGTGCGATGCCCAGGTGGCGCAATTCACATGCGTCATTGAGGAATTGAGAGCTAAAATGAGAGAAATGGAGGCTGAGCATCGGGAGAAGGTTCGTAATCAAATAATAAAATAAAAAAAACTTTACTGTCGGGGTGATTGCGGCCGACTTCCGCAGACCGATTTCTTGGTACCGAAAGTAAACACAGACAACCTATTTGCGCACATTTATGGTACTAAACCTCATAACACAGTAGAGTTAGTATTTATCGAACCGTAGTTAAGATGTTGATTGATTGATTGATGGTTGATAGTAACTGCAACTATCTAACCTTTGTGAGAACTGGAGTTTGATAGACTCCAGGCCTGTGTAACAGAACTCCAGGCACACACCTTCAAAATTATATAATTAATACTCACTCTGCAACTCTCGCCGATGATAACTTAGAAAAAAATATCAGTAGGTAGCCACTTTCACGGCAGAATGTGCATCGTATCACTATGTATCAAAAACTTTGGTCCAGCAGTCACCGACACGAGCCACATTGATAATTTCAGCCTAGTTTTCTATCAAACGTTTAGGCATTAGACTGGTTCTGATTGCTATGTTGGAGGTCATGGGTTCGATTCCCACCCAGGACAAATATTTGTGTCATGAGCAAGATCATTTGTTCTGTGTCTAAGTAATTTATCTATAATATGTATGTATTTAGAAATATATAAACATGTTTATCAGTTGTCTAGTACTCATAGCACAAGCTCTGCTTAGCTTGGGACTAGCGCGTTCCATCGTCGACCGCATCGTCGCTTTCCATCAGGTGAGATAGCGGTCAAGCACGAACCTATCAACAACAAAAAAAGACGGCGTTGTATGATAGTTGTGGAATATTATTATTATGTTCCAGATCAACGTGGTAGTTCTAGAGTATGAAGAGAAGGTCCAACGCGAAGCTGCGCGTGCGACACAGTTACAAGAAGAGTTGGCGCGGGAGACGGCGCGCACAGACTTGAACATTGATGCCTATAGACGGGTTCGTATGACTATGGTAAACCAGTGAATCTAGATGGGAGGTTCTTGGACCATGATGAAATAGTAAATGACAACAAATTCCTTGTTTTAGGACAGTTTTAGTCAGTAAAAGTCTGACACGCCCTTTCGCTCCATTCTAGAAAAGGAGAAGACATTTGATAACTTCTCATCTCAGTAAAAGTCTTATGCTAGTTGTAAACGACCCTTTATGCCTATTGGCGTAGGTCTGTACGCATCAAATCCACTGCATAATGATGTTGAAAATTAAAATGTTTGTTAACCAATTAGTGCTAATCAAAGCTAAAAATAACTTAAGTAAAACTGTAATTTGTCGGTATATTTAGCTAGTTTTTGCGTTACACTGCATCTAGCCTTCCAGAAACCGAGTGATAGCATTAATATAAAACTAAAAGGTCCCTCATTTACCATAGTACGACGACATTATATAATTCATACCGATTAAATACACGACCATGCTTTTGCATTCCACCTTCAATGCAGTTGAGGCAACATTATACACCGCCCCACCCATTTCTCAAAGTAGGTAATGGAGCGTCTAAAGAGAGAGGAGACAGCATGGCTTCCGGCCTTCCCCTACACTTAAATAACACAGACATTTATTAGATATAACTCACCTCAACGTAACAAACTACGGTCTTACCTCGTAGCGATATAATTACATATTTGTATCCCCGTCAATAGCCATTAGAACTGCGTCTTAAACATAATATCGTCGTAGATAATGCTAGCAATAACATTATAAAACGCTTTCACTTACATAAACAATGTTTTGTAGCGACTTGAGGAATTAGAAGAGAAACTGAAACAGAGTCAGTTTAAACAGTTCTTGCAGAGCAGTTACCCTTCGCAGTTTGAAAACCATGTAGAAAGACCCTATTCAGCTAATAGGGAATTGTACACAGACTATCATACTATAGACGCGGACCCCGTTCAGGATGTATCGACTAAGTTTCCTTTGCTACCGTCCCAAAATAAAGCCCCGAAGACCACAAACAGTCTGCAAGTGATATACTATGATAAGAACGATAGGACTCCTAAAGCAAAGAGTTCAGATAAAAAAGGTCTGTTTACAATAACTAAGAAAAGGAAACTATATAACGATAAGGACTTTCAGGATTTTTAATTTGTACGAAGATAGTTGAAGAGTTGGTAACATTTTTCTTAAGTTATGTCTTTTTAATAAACTGCACGTTTCGTCCTCAAAATTGTTCTTTTTTCTATGGTTTCTCTAAAAATATTCGTCGATGATGTGCATGTATTCAAAAGTAACTTTTATATGAGCAACACTCGCGTGAAAGTGTATGTGTATTTAGTGCAACAGAATTCCGCAAAGATCCCGTCACGAAGCCCTTTGATAACTTGTCATCGGTACCCCGTGATCGATTTGAAAGATATTGACAATAACACCTCATGTAATCAATCTGAGAAACATTTTAACGGTTTTTTGCTGAGCATGTAACTGCGACTATATGCCTATACCTGTACTGCTGTCACATTACAGATTACTTAATTGCACTCAGGTACTGTTGTGACGTAAAGCCTTACACGTTAGGGTGTACCTGACAGGTTTGCCTGCACAGTTATACCCCCCTCGAGTAATCTTGTGTAGAATATAATAGCTGAATATTTGTGCAACTTACACGCTCTAGTTTACCTGTAAAACTCAACTGTACAGGTAAACCTGTGCGGTATACTCTAACGTGGCTACCTTTACACGTCTATAGGCAATGCAAGTTTTGTAGCGACCTCAACCAGTAAGGGAATACTGTCTGTCAACATATTAAGAAAATCCAATAAAAACATCTAGATCATTCTGCAATTCTGTAATCTTCTTCTAGCGTTGTCGATTGTCAGTGGACTGCTTGGCCCTGAGAAGGGCCGGTTAAGGTTTAAGTTTGCCATCGTGGTGAAAGGATTCGCCAATCGACCAATGTCAGTTACCCAGGGTCCGCTGGACGTAACAGAAATTCGGAAGGTACGTCGCTCGGGGAGGTTCCTTTCATGAACCCCATTGACGTGCATTCTGTAATGATAATGACCTAAATGCGTAAAAAAACTGTTCTTTTGTGTAATAGGTACACAAAAAAACAGTTTTTCTGTCTGTAGTCTGGATTTTCCAACCCAAGGACAAACAAGATTTGTCTAGTGTCCCACTGTTCATTCATTATTAATTCATGAATCCCCAAGCGACACCCGGTGGCCGCGCATCTATTGTCTTACTATTGTGTCTCTAATTGACGGTATCTGAAGGGTTATTGTAGATTTCAGACTAATGCTTATATCATGCGATGTTTTATGATGTTACGTAGAACCGAATGATTCAACAATTAATCTTATTTCAATAGAAATATGAATTATAAAATTATACATAACAAACCATTATATAACAACAAAATGACCAGTTAGTAATTATTTCATTACACATAGTCTCGCCACAATAACTTTTCGTAACGAAAAAGCAATTAATGTTAGCATCGGTGGTTCTTTCTAATTTTGCTGTTGCTTTATCTGATACCTGCCTTTTACAACGACTAAGAATGCGATTATGAAAATAACTACATAGTACATATTCATTAGTTACATCACGAGATGACCCACATATCGTCGTTTAAATCCTACCTACTTCCCCTGAAGCGTGAATTGCTGTATTATCCACATTATTTGGTTAGAAATAATTTATGCCCTGTAATTACAAGTAGGCACGAAATATTACTGTGCCATCTAAACTGTTTGGACATGCGATTTGTGATTCATAAAGTACCTAACATTGTATTTTAAGTAAACACCGATTAATTTACATTGGGGAAAACATCCGGTATTTAGATACAAAATCTATCATCTGGATTTATCACTCGAATTCCTACAAGTAGGAATATTAACTGCCAAGTTGAACACCTGCAATTTTAGCCTTTATATGTTAAACGTATATACGAAATTTTTACTACTGATGCTTATAAAAAACTGGCGAATCACAACTGAGCTAGACAACAACGCGTTAGGAAAGCTACAGATACTGGCACTCAGTACAAATAGGCTCGATGCTGCCTCACAGTGAAAGTGTAGAGAGATAGATGCATTGCCAAGCTTATCTAGTCTAGGCTCTCGTTCTAATGAAAATGTTGAAAGTTAACCGCACCATAGGATAATAAACAGAAATTGCTGTCAATATACCATAAACGATCGCTCGTGCTAAGAAAGCGCGATGTTAGCTCTATTAAAATAAGAAAATTCTTGTTATTACGTGCTTACCGCACGTGATTACAAGAATTTTCTTAAAAGACTTTCCTACTCGCTCGCGTAAATAAGAAAACGTAGGAAATATCTCAAATGCTTTAAAATGAAAACATACAATTTTGATATCATTAATGTATAATGCTAGCGTTTTTCTTAGATATTACAAAAATAAGAACATACAATAATATATTTAAAAAAAATCTATGTACATTAAGTACACCTAGATAGGTGTGTTTTATTGGTTTCAGCCTCATAGTTAACCTAGCACAACAATAGGAATTAAAACTTAAATGAAATAAACATAAGCATAATATTTTATTATCTTTGGCTAGCGTTTAGTTTCTCAAGATTAGAAGAACAATAATAATTATCATTTAGCACCTTGCTTATGAGAATTTTATTCAAAATTGCTTATGTAAGCAAACAAACTCTCACAACCTTAACATACCTTTAGTACACAGATTAACATATTGATCGAGATTATTAACAGAGCGAAAATTGCGGAAGTTACATTCCTTTACCATAAAAAAATATGTAAGATTGAGTAATTGTCATTACCAACCGGCTAAATTGGCAGTTAAAATAATTAAATCATGTGCTTACGCAGCAGGGATGCGTTCGGAGTTTTTAGAGAATCCGGAACTAACTTTCAATCCGTTGCATCCGTCTGACAGCGAGCGCACTAGTTTCATCGTAACTATTCTACATTTTAGTTGGTTCACAGAAATGCGCACGATTCTAATGCGACCGAAAGATACAAATTACTTTAAATACCACTATTAAGTATAATTGCATTAGCAAACACTGAGGCATGCATGCTTGATGCATACAGTTGTCGATGCGTTTTGGTACGCGCTGTAAATTCAGTCCCCAGGTCTCAGTCAGTTTTGTGTGTTATCATTTACCCTCGGTGCTGGCTACGGATAAGCCTATCGAGGGAGTTCCAACTGCAGGAGTAGTCGATCTGTAAGTGTCCGTATCGGGATAAATGGAAGTTATCTGGAGCGGTTTTCGGGAAAGGTCGCGCCCAGTCTTCGTAATCTGGAGAGAGGCTCTCGTACGCAAATTGCTCGTAGGCATCGGTCATCCTGACGAAAAAAAAAAAACAATCATTAGTGTATTTGGAAAATTACATAATTTTATTTTGTACTCGTAAACTTGTGATGTCTTGGTAAGAAGTGCTCAAGAAAGAGTGTTGACAAGACGGTCCTGTTTCTTAAGCAATACAGCATAGGCTTCGATAGCTGACATGGTGGTACCGAATATTTCATCTCATGATCTGTATCTTACTCCTACTAGAGCAGCTTACAACTTGAAGAAACGCAAAGCTTGCAATTGCTTCGTGTATATTTTAACAATTATCAATAGTGGAAAGAGAATCTTGTGATCTAGCTCTATAGGTAAGCATGCAGGAATCTTGTTTTCATTTTGGTTTTCATGCGACATCAATGTGACATAATTATTGTTTACATTCGGTTCATAACGGAAATAATAACATCTGCCTAATGGACATCACGGATTAATGTTAAAATCAACATCAATGTAATTCATGCAATCTACGATATGAGTCAATAGGCGATCAGCCGTGGATTAGATAACATGCGGTCTATTTCCTCGCATCGCCATTGCTACTTCGCACTATTTCACGATATGACGATTTGTAGAATACACCCATCATGAGTGGCATGACTGACTTTCTAGTTATCCGCTAAATTTACCTCACAGAGCTATGTTCACGTAATCCGTGACTAGAAAGTGGTGTGTTACCCGAATAATTGCTCTAATGCCTGTTGTTTAAAAGGTAAAATATGTTGTTTGACGGACTCCGTACCGGTTTTACTTGTTGATGCTACATTATTCGGTAGTCGTTGTCTATCAGACGTCATTTCGTAATTGCTAAATCTAATTAGTTCAGTTAAATAAGGAAACCTACACCAACCGCATACATATATCATCGTTGATATTAGCTAGTGGCTCAATGCATGCATACAAAATATGTTGGCAAACACAGGAATGGAAAGTGAAACTGCACTTACTGCCAAAATGAAGAATATAAGCAACGTATCTACAAACATAAATAGAAGATGCCTTTGCCGACTCTACTAGTCCGTATTTACAACTTTACATACATTAGCATAACAACCGAGCGGTAAACCGCCATCGTTTCAAAAATTGATAGTTAGGTCGTTACTACTGGCTGCAATGATGCAAAGTTAGTGGTTCTGGTTCCTTATTGTTATGTAAAATGTTGTGGGTGCAACACCATTAGTAATTACGTAAATAATGCCCGCTAAGGTCAATGTTAAGAACAAGTTTCCCGACATACACATACGTGAGTCGAGCTACATTCTCACAAGTGCAACTTTCATTTGTAGGAAACAAAAAACTGGTGCGCGTTCACACGACGGATGTACAATGCTTGTTATTATAATACAGAATCGCTCGCCTCACACTGCCTTACCTTTACTAACGATGGCCGTTTTTGCCGTTGAACTTTCCGTGGAAGCTAAAGTCACGCCTAAGTGCTGGGAACGCGAACTTCCCATTCACAGGTATGCAATTTGAAATGGCAAGTGGCAAATGAGTCGCCACCATCTACTTTTCAATAAACCTTACACTGTAATAAGTGCATGGTATTACAATTTAATTATGTGCCTAGTTATTAATTAAAAATGGTGCTCTCTAATTTGAGGCCGCTCGAGGCGTAGATAATATAGTAATATTTTACTATCTCGACACTGACTGGGTGCTATTAGCCAGTTTCACTATCAGGAGAGTGTGAGCATTTGCTATGATTACACACACCGCCGTTGCCTTGTAATTACGTGCAGTACAACAAGTGTAGAAATCCGCAGATGTTACCCGTGCATGTCTATTATTTATCTCATTAGTGTGAAAACTTCTTCGTGTTTTGTCGTGGTAGCTTGTAGCAGTAGTGACGCGATGTCGTGACCACAACGCGTAACTCTTAGCTCTTTGCCTGTTTACAATATTTTTACACTTCGTTATCCCGCTGATCAACGAGTGTAACGCAAGCTTAGTGAGCATATTAAATTGCATAGTTTTCTTAGTGGTTAGGTCAATAACTCAGAATTGTTTAATGCTTATCATAAATTACACTTTTAAGCAAGATGCTGCGTCAGTATTGAACTCAATATGGATTTATAGGAAATTTTGGATCAAAAGGCGATTGATGGTTCTGTTGACGATATGGTCATCTATTTAATTATTTATTTAAACTTCATGCACAAAGGTACAGATATTTAATGTCATAAGAATTATATGTCAGTTAACCAAGAGATTTCATAGCAGGTGCATCGCTAAATGCGTTTTGTTTTTTAATTAATTGTTTGCTTACTGCATCAGCAGCAATATCCGTACATTTGAGACGTTGGCCTGTTGTACGCATCTGAGATCTTGATTACTATTACACTTGGTTTTCTTTTCTGTCACCTTCCGTATAATTAACCTTTTTTAATGTTGTCGGATAGCTTTCGAGAGATATGGTCAAAACTTTACAGCACTCTCTGGATACAAACACGCCAGCTACTCATGAGGCTGTCGCTGTCCAGTGTCAATACATGAGCAGGTAGGTATAGTCGAAATCAAATGCTTCGATTTGATATTTGCTCAAACTAAGGTAGATAAATGTAAATGTCGGGATCGTGCAACTTCAATAAAGGTTATGTAAATAGACGTTAAAGTTCTCATTGAAAACAAGATGACTGTCTCCACGTTTTTTAGCTTTTTGTTACACTTTCAAGAGCGGAGAGCAACAATTACATTCGCATTAATAAAGTAATCAGCTATCTTGAGCATGCAATTTAACTTAGATACAAGGTATGCACCCCATTTGTATCTGCGGTAGACAATTATCTGTTTTTATAGTGTCCATAAAAGTACATGCTGGTAAGGGGAACCTGAGACGTTCGTTTACACAAGCACATTATAAAGAGACATAAAATGTATGCTATGCATTTATCTAATTAGCAAGGGAAATAGTGCCTAACTATTGACCAAATATAGATACTTGTGGCTATAGTACGTATTTACACGGAGCTTTAAAGTTTTTTTAAGTTTTTCAGGTATTACCTGGAGTGTCTTCTACTGTTAGGATATCCAAGACCTGCCATGACATATTCCGGAGGATGTGTGAGCGACATCCGCGTCCTGGGCGGAGGAGGTGGCATATACCCTGGCGGTATGACGCCTCCATAGAGCGGCTCGTACAACATCGGGTGCGGCATGTACGTCGGCTCTTCCACAAACATGGACCTTCTTCGATCCCCTGAAATGCAGAGAAGGATAAAAATTTAGTTTTAAAAATAGAAGGAGGAGATACGAACCATCTGTTGTTTGTAATATGTTCTGTGAGCTACATGCACGTTCAAAACCTTATACCAGTGGTAACAATTTGACATTGACAGCTTAGGGTATTTAGCATAATTTATGGATTATTTATCAACTGCTACACTACAAGCAAAAAATTTGGTGAAGGAAAGCATCTTGAGGAAACCGGCATTTCCTAGAATCAAAAATTCGAAGACATGTGACATCTACGAACCCGCACTGGGCCCGCGTGGTGGATTACGGCCCATTCCCTCTCCTAGAAAGGAGGCCTGAGTCACAACAGTGGGAACATTATAAGGTCGACTATGCTATGCTATGCTACACTACAATTGAGAGCGGTGGTGGCCGAGTGGTAACGGCCCCGACTTATGAGTTGTAGGTCGCGTGTTCAAACCCAGCCAGGCGCATTACTTTGTGTAGTTTATTTCATTACCACTTCTCTCAATAAAGGAAAACATTTCGAGGAAACTGGCATGTGTGACTAAACCGTACTGGGCCCACGTGGAGGATTACGGCCCATTCCCTCTCTCAGAGAGGAGGTCTAAATCCCAACAGTGGGAAAGTTAAAAGGCCGACTATGCTACACTACAACTGCTAAAGGAATGCAATGTAGCTACCTATCCTTTTCTCTCATCTTAAAGATGCATAATTTCGTCCTGCTGTCATCCTACTCATGCTATGTAAAAAGACCTTAGGATTACAATGGATTGGTGAAGATTGGTGTTCATAAAGAAATTACCAAGTGAACCACGAACCGACCTCTCGCAATAGGTGAGTATAAGTCGAAGAGATGGATGATTTTCTGGTCCGATTGCTAATCGACTATCAATAGAGCTCATTGCCGATTATCTGTCATGAGTACATTATGAGTTCATGACCAAAAAGTATTCGGAAACTATCATAGCTTGGACACACTGTGGCTTAGAGGCCGGCGCAGATGATTGACATTGACAGCACGGTTGACGCAGTAGTTAAGCGATTGACCGTTGGGCTATGCTACGTTTCGCAGGTTCGATTCCCGCACAGATTAAATATTTGTATGGCCTAGAGTTAGTTGAACCGGGTCTGAACGGTGAGCTGGTCATATGTGAGTTTACATGTTTGTGAACGCACCGTCAAGTGAAGATACAAGAGTAATGTGTGGGTTGGGGCAAAATTTAAAAATAAGTGTACAATAATATTTACAAGTAAGTGTATTTTTTATTAAGTATATGTAGCCGAAAGACGTCCACTGTTGAGCATGGGCCTCCCTCAAGTGTCGCCATTAGCTGAAATGAAATGACGATGATGATGTATGTAACTCGTAATCCAACTTAGGTTGGTAAGCTTTCACGCATTGTAACTTTGAAATATACCTACTTTGTGGGCACTACGATATCGATCTAGATTTGAAAATAAGCGTGAAGATTAAGATGTAAGAAAACGTTACACGATAAATTACTGATAACAGAAACGTCAGGTGAAATTTACATGCGGTTGACTGTAAAACCTGGGGCCATGACGTGTTAAAATATCAGGCGTGTGAGCGAAGAAGGAACTGCCCCCCTAGCCAAGTAACAACCCTTTCGCTTGCGTCGAACGCCTCGAGTTGGCCACGCCTCTAATTCTTTTGTCCTGACCACGTGAGTACGTGACTGAGCGTTGGGATGACGTCATTCCCGTACATTTGAAGCTTTCTACAATCTCGGGCTCGAGCTCGTGGTACGGTCTCTAGTTTAGATCGAAGGTATTTATTTTGGAATTGACAAAGAGTCGTTAATATTGTATTAATTAACATGTAGGTACGATGTACCAGACTGGTTGTCAACCTCAGCCCATACAGGGCAGCTAAGGGGCACCCTTAGGTGGCTAATCTACGGTGCCTAGATTAACTGAATAGTATCAAGTAGCTTTTTTCCGAGTTTTACTCGAGTTTACTTATATTTTGACAATCAATTCAGGTTTTTGGTAGACCTAAGAAGCATTTACATTAATTTTATTTTATTTGGAAAAAATAACGATATTACATTATATATTGCACATGTTAATATGTACAAAGAAAATCAATGTAATAACGTAACGTAATACGGTTAACTTAATTCACGTCGGCTACTTTAAAAACTCATCATCTTCCTGCCCTTGTCCCGTTTTATTTGGGGTCGGCGCAACACGTTTTTTTCTTCCATTCTGTCCTGTCACTCGTCACGCTATCACTAACTCCCTTTTCTTTCATATCACTAATTCTCACACAATCCATCCATCTTTTCTTTACTACTACTTACTATTCTTTACTAATTCTTTACGGCTACTTTAAAAACTAAACTACACAATATTAATCAGAAATAAGTGTGGGAGTAGAAAAAAGTAGCGGAATTTGTGTCAGCGTAGATTAAGTAAGTGTAGGCCACAATAGAGTTGTGCCCTAAGCTGCCCCGAAATGGAGATCCGATTCCTTATTCGACTTATAACTTGTATTAGGTACTTAGTTTCCCACCAACGGAAGGTTGTCATTGGGCGCATTAGCATAGCATATCAGGGACAGGGATAATCGTTGGGTACCATAAAAAGTGTCTAACGGACCTCTGCAAATTGGCTTCGGCCCCTCGTACGCCTTCCAAAGGTCCAGGATCCCAGGGTCCAGAGATAAATAAACACACCATTAGACACGAAGCGCTATATATCATCCTAATGCAATTGTAACCGTTAAAAGTAATCCTTCCTTCCCTCGATAAAAGTTCCTTTTCTTCTATAAGCCAGGTACCTATATGCCCCTTTCAGTATTCCTAAAACTAAAAATACTAGTATGTAAAAAAATCATAATGATCGGTTCAGTGGTTTAGGCGTGAAAAGGTAACAAATAAGCTGGCTTTCACATTTTTACAATATATATTATTCATAAATATTACTTATTGGTAAGGAAGTTAGTATGATATACTTAGTTTGAAGATTTCCTTCGTTAAAAAAGCGATCTTACAAATTAGTTTTTCCGGCATTTACTTATTTCAAAACTTAAGAATTGCCTGAACCATTAGCACCCAGTAGGTTGACCTTTGGTGGGGAAATGAATAAAGGATTGATCTGACAATTAGAATCATTAAGCTAGAACTACACTGCGCTCACGTATGCTACACACGCTCTGGGCGCGTCGATCTCCATAAATTTTACATGGGAACTAGACTTGGAGAGCTACACATAATCCAAGCCACGCGACTTCGTTCTACGTACAAATCGTGTTACCCGTGTGCGTCGTTCTAATGTATGTAGTTCTAGCTACTAGAGGAACCGAGCTCAAATTCGTATAGTGTCGCTCGTGCTCAGCTCCTCTAGAGTCGGTCCACACTACACGAATTTGAATTCGGCTCGTGTTCGGCTACTTAGTATAAATTCGTATAGTCCATTGAATTTGATCAGAATAGGTAATAGTTTATAAAGAGGAAGTAAAACAGGACATGTCGATTGCTAATTTTTATGAAGAGCAATCTTTATTAGTGTTCTATATTTTCTAACTTCTTCCAGCAAGCTCGTCTACGTGAAAGTAGAATAGCCGACAGTCAGCCTAGAACAATCAGTTCTAGGTGTTACCAGTTAAGTGCACCTAAATATTATTAAATAATTTTCGGAATCTGTTTCAGAGATTACCCCTGCATTCAACTTACCTACAAATTTTACTGTGTATAATTAGTATATGATAGAGATATAGATGAGAGAGGAGAGAAAAACCAGCCCAGTGCGAGTCGGAATCGCGTACGAAGGGTTCCGAACCATTATCTATGTTACAACTCTTTTATTTGTATTTGTTGTTCGCTGCTGTAGCAGCGTCGGCATCATCTGTGATTCCGTCAAGCTATCACGGATCATGAGATACAGCCTGGTGAAGTGGTGACAGACAGGCAGACAGACGGACAGTGGAGTCTAATTATAGGGTCCCGTTTTTACCCTTAAGCCTAAAACAGACTCCTAGGTAATCTAGGTCAGTTTATTATTACTGAAATCTGTTTTGAAACAGTAGATTATACTGCCTGTTTATGACGCGGAGTCTAGTCTCACAAAGAGCGTAACATTGTGGGTCACCCTTTCGTATGGGTACCTAATCCTTAAATGGAATATTTATTATGTCACCCATGCCATAATATTCAACTTTTAATATACCTAACGGATCAATATAATATTATGGTAATGTCAAATTAAGGCACGTAGTGTTTGCATTAATATTAGGTTGAGTTTTTCAAGTTTAAAAATGAAATCTTGATAAATTGTAAGTTACTCGTAGATCTTCGTTGTAATTAAAGCTAATGCTTTCAATACTAATAACCAGATACTTAATTATATCTCTATTTTAATAATGAATAAAAATTCTTCAATAATTTTCAAGGTTGTGTACTTTTTTGTCGTTGACTAGGGTGCATCTAAGTGGTATCTTCGATATCTCGTTAGTAGAAACCAGAAATTAAAATACTAAGGTACTTTTAATACACATCTAGCAAAAATATCGATGAGGGTTGAGAACAAAATTCCTAAGACTGTCAAAAGTATAACATGCGAAACAAAAATATAAAAAACAAACAAGATGTGTTACAGCTTTTATTTCTATTCCATTTGTAAAATGTGAAATTGTAACCCTTCAGATACCGTCAATTAGAGACACAATAGTAAGACAATAGATGCGCGGCCACCGGTGGTCGCTTGGGGATTCATGAATTAAGAAATATTTTAATGAATTTATGTTCATTACTATTCATTACCAACGCAAGAACGAAAGTTGGGTCCAAAATTCCTATTGAAAAGTCAATTAATTTCTCATTTTTAATCCCTGTGATCGTTACAACTAATTAGTTAACGGCCATCTACATCAAAAATGTTGCTAATGTTAATTGATTAACATTAGCAACATGGATTACTCACTTATTGGTCGCTCGCCGTATATCGCTGCATCTGGAGGAAAGTCAGGGATGATTGTTCGAGATGCTTTGCGACCATAAATCGCGTACTCCGGAGCAATCACTTCTTCAGGCGGAGATCTCTTCCACCTCGGCGGCGGCAGCGGCGGCTCTTCTCCAGAATCATAGTTTTTTGTAGGCACGTAGTAAAAACTAGCACTGACTGGCTCGCCCGCAAAAGAATTAAAATTGTCTCCTTGACTGGACTCCGCGGTCTCAGCCTGCATTATCCCATAAGCCTCGTTGTCCCAAGGATCCAGATATACCCGGTGATTGCTTGGAGGTGTTTGGGTTTCTTCTCCCTCACTGTCGAAGTCTACCGCAGCCCAGTAAGGGCTCCCCGCGTGTCCTGGCATTATTTACAGCAGGATAAACACTAGCACTGTCTGATGTGAGCCGTCACAACGATTCTAGGGTGTTTTGCGCACTGAAGCACCAGTCATTTGGACACATAACTATCTCCACACGTTCGCGCGTACCGTCTAGATATGGTGTTGTGTGTAATTTATATGCTTTGCTTGAAGACACTGTTTGTTATGCTCAGCACGGATCGCGTAGACATTCGAAAAACGAACGATGCAATCGGCGCGGGAGAGTTACGAGGCACATATGCGCGGGCGCACGCCGCGGCACTTGTCTTCAAATGGCGAAGCGTGTGCGAGCCACCGCAACGAGCGGTGGAGAAGATGCAATAGATATTAGAAATGTAAACGAACTGAGGTTCACACGCAAACTTTGAAAGCAGTTTTTTAACGTACACAGTAGTACGTACAATACCTTAATTTGTTTAAATGATTGTCTGCAACTATACCATAACAAAACTTTGTTTGTCAATATATTGTCTTACAATAAGGTCGATTATTGCTTGATAGTGCCGATGCTTATGATGAGCAACCAATATTATCGTGATAAAAATACAAGTGGGTAGTTATTACTATAAGAGTACTGAATTAATAGATAGGTATATATATAATACTGTATATACGAGTATATACCTATCAGGGACGAGTGATGACGAGTCCGCATTAACATTGGTAGTGGGTGATGATGAGCCATCAAAATACGCGCCTTGTGGGCGGATAATGAAAGAGAATTGCTAATTTAAACAATGGTTGAACTTGAGAGTTAATGATATATTCATCTAATTATGTAGGTACATGTTTACTTTTAAGTATTAATTTACTTTAACCAAAATACATCATAGTTGTTTACAAATTACAGAAGTTTGAAGGAGAAAGGGGAGACCCTTACCGAGTGAAGACACAATTTTAACTTATAATTTTTTCATAGCAAGCTTTTATAGCTTGGTGTACCTATATGTATAATTAATACTCGTCAAGACGAATCATACGAGCCCAAACTCGATGGAATTGTGTCGTTTAACTACGAAGTTCCTATAGCCATCTTCTGGTTCCATCATCAGACCAGTTTCATGTCATAATAATTTTGCATTAGGTATCATCTGATTTACACATAGGTACATGCAAAATTTTAGCAATCGGTAAAAAAAATAATTTGCAAGATTTGATTATAGACAAACATCGGGGCAGGTGAAACTAATTAAAAGCTTATAAAATACAAGTTCGAGGCTCAGGCGAGGAGACAGACCCGAGGTTTGTCTGCAAGACATGGAGCGCAGTACCCTAGGGGTTCGAATTTTTGACCGCCTAAGGAACACAATACTGCGCGCCAAAACTAAGATAAAAGATATTAGGTACCCAAAAAGCTGCTACTTTAAAGTGGGATAGGGCCTGATATGTCTTCCGCATGTCAGATGAGCTGTGGGCTAGTAGAGCCACTTATTGGATCCCATTAAACGCAAGGCGACATCGCTACAGATCACGGCGATGGTGGAGAGAGAGATGATGACGTGTTTGACAACTACAAGTCTACAGGAGGGACTGGCCCGCAGTGGCTGAGGACAGCCGTGTGTGGAAAAAGGAGAGGGAGGCTTTTAACCAGCCGTGGGACATAAATTGGCAAAATACAAGTAGGTAAGTAGTCGAATTGCCGACAAGTCGTTGTGTGATAGTTGTGGATTATTAAATAAAATAAAATAAATAAATAAATAAATTATACTTAGTAATATTTTTTTCTTTGGTGGGAAATCATCCAGTAACTTCTCCCCCTCTAAGGCGGAGCTAGCGTGTAGAGTGTGCACTAAGTTTAATTAATTAATTCGACCTTTGGATCTACGAGTTCTTCCACCAGCCACCTACAGACCTGCAGTGGATAGGTAAGTTAATTTAGGAAGTTAAATAAATAGGAATGTGGTTTGGGCGTCTAGCTAGGAAGAAGATGTATCTGATTTCTCAAACCTACCTTTAGGTTAAATAATAATAATAACAATTTATTTATTTAAAGACAACTTCTGGTCCACATTTTATTAGGTATTTTTTTTTAATTATTTTATTGTTTTTATTATTATTGGTTTACCTTTAAACAATATTAAGAATTGAATACCTAGCCTAGCCCAGCTTGAAGATCTAAAAACCTTCGTACAGGTGCTAGGCGGCGACTGCACTGTGCTCGCTAATTCGCCATAATGCCTGTGACATTAAAAGTTATTCAAATAATTAGTATACTTATTGAAGTAAGTATCTATATAATTTTTAAGCATCCAAGGTTTATGTAGTACCTAAGTACCTACTCAGCGTAGCCCTGAGTTAGAAAGTGTTACTGTGGCTCTAGAACGCAATATAGGGCAAATGCAGGAACAGTCAGAAAATGTCTGACACGCGTTCTAGCTTTACCTTAGAGCGGAAAAGACACTTGATGATTTCCCAAAAAAAGCTAGTAGGTAGCTACTACCTATGTACCCTCGCGGTCATTTCTATCTGATCACTTAAAAAACAAATCGCTTGAATCCTGCGGCGCGGCGCCAAACCAAACCCTTTGAAGTTTTCGTTTCGAGTGCAAGAAAAAATGAACTTAGACATATACCGGTGGTCAGGTAGAAGTTTCATCCCGCCGTCGCCGGGATTCCGATCCCGATTTCCGGCCACCGTAGACGCGAGCTCGCGGACGGCGAGCCATGGGTAGCTCGCTGTCCGATCGTCCGGTAATGGACCGAGCCCAAGACGTCGACGGCGCGCACTGTTCCCGCGCGCCTCAAGGAGTTGTCAGCAGCAGGAGGGGCCCAGCTGGGTCGAAGCCTACTGGGGACAGGGTTGTCCAAAAGGGAGCTCGTGCCCCGGTATGAAGGCTAGAAGGAACGGCGCGGGGTTTTTAGTCAGTAAGAGTCTGACACTGTCTCCCGCTCCACCCAAGAGCGGGTTTCGTCAAAGATGATTTTCCCCGTCGATAAAAAAAAAGGTAGGGTAAAGGATACCTACCCATTTTCAGATGAACCAGGGTCATTTCTGATCGCCACTCAGAAGTAAAAGTTTAGAGGTGGTTATAAAATAATAACCGCTCCGTTTCGCTCCCGCCATAGCCTTCTAACCTAAACTGTCCGTGTCGGGGTGCCCTAAAATAAATTCTACATGTCGCACTACAGTAATGTCTAGCTTCAGTGTGTCGCAAAAGAGCATTCCAACTATCTACGGTGACTCGCCTAGTACAGTTTTATCACACATCCATTTGTCGAGTTCACGTAGCACTTCAATAAAGCGATGAATAGGTACATATTGATGACTTTCATAACTTTACTCACGTATAGGTTTTCAGTGAGCTTTTACATTGTATATTTGTTAATTAATCATTTGACTCAATTAATTAAAAAATATACTTTTCTGCTGGGATAAAAGAGAAAAAGTAAAAAAGAGCCTGGTAGTGGTAGCTAGGTACAGAGTGATTTTTAAGTTTTACTGTCGTAATGAAACTGGACTGTAAAGTGATGGCCTGAAATACAGGTTTAAATTAACCTAGATCGGGCGGTCCGCTACCGAACATTGCAATTCCGATCCATGATTAATTGCACTTTTAATGTTTTAGTATATTTTTAGACACTGTAATGGTATAGAAAACCTTGTTACAGTTGGCTTAGTGTTCATTTTTTGTAAACGCTATTTGAATAAAATTAATCCCATCAAAAACATAAATATGAAATGAGAGCCAAGTTCAATATTATGATATGTCCCTTAAGTGACTTCAATGACAAAAGAAGTGAGATTAAAATGGGTTCCAAGTTCAATGGTCAGTCCTGAAATTTATTATAAAATATAATTTCTTCTCATAACTTGAAAATATATTGTAGCCTAAGGTCTGACTTAGCTAGTTCTCATATACGGCGTGCGTGATTGACATATCTTGTGCTAACGGTCACTAAGACTATTCGTAGACAGACAGACTGCCATGGCGAAAATATAAGGGTTCCTAGTCTACGGAACCCTAAAAACTAAAACCCGACTACCTACGACAAAAAAAAGCGACGCTGGAAAAGTTTGAAATAAGATATTATTCAGGATGTTAAAATAAACAAGGTAGGTAACTGGAAAAACAAGAACTGAACAAAGGAAAAGCCAGAGTCACACGTTATTAAAAAAAAGAGCTTGGCGCTCCTAACATCGAAAATATTAATTCGGGACGCGGAGTAAAATGGCAAAACTGCGGGTCCGTGCCTCAGAATACTTTGTAATAATATTACAAAGTTACTATATTATAGTCCGCGCCTTAACATTACGTTTTTTAAATACGGCGTATAATCCGGTTTATTTATAAAATCCTTGGAAACGTTAAGTTTCTGAAACAGTTTAGTTACGTTTGGTCTTACTGCAACTTTGTCTATGGCATTTTACAAATGGCAATAGTTTACCTGTCGTACTTCGCGCCAGAAATGCGTTAAATGTCAAAATGTGTTAGTTTTATTTCGTTTGTGAAATAACATACGATAGCTGGTAAAATTGCATTTTTGAGACATTTTAATGTGAAATATACGTAACCAAGTACGTAGTCTTACTGTTTTTGATATTTCATTAAGTAATTTAGAAACCAGTACAAATGTCGAATAAATAGCCGTGTGGACATTGGCATGGTTTTGTTTCGTACTTATCTACGGCGATATCTTTTTGTATAACTTGTGCATGTATAACAGCATTGCTGACAACGAATTCATATTTGTTAATATAGACTATTAGCTATTTATTACGTACAGATTGTTACTTAAAAGTGTATTTTCCGTCACGCAATCTTCACTGGAATCTTATTTCAGAAATGCCGGATGAAACAATCATTGGTACGGACGTGAAAGCGATATTGGAGAGTTTAGAACACTATTCGTTAAAGAACTACATAACTAGATCCCAAGATTACACGAAAATGATAAGTGCTCTGAACAGAGATGATTACTTAAGCTTAACAGATACCCAGAGGTTACTGGATGTATGTGTACACGACATGAAAGAGAATATGAGGCACACTGCCAGTACCTTGAAAATTATTCTTGTTATTACATCCAGAGTGCAGGTAAATAAGATCTTTGTTAATGTTAATTAGTTTTAACCTAGGCATATATTATCATTGTAATGTTTGTAAACAACTTTGCAGATGGGTAAATACAACCCTTGTCCAAACTTGCTGCCATCAGCTCTAGCAGTGATACACATAATAAAAACGTCTGCTCCAATGAACAATTGTGACACGCTGAAGCAGTTATGTTTTGAAACAATCTTGTCATACCCTGATGATGTACTCGTAGAAGTCTTAGAGTACCATGAGGAAATTATGGAGATGTTTGATCTGTTCTGTCAAATGAAGATAGCTGTCAAACTGAAATTACAGGTATTATATTTATTTACTTAATGTTTTTGAAATTTCAAACTTGTCTGTACATGACAGGGTATGAGTTGCAATGACTCACTGATAGGTTGGTGAAGTAGGTATATACTTATTTAATGGTTTTGAACAGCTTTGCAGTTAGTTGTATGATGGGTTTAGTGTTTGACTGGCCTGTTGGTCTAGTGGTTAGTGCCCCTGACTGCTATGCCAGAGATTGTGGGTTAGATTCCCACCCTAGACAAATGTTTGTAATGTGTACATTATTTGTTCTGCATATGGGTGTAATTTATCTTTAAGTATGTATTTAGAAATAAGTATTATTATCATATAAATATGAATGTACTATGTAGGTACTAGATTAGGTGTGCTGAACACTCACTTCAGTCGACTCTAAAGAATTTTGTATAATTTATACAAACTTTATTGAGGTCAGTGGAAGAACTGAAACTTAATTCAATCAAGATTCACTATAGGGGGGTTTGTTTTTATAATCTTCTAAATTTGCATTAGAGATAAAACTAGTGCTAGCATTAACCTTTCATATGCCCTAATTAGAGACTCATTTAACCTTTCGAATACCGTAATTAGAGATACAATAGAAAGACAATGATAGAGCGAACACCGGCATCCACTTGGATCTCATCCAGCTGTTCTAGATAGCTATGAAGGATGTTGTCTTGCCTGTGGACAAGACAAGAAGTCTTGTTTTCCACAGCAAGCGATCTCTCTTCGTTTGTTATTTGCAGCCGCATGGGAATACAAGTGCAGCTGTGGGGCAAGCTGCTCAAGACAGGCTAAAAATATTTACATATAAAACGGTAAAAAAAAAATTGGAGCTCACCTTGTTTCTTCTTGCATTCTCAAACTTTTCTCCATAAGTTTTCAACATCAGTAACTGATATTTGTAAGAAAAAATAATACAACGACGACTGAGACGTGTTCAGATTTTTTTTTAAATTGTAAAGAATCTATAACGTGGCGGCATATCGACGATGAAGTGACAAGAACTCCTAAGTGAAATTTTTGGGATTTTATTTTTTTTACGTAGATAGACTTCAAATAATCGTTTGCGTGAGCTGGCAAAAGCAGCTAATTTTATATCTTATTTTTTAACGAGTTAACTATAACTGACAATAACTATTAAGCAAGTATGCATCCAATTTGCTGTCAAGATCACCTAATGAACTAACACAATAACAAAATTATGTTCTGGTAGATAAAGGTTCTTGTCACTTCATCGTCGATATATTTTCCAGCTTGCTTAGCTTGTTCTCACATTATGCATACCAGCTTTTATACAGAAAAGGGAGAATGCAGTTGTATGAAAGGTCACAAGAAAAGCCTTGAAATTGGTGAGACCTAGAAGTTAACAATTTGTTTATATGCGGGCTATATCATTTATAATAATAATATAATATTCCACAACTATCACACAACGCCGTCTAGTCCCAAGCTAAGCACAGCTTGTGTTATGGGTACTAGACAACTGATAAACATACTTATATATTTCTAAATACATACATATTATAGATTAATTACACCCAAACACAGAACAAATGAATATGCTCATCACACAAACATTTTTCCTGGGTGGGAATCGAACCCATGACCTCCGGCATAGCAGTCAGAGTCACTAACCACAGGGATCATTTGATATAAGCCAAACGAGATTTATTCGTACCAGCGTGAAGGGCAATTGGTTTTGCCGCCCTGGTACCTCAATAAGATAATACGAGAGACGCCATAGTTTTGCCCCACCCATGAATGAAATGCGGCACAACCATGTACAACCATTTCTTCGGCTGATCCGTGGTCGTGCGCGGAAGCCGTGACGGATATGTTATGACAGGAGTTGTGCTGTGCTGTTCGACTAAAGTTTGTTGTCGTCTGCAATTGCGTTGACGTGCTTAAACGCAATAAACCATGCAGGAGTCGACGTTCGTATGCACAAAACAAATTGCGTGAGTCAGACAAAGAGTGCCTTCAACAGTGCTGCGCTAATCTGGAAATCTCGGTTTGATCAAATTTCCGAATTAGGAACAAACTTGGTTCATACCTAGCAGAAAGTATAGCCTTTTGGTCCCTGGCTACGTCATCGTCATCATCATCAGCCTTTATAATGTTCCTACTGCTGGTTCTCGCGCCTCCTCTCTAGGAGAAGGAATGGGCCGTAATCCACCACGCGGGCCCAGTGAGGGTTGGTGAATGTTGGTTCGAATTTTTGGTTCACGGACATATTCCGGTTTCCTCACGATATTTTCTTTCACCGTTTTGAGAGCATTGGTAATGAAATAAATTACACAAAGTAATGCGCCTGACAGGGTTTGAAGCTGCTTTCAACTCTGGCTACATCAACCCAATCGAATTTTTGCAGTGCCTTACTACTACCACTGCTGAAACCTGACTGTTCACTAGTCCTCATCACTTAGCTGAAAGTAATTGGTTTACCCCTCTTCTTGAATTGTGGTGACGCGCTATGGCCTATTTCTCCTGGATGCGAGTCATGTATGTCGTGTCATTTGCATCCTTCATAAGATGTCCATCCATGGGGTTTTGAAGTGAACAAAGCTTGTGACCACAACAGGATATCTGCAATTGTTTTAAAAACTTGTGCGCTTGAACTGTCTCTGAATTTGACATGCCTGAACTTTTTCCCAACTTGACAAGCCTATTGTTTGAGAACTATAAAAGTCTGGCTGACGTGTACAAGAGTTTGGGGTACTCAGTAGCTAGCTCTTAGGATAAATGATCTTTATTTTGCAAATAGGTTCTATAAAAACACGTAATTTTTTTCCTCAATTTAAACTAGATGAGATCAGTGTTTCCTAGCTGACTACCCTGAGAAGAAACACCAAAACACCCAGAAACTAACTATATCCTTAATAACAATATGGTTTATGCCAATCGTGAAAGCCATTGACAGGGTCTGAAGCAAACTACCTTGTGGGATGACGAGTTACACTTATTAATTATATATGATTTTTATTTCAGGTCATCTTAGGAATGCACAGGATTTTAAAAATATTACCACCAGAGAAAAGAAAACAGTTTGTGAAAAATGTATTATCACTTTGGTTCTCAAAGATCATTCCTACTTGTATGCATTTAGATGTAATAGAACATGAAAAAACAGTAGAACTGCTTGAGATGTTGGCTGAAGAACTGGTTGATGTTGACTATACTACCAATCAACACTGGCAGAGTATTCTGGAGAGTATTTGTAGCGCACGGAAGTAAGTGCAATGATTCCTTTATTTATTTCGGAATTTTGATACTAGTGGAGGAAGTTTGCCACTGCAAACGCCTCCTCGTTTGCAGTGGCAAACTTCCTTTATTCCCTACCCATTAATCCGACCCGTAGATGAGGGTATTATGAAGCCGACGGGCTGCAATGACAAATTTCTAAGTGTATTTTACGACGTTTTTTAACACATTTACAACCAACGGGGATGATGTGCGCCTCGTGGGAGTCGTGCTGCGTCCAGCCTGATACATGTAATAGAATTGTGGCGGAGCACGCGCACTTTCCGAACAAATGCGAAAAATAGTAAATTGCGTGTCTAAAATCGGTAGGGATAACAACAGGTTTTCGAGCAAGTCTATTGAAAAATAATAACAAAACTCTGTCTTCACCTTTATTTACCAAACTTGCTAAGTATATAGTTTAGATATTGATTAGCAGATTCTGAATTCACGTTCTCTATAGAAAAAGGCCCAATATAGTTTTGCTTAAACTAAACTAAAATATAATTATATTGACATACCAAATTTTTTTTTTCATTTTGTTTTCATTTGTGTAAATCTTGAATATTTTTCGAGATTCGATCGAATTTCTATAGTCGGGTTTTGGAAGTCGATATTAAAAAGAAAAAAATCCGAAACACTAACATTAATTTGGCATTTTCTTTTATTTGGTTGGTTTCTGGTTTTTCTGCACAAATATTTTAACAACTTTTTAATTTCTAGGTACCCGGCTATCATGTCGGCTCTTCTGAATAATGGGAGTGAAGTTTGGCACAGAATATGGATAGTATTCATCAAACTACTAAAACATCAAGTGACACAGTTAATGGGTTCAATAGGAACTCCTATAAATTCTATGTTACCGGTAGTTGAGTCTGCATTCAAAGTAGACGTTGCAAATCGTTGTAGGGCATTCGAGTGTTGGAATGTACTCATTGACAGTTTCTCTACTGAAACAATTGAAAGTAACATTAACAAAAGAATCAAGCTTTTAATAATTCCTCTCAAGTCAAATAATGCAAAAGCTGAAGAAACCGCACTTGCCAAGTTCAAATGTTGGTGGCGTTTAATGCAAAAGTTCCAGACCAAAATAGATCGGTTGATTGATATTATTTTTGTATCGTTTTTGCATTTCTGTTTTGGCAAACACAACGCTAGCGATAAAACGGCATTAATACCGGGACAAATATCATTGGCAGTGAAGAAACAATGTATACAGGCCATCGTAGACATGGTTGGTCATGTTGATTGTGATGGTTGTACTGAATTACCTAAATTAAGTAGTAAATTGATTAACACCAAGAACTTAGTGGATAACTGGAACACTTGGGTTTTCTCTCTGACTTCGGCTATTATGATGTCGACTTATACTGATAGCGGTTTGACGAAGCAACAAATGACATGCCTCTGGAAATCATTTCTTAGAACCATTGGTGAACTACCAGACAATAACATACGAAAAGATCTATTCTCTGAAATGTTATCAATTTTATCACATTTGGTTAAGGTAATTTTAAATTTATTTTCTTTTAAATATTGTTAAGGGGTGACCGGACAGTTGCAAACTAGAGATCCAACCAAGGTTACCTTGGTTTATGTGTTTGGTTTGTGTTGCGGCTACATGAATGTAAATCACGCGCCAACACGTTCGGTGCTTGGGAAAATGCGCCTCTTGACCAAGAGCCTTGAAGGTCATGGATTACAACTGCTGTCTACACGGATTGAAACTAACAAGATCACCTTGGTTGGAATGCTAGTTTGCAATCTGGTCAATCCTTTAGAATCCTCGTCGACCGCATCGTCGCTTTCCATCAGGTGAGATAGTGGTCAAGCGCAAACCTATCAATAATAATAAAAAAAATAGTTTTTATTAACTATGGGAGTGTACCGGCTCCGGGTCCGTCGATCAACTGTTGATCTTCTCTGTCCCTCCCTCCCCCCTCTCCCCTCCCTCCTCCCTCTCCCCTCCCCCTCCCTCTCTCCTCCATCACCCCCTCTCTCCTCTCCCTCCCTCTCTCCTCCATCTCCCCCTCTCTCCTCCATCTCCTCCTCTCTCTCTCTCTCTTATATTTTGACGTAAGACTAAGGGGACCGCTGCGGTCCTCCCACAGACGACAGACATTTCGACTGACCCAGACCGGGTACGCTCCACAGTTGAGGTAATATTTTAATTAAATATTTAATAATCAAATGGTTATTTCAGGAATGTAAGTCTAATGCTACGCTTTCTAACATAGTGTTTGATGCATTGATACTATCACTGTTTGATGGAGATATAAGACTTAAAGAACTCCTTAAGACCAAAACAAATGACACAAATCGTCCTCTATGCAATGTTATCAAGATGATACTCGACCCTGCGCTGCATCTTGCTTATGAAAGGTATTTTGTTAATCGATTTTAAAGTTTATGAGTCTCTTTGTATAATCAGCTATACTTTTCTATTATGGTGCTGGATGAAATCATACTAATATCACCTAAGTGGTTTCTGGACATGGATTCTTGTGAAAGAAACTGTACCACATAAAGGGAAAGCCTAGTTTAGTTATTGCAGCACTGTAACGTTATATTATGTATTTAACTAATAAACTTAAAATAAAAGCCAATCAAGAAAATTAAAAATAGAGAGAGATCAAGCGATTGTCGATAAAAAAGAAGAATGACATTACGGAACACTGTGGTTTCAGCCATTCCACCATTGTTACGTGATTTCTCGAACTTTTATAGCGTATATTTATTTATTTCCATTGTATTTGCAGTTGCAGCTTTAAAGAGATGGTAAAAAAATTGCGTCATGTAACGGACATGTTACTAGATCCGTTGTATTCGACACCCATTTCTGCGGGGAACTATGTTTTACAGAATTTGACTGCAAATGACATGTCCCTAACTGTATGGTCTGCGCTTGCTGAGTCAATAATAGAACATGAACAACATGTCCCCTGTGAAATCCTTTTGGCTAAACTCATCCTGTGGCCATTGCAGACAGTAAATTCATCTGCTACCGTATGTATAACTTATTTAGCAGTTTTTTCTTTTAGTTGTAAAGGTCAATTCAACAGATTTGACAGGCCTGTTGGTCTAGTGGTTAGTGGTCCTGACAGCTATGCCGGAAGTCGCGGGTTCGATTCCCACCCAGGACAAATGTTTTTGTGATGAGCATGATCATCTGTTCTGTGTCTGGATGTAAATTATCTATAATATGTATGTATTTAGAAACATATAAGTATGTTTATCAGTTGTCAAGTACTCATAACACAAGCTCTGCTTAGCTTGAGACTAGACGGTGTTGTGTGATAGTTGTGGAATATTATTATTATTGAAAGTTATTGGGACCTTTTTAATACCCTTTTCGCGGGGCCAGGCGAGCCGGCTTCTAGAAAACCTTATAGGTGTTCAAGCTCATTTGATTCGAAAAAGTGGCGAAGTGTGAGACGAGAAATGCACAGTAATCGACCGACAAATAAATAAATGTCCTAGTTACATACTGCGTACTTAATTACTAATTATGTGTGCCTTACCTCTCAACCGGCGCTCTAAACCACTGCGCTGAACGGGTCGTCGGGAAATGAAAAACGCCACCGTCTATTCTCAGGGGTGCTTGGAACCCACTATTTATTTCTCATGGGTGTTCGAGCCCCTAAGCACCCACGGAGTCGGTGCCCCTGCGCGGACCAGCATACCGGCTGGCTGTCTCTTGAATTAAGCTATTTGCTAAGCTACTGCGCAGCAACTCGTCTCGTATTTCATGCCGCCATTCATTTTGAATCTATCATATATATTTTTTACTCATTGGTGCACAGGACAAAGCTTAATTTCCTAAATTCTTTTCAGACTAAACCTGCAGCCATGACTTGGTACACAATGTATGATTTTTTTCATTCAAAACTGAAATCGAATGAAACATTTGAAAAGACTATGGCAAAATTCATCTTTACTTCGATTGAAGTTAATTATTCAACTATATATTTAAAACTCTGTGTCGTACTTTGCATGTTGAAGCACAAAGTGGCCGAACAAGAAAGTTGTAAGTATTTGAAAACATGTAATATTTAAATATAGGTGCAGCGACACATTTACCCGAAGTTAGGTTAGTTAAAAAAGTTTGGCTCTCATTAAGTCCTTATGGATATTTGCTAACAATGGCATTGCAAATTGCGACGCGTAGTTTTCGAGGTCGAGTGTCATATCCATCATATACAGGTGTTATTTGTAAAACACTAACAACTTTGCAGGACTATATTACTAACATCATAAACAACAACTTTTGTTCTATGACCTTTTACAAAACATAATTCATTTACCAAAAGCAAACCTTCAAGATTTCGTTGTTTTATCTAACACATTTCAACTCTGTATTTTGCTATACCTACTTACGTCTGTATGACGCGATGCAAGCGCATTAAGCCCCCCCACCGCCGTCCGATACCGGCTCCACTCAGTAAATGTACTATCGCTTGGTTCGCATAAACTTCGTAATATTTAGAACTTCAATTTAAATATTTTTATTTTTGTATGTAAATCTGATGAACTAAAATATGATACATTTTTAAGTTCATCAGATTGAAGTCATAGAACAGAAGTGGTTGTTTACGATTTAACATAGTCCTGAGAAGTTGCCAGTGTTTCACAAATAACCCAATACGTATCTGTGTGACTGAATACATCGGCATCGTTCAAAGCGTACATTTTTACGCTTAGTGACGTGAAGTAACTTTCGGCAGATGTGTCAAAACACTTCTAAATGTTCTTCTATTTATGGGCAACAAATGATTAGAAAAGGCATCCATAAAGTCCTATCAACAGATAACTCAGCTCAGACTCGGCCCAAGACCCGCTCGCTGTAATCTTAGTGACTGTAGTTTCAATCTATTGATCATTGTAAAATCAGTGAGACAGAAATAACTTAAAAGAAACAAAATTATTGCATTTATTTTAAAATTAGTATACATATTTTCTTCTTTAAATGAACAACCATAATTTAATAGTTTGTTGAATATTTTGAACAGTAATGCAATAGTTTTGTTTTAGTTAGCAGCACTTATACGGTTTCTAATATCAAGACTAATTAGAAGCTCATTTGTGTATTGTACAGTATTTTACTTAACGAGGCAACTTGGGTTCAGCTAGTTATGTTGATTGGTGTTTGATGATTCTTTAGTAATATGATGTTGCTCAATAAATTGCAATAAAATAAAAATATTTTATCTGTTTAATTTCTGAGTTGTTCCTTTTTTTTATACAGCTTCAGCTTATGAGAAAGAATTGGAATTGTTACATATCGTAACAGGTCGTATTGATAGTTTCCACAATTACGAACAAATGTTTCCTATACTGGTCGCCAGAATCGTGGATATAGTCAACATTATTGTAACAAATATTAATGAAACCGCTGCTCGTTACATAATGTTTTGTATGAAGAAAGTAATAAAAGTCATGACTGTAACATGCAAGCAGCTAACTGATGTAAGTATACATGCAAAGCATATCTTTTAACCGCCTATGTCGGATATATCAGACGCACACTCGTGTTTATTCCGCCAGGGTCGCACTTCCACGACCAAATGTCTTGTCTCTCTACCTACTTACACACATACTCGTATCACATCTCTCGGTCAGCTCTTCTGTTACCTATGGGGATTGGAAAGCCAAGCGAGATGAAGTACCCAGTCACAAACACACGACCCTGGCTAATAGGACACAAAAAAATTCGTCGTACCAATCCGACGCAAGCTGTTAAAGGGCTAAATGTAGATTATATGATATATGTATTTAAAAAAAAACGTCTTCAATTATTGTTGCAGGATCCCCTCATATTATCCTTCATTGAAAGCATGATGAAGTCACTAAGTTCGTTAATTCAAGTTGAAGAGTATCAAAGATTCATACCAATTATTGTTGACGAAATAATAGATTGTTCTTCGTTTCTATCTCAACAAGCTTTAACTAAAAATACAGTCCTTTCTGTTTTGAAAACTTTGAAGTCAAAAATGACTGATGACGATGATACGATTTTCAAAAAAATAAAAGCAGTTATAGATAACAATGAAAACGAAACATTGTCTAAAGATAAAAATCAAAGTTCTGATATAAATAAATTCACATCACCAAAAACAAAAGAAGTTCCAAAAAAGACAAAGAAAAAAGAACCAAGTATCGTGAATACTGTCGTAGAAAACGGAGAAGAGTATGTTGTTGTAAAATCAAATTGGAAATTTAATCCTAAAAAGTTAACAGAAAATCAAAAAGAAAAACTACAAAGAAAGAGAGAAGATATTCCTGCCTTGTATCAGGATTTATCACAATCTCAAGATGAATGTAAACTTGTGACTTGGAAGACAGACTCACAAGACGCATCTAGTAGCAGTAAATCAGAAAGTAAATCTTCTAAGGCAGGCAATAATGACACTAATTTGGAAACAATTTTAAACCAATCAAGTGTTACTGTTGTGCCAAAAGTATTGGAATCCTTCTTCGCAAATAATTTAAAGAAAGATAGCCCTACTATTGCGAAAGAAGTAGCATCAGCAGATAAAAGCGTAAACAAAATTGAGACTGCTACTCCTAAAAATACTAAATCACCTCGTATGGCTTTGAAAGATCGCGTATTCCGCAATGTTAGAAACTTAATAGAAAATTCAGGAGTGCAAAAAGAAAATCAAAGTACAACTGTTGATTTAAATAAGACTGAAAGAATCATAAAGACCCCAACACAGTCTAAAAGCGATGACACTGTTAATATGGTAAATTCTGCACCTCCGCTGTTAGCTGATAGGCCCTCACGAGTCAAAAGAAAACCAAAAAAGTTTGATGAACTGCATTTACTTACGGCTGCTAAAAAGAGTCGCAAATTGTCACAAGATTCGTTTTCTAAAGATCAGTCGAATCAATTAATTCCTGACATAACCACAACAACAGTTTCGGCAGTAGACACTAGGCCTGAAAATGAGGTGGAAAAACCAAATGATTTACAAGTATCTGATAACGTAGACAGTGAGGATATGCAGATAGATGAGAATTTAGAGAATGATGCAAGTCAAATTAATAGTGAAACAGAATTAGGTAAAGTAGTTAAAGATGATAAGACACCTGTAATATTGGATTCAGAAGCCAGTGGCAAAATTAATGAAAACATTAATGAACAGACATTTGACAGTTCTAATGAAAATAATATTGAAAATTTTGGACAGAAATTCGAAAGTTCAACTGGAAAGCAAGTTGAAATTTCTACTGAAAATAAAGTCGAAAGTTCTATTGATGAGAAAGTCGAGAGTGCTACTGAAAAGAAAGCCGAAAATACTACTGAAAAGAAAGTCGAATGTTCTATTGAAAATAGAGTCGTAATTTGTATGGCAGAAGACAAAACTTCTAATGACAACAAAAATGAAGGTTCTAAAAGCAATAAGGTTGACATTTGTAATGCTATTAAGGAACTGAGGAGTGAGAGGAAGAAGTCAAATGACATCCAAGATCAAAGCATTAGTGACAAGGATAAAAGCATAAATGAAACAATATGTGAAGAGTCCTCAAACAACAATAATGATGCGAATTCGACTGAAAAACAAAAAAGTTCGGGCACAAAAGAAATTGAAGAGCCATTAATGCCACAACAAGAATCAAAGAATAAAGAGACCCAAGAACAAAAGTCAACAACAAAAAAGACTGGTAGAAAATCGAGGATAGAGAAAGAACTAGCAATTGACATGGTAGAGGGACACCCGTATTTAAAAATGCAGGCACCAAAACGATTGACCAGAAAAGCATTAGAATCCGCCGCCGGCACAGGTAGAAGAAAAAGTTTGATAGAGAAACTGAACAAATCAAAATCTGAAGCCAAGAGTGATAAGAAAACAAAAGATAAAAACAAAGACAGTGATTGTTCCAGTTCAAACTCTTCAATAACAATAGAAGATAGTGAAGGTCAAGATATGGAAAAAAATCAGACTTCATTTACAGAAGATCTGCCATACTCTGACGACGTTATCGAGAGTTCACAAGATTCAACTATTACAACTATATCAGTTATAAAAGTTTCAACAAAGAAAGCTAATAAGGTCCCTTTCGTAACTTTGGAAAAAATGAAGCTCAAATCGAATAATACTGACAAAATGAATGAATCTCAGAGCATATTAGACTGCGTCATGGTCGGCGTTCCAGAATCTACAAAATCCAATCAAGAGAGTAAAGATGATAGCGAATTGCCATTGAACAAAACTGCTTCAGAAGGTCAAAGTCAGGCAGATCTCACTGAGAATATGGACACTGAACCAATTGAAGAGAAAGACTTATCAGAAGTCATTATGATAAATGATGTCCCAGCACCACTGACTATAAGCAGTGACGAAACTGAAGTGGGACCAGAAACGCAAGAAATAGCTGAAGCTGACACTCAACCTACTGACCCTAACAACTTTATGGAAGTTGATGTGATACAGAAGAATACAGATACAATTTTGACTGTTGTGGAAATGACCACCGATGAAGCTAGTAGTAACAAAAAGAGACGATCTGTAACCAATGAGAAATCTATCAAGGATAAACCAGTAAATCCACCAGAAGATATAACTATAACTTTATCAGATTCAGCAGTTGTAGATTTGGAAAAGGAGAGTGGTGCGTCATCGCCTTCATCGGTCGGAGATGAAGCTAAAAGGAAACAAGATTTCTTAAACAATACGCTGGAGATATCGCCAATTAAAAATATGAGTCCTGAAAGAAATAAAAAGTCGCCATCTCCTGAGACTAGCGGTGATTATGTGGTAATAACATTGTCATCACCTGTCAACAGTAATGGGGAGCCATTAGAAAAATGTAGCTCGCCAGAAGTTTTTACTGAAGACAAAATATCTCCTGATAAAAGAGATCAGTCCCCACCTCGAGTTGAAGTCACTGTTACCAATACTAGTCCTAGTTCTTCTCTGTCCCTCAAGAAGAATAGACCACAAGTCCGAGCAGGGGGTCGCGCAGCACAAATGTTAGGACTTTGCTGCGACCCTGATAAAGTCCAAGCTATTGTAAGTCTAGAAAAGGCTGAAACAGAAGAGATTAAGAAGACTAGTTCATTAAGTACACCTGCAAGAAGAAACTTACGAATATTATATAACTCTGTAAGTGAAAATAGTGAGCCCCCCACCGAAAATGAAGACAGTGAACCGTTCCTAAAGTTAAGGCGATCACTGCCTGCTGTTGACAGCAGTCCAGCGGGTCCTATACTGAAGAGAAAACTTGTAGAAATTGGTGACGACGCTACCATATCGCCAGCGAGCAAAGTGAGTATGTTGTAATTGTAAATAAAAAAATATTGTTTAAAAATTTAGTTTTTAAATAAAAATTTTTGAATTGAGTTGAATTGATTTTGAGTTATTTTAAATAAGAACTTTGGTAACGTGTTTATTGTTTTCAGAGAAAGAGAGTGAGCTTCCATGACCCTCCAGTATCAACAACAGTATCAGTTCATAAGTACATTGAACCCGGCGGTGTACGTTCTCCTCAAAATTCTGCACACAAACGTGCCGAAAGACAAATGCGTCAACACACGCCTTTGAAATCACCAAAAAGATTAGAACATGCATTTAAACTAGATACTGTGTTAAATAAAGCAGTAGAAAGTTTCACAGAAACATCCATAACTTCTGTCATTACTACTCCTGATGATACTGAACCTGTTTCTTTGGATGAAACTCCAGTGGTTGAAATTGTCAGGGCTAGCGAATTAAATGATACTGATCCTATGTGCCCAGACCTAGTAGATTGTAAGGACCCTATAGACAACATTGCCGGTGAATTATCTTCATTTGCGATGAAATCATTGCTCGTTAAAGAATTAGTTGGAAAGGTGGAAACAGTTGGTGATTTGGCAAAGATGACAGAACTGGAAGTTAACAGGTTATGCATTAAAGCGCCTAAGGTCAAGGTGGCGAAGAAGGTGTTAACTGATTATGCTGCAAAGAGGGTAGAAAAACCGCTTTGTGATGTGATGGTGACGATTGATGAGGCTATCCTTGAGAAGTTCATGTCGGACCCGGACGCGAAGTGTTACACTGACTGTGCAGCGCAAACAATGACAAGTATTTGCGTTGAGACAGAAGCACAAACCGATGCTACACCGACGACTGCGTCGTTCGTACAGACTGATACAACTCCAACTGCGCATACAGCAATGCAAACTGACGAATCAGACAGTAAATCAACCGCTGATGTTATTAAATCTTGTTTAGCAGAGGTAAGCATTTAAATCATCTGAACTTTTATTTCCTTGAATCAATTTAAAAGGCCAATGCAAACTATTGGCTTGATTTACTTTTTTCTTTTCGATAAAAATGAAATTTAGATTATGTTAGATACCAATACGAGGAATCAATAGTAAAAACCCCCTGGTTCAGGGGTCTACTCGCTTTCGCTAAAACGAAATTTTCGTAAACGAACGATATTCATTTGACGTTAAAATTGAAAACAATCCTCTGTCATAATTATATTTTTTTTCGAAACACATAATTAGAGTAGGTTTAGAGATTCGGTACGTCAAACAATTCTCGTTCGTGCGAAATTTCGGGAACGAAAGGAACCATGGTAGGAAACACGTGAAATTTCAATCGAAACTTCGTTTTTCGGAGAAACCGAGTGGACCCCCAGGTCTTTAAACCGTAACCGACCGAAGATACGTATAGAAGCATTGCTAATTTATTTTGTCAGGCGTTATCTATTTTCACTAAATTATAATGGAATGGAAATATAATACGTAATATTTTAATATTCCCATTGATAAAATAGATTAAATTGGTTATTACTTTTCTTTTTGTAAAAATTTTTACTATCGCAGTTAAAAAGATGATTCTAAAGATACGCGTTAACTGTGATAGTGATTGACACTATGTGTTGCGTACTCACCATATAAACCGAAAATAAAACTACATATATATGGCAAACTGAAAATTTATTTAAGAAAAATAACGCCTAATAACAAACTATAGCAATATACTAAATAGTCTCTAACTTCGTTTGGTTACGGCTGGTAGGCATCATTCTTTTTGGTATTGATTTATCATACAGTCCTCTAAGATATGACTGGCCTGTTGGTCTAGTGGTTAGTGGCCCTGACTGCTATGCCGGAGGTCGTGAGTTCGATTCCCACCCAGAACAAATGTTTATGTGATGAGCATGATCATTAGTTCTGTGTCTGGGTGTAATTTATCTATAATATGTATGTATTTAGAAATATATAAGTATGTTTATCAGTTGTCTAGTACCCATAACACAAGCTCTGCTTAGCTTGGGACTAGATCGCGTTGTGTGATAGTTGTGGAATATTATATTATATTATATTATATTATATTATATTATATTATATTATATTATATTATATTATATTATATTATATTATATTATATTATATTATATTATATTATATTATATTATATTATATTATATTATATTATATTATATTATATTATATTATATTATATTATATTATATTATATTATATGACCTAGGTGAAAAGAAGTGGCGTTAAGAAAAAAATTACATGCCAGTAATGTATTTGAAAAGTTTAATTCCCCTTTGGCTTTTTGATTTAAGTGTTTGACTTTTAGTATATTTTTAAACATATACATTTTAATACATATGAACATTTAAAGAAACTTAAATGCTAAATAAACTATTTATATTAAAACCTAACTATGTACATACATAAATATAATACAAAATGACAAAGCACGTTCAGGCGTCGAAAGTACTCCTCCACATCGCTGTCATCCGGAAATGTGCCATGTTGAATGGCAATGTTTTTTAAATTCTTTGGGCGAAGAACGAGCCTGCCCTCTGGTCACGTAAAGTGTGGATCAGTCGGCGTGAAATTTCCTTGAAAAGGAGAATCAGAATCAGAATCAAAATTCTGATTCTGATTCTGATTCTTGAAAAGGAGACGCGCACTCGGACCCCATGAACCAAGCGTTTCGACCTCAAAGTGTTTAAAATTTTAAATCTCAAAAGGCTACATTTTTTCATTCTTATAATTTTTTCAGAGACCAGACTTCGTGAAGCAACTTGGCGAACACTTAGAAGCTTCTTCAATCCAGAAGATAATTGACAAACTGCCTGTCAGTACTATAAGTGATGTCTTAACGAAGAAGATGAGTCCGACTGACTTAAATACTATTTTGAAAGGAGTCTTAGATAATCAGAGTAGTAACTGCAACCCAGATGAAAAGGACATTAGTAAAGAATTGTCTGTTATTCGAGAATACATGTATGTCAGGTTTGACTCCAAAAATTTGATTCTGTTTTGTAGTGAAATGCTGAAATTTGTGTATGATAAGTCGTAGATTGGTTGCTTTACAAAGTTGTAGAGTTTATATACTTATTAGCTTGATTCGGCTCACGGTAGTTCTTGGCGAGTATGCCAGCTCGTTTGACTGACTGCATCGCGAGTGATTGCAAATGTAAGACTGTAACCTGCCGTATAAGTCGTATCTACTTGTGATGTTATTGTGTTAACGTTCTTCAAAGCATGAACACATGTTATCAACGTCATATTTTATTATTATTTGAAACTCGTAAATTGTTAAAGGGGCGTCCATCAATTACGTTAGGTGATTTTTTTTCTGTCCTTTCCTTTGTGAGATGAGGTGGGACCCACACCTCTGATTTTTATTGATTAGATTGTCTATGCATAGATTTGAATCCATTCGAATATTAACCATAATTGTGAAAGTAACTACATATATGTATTTTACTTTCACATCTCAACGCCTTTCAATGAAACTTAGCACATGGGTAGACCATAATCCGGGAATTGGACGTAGGTACCTTTTTCTTGGGATTGTATTGTATTCCCTAGGGATAATTTTCTACTTCATGTGGGCGATTCTGCTGGTAAAAGCTCTATAAAATAATGTAAATGATAGATCTACGGGTATGTGATAGTATTAATTCTCTAAATTAAAAGGGTAACCTCTCTTTAAATGAGATTTGGTGAGATATTACGAGGTTTCCCCCCTTCTTGAGCTCACGTAATTTATGGGCTCCTCCTGATATCTAAATTTAGTTATGTTTAAATTGTCATTTGTATTGTTACATCCAGTCACAAAGTGTATTGTGATGATGTCACTGTCTGATACTGTTGTATGAATGTATGTTTTAGAAAATCGCATATTGTTGGTTCAATGCGAATTATGTTTTATTGTTAGCTTAGATATAGTTAATCCACATAAGTACCTAATAGAATTATGATAACCGTATCTGAATTCAAGAAAATAAAAAAAACATTAATAAAACTAATTTTCATTTAATGTAAAACAGGTAATATTTACATTATTCAGTCATGATAAGCGACCGCTAGCGATCACAAACATTAAATTCTTATATAACACACGGAACAAACACTAGAGTCACTTGCTGATATCACCACAAATGCAATGACGGAACATGTCATCATAGACAGAACATAGTTATTTGTAAGATATAGCGTAAAATATTAGTTGCAGAATAGCATAAACATTAACGTCAGACAGAGATGGAACATGGCATCGAGATATAATATCACAACTAATATTTATAACAACCCATAAAGATAGGTAGGTTAAAGCTCTATTTAAACATGAAGACTTAAAATGTTTAATTTGGCACAATAGAACTTTTGTTTGTGGAAACTAAGTTTATTGGTTAAAAAAAGTGTCGTTCTTTAGGGTCAGGGCAAATTACCTTGACCCAAAGAAGGTGACTGAAATGTTACGAATAAAAAATACTGAATTATGCTTGCTGCGAACTTGCACGAGTGTTTTCGTGCTCTATTCGCCAGGGTCGTATGTTTCCGACTGGGTACTCTATCTCGTTTAGCTCTTCAATCCCCATAGGAGACAGAAGAGCTGACGAGATGGAGTATTTAGTCGTAGATGTGCGACCACGTACTGGCGGAATAAACGCGAGAGAGTGTCGGATATATCCGACGTAGGCTATTAAAAGGTTTAATGGCTCTTAATATTAAGATGATGTACTATTTTAACTTAACCAATTTCCAAGAAAAAAAAGTTCCATTACACCTTTACCACAAAATATATAGGTACAGAAGTCAATCTACATACAAAGCGTGCTCGAGCAACGCACACATAGACACCGCTCACGGACAGGATATATCGGTAGCGTCTCGGCCCACTCGTCGTACAGTTCCGGCTCAAACGCTCATTAGTACGCGTCCACCGAGTGTAGGTATAAAAAGTGTAGTACATACATGGGATTGTCTTCCGTACCTATCTATTTTGTGCCTTTACCTTACACACTTATTTACACACCTCTAGTATATCACCCACCCCAATTTTATATCACACTAATTAGACGTCTTATATTATTGCCAAACTAGTTATGATTGTCGAAAGTGATACTGTACGACTGAATTGGTGAAGCAGTTTTATTGTTAAGTTGTAGGAACTAGTTATGTAATAAATTATTTTGTAAAAGTTGAATGTTTCTCTTGTATGTTCCTTTAAATATTTGCATTTATTGAACTTATGCGTAGGTTTACATCGTATCTGTATATTTTAGGCTACTCTCTTATTTTGTAATCTGTATCGTTTGTCTAGGCTTACTGAATACCCCTAGCCAAGTTGATAATCTGCAATCGATGAAGGTTTTTACTAGCGTTAAGCTAGTAGAAAACTTCAAATGTACGGGTATGACGTCATCTCAACGCTCAGGCACGTGGTCAGAACAAAAGAATTGGGGGCGTGGCCAATTCGAAGCGTTCGACGCAAGAGAGACGGTTGTAACTTGGCTAGGAGGGCAGAAAACTTATCCATCTCTGTCACATTCAGTGTTAATCATTCGTTCGTGTGATGACGACTCGACTCCCGAGTCGTGGTTACCCGCCCAGTACCCTAATAGAGTCCAACTCTAAGTATGGTTATACTTAGATTTTTTAAGATTTTCGATTATTGTACGACTCCGCTCCCGGGTCTTCGGCACTGATATTGTGAGCTTCTTTAAATGTGGATGTGTTAAGTTTTCCATACTGAGTCCTTAGTCCGCGTTTTTTAAGTTCGGAACGTTTGCAGCGTTTGGCTCTCTGATTGGTTAATGACTTGGAGCGGGCCAATCGAAACACCGGATTTAATAAACGTGTAGTTCGCAAACAAACTCACACTAGATACTCTGATTTCGTACCGAAAACGATACCCTTACTAATAATTAAATGAGTGAGTGGCCTTACATTGAATTGAAATTATATTTGGTTGTTGTATGCATATAATTTCAAGTCAATGTCGTATAATAAAAGTATCTAACTAGAAACTTCTTTTCGGCGACCTTTCTCAATATTACTAGGCAATTAGCAATTAACAATCATAACCTCTCCTCATTCAGCCTTGTACCAAAATCTCGAAATACTTAACGAACTACTAGTTACATTTACTAACGTTATAAATTACATATTTTTTGTCTCCCGAATCAATAACTTACTTAGAGATAATATCGTTATTGAACCGATCGTACTTTGGTGTACTTCTGAGCTTTTTCTTTATTCCCATGAAAATTAATCTTACATATTATAGAGAAGACGAAATAGCAGTCTATCTACATCTTACTCCATACAGCTGTCATCGCAAGATATGGAGACTAAACGGTCGGATTCATCTGTGACAGACTTATTGTAAGCACACTAAGCACCCTGTACATATGGCTGAAAAACAGGTTTATCACTGAACAACTGTAAGGAGTAGGTAGTTAGACTTGTAATAGACTACTTATTTTGATTTTGGCATAAGGCTTTTAGACAAAGCTCCATTTAAATTTCTAACTACACGTTGATGAAAAAACAGTTTATATCACTCACGAAAAACACTTGACACCTTCAAGAAAAAGTGTTCATACATCAACTTATTGTTCTTCACTTTCTAGGAAATTAGACTACTGATTTCGTATTCCACGAAAGTAGCTTTAAACTTTGGTCCATAAATTGAGCACTCGATTTATTTTAAATATTATTTTAGAGAGGTTAGGCGGTCACTGTCAGGGGAAACGCATTTCTGCCACGTAGTCTAAATGTTCTAAGTTGTGATGCGAGTTGGAGCGGCGGGGAGCGCGCGACCTGTGGATGTTGTGCTGCGAGTGGGCGCGCATCACTCTGTACGCGCCCTCGCGCCGCGGCCCTGCGTCGCTCGTCTTCCGCGTCGACGAAACCCACTCATCATCGCGCGCTCTCGACACTGGCGGAGGTTTCCGGTAATTGTCGAAAACCCGGCAATTGTCTTCATAGCGTTGTCGCTGCCAATTACGATCCATATCATGGCCATAAAGATCTAATTCGCCGGACGGTTGAAACTGGCTTGCTGAGTTCTGGCAATACATAGCTCGCTTCCAGCCGACGTCGGATTTCTTCTGGCCGCTCTCTTCGTCACCTATTTGCCGGCGTTGCGACTGGTTAGAACTGCTTTCGCTTGTGTCCTCGCCTGAAGTGCCTATCCCAAGATCTTTGTCGTCGCCATAAATCTTGTAAATACCGTTCGGGTTCTTGCCGTTATATATTTGGTCATTAACAACTAGCTGTGGATGCGGTATACAGTAGGGATTGGGGAAAGTTTTTTCTAATTTTGCCATTTTTATATCGTTAGACCTTCTAGTGCAAGAGCCAGGCCCGAATAGGGACAAGAGAACAGGAAGTAGGAAGAGGCCGTGCATTGCTCCAAAGAATATGACCATGAAAACCATTTTAAAGAATACAGAGAAAATGTAACTATCAGCTAGGAGCAAAGCTATTACGCCGAGAATAGTACTGAATGATCCTTGAACGATAGGCAAGCCAAGGGAGTAAAGACACTCGCTGACTTTTTCGTCAGGGTGTTTCGCTTTTGACGCCATGTAAGCATAGCAGATATGTGCGGTAAAATCAACTGAGAAGCCGATGCACATAATCAAGTTAATCATTGAAATGGAGTCGAGGTTGATATCCCAGAGGGCCATGTAGCCAACTACGCCGATTTCTATAGATATTATACTGAACGCTACCCACAAAGAGCAGAGAATGTTAGGGATGAATACAAAGGACGTGATCATCATCATAAGAGCGCCGTAGCATAAATTCTGAAGAGATGTTGGCCTCACAAGTTCAAACTGAAACAAAAATAAATTAGGTTATTGTTGAAATGAATCCGAGAACTTAAACATTTAACTAACAATATGTTTAAACATACCTGATCGAAAAATACGAAATAAGGATGAAACACAGAGGCATTCAGAGGAGACTGGGCCACGACGTTTCTCAATGCTTTGACCATTTCTTTCTCATGGTTTGTTCCGCTAATGTTAACAGCTTGAACTAGGAATCTCGAAGCTATAATTCGATTACCTTCCTCATTGAATTTCACATCTAGAGAGAATGGATTTGCTGGGAACAGCCATAGCTGAAATAGAAATAAATGAAATATTACGAAATTGGTCTATATCATCCTGCCTGGAAATCGGGGTCGGGATTCCGGCGGCTGGGGCGTAAGGACCGTTCCCTCGTTTGTGCGGCCGCCTCCTTCGCTAGCATTACTGCTTCGCAGAAGGAGGCGACTGCCTGCCATTCGTTTTCGTTCCGGACCATGGCCTGTACCAGGGCCTGGCGCGAGAGGTCGTTGTCGCCGATTGCCTTCATTAGGACACGGTGGTATCTGGGACTGGTCTGATAGGGTAGTTATGCACTTTAAAACAATCTCTGCTGATAAGTAATAGTAGTAAATTGGTCTTGAATTAAATTATCCACATCCATTGGTACAGGCAAATCCTTGTAATCAGATTGGCGAGCGTGGGCCGCCACTAATCATATAATTCAAATTATCCAATTCATTCCAAATTGTACCAACCTCTTTAAGATTCTGAATGAATTCATCCTCATTATCGATAGTCACGTTTAAGTAGTCGTTGTTTCTCGATACGTAGTCGACGAAGGTTCGAAGCCAAGACTCTGTGTATAGAGAGTTGGATATGTACGATGTGTTTTCCAAACTCTTGGTCAAAGCCTCCACTTCATCTTGTACGTATGGATCAGAATAATTGTATTCGCCACTTATAACCACCTGGGAATTAAGAAACCAGTTATTAGTAGTATATATTGACCACAAAAATAACCTAATTGCGAGGTCAGATTAAAAATGAAGGAACAAGATGTATTCCCTTTTCTGTAAAAATAAAAAATCCTTCCAAAAGCCGGTTTTGTTAATAAGTTCGCCTTTTAATGTATACCTATGTAATCCAATCCAAAAATATGCAGTTAAATTAAGTATTCCATATTTAAGGTGGTGCATCACGACTCACATTTTCACTGTTTTTCATACAACCGCTCATAACTGATTATGACATTATTACACACTTTTCATTAGATATTTTGGAAACACAGTATCTTGTGGATATTATCTAGATTTCTAAAGAAACCAATTTCTAAATTTGTGTAAAATGTAATGTAATCCAGTAAAAACCTCTGAAAATGTCCTATATCCCTATCCCTATAATGTGTTGTATGAACTTTGACACTTCATAATTTGCCTAAAAATTAAAAAAGTCAAAAAAGTAATCCTCTAGAGACCTTACAAATTTTATTAAGATTCTAAATGATAACAACTTTTTCCAAAAACTTTTAAGGGTTTAAAAAAAAACAGCTATTACCTGGAGCAAGTTTTGTGAAATTTAGGAATTACCGAATACTAACAGATTTTGCAGGCGTTATCTCTCTTTTTTTGCGTTGCTTTTTCGTCAAACATCGCGTTGGATTGCATTAAATGAAGTAACAAGCTTTTAAACCAATTTCGATGTTTACGATAAGCGAGTGGAGATGGACCCTCTTAACATGTACGAGCTCTGCATGTTTACGCCGAAAATAAATACACCCAAAAAATCTTACCTGAATTCTATATGGGAACTCTCTGTAATACAGATCTTCACGATCAAAGAACTCAACAGAGTATGAATCCACTTTGGACAGTTTCCTTCTTTCCAACCCTTCCTTGAGATTGGTGACTCCGTACCCTGCTCCTGCTAGGTAGGCGATGAATACCACAATAACTAGGGCTTTCACATAGCCGTTGTTTAATAAATCCGCCATGGTGGTTCGGAAGAAAGCCATGATGACGTGTTCCTTGTTGTCTATTGGGTTGTCAGGATCCGCCGCGTCGATACCTCCGCTACAGAAAATTCTATACATCCATGATTTTTCTTCTGAAAATAAAAGGTTACCATAAAATTCTCCCCAAGTTTAAAAAAGGAAGTAAATAGGTAGTTGATAGTTGGTGCCTGGTTGAGCAGTGGATAATCTCGTCATTACCTAACCATTAAAGTAACTTTCCATCTAAACCTCCTTTTTTTCCGAAAAATTAGGAAATCATCTAGCGTGTCTTAGATAATGTTATCATCATCATCATTTCAGCAGAAAGAAGTCCACTGCTGCACAAAAGACCTCCCTCAAGTATCGCCATAACGACCGGTCCTATGCGTCTTGCATCCATCGGATTCCTGCTACCCTTATCAGATCAATGGTCATCGGTCCAAATTGTGGGAAGGTTACTAGCGCTGCGTCTTCCGGTATGCAGCCGTTACTTTAGAACCTTTCAGACCCATCGATCATCGTTTCTGCGAGCAAAGTGCCCTGTCCTCAATGCCCAATACCACTTAAGTTTGGCGATTCTTCGGGCTATGACAGTAACTTTGTTTCTCCTGCCAACACCGTCACGCAAGGAAACTCCGAACATAGCCCATTGCTCTTTGGGTGACTTTTAGCCTTCCATTGTAAGATAATGTACTTATAACATTTTATGTATCAAAATACTAATAAACCATTCTTACCTTTCCTGGCCCTTGATTCTGGCAGTACTTTCATCCAAGTTATCGTGTGTCGATTTTGTTTTTCGCGGTAGCCTGATATAGCCACACACCCGGCGAAGAATGTGAGATGCCACACGAAAGTGAAGCAAACGGCAAGACCTGTAATAAGCGCAGAAATTGGATTAATATAGGTAGTTCTTAAATCAGATATCATTTTATCATTATTTATCATTGTCACATTCACCATCATTATCATAACGTGATCATTAATGCAGCTGTCGAGAATATATTTACTAAGTACCAACAATAACAAAAACATTTACTTCTCTTCCGCAAAGTAAGCTATACAAGATACAGGATGTGATTGGTTTTCTTTTTTGTCCAGCACCGGATAGTTTATTGTGAATTGAGTATGACATTGTGTCGTTCAATGTTACAATAGTTCATCGAGCTTACCAGAATACATGCAGAATATTTGCACCGATGGGAATGGAGAGAAGATGCCGATGAAAAACGAGAGCATATCCGTTACTGATGTGATCGTAATGGACACCGCTGCTTCCGACAGCATGATGGCCATCCGCTCTGGTACCGGGAGCTTGGGAGAGGCTCGTCTCCAAGCCGCTAACATCACAAACGTGTCGTCAATTCCAATACCTGAAACATGGCAGTAAAAAGACTTGAAGATTTGTCGAAAACACGTGTTTATGAGTTATGTTGTCGAAACAATAGGTTGTAGGTACGTTTACAAAAGGTGGAGAAACGTGACTGAAATAAACCACACGTGGGTAATAAAAGCGAATGTGTGCCTTCTACGAAAGATGACAGATTTTATTCTATAAGTAAGCCTCCAGAGCGAAATTTACTGGAATGATGCAAAATATCTAAAATGTTTAAAATATGCGCAGATAACTTACCAATCATTAAGAAGGGTGCTGCTAAATTAATACCAATGAAGGAAATGCCTAAATATATGGCGCATCCAAACGCTGCTGCCGTAGCCATCACAGCCGAGATATTGCCCAGCAAACCCAGCCATGGTTTCGAGCGAACCCAGTCGCCCATCATACAGGTTACTATAGAAAATATCCCCATAAGAATGAAAGTGGAACTGAAGAATGGAATAACGGTCCTCGTGTTCTTTTCTAGTTCGTGGTCGAGGGTTCGTGAAGCGAATCGAGAGACGGAGATATGTTTGAAGCGGCCGGTGTCTTCTGCTATGCCGACTGTATCCAGAAATGCGTCTTCCCATGCTGCACCTCTGTAATTTAGAAAGAAAAACTTATCTTGATCACGATACTCTAAAAAAGATAACATTAGGATCCTAGACTTACCTACCAAAGAAATACTTATGTAACAGATTATTTAAGCCCGTTCAAAACCTATCAGGAAACTTATACCTAGACCTTTCGAAATATTGACCTACAATTCGTTAATTCATGAATCCCCAAGCGACCACCGGTGACCGCGCATCTATTGTCTTACTATTGTGTCTCTAATTGACGGTATCTGAAGGGTTAAACTCTCTACCTTTCCATTCGTATTCTTGTCCAATATTACGCAGTGTTTAGTATTCAAAACGATTTCTTAAACGGTGTCAAGATCGAAGTCTATTATCTAAGTTATACTGCCGTGTGTTTACACAAAGTGTAAAGCTATTGAAATTTAAAACAAGTCATAAAAAGCTAAATGAAGCAGAATGAGAGTAATAAGTACCTACTAATAGGTAAAGTATAGAAACGCTCATTATTTCCTTCAAAAACATAATCACTGCTACAATCATCTCTTCCTTGTATTGCATGTGTGGCTATTCTGAGTAGGTACTGCATAGTTATTTTAGAGGATATCCTTAATTACATGCAAGATAATACTGATCTACGCACGATCTGGATTCTGACTATGTTGTGTGTTCTTGTTTTCAATGAAGTTTAATTAAAGCGTTTAAAACTCAGTAATTCCTTACCTCCCGTCCAGTTGTATTTTAGTGTCTGTTCTCACGAACCAGACTAGCTGGACAGCTGGCACAGACACGATGATGTCGTCCACTATTGTTGAACCTCCGAAGAACACCGGGAACGCGTGCGCCTCCCATGTTACAGGATTGAACATTATAGGAAACGTCAGGTTTAGTTCGCCTCGCTCTACCTGTGGGACGAAAAGCAAATTGAGTTTTTGGCTAGGAAAGTTTTTTACGCTATATGACAACTTGGGAATTACAATAGATCCATTTACGCGCAAAAGATGTCAATGACCAGTAACTAAAGCGCTGGCCAGTGACATTGAGAACATACCAAGATGCGAAAATGGAAATCGTGCCATTGATATAAGAGTACGAACATAAACGATCCATTCATTCGTTATGTGACTTGTTTAACCCTTCAGATACCGTCAATTAGAGACACAATAGTAAAACAATAGATGCGCGGCCACCGGGTGTCGCTTGGGGATTCATGAATTAAAGCCTTGCGGAAGTCAGATTAAAAACATTATTAGACAAAACGTCTCATCAAGACCTGGACAAATAAATGCTCTGTTCGTGAGCATGCTATGATGATCGTGAGTTCGTACTTAGTTACTTTAGCTCATCGACCTTGACAGTACCTACGCCGGAAAGCGCATGGATGTAGAATAATTCTCCACGAAGGTAGTAAAGGCTAAAAGGTACTTCCCAATGCAAAGGTAAAGGTTCTTCAAGCAAGTTCCTCTAAGGATAGACAAGTATTTTTTGAAGGCGTGACATTCGTCTAATCACACGTACAAAGAATTTCCATTAACTATGACTTGTGGGTACAAGATCTCCTGAGAAGGATGTGCAGAATATAAATGACAGATGACACATTGTTAATATTGTTATGTCTTCGCGACCGGCTAATCGTAGGTATTTTACGATGTGGCGATTTTATTGTTTTTTAATAACAATAGAAAGATTGCTTCAAAGCGATGTGTGTAATCTTAAAGCGTGTATTTGCCTAATATTGCTGTAACTGAAGCTATACCGTAACAAAATTGCGTATGATGCTATTTGTCATTGTTCTCTTTATGGGCAGGAGGAGACATTATGACGGTGTGATGTAAGTGGGAGTGTGTTGCATTACCTATACACAATTAGGTATGTAGTAGGTACTTGACATGTGTACCTAAGTAAAATCAAAAACAAACTGTCCAAACCAAAAATTTTACACGCTAACATTTTTATGCAAGGTTCAAATTAGAAATATCATCATCAGCCTTTTTAATGTTCCCATTGCTGGGATCCTAGAGAGGATATTCGATACAATTTTTGTTAATTAGGTATAATAATTTTTTGTGTATAGTCAATAGGAATTCGTTTCTGTGGATTTACCAGACTTTCTTGTTACCATAATCTCAAAAGTATTTAGAATTTACGAGTGCAGCCGGAAAGCATTCTTCTGTTTTGAGTTCCGACTCTTAGCCATAGCGCGCACTGGTGACTTTTGACAAAATATTCACCGTGCCTATGAACCCAACATGTAGGTAGTGCGCGCACTAGAAGATGTGACAGTTAAAAAATGGGTAGAAAAATTATTGTCACCGTGACAAACGTCACCAGTGCGCACTATGTCTTAGGAAAATGTTGAGGTTTGCTACTTACCCACAAAATAACTCACCACAAACTAAAATTTCTTTGTGTTTCTTTTGCGTTGTTTAAGAATCAAATGCAAAAACAGTTAAAGCTTATTGTGTGGTCTGCGGTCAAAGTGCATAATATCTGTGTGAATCAGTTATATTATCTTTAACTGACTATTGTATATTTTATGAACGTTTATTGTTTTAATCATAGTGATTCACTGAACGAACTCTGACTTGCCTTGACTCGATGCGAGAAAATGCTACGTATTGAATGTAAAGCAGCTGTCAAAAACCCATGGTATTGATGCGAATTTCCTGATGGCGACAATGTCATTGACATGGTTCGCCATTGATGGCATTGTATTGTTCCGTCAATAGAAACGGGAAGCTGTCAGGTTTTATTTTAAAGTTTACTTTTTCTTCTTCAAACCGCGAAATCAATTTGGTTAATTTTATCAATAAAATTTTAGCGTAGGTACCTGTCAACTCTAGGCAAGTATAGCATAATCAGTCTTACAATGTTCTCACTGCTGAGACTCGGGCCTCGTCTCTAGGGGAGGGAATGGACCGTAATCCACCCCGTGGGTGCAGTGCAGGTTGGTGGAAGTCATGCTTTCCAATTTTTGGAAGTCATGTCAACTCTATAATATAATGTACCTAAATTGTGAAATTTTTGTATTATTTCTAATGTTTTACTTATTTATAGTTTGGCCATAAGTCTCGCACGTCACAATTGTAATATTGCTTGAAATGTAATAACTCTATATATTCTTTGTTACATCTAGGCATAAAATTGAAATTGGTTTACGAAATATAATAAAGTTATTCGTTTTCTTATCACCCATTTTTTATAATGCAATAAAAATGTATAGGGCACTCCTTGCATATAAATGTAGATGCTTACCTACTTAGCGTAAGTAGGTACTTAGTGCGCACCTGTTTCCAAGATCGTCTTCAAAGAGAAAGTCCAAAGAAATCGAAAGCATAATGTTGATATTTACGTATGTATATGGGACATTTGCGCCGGTTTCAGTTTTACCTGACACATTTGCACGTGTTTCTTATACCCAGTTATACCGGTTACTGCTATGCACTGACCAGTAATTAGGTACTTATTGCTATACTCTCACTCATTAAGTAAATACTTTTTTACTATTGATACCTAGTCGCCGATTGACCACTCTCTCACCTGATGGTAAGCGATGATGTGGTCTACGATGGAGTAGTACGCTTGCCTAGAAGTAACTTACTCACTCTTGATATTTTACTAGCTTCTGTCAGCAGCTTCGCTCGCGTGAATGTGGGGCTCTCTATACAAACTTTCGACCCCAGTTTCATCCCCTTAGGGGTGAATTTTGGAAAATCTTCTCTAAGTGCTCCCCTACGTCATAAAAGGAATCTTGTGCAAAATTTCACTCTTAGTTCCAGTAGTTTTGGCTGTGCGTTGATATGTCAGTCAGTCAGTTCCTCATTTTATTTATATGTATACTTAGATATTATTCAATAATATATTATTGTTTGAGAGACACTGCTGTCAACCAGTTAGCATATTTGTTTTTGTTACGAATTATGAAATTCTATTTAATTTAGGTTATTTGGGATAAATAGAATTTGGAAAATGAATAATATGGTCATAAGTTGTAACGGTTATAGTACCTTTTACAAAAAAAAAAAACGTTCTCACCTATATCTTAGTCATTATAAATTGAATTGATAAATGAATATTATAATGCCGAAATAAAGCGAATACTAATGCATAAATTGGCCGTCGTGACAACTGCAGTAGATAGGTGTTCCCTCAAATATTAAAAGCGTAATCTTCAATCAACAGTTCATACTCAGTAAAGGACAGTTACGGGTCAACACGAGGTCACAAACACGTGTGACTAACAAATCTAAATCAACTCCAGTGGAAATGCAATGATAGGACAAGTATTTTCTAGAATTCTATCAGGGGGACGCGTAACAAGCTCAATGATGGAGGTTGTTTATGTCTAGCTGTTATGAGTCTGGCAATTTACTATGGCGAACTACGCCTTGTATCGAGTTAGCTTGTTTAAAAAAGTAATTGCTTTTCCTCATAACATACGCTTATCAACATCGCAGTTGTCCATATAGCTACATAATCTCGTGGTTAAAAAGATTTCGTAGTTTGTATTGGGCCTACCACACGCACTAGCTTCACCACAGTTTTTCCTGCGCAGGCCGGTTTGTGCACGGAAGCACGTGCTTATGGTTGGTAAAACTCGTAGTTTTACACACGGAATACCGTGCGTGTGGTTAGTAAAACACAGTTTTACACACGGAACATCGTGCGTGTTGTTGGTACAACTCATACAATTTTACACGGTATTCACGAGTGTTCCGTGTACTTAGTCTTGTGCCATTCCGGACAGTTTTCAAATCGTAATCTACTAGTACAGTCCAAAAGATATATACTATTGCACATTATTAGTACTAATAGTACGCATGAATTTAGTAGTTATCATTTAAAAGTCTCACTTTTACTATAAGTTATGAAATGATTTGACGGATTTTGGTCGTACGGTACGCCGGGTACGGTTACGAAAAAAAGTGTTGTTACATACTTCACAATCAACCGCTGAAGAGTCGGGCTATGATACTATCAACCAGAGATTGATTCATTCTCGAGGGCTGTGCGAATATTCCGATTAAAAGTTTGCGTTCGGTAATGTTATTTTTCGTAGAGATCCGAGCACCATCACTTATTGGTACTTATCTACTTAGTATGCGTACTACACAACACTAGTGTACAAACCGGCCTGCGCTGCTAAAACTGTGGTGAAGCTTATTCAAAATCAAAAACGTTAATTTTAAATAGATCAATTACAGGCACTTTTGAATTGTCAAAATGTCGGTCAGTCAAACAAACAAGTGAAGCTAAATTGCACTTTCTAAAGAGTAGATCTCTATGGAGAAGAACGTGCAAGAAACTCCATGAACACTCTTTTAAATTATATTATGAGTTACATGAATTTTTGTTACATAATATGTCTTATTGTGCGTGTAGTACGACTATAAGTCCATAATATAGCCAAATGTTTGTCTTGACCAAAAGGTTACCTACTCATTGATAACTGTTTGTGGCTTTTATCTCGGAAGATAGCTGAGTATCACCTAATTTGTAAAGAAATTAAATAGTGGATTAGCAATAGTAAGTTTCCCTCACCTCGCCAATAATCTTGTCCAAGTTGAGAATATCGTTGGTGAAGCACTGTCCTTCCCACCGGGCGCATTCATCCTGGTACGTGAAGGTGTCTCCGTTCGGCATGGTCACTGTCATGTTCTGCACCAGCTCATCCAGCTGTCGCAGTTCCTTCCACACTTCTGTTCGCAGCATATTCGTGTTGTTGTCTTTTGCTACGATAATTACTCTGCCGAATCGCCCTGGGGATAGAAAAAAATTGGTTGAAATTTATAATGCGTAGATAGGTTCTATCTCCTTTCTTTCAGTCCATCCAAATTACAAAGGTTGTCTGTAAGAAATTGCCCTTTGCGATAAGACCGCTCATCGTACACTTATTTTTAATAATGTTTGTCCTGTATTTTTTTCCTATGCGGTGTACAATAGAGACTATAATAATAACCACCTACTTGGTCTAGTGTAAAAAAAATCCAAGGATGTTGACGGAAATCAGTATTCTGAAGCTTTTGTATGTATGAGGTCACAAAGCCAATGTATTATGGAGGATTAAGAGTTTAAAGTTTCGCCAAATAAATAGTTATTCATCAAAAAAAAAAACAATCTAAATGAGTTAAGGCCTAAGGCGTGTCAACCGAAGTGACTAATGTAACCGGTTTCTTGTAGAATTACGTTCCTGTAGTGAAACAACAAAAAACAAAGACAAAGGTAACCAAACATCATCGCTTACTTAGATGAGATAGTGGTCAAACACGAGTCTATATCTATCTCACTAACAAAATCTAGGCTATTTGTGTGTATATGTTTTGTTAACCATGTCCAGGAAAATGCACATATGATAACTTTTATACCAGGAGTGAGTTCCTTGGGGACAATTTTCTAAATCCATTGTTGGACATAGGCCTCTCAGTATCGCCACAACGACCGCTCCTATGTGTCTCGCATCCAACATATTCACGCCACCCTCAATAGGTCACCTTGTAGTAGTAACTAGTACTAGGAACTAACGCTGTGTCTTCCAATACGCTGTAGGCTAGTAAATAATAATTAAAAAGAAAAAAATCTGTTACTAACCTCCCCGCGTTATCCTTCCAACATTAAACCTGTGTGAATAGTTGACTTTAAAGTTTTCTTCTACAATTCTTCTCTCATATTTGCCTTGTCCGCTGACAGGAGAAAATAGGTACTCTGGGTCCATTTCATAGTGGATTCTTTGGTAGCCTGTGATCATGAGCAGTGAGAGAAGAATGGGGATGATGATGAAGTAGCCAGGATTTCTGCCGACGACCAGGCCGAGCTTGTAGAAGGATCTGTTCAGGACATCGTCCACGATTGTTATTCTGAAGCCGCAACCCATCTGGAACAAAAAAAAGATGGCGTTAGAGATTAAGAATATGATGATTAACCTTTCGAATACCAAAATTAGAGACACAATAGAAAGACAATTAGAATGAATGAACATTAGTCCATAATTTCTCTTTGTAGAGCCATTATAGCGTGGTGCACTTATGGGAGCACTGTATTTTTCCACCTACATTAGGTAATTCTGTAGGTACCATAGAAGTCATTGAAAAATAATGACTAACACTAAATTCTTTTCAAACTGTGGTTAAGCATAACGATTTCAATTTCTTTGAATGGGTTAGCGGTCGATAACAGAGTATGGTAGGGAAATAAAACCCTATTGTTTTGCATCCAAGGAAATATGCTTGACGGTTAATGATTATTTTGTGTGTATTCTAAAGAAGTCGAGTGATCTCACCTCGAAGATACGTTTATGATTTTAATCCTTTGATTTAGATAAAGTTGTATGAATATTGAATAAACTTAATGGCGAATTCGAATATCGATATCTTAAAACACGTCTCTGTATTTCTGCGTATATCAGGTACACTACCCTGCATTAGGTGTGTGATTGATTTGCGAGGTAAAACTAAGTATACCGTAATATATTCGAACCCAATTAAAAGATATACTGATTCATATATAATTGCTCTAATTACTGTTCAATATTACGTGGTTAGTACTTATTTACTAGTTAGTTATAAAAAAATAGATAAGTATTAAATTGCTTTTTAAAATTTAATGAATTTGCATTGGAATACTATCAGGTCGGTTGATGGATTCAAGTGATTTGAATTTACTGTCAATTACTTAATTGTAATACCATCTATTATGTCTATATTTAAGTTATCAATTAATGAGTCATATCTTGGTATTAATTTAAATTCCTTAAGTAGATGAGGTGTATTGTCTAATGAGGGTTATTGTGTGTGTCGCATTTAACGCTGCCATTACGACTAAATATGCAATATAAATTATTAATTATTCTAAATAGGTGCACTGCGGACATGATTTACGTACTTAGGTACTTATTGATGATGCGGATTGGTGACTGATTGTTAGTGTAAAATGGTGTGATTGGCTAAATTGTGTAAAAAGCTTATATGTTCTATTACCTGCGTCAGAGATGAGGCACATAATTGAAGATTTGATAGTTCATATTCAATATTTAGCATCGCTTTTCACAACGAATTTAGGCGTCAACGGACACCGGAACAAACACGCCTTTGTAACATCAAAAAACGCCCTAAACTCTTAGATTTATTTAAGAAATAATTTGTTAAGAGGGTCCTTCTCCATTCGCTTATCATAAACATCGAAAATGGTTTTAAAGCTTGTTACTTCATTTAATGTAATCCAACGCGATGTTTGACGAAAAGGCAACGCAAAAAAAGAGAGATACCTAACGCCTGGAAACTCTGTTAGTATTCGGTAATTCCGATATTTACTCGAAAATTTCACAAAACTTGCTCCAGGAAATAGCTGTTTTTTTTAAAACCCTTAAAAGTTTTTGGAAAAAGTTGTCATCATTTAGAATCTTAATAAAATTTGCAAGGTCTCTAGAGGATTACTTTTTAGACTTTTTTTTTTAATTTTTAGGCAAATTATGAAGTGTCAAAGTTCATACAAAATAGGACATTTTCAGAAGTTTTTACTGGATTAGTTTTACACAAATTTAGAAATTGGTTTATTTAGAAACCTAGATAATATCCACAAGATACTGTGTTTCTAAAATATCTAATGAAAAATGTGTAATAACGTGATAATCAGTTATGAGCGGTTGTATGAAAAACAGTGAAAATGTGAGTCGTGATGCACCACCTTAAGAGGAGTTTACCATTGGGTCGAAAAGAAGAAGCTAACCAGTTTTTCCTATAAAGGCAAAACAATAATAGCAATGTCGTGTAATAAACATAGTGTCGTAGAAACACATCGAGAATAGCGTAACATCTCTCAATTGCAAATCATCTTTTATGTTACCGCATCCTAACAGCCGACTGTGGTTTAATAATTCAGTGTTTCGCATCAAAAACACCATTAGGTATATTATTATGTTGGCGATTGGCATCATTTGTGAAGTTATAATACATTTATAGCAGCCGCAGTTGCAAGCTTCTGTTCTACATCTAGGACTATTATCAGAATCATAATCATCATTTCAGCCGAAACACTTTCATTGTTGGAGATAAGACTCCAAGTGTCGCCAAAACAAATGGTCCTAGACTTCTCCAATCCATTGAAATCCCACGACCCTCACCAAGTCAACGCTGCATCTTCCAGTGCTCATTCGCCACTCTAGAACCGTTCAGTCCCATCGACCATCAGTTCTGCGAGCAACATCCCTGCCTAAGGCCACTTAAGTTTGGCGATTCTTTGGGCTATGTCGGCAATCTTAGTTCACCTGCGGAACTTCAAGCATACTCCTTTCCATTGCCTTTTGGGAGACTTTAAACCTTCTGATGAGGCAGACAACCACCTCTTAATTTTAAGTTCCACTTCAGTTCAGTAGATATTATTGTCAGCGATAAGTCCGCCATTGTACCTACCCATAGATTGAAGTTTGTGCAAAGGTTATATAACTATTAAGCTTGAACTACATTAGATCGACGCACACGTGTAACACGCCTGATTTGTACGTAGACGGCGTAGCGTGTCGTGTATTAAGTGGAGCTCTGCAAGTCTAGTTTGATAGTTTCCATATTAAAATGTATGAAGACGGACACGCCCAAATCGGAATGTGTGAGCAGTGTAGTTTTACCTTTATATTTTGGCGAGCAATCAGGTTTATTCTATTGTATTACTTTCTAGGTCATGTACATAGAGTTCAATGTCATGATAATGAAACTGAGCATGTGTTGCATATTAGCATTTCCTGGCATTATATTGATAGACAGGTGTCTAATCTAGATGGAAAGTGGCTGATGTCCTGCATCACCAAGCTGGTCTTCGATGCGTAACCAACCGAAGAGACTAAAAATAAAAGAGTCATGTGCACCGCAATTGAACCGCATCAATACCGTCAAACCGAAATAAGGAAATAAAGAAAGAAATTAAGAAAGATTTTTAATATATAGGTATATAGATAGTTTATGGTGTGTGTGTGGTCCGATATTGGAGTAAACTAGCACAGGACTAACAACAAATTAATATAGTATTTTTTTAGGAGGGAAAATCATCCAATGACATCTCCGCGTTATTGGGCAGAGCGGGAGATAGTGTCAGACTTTTACTGATTAAAAACCCTCTCCTGTTCCTTTGTTATCTTTCGTACTGGGCCGAATCTTGCATTCAGAAGCAGATCTTTGGCCCCAGTGGGCAAAATTTATATAGTTGGCAGCAGGTATGCTGTAAAAAACCTTGGAACATCAAAATACGAACATCTAGTCAGTCTTGCAAATACCAATAATTTCAAAACATTTCAAGTGATTTTCTTTATTGATCAATAACACAGAATATTTTGAAATCTGACATCTCGTCAGTATCAGGCAGTTTGTTCCCAATGTGGTTATACTCATCAATATTGCCATTAATAAAATGAGTTATATTACTTGCAACACTGCCAGTTAAGTTATGACCTTTAACCACAGTTTAACGGTTTCAAAGCAAGTCTTGAAGAATAAGTATCATGATTTACAGCAATGGTCGAAGGACCAGCTATAACTGTGATTATTCTGCGGTTGAAGCACAGGTGTTCATTATATTGTGGTTTTTAACACAGCAGGTAGTGAGGTACTTGAAAATCTAAGACGTATTCGGTTATAAATGATAAAGAAACTTTTTACTGCATCGTGAGGATACCGGCATGTCCTAGAACCAAAAATCCGAAGGCATGTGACATCCACCAACTCGCACTGGGCCCGCATGGTGGATTACGGCCCATTCCCTCTCCTAGAGAGGAGGCCTGAGTCCCAGCAATAATATAGATTTATGGTTATGCTTACTCGTAGTTAGTATGAACAAGTAATATGACCCATCCTACAAGCATTCATTCGAAGGTGTGGCTTTCATGAAAGGCTTAAAACTTTCCATTTCACGAAACAGCTGAATTTTTATGAAAAGGAAAGTTCTTGTTTCTTTGTTATTCGTTCTCGCCCGTTTCTTTAAGAAAAAGTATTATATTTAAAACTAGCTGACCCGGCTAACTTCGTACCGCGTAACAGTCATAAGTGCAGTATGTCTTTCGATATAGGCAATCGATTGCGATGAAACAAATCCTAAGTAGATACCTAATATATCAAGATACACACAATTTGAATGTATAAAATGTACCTACTTCGGTTTCGTATATTTTACATGATGCGCGCACAACTATATGCTGTATGCTATGCTTATACTAAGATTACAAAAATTTGGTTTGCCTAGATTCATACAGAGATTTCGGGGAATCTACGTACTATGTTTTTCGGTATGCTCTAGTTCCGATATGCTTGAGTCGAAAAATGTATACTAAAATGTTTTGCAATGCACGTAATCCCATTCACGAGCAGTGTAGGAGTAACCAGATTCTCCTTCATCTCTAGGCTGTTTGGGCGTCCGACTTAGATGCGGGGTTGTGTCAATTGTTTGTTCCGAATCATTACAATAGCTCTAGAAAACTTTAGAGAACACATAATTTAGGTAATGTCCTATTTTGTCGCACTTTAGCTCGATCCACCTCACCTATACTGCGTATGCTAACGATGCTCAACGCGCTCGTGGAATGGATTTGTTAGCGGATGAATGGAAGACAGATTTGCTTATTAGAAAGTTTGCAGTTCTGTGAGAAGACAGACTTAAAGGATTAACGTACTTTTGTGTTAATGGCTATTTACCTGTAATCTTCTTCTATCTATACTTATAATAAATCTGTAGAGAGGTCAATTCTGTACATGAAATATATTTCCAAAATAACTATCAGGGGGTGATTAGTGGTCGATACTGATGCCAAAAATGCAAACAGTAAAATTTTTGTCTGTCTGTCTGTCTGTCTGTCTGTCTGTATGTTCTTTATAGAAACAAAAACTACGCGATGGATTTTAACGAAACTTGGTACAATCATTCTTCATACTCCTGGGCAGGTTATAGTATACTTTTCATCACGCTACGATCAATGGGAGCAGAGCAGTGAAGGGAAATGTTGGGGAAACGAGAAAAATTACTCCATTTTTTAAGCTTCCGTCGCGTTTGCAGCCTTAATGGTTAAAGCTACACAGAAAATATGTATAACGGAAATGTTCTCCTTAAAATTATATAAAAAATATCCCAAGACATCATATGTCATTCTTTTATGGTTGACTCACAATAACACATGTAACTCCCGATAGCTTAGCAGTTCGGAGCTTTCTGTTTATTTTTGTCTATGGCACCTAGGTGTGTGCACACTGTCACGCGCGTAAGTGGAAGGGAGAGATCTGGAACGTCTCGAATCGTCTCGCGCATCACGTTGTTTTCCCGTCCCCGGGCTCTTAAAATTCGACATCAGACGTTTCAGATCTTTGATTTTGACGACTCCGTTGTCGCTGGCAGAAGCTTAAAGTAAATAAAATAAAAAATAACAATGTGCTATCTAAATACTGACACATTTGTGTCTCAAGTCTGCTATTACAATAGTGTCAGAATGGTGTCATTGATTTCATAATTGTTGTTTTTGACAAGTTTGGTAATTTACTAATATAATGGCGATGGCGTCATTATGACTTTCCAATGGTCAACCACTGACACTCCATTGAAAGAAGAATGTCTGACGTATGCGGTAATCTACTAAAATTTTGACAATTATTTTAATCAGTGACACACATTAGAACGTCAAAGCTTTTAATAATGTTCGATATTGTCATTGTACTACAACTCTATTGACCGATCAATGATTGATCATTATGAATTAGCAGATTAAGAACTTTTAGCAAAACGACAATGGGATCGTGTTGGAATGGCAAATTTACAAAAATAGCGAACTTGGACCCCTGTAACTGTTGTCTCGGTAATGCTCGGAGTTTCTTTGCGTGATCGAATCTGGAATGAGGATATCCGCAGAAGGACCAAGTTTACAGACATAGCACGAAGAATCGCCAAACTTAAGTGGCAATGGGCAGGGCACATTGCTCGCAGAACAGATGGTCGTTGGGGCCGAAAAGTTCTGGAATGGCGACCACGTACCGGAAGACGTAGCTTTGGAAGGCCTCCTACAAGGTGGGCCGATGACCTGGTAAAGGGAATCCGATGGATGCGAGACACACGGGACCGTTCATTGTGGCGACACTTGGGAGAGGCCTATGCCCAATAGTGGACGTCTTTCGGCTGAAATGATGATGATGAACTGTACTCTCGCAGTTTTCAGTTATCTAAACTGAAGCAAAACAAAAACAACTAATGTTTAAGCAAAAACCGTGAGTAATCGGTTCTGTGGAGGTCGTCTCACGGCCGCTGACTTTCTTCGCCAGACTCATTGCGACATTAAGTCGTAATCATCGCAACAACCTATAATGATTTACCTTTTAATAACATTAACTAGATATAAATGTAATTCGGGGCCATTAGTCTTTGGTATTAGTGTGTCGTTGCCTCGAATCTAAATAAAGTCGGCCAAGAATTCAGCTAGAACTTTCCATTAGTTCTTGCCTCGAGGCAGCCACAGGATATTACTGTCGTACAGGCAGAGTCGTACGAAAGAGTTGCCATACCATGGCCCGGTAAAGGGCAACTAAAGGATAACTGGTGGATTTTAGTTAGTAAATAAAGTCTGAAACTTCTTCTTGCACCACCTGGAGCGGGAGAAATCATGTGATGATTTGATGACCCAAAAAAATAGGTCAAACTCATCTATTTATCTCTATCCGAATTCCAGGCTTTGAAGGCTATGTGACAAATGGTTTCAAATCAAATCAAAAATCTTTTTATGTCACATAAGACTACATGGGATTTATAAAACGTCAGAAGCTAGTGCAGTTTCTTATGAAAGGCCAGTGTCAGATCGACACTAAGAAGAAGAAGAATATGGTTTCTGGAATGTTATGCTGAAGAAATGCGAAAGTAATGCGTGCTATGTTGATGGGCATAGCAATCAAAGCTGAACAATAATGAACTTGCTGGTAGTGTTTTAATTTATGAAATTGGCCTTATCGGATGAGGCATAAAATTAATCATTTTCCGGTATCGTGGTGTAAGGAATTTTCTACCCGTAGTTCGTTTTATCCATTGTTTTGAATATTGTTTAAGCATGCAATGAAACATCAGATAAAATACGGTTACTATCTATTCACGCTATAGACACATCGCAGTCGTATCGTATAAAACGTCGTATTACATGTTGGCGCGCTGGAACGTAAAATGTCGGTGTAATGTAATGTGTAATACGGTGTGTTATACGAAATGGCTTTGACAAATATACCATAGTAAGTCAGCTTGTTCCTTGACCAATATTGTCACAACGTTATTTTTATAATTTTTTTTATTCAATCGTGATAATTAGAGACACAATAGAAAGACAATGGGTGCGCGAACGCCGGCGCACGGTAATAATATCATACAGTATTCCAACTTCATACAAACGGACGAAACGCGAGCTATACCTACGCGCCTCGGTTGTAGCATGGGCTCGGCATGGAGACAGTCGCGACCGTCGCAACTGTGCCGCAGTGACAAACGGACACGACGGTTTTTTTTAACAATAATCGCGTGATTATTGTTAGTTTATTTTAATTCAAAGTAAAGACGTGGTATTTTATTATTAATAATAAAATACCACGCGAGTGCTAGTGCTTGTGCGCGACAATGTAACAAGGCTGACCGTCAGCTCAGTGCTCAAAGTGTAGTGCGTGGTTAAAAAACAAAAACTAGAGACATTAAGATTATCTATTAGCTTTTCTAAACGCTAGTTTTATATTATCTTAAAAATCTCCACTAACATTAGGTTACTATCATCTTAACTAACTGATTGTATTATCACCATTTCATCTTAACTGCATCTTTGCCGCCCCGGAATATGTTCGGTCTAAGCAACCGAACACTTGCTAACGCAGCAATTTACTACAATTGTACTTTAACATCAGTGCATTACGAGACACCAAACGGACCGGGTGCATTCATCTAACGTAACCTTTTAACATAACATTTAACGTAACATTTAACATAACATTTGTAGAACTTTAATAAACTATCCAAAACCAATCAGTGCTTTTATATCATATACGACCTCGCACCCCGCACAAGTGGTTTATTGTACTATTTGTATGAATAATACTAGAAAAAGCATTTTATTTAAATCTACCAACCAAAAAACTACACGCATTTTTATTGAACACTTCCTATTCAATCCACAAAGTATTTTGTTTATATAAAGAAGTAAGTATATTTACAATCACAAAAATAAATGGAAACAAACTAGGCAAATGTTGTTGTTTGTGTAGTAGGTTTATTTATTTTTGTCTGCGTTGTGTGTTGTATTAATATTGTGTGTGTAAATGTGTTATAAAATTGTAAGTGTAACCTATGGACGGAAACGTCTGAAATAAACGTTTATTATTATTATTATTAAATGTAATTAGATTGCTGGAGGCATAGCCCTAACGCATTTTTACGTACCGCGCGGCTGTAGGCATTTATTTCAAAGATACGGCCGAGTTAAAATACTGTATGATACTATTACCGTGGCCGACGTCCGCTTGGGGTTTAATGAATTAACTTTCAATGTTTAGGGCGAATCTTGCAAATGGATTTTGATATTTTATACCTAACCGATTAAGCTGATATGTGGTATACCTATGTAACTTGGATGACAGTACCTACATACATAAATATGATACCATGGAGCTGGTCTGATGACAGAGTTGGATACTGAGCGCTACAAGATAACCCCATCGTGTTTGAGCTCTTGTACAGTACAATAAAAGCTTGTTATAAAAAAAAAGATATATTGACAATTTGTTTATATTTGATATTTATTAATTTATTTATTTTTTTGTGTTGTATGTATGTATTTGTAATAATGTATCTTATTGGTATTATTACATCAGAAATGTTTGTACACCGACAACCCTAAATCTATCTCCCTTCTTTCAGTCCATCCAAAGGTTGTCTGTAAGAGATCGCCATGTGCGATAAGACCGCCCATTGTACACTTTTTTCTTTAAATGTTTGTTCTATATATTTTTTTATGTGGTGTACAATAAAGAATATAATAATAAATAATACTTTTTACTTCTGTGGTGTGTAATTGATGACTGTCGCCAAATAAATATTTTTTCTTTCTTTACCTTACTTTTTGCGAGATATATACAAGGTCTCCATTTTGTTGATTTGATTTCGATTTCTATAATTTTATGTAAGTTTTCTCTACTTCTGCTGGTTGTTTTACATCAAAGTCTCTGAGATTTATTTATTTAAAGTGCGTAGTTTACTTATGAGGCTTCACTAATCACAGGCACACAGTTCTTTGACCATACTTATAAAGCGTCTAGTGTCTTCTAATGACGATCTTTAATAACAAGCCTTTTAGCTGACTAGTTAATTGATGAGTCTATGGTTACTGCTTTATTCGCGTTTGTTTATCAAGCTACATTTTATTTTTTTACTTTGGCCATGTTGTTTTTTTATTAATTGTGTTCTACTAATATTTAATTTAACTGTATTTTTTCCGGATTCTAAAATTAATTGATTAATTCTATTAAATTGTCTTGTTTGGTAATTCTTAGCTTTATTTTAATGTATTTTTTTTGTAGGTATTCTATTTCTTAATTTTGTTTAATATATTTAGGTAAATTTATACTATATACTGAATTCTCTTTAACGAGTTGGTAGAGCCAGAAGGCGCAGCGTTGGAGAAGACATTTGGAGAGGTCTATATTCCACAGTGGATGTCTACAGAATTCTCTACGCGTTGCGTAATAAATTTTCCATTTCATTTTTTTTTCTAAACCAGTTTTGTGCCAATAAATATTATATCATATCGTATCAAGTAAAATTTTTCTTTGATTTCAATCCTATTAAAAATTGGAGTTCATTTAAGAATATTCCACCTGTACATTCAGTTAGCGATAACATTAAATAGCACTCAATGTTTTTCAGTCATCTTTGATGGCAATGTTGCATAAGTAAAACAGATAAAATAACAGTCAACCTATTAGAAATAGATATTACGCAATTTATATCTTTTTCAAATCTAGATCGTAGATTCTAAGGTAGTGAAGTAATTAGACACGGCCTTATCCGCTGGCCTTACCTTAGTTTCGATTAATATAATAGGTGTTAAGAACTAATAATTATTATTGTATCTATAATAAGTATTAGTCTCCACGACACAGGGGATCCTAGTATGGAGACTAGGGCCATATTAACTAGTGTAACACATTTTTTCTGAACAATAAAAATTATTATTATTGTCTACTAACTCAATTTTTGTATTACCTTAAGGAATAAACGAATAAAACTGGACAAGTTCGAGTCGAAATCGCACATGATCGATTCGAGCAAAAAATGAAGACAAAATAATGTTTTGGGAACCCCTTTTAATTTTATTTTTTGCTGTGGTCGCGGCAATAGAACTAAGTATTCTGTGAAAATTTTATCTCACTGCTTTTTACAGTTTATGAGATACAGCTTGCTGACAGACCAACGTCAGAGGCTTTGTGTTAGCGTCCTGTTGGCACCGTTTGGGTATGGAACTCTAAAAACAAAACTCAAACCCTGGGAAATGGTAATGTACAAAATTTCAGGAATGGCGAAATACTATCTAAGCCCCGGTCCACTCCAGTCTGGAAATCGATCTTCGAAATTGCTCCACAAGGTTCTATCGGTTGTCTAGGCGAGTCCGAGGTTCTTTTTCGTCGACTTGACGCCGATGCAACCACAGGAGGGGTTATCTGGGGTCTGCACGAATATATGGCTTTTTAGACTTGTACAGGGCAGTTGATCCGGCAATTGGGACTTGAGGTTTCGAGTCCTAATTAGCGGATCCTCTTAACGACTGTCGCAACCCTACGTGCCACTAGTTCGACCACCGCCTAGTGAACACTGTCTCTCCAAAAAGTTAGATTCAAATACCATCGCCAAAAACGCCCAACAGTTTTAAATCATCGCAGTAGCCCGAACGCTCGCGAGCCGTAAGGGGACGCTTTATCAACAAACTTATAAATACCCGACCTTATCAAGGCGCTTTGAAAGCCCAGGAAGCTGCTTGAAAACTATCTCAGACATCCCAGGATACTACAAAAACTAGGATATGTCCTGGGAAAAAATTACGGTTTTGTCAACTCTAGGTCCAAGTATTCTTCTTAAACAGAGAAGAATATAACGCCAGCATTACTATGGCTTGGGATTTTTTCATTTTATTAACAGGTTTGCAGGAAAATCACTTCAACATAATGCATCATAACATAATTCATGTTTATTGACACAACTCTTCTCGTATTTCTATTTATTATGACAAGTTGTTTTAATTACTACCTGCAAGGGTTATAGATACACGTTTAATTCTTAGTTAATAAGGAATTAGCCTTGTACTGTAGTTTACGAGTGTTTGGATCAACAGCCAGTGCCGGATTAGTCACATAGCAAAAGTAGCAAATGCGACGGGCCCCGCGCTTTAGGCTGGTCACATATCAGACGTAGGTACAAAACAAGACAGGATACTAGGGGCCTTACCATGACGTGTTAAAATGTTCGACATGCAAGCGAGAAAGAGGAATTGAACTATTAAAACGTCTTATACATTTCCATCCCGTTATCAGTTCATTTTAGGTCGTAAAATGAATTAACCCTTCAGATACCGTCAATTAGAGACACAATAATAAGACAATAGATGCGCGGCCACCGGTGGTCGCTTGGGGATTCATGAATTAAGTTAAGAGTTCGTTGTAGGATCTCTAGTTCCATATGAATTCTAACCACCTCTGGATTTTCCATAAAGACCATGGAAACCACTGCCTTCTATGAAGCTATCGTTAGGTAAAGACCCCGAGGCATGTTTGAAAAACAAGTTAGAGAAGGTTTGATTCGTTGTCATTTATAACGATTTAGGGGCCCCTTGGCAGGTTTAGCTACAGACCCCACTGTAGCTTAATCCGTCACTGTCAATAGCTAGTTACCATACGATGCATTTCTTCTGGAAACTTCTTGAGACTCCATTTCCTGTCATGTGTAACATAAACATGCTTGTGATTTTATAGACATGAGGTAATTAATAAACACATGTGAAATAAGACAGAATTCTTCACATTTATTTGACGATAGTCAAATCATATAGTCAGTGAGTGATCAGGTGAGACAGTAGTGGTCAAGCTTATCAATAATAAAAAAAAAATCATTAACTACAGTACACAAATAAAATAAAAGTGTATTGTACATATATTTTATATGCAATTATTATAGATATTATTAGATTATATTTTCAGGAATTCAACTGATAATTGACAATTCAGTTGTTTACTAAAATATTGTTTTATTACCCACAAATTCACAGCTAAAGGATAAATAACAGAAGAAAAACATATAGTCAACAAAGTTTCATATACCACTTTAAGCTCTAAGAAAATTCCTATGTTAATCGCGATAACAACTTTACCATATTTTCCTCCCAGTTTTCCTCAAACAAATCTAAACGGTCATAATTATTCCGCAGGTACCCTTTAAAAAAACATAAATCTGATAAGTATGTATGTAGACCATCGGTGCGGGCCTCCTTGACCGACCGTAGCTGCCTTTCACTTATATAAACTTCATTTATATAGTGTAAACTTTATAAAACACTGACCGCTCATAACTCGGTCAGATTGTACAAAAAAGTTAATAGATGAGACGATATGTGTGTCGGTGGTCCATGTCATCATTTTTTGTGAAGACTTGAAACGCTGATTTGAGTTCATCAATATGTAGATTGAGAAACTAGTAACAGAAGTGCCAGACGATGTTCGATGTAAATTTTAGCGTAGATAGAATATTCGTCATCATTACTGCAGCCGAAAGACATCTATTGCGGGGCATGGCCGGAGTGTTCTGTAAGGGTCGCATCCATCCGACTCCCGACATCAATTGCGATTCCTAAGTGTCACCTCATCCGACTCCCAGGTCGTCGGCCCACCTTCTGGAAGGCCTTCCAACGGTGCATCTTCCGGATGCTATTCGAGAACCTTTCGGCTATATAGATAATTGATTCTACGGGTTTTGTATCGAACCTTATTTTATCTAATGGGTAGAACACGAGAAACTTGGGCCGAACGTATTGTCACTGTTGAAAAGAGTTATGTCTAAGTCTCGTACTTTCAAGGTTCAGGAGTACATCAATGGTAACACTGCAGCGGTGTGGTTTTATTTTATTTATTAGCTTTTAACACATCGCCTAATCTCTGTGCCTAGTTTGGGGTCCATGACTAATTTGTTCTCTGTTTGTTTTTTTCTTGATTGTACATTTATGTACTTTCCTTATTAAACTTGTGTGTCAACTTATTAAGCTACCGGTAGTTAGGGCTCCAAAGAAAGAAACCTCCTAGCTATAAAAGCCGTGTCTAGAAGTACCGCTTTCTGAATCAAACTCTTGGTCTAGCCGCGTAATGAGAACTTCGTGAGATATTATTACAGATCTGCTTATCTGAGATCTTCAGAAATGCTTTTAACTTAGAAAAGTTTCGGTTATGTTTAGAAAATCCATATAACAAGGTAATGCAAAAAAATCACACCAGTGTATTCCCGTCCGGAAAACCAGACAAACGACATGACGTAAAAACCTGTGCAATCAAACGCCGCCGAAGAACTAATTTTAATTGCCCATTTAGAGGTCAGCTTCCATTCTTACCATATGCCACTGTACCAATTAGTTTTACATGAAGCCTTTGACACGGTACCCCTTGGTAAGACTCAAATTCAAATTCAAAATCATTTATTTCAAATAGACCAAATGTAGGCACTTTTGAATAGTCAAATGTCGGTCAGTCCATGTCATCATTTTTTGTGAAGACTTGAAACGCTGATTTGAGTTCATCAATATGTAGATTGAGAAACTAGTAACAGAAGTGCCAGACGATGTTCGATGTAAATTTTAGCGTAGATAGAATATTCGTCATCATTACTGCAGCCGAAAGACATCTATTGCGGGGCATGGCCGGAGTGTTCTGTAAGGGTCGCATCCATCCGACTCCCGACATCAATTGCGATTCCTAAGTGTCACCTCATCCGACTCCCAGGTCGTCGGCCCACCTTCTGGAAGGCCTTCCAACGGTGCATCTTCCGGATGCTATTCGAGAACCTTTCGGCTATATAGATAATTGATTCTACGGGTTTTGTATCGAACCTTATTTTATCTAATGGGTAGAACACGAGAAACTTGGGCCGAACGTATTGTCACTGTTGAAAAGAGTTATGTCTAAGTCTCGTACTTTCAAGGTTCAGGAGTACATCAATGGTAACACTGCAGCGGTGTGGTTTTATTTTATTTATTAGCTTTTAACACATCGCCTAATCTCTGTGCCTAGTTTGGGGTCCATGACTAATTTGTTCTCTGTTTGTTTTTTTCTTGATTGTACATTTATGTACTTTCCTTATTAAACTTGTGTGTCAACTTATTAAGCTACCGGTAGTTAGGGCTCCAAAGAAAGAAACCTCCTAGCTATAAAAGCCGTGTCTAGAAGTACCGCTTTCTGAATCAAACTCTTGGTCTAGCCGCGTAATGAGAACTTCGTGAGATATTATTACAGATCTGCTTATCTGAGATCTTCAGAAATGCTTTTAACTTAGAAAAGTTTCGGTTATGTTTAGAAAATCCATATAACAAGGTAATGCAAAAAAATCACACCAGTGTATTCCCGTCCGGAAAACCAGACAAACGACATGACGTAAAAACCTGTGCAATCAAACGCCGCCGAAGAACTAATTTTAATTGCCCATTTAGAGGTCAGCTTCCATTCTTACCATATGCCACTGTACCAATTAGTTTTACATGAAGCCTTTGACACGGTACCCCTTGGTAAGACTCAAATTCAAATTCAAAATCATTTATTTCAAATAGACCAAATGTAGGCACTTTTGAATAGTCAAATGTCGGTCAGTCCATGTCATCATTTTTTGTGAAGACTTGAAACGCTGATTTGAGTTCATCAATATGTAGATTGAGAAACTAGTAACAGAAGTGCCAGACGATGTTCGATGTAAATTTTAGCGTAGATAGAATATTCGTCATCATTACTGCAGCCGAAAGACATCTATTGCGGGGCATGGCCGGAGTGTTCTGTAAGGGTCGCATCCATCCGACTCCCGACATCAATTGCGATTCCTAAGTGTCACCTCATCCGACTCCCAGGTCGTCGGCCCACCTTCTGGAAGGCCTTCCAACGGTGCATCTTCCGGATGCTATTCGAGAACCTTTCGGCTATATAGATAATTGATTCTACGGGTTTTGTATCGAACCTTATTTTATCTAATGGGTAGAACACGAGAAACTTGGGCCGAACGTATTGTCACTGTTGAAAAGAGTTATGTCTAAGTCTCGTACTTTCAAGGTTCAGGAGTACATCAATGGTAACACTGCAGCGGTGTGGTTTTATTTTATTTATTAGCTTTTAACACATCGCCTAATCTCTGTGCCTAGTTTGGGGTCCATGACTAATTTGTTCTCTGTTTGTTTTTTTCTTGATTGTACATTTATGTACTTTCCTTATTAAACTTGTGTGTCAACTTATTAAGCTACCGGTAGTTAGGGCTCCAAAGAAAGAAACCTCCTAGCTATAAAAGCCGTGTCTAGAAGTACCGCTTTCTGAATCAAACTCTTGGTCTAGCCGCGTAATGAGAACTTCGTGAGATATTATTACAGATCTGCTTATCTGAGATCTTCAGAAATGCTTTTAACTTAGAAAAGTTTCGGTTATGTTTAGAAAATCCATATAACAAGGTAATGCAAAAAAATCACACCAGTGTATTCCCGTCCGGAAAACCAGACAAACGACATGACGTAAAAACCTGTGCAATCAAACGCCGCCGAAGAACTAATTTTAATTGCCCATTTAGAGGTCAGCTTCCATTCTTACCATATGCCACTGTACCAATTAGTTTTACATGAAGCCTTTGACACGGTACCCCTTGGTAAGACTCAAATTCAAATTCAAAATCATTTATTTCAAATAGACCAAATGTAGGCACTTTTGAATAGTCAAATGTCGGTCAGTCCAAGAAAAGTGAAGCTAAATTGTATGTTTCAAAGCGTAGATCTCTATGGAGAAGAACGTGCAAGAAACTCTATGGACACTCTTTTAAATCATATTATGTGTTACATATAATCTCTGTGACTGATGTCAGACTTTCTGGATTCTGACTATCTGTAATGACCTTCAAAGATCTACAAATTACGGTCAGAACCAACGGCTTTACATGCTTTCCGAGTCAAGGAGGAATCGCGTTATATAATGCGTTGCTTAACCTCAAAAATCAACGGCATCATCTAGCCTGTCTATTGAGACTGTAATCATGACCATTGTTTTATAAACTTATGTTGATTAACATGCACTATTATTAAATTGCTTTAAAACTATGCAGACGATGAGTAACGCAGTTTAGATAATGGTTTAAAAAATGCAAAACATAAAATTAATCTAATCTGTCTATCACTATGATCCGTGTCAAAGATGTGTTAGAAAAATCGTAATTTAGAATAAGTTACGTTACAGCCTCACCAAATTAGGTCAGGATTGCAATAATCAATTTTCGAGAATTAGAGGCTAAGAATCCAGTAGTAGGTATCTAGAAAATACAAAACTCTTCAGGTTTTGAAAATAATTAAAGTGAGAGTAAATAAATTCGCCTCAAAGAGATTTCAGCAGAACTGAAAGGGCCTGCTAGGGTGGCGGATACGTTTGAAAGAGTGACTGTCCCAGAAAGCAATAGGTACCTGAGAAATATATATTATGTGGGTTTAAATCACAAAAAATCTAATACGCCCTTTCGCCTCTACCTTAGAGTGAGAGGATTGAAGCTATCCCTCGTCAAAAAAAAAAATACTAGTTAGAACCAATGTGTGTACAGTACAGCCTTTATCCAGTTTTGGGACATTACAAACCAATTAATGTACTGAATTGTATTTGATGATTTTTGTGTGTATGATATTCAATCACGGATCCTAGTTGAACGGATTTGAATGGCCAGAGCACACATATCTGTGGAACACTTTTAAATGTTTTGGACCAAATTCTGAAGTCCACGCAGACGAAGTCGCGGCCAGAAGCTAGTATATTTATGTCTAAATATTAAAGGACAGTTTAGGTATCCACAGATAAAGATAGTTTGCATAATAATCTTAAAACGTAATTAGTTATGTAAGAGGTTGTTACTCTTTAGCACAATGGAAGGTGAGTCAACCGCGCTGCATAGGATTGTCGAATATGCGAGATGAGACGAGATTGCGTTTGTGAATGGTTTTGTTGGAACGTGTAAAATAAATCTGTGTTTACGGAAAATTGGTTGGAATCTCTTTTGCAAATACTTTTTTTTTAAATGGCATAAAGTATTGTTTTGCTGCGATCCCACTAGATGGTGTACTGATGCAATCGTTGATGATGAAGCGCACTTGTATATTAGGAGCCTGTTGCATAGGTCACCGGGCGTAGAAAGCTATTATTATAATTAAATAGATCCCAATTCGTCAAGTCTAGAAGCAAAACATTAGTCTAAATAAAAAACCCATTCCTGACCTAACCTAACAGCATTTTTTTTTTAATTCAAATACTTGCTTCTGCCTGCGGCGTCGCCTGTGTGATAGTAGAAAATATTATGTCTATGTCACTCAGTAATAAAGCAGTATTCAACTGGTAAAAGAATTTAGAACCAGTCCAGTAGTTTTTTGAGTTTATTCATTGCACACATAAATACAAATCATTCCTCTTTATATTATTAGTACAGAGTACAGATAAAGTAGATATTTAAGTAAGAAGTAAATAGATATTCGCAACTACTAATAGAAGTAGATTGCAGTCGGTGGTGTTGTGAAAGTGCGCGGTCAACGGCTCTTTGCGGAGTTTACGTCATGTGTCAAATGAATCGTGCGCGTGCGCAGTGGTGCGCGATTGTCCTGCGTTTTGTTTTTCTTTAGTAGAAAATAAACAATACTACTAATTTCTATCTATACTGTAATCTACACTAATGTTATAAAGAGGTAAAGTTTGTCATTTTGTTTGTAGGAAGCTATCTCTGAAACTAATGAACGGATTTAAAAAAATCTGTCACCAGTATCAAGCTACATTATTCCTGAGTGCCATTTCAGAGAGAGTATATATGTCGCAGTAAGATAGATGAAGCCGCAATAAAGTTATATCCCTAGGGATATAATTATATGCCGTAACATAGTTATAAGAAAACGATTCTTTACTATCTCACTAGGAATATAGTTATAAAACGGTCCAAGTTTAGTGATATACTTATATTATTTATATAAACGGAATACCACTCACGGAAATCTCAGAAACTATAACACCTACAAACTTATTATTCGCATCTGCTTCATCTTTGCGAAGACTGCGTAATTTTCTACCGACTGCCACCAAGATTGCGCTAGCTCAATCTCTTCTTCTTCCCATCCTTGATTATGCTGATGCCAGCTATCTTGACCTCACTGAAGTACAACTAGATAAACTTGAGCGACTTCAAAATTTTTGCATAAGGTTCATATTTGGTTTACGCAAATATGATCATGTTTCCGAGTTTCGTGTTAAGCTCAAGTGGTTGCCAATTCGCCTTCGCCGGAATGCTCATATTCTTTCTCTCTTATATAATGTACTATTTTCCCCTTTCACCCCTCTTTATCTCAAGAAACGGTTCGAATTTCTTTGTGATTCCCATACGAAATCTCTTAGGTCATCAGATAACTTGAGACTCAAAATGCCGATGCATTCCACTTCGTTTTTAGATAAGTCCTTTACTGTCCAGGCCACTCGTCTCTGGAATGCTCTGCCAGTGTCAATTAAACGCGCGCAGTCACTACATGTATTCAAAACACTTGTGAAGGAATATTACTTGTCCTTGTAGTTTTATTTCGTTTTCAGCTTAGCTGTATTAATTGTAGTTGTCACTTGTTTTCTTGCCGATTTAATTATTTAGTATGTATGTATTTAAGTATGTATTTTAGTGTTAAGTATAGTACTTTGTTTTTTTCTTTTTTCTCTCTTTTCACCAATCTCTTGTGTGCACCTTGTGCAACCCCATTTTATGTCCAGGCAATCTCTTTCCATACCAGGTTGCCTGGAAGAGATCGCAGAAAGCGATAAGGCCGCCAATTGTATGTTTTAAATATAAGGCTCAAATGTGTGTAATTTATTATCTTGGTGTACAATAAAGTATATATAAATAAATAAATAAATAAACTTAAAATTCGGCTGGTAGGCTTATAGGGTGTAGATATCCGCTAAGAACGGATTTTATGAAATTTATGGGGATGAAACGGTGGTCCAAAGTTTGTCTGGAGAAACCGACTTTCACGCAAGCGAAGGCGCTGGTAGAAGCTAGTAGACTATATTTAATTGTCAAAAATATTTTACGCGCAGCGAAGTGGACACGGGTCACTTAGATTATTTAAAACGTGATAATCTCTAGAACTACCAGATGGATCGGAAAAATATACTTTCAAGATTCTTAACAAATAATATAGGCTAATGTCATCACGCGAATCCGATGGATGCGTGACGCGCAGGACCGGTTATTATGGCGACACTTAGGTCTGGCCTATGTCCAACAGTGGACGTCTTTCGGCTGAAATGAAGATGACGATGGTGATCATCATCACGCTACAACCTACAGAAGCAGTTACCAAAATAAACAACGGTAAATCGCCATGTATTATAAATATTAGTCTCCTCTATGTTCGCGTGTCTGTCATTACACCTGAACGGCTAGACTTTGGATGAAAGTTTACAAACAGGTTTATGTTATATGAGAGATATTTTTATCCTTTTAGTGTTTTCTCGTAGTATATTTAACAGATTAAATTAATAAAAATTATAGTTTTAGGTAGTTTGTTTGTATGAAAGTATCGGACTTCTTGGTCGCTTTACTCTTGTCAGAGTGGTCATGGTTATCATGAAAGTAACTAGACTCTAGAAGCTGTCAGGGTACTCTGCACGACTTCTTGTTGGCAGTCACCTGGGTGTACCACAAACCTCCCACAAGGTAAACCAATGACCAGCGGGGTTACCATGACATTCAATGTAAGATTGTTTTAATCTTGTTTCAGTGTGGGTAAGAGATGGCGCTAGACAACCTGTATAGCTCTGTCTCTTACCCAGACTGAAACAAGATTAAAACAATCTTACTTTCCTGGTGAGGGCCGTGGGAACCTGATAGATGCGAGACACGTAGGACTGGTCATGGCATGGCGACGCTTGAGGTAGGTTTATGTCTAACCGTGAACGTCCTTTAACTGATGATGATGATGAGTGATCCGGGAGCACCCGTTTAATGGACAATATTTTTTTAATCATTCGATGTAATTTTGAAACGGACTCTTTTCTAAATCAAGAAAACTAACTAGGTACTTGACTTAACATTCGTTATCTCTAGAATGTATCGGACAATCTCTATCCTGCTAATTTTACGGTCTACGTAGTTACAAAACAATTTTTCAGTCTATCAAAATCAATTGAAACGGCTTTCATATTGGAAAAATGATTGACATACCATTAGCTATCTATGCTATGGTTACGTTGATATCAATAAGTTTACGTATAACCTTGTTAAATTTAGTATTTGTTTTATTATATAACAAGATTTTATTTTATTATTAGCTGTTGCGAACAGCTTCGCCTGCATGATAGCAAAAAAATATCCCAAGAGAACCTTTTATTTATTATAAATAGGCTCGCATTTGGCCACTATCTCACCTGATGGTAAGCGGTGATATGGCCAACGATTGAGCGCGCTTACCTAGAAGTTACCTATTCACTATTGACTTAAAGACCCCTAAGTTAGTTATCAGGAAACATGAACTCCGGCAGAGAATTCCACTCTTTAGCTGTACGCATAATGAACATACTATCGCGACATAAATGTACCTTGTGCTATACCAGGAGATAGTCTACTAGTGTACCAAGTTTTATCTAAAACCGTTCAGTCGTTTGAGCGTGAAGAAGTAACAAACTTACACACACAAAAACTTTAGCCTTTTTAATATTAGTGAGATTAGATATTTATTAAAACCTGACTTGCTTAAGATTCAAGTCAGCTTTCTACAACTTGCTACCTATATTATTTATTAAACTTTGTATATATATAAAGCTACTTTTTTATTTCACGAATAACTTACATTTAAAATATACTTAACTAGCTATAATTAAAAATAGATCAAGCGATCGTACAATAGTGGAGGGGAGCGGTATAGTTCGGCAGGGGTGCTCATTGCGCTTGCGTCGCTTCATACAGACGTAGGTAGGTATAGCAAAATACTGAGTTGAAATTTGTTAGATAGAACAACTAAATCTTGACTTTGTCTTTGTTAAATTAATTATGTTTGGTAAAAAGTTGTAGAACAAAAGTTGTTGTTTATGATGTCAGTAATAGTCCTGCAAGGTTGTTAGTGTTTTACAAATAACCCTGTATAACAGACTAATACATCTCGACCTCAACCAAACGACACCACTTTTCGGAATTTTCTCACCCTGACCCGTCTCCAAATCGCTTTATGATTTCAGCTGTTATTTTAACAGCACTTACATTTTTTTCAGCGTAAAATGTTTGATTAATTACAAGTTAGAAGTCATTGTCAGACTATTAAAACCTTGACACAGGTTGAAATAATCGTAGACTATAAAACTTGACGGCGACACTTTCGCAATTTACGTATTTCTTACGATATTGCGAAGTGGTTGTAAAATTTACAGTTGTTTTCGTGCATAGATTGATTGCGAAATAGTGCTGGACCATGTATAGATAACTACAACCTAGGCTTCCATTAGTTGAGGTTTTTTTTTTACGGTGGGCAAAAATCATCGGATTATATGGAGCGGGAGATAGTGTCAGACTCTTATTGACTAAAAACCCGCCTCGTTCCTTCTAGCCTCTTCATACCGGGGCTTGAGCTTCCTTTCGGATAACCCTGGCCCCAGTAGGCTTCGACCCAGCTGGGCCCCTCCTGTTGCTAACAACGAGCGCGGCAATAGTGCGCGCCGTCGACGTCTTGGGCTCGGTTCGGACAGTTACCGGACGGTCCGACAGCGAGCTACCCAACGCCCAAGCAGGGCACACCTCGACTGTGTGCTCCACCGTGTCCTCCGGGCGTTCCGCACATTCCATTAGTTGAGGTGGTGATCAAGTGCGAGTCTATCAAGAATAAAAAAATTCATCAAAAAAGCCCGCCCATGTAAAATAAATGAGAAAATAAAATTTTCTTCATACATCTTTTAAAGTGAATTTCTTGGTATTTCATTAGTTATTCAATTAGACTATTCGTGACTTAGACAAATCAAATATGAAGAAAATCGATACAGCCGATCTTGAGTTATAAGTGGTGTAACTAATTTGAGTTTTTTTACAGATACTTATAAATAGATGACCTTTGATATGAGGATTATTTTAGAATCTGCGATTTACCAATTTCTTTAAATTAATTAATATTGAGTGCAAATGCTCTTAAACATAGAAAAGTGGACGGCCTTGTCTAAAAAAATAAATTATAATTAGTCGAGGATGGTGACTTAAGTTGGATACCTTGGTCTAAATTAATCTACATTATACTACATTATAAACATTTGTATTTTTGTGTGTGTATATGTTTGTAATGAATAAACTCAAAAACTACTGTGCCGATTTCAAAAATTCTTTCATCATTGGAAAGCTACGTAAGTACCCTGAGCAACATAGACTATATTTATTGCCCGTGCGAAGCCGGGACGAGCCGCTAGTATTAAAATAACGTAGACCCTTCATCGTTCTGAGAACAGTGGTGAAGGAATACATTACACAAAGTACTAGGCCTAGCTGGGTTCGAACCCACTACCTACAACTCCTAAGTCGGAGCCGTTGCTACTGGGCCACCACGCACTGCTTTCCTCACGATGTGTTTCCAACACATCGTGAGGAAACCGGCATATCCTACATGTGACATCCACTAATCCGCACTGGGCCCGCGTGGTCCTGCGCGGCCCACGGTCCATTCCCTCTCCTAGAGAGGAGGCCTGAGTCCCAGCAGTGCTAACATCATAAGGCTGATTATGGTATGTTTAAATATGAGTACAAAATGTGGAATCGAAATAATCGAATACATGTGACATCCACCAACCCACACTAGGCCCGCGTGGGACAGGAGGGACCCAGCTGGGTCGAAGCCTACTGGGGCCAGGGTTATCCGAAAGGAAGCTCGTGCTCCGGTATGAAGGCTAGAAAGAACAGGGTGGGTTTTTAGTCAGTAAGAGTGTGACACTATCTCCCGCCACTATGTCCCGCCTCCACCCAAGAGCGGAGGTTGTCATAAGATGATTTTTGCCCTCCGAAAAAAAAAGGCCCGCGTGGTGGAGTAAAGCCCATTCTCCAGGAGAGGGGATTTAAATTTGAGATTACTTAGCCTGCTTTTATATTTTGCATACAATCGTATATACCAATTACAAAATTGCCATAGCTGTACCTAATTGAGCAAGTAAACTATTAACCCTTTAGATACCGTCAATTAGAGACACAATAGTAAGACAATAGATGCGCGGCCACCGGTGGTCGCTTGGGGATTCATGAATTAAATATAAGGCTTCTACTAGGTGTTAATATTTCATACAAACAATTTAGAACCTCTTACCACTTAGTACATAGTTAAACTTTATTGTTAAATACTAAACGGCTATTGGTTCAGAAGATAAGTATTGGGGTTAAACAAATCTTACCGTTAGGAAATAAATATAATATTGACACATCATTATAATGGACAGTAGCCCTATCTCCAATAATAACAATGTAGGTACATTGTTACACTCTAATTAGTTGCAAAAACGGTGTTATACCGAATCTTTACAATCATCGCATGACTATTCCCCTATACTGTTCCACGTCTACACGTGTAACATTAACCCTTCAGATACCGTCAATTAGAGACACAATAGTAAGACAATAGATGCGCGGCCACCGGTGGTCGTTTGGGGATTCATGAATTAAATGCTATCTTTCTCCTCCTATTTTTGATCATTTCCAAGGAGGAACTGGCTCTTGAGATTTATGTAATTATTTTATTTATTTTAGGACTCAAATGTTCATTTTATTTCCATTAATCAGTGTTTGTACAAATAATATATCTGCTCATGTCATTCTATACTGTTATTAAGTGTGTTAAATGTGTAGCGACATCTATGACGCCACATAAGAACTACGAAGAAAAACACCAAATCCTGCATCGCGCAATCAGAGTTCTCCGCGCGATTTGAACATATACGACAGCCCGACATCAACTATCGGGCAGTCGCCCACCAGACTATAACACCCTGTCTGGTCAGAGGATCCTCCCTTTTCAACGGAGGTTTGCGGGACTTTACGCTCTGTTCCGCCTACCTCCAAAAATATATAAAATAAAGATTATTTTTATTACTCATATTGTAAATCACACTTCTTTACAAATCTGTATAAATTAATTATTACATCATCATCATCATCGTTACAGCCGAAAGACGTCCAGTATTGGACATAGGACACCAGTCGCGTCGCCATAACGTCCGGTCCTGTGCGTCTTGCATTCATCGGATTCTTGCTATCCTCACCAGCTCATCAGTCCATCTTGTTGGAAGCCTTTCAATACTACGTTTGCCGGTACGCAGTCGCCACCCTAGGACCTTTCGTCCCCATCGACCATCTGTTCTGCGAGCAACTTGTACTGCCAACTGCCACTTAACGGCGATTTTTCGGGTTATTGGGTAACCTTGGTTCTCGTGCGGATATCTTCATTTCAGAAGCGATCACGCAAGGAAACTTCGAGTATGGCCCTTTCCATTGCCCTTTGGGGGTCATCCAAAGGGCAATGGAAAAGGTTAAGCCTAAATAAATAGCGTAGTATAATCCAGCTAAGTCCCAACGCGTTTTACAGTTTTCAAACATCATCTTACGATAACGTAATAACAGGTTTTAATAACTAAATTATGTAAGATTAGGGTCATAGTGCCATCTGCGATGTTACCTCGTTCCTAAAGAATGGCTAGGGTTGTCAATGTTCTTAATACGCGTTTCTAATTATGCGCACGCAATATAAACGAACGTGGTGTAATGGCGTTGGCTTCTAATGTCCTAATTGTAACTGCTGGTTCGTCGCGTGCTTAACTGTTTAGAATATTAATGCATAAGCATAATCAGCCTTAGGGCTCTTGCCCACGAAAACATTTTGAAGAGATGCTGTTGCGCGTCTCATAAACGCGCGATAGCATCGCTACTAACGCGCGTTAGTCGCATTTGCAAGCGCTATAGAAAAAAATCTAACGCGCTAATAACGCGCTACAGCATCGCTACAAAAAGTCACCGTGGGCGAGGCCCTTTATTGTTCCCACTGCTGGGAATCAGGCCTCCTCTTTAGGAGAGGGTATGGGCCGTAATCCACTAAGTGAGTCCAGTACGGGTTCGTGGATGTCATATGTGTTAGAAAGTTTTACTTCGAGGACATGATGGTTTCCTGGAAGACTCAGTGAAGCATACGGTAGAGGTGTGCCCCGCTTGGGCGAAATGCCACCGTGTCTTTGTGGCGACGATTGGCAACTTAGAGCCCCATAAAAATCAAATTAATATGACATTATTGTAAAAATAAGTTTGCTACACAAACATAAATGAATACTTAGACATAATGAATGCTTGAATCATGCGGCGGCGCGACGCCAAACAAACCCATTGAAGAGTGTAAGCAAAAATGAATTTAGCGGTGGTCAGGTGGAAGTGTCTTGTGTTAATCGTACCTAATTATAAACCAATAAATTAGTTGTAATTAATATATTTGTATTTACAGCCCACTGTCATTTAAGTTTCTGTGAAAATTAAATTAATACTCTATTTCATTTTTTTTATACAAACGTTGCCTCATACTACATACCTACACCATACACTGTCGTATACACCATCTCTAAGCTACACGAATATATATTCCGTGCGGTAATCGAACCTACGACACACAGCGAAGTAGTCAATAGGTCAATTACTTCGCCAACCATTCCGTATATTGTATCTAATTAATAAAAATATATAACTGAAGCAACATACATACGAACCAATAATAAACAGCAAATGTTGTAGTTCATCATCATCATCATCATCAGCCTTTTTAATGTTCCCACTGCTGGGACTCAGGCCTCCTCTCTAGGAGAGGGAATGGGCCATAATCCACCACGCAGGCCCAGTGCGGGTTGGTAAATGTCACATGTCGTCGAATTTTTGGTGTTTGGTGGTTAAACGGTGAAGGAAAACATCGTGAGGAAACCAGCATGTCTTAGAATGTTGTAGTAAATAACAATTAATTTTAAATATTAATGTATGTAAATACAACATTAATTTGATTTACACATAGAAAGACTGAAGGCTTCTGCAACACATAAGTAGTGACGTATGTAATTATGTATTTACATAAATTGGTATAAATAAAAGGCCATGGCAATAACAGTAAGCTTATTAGAGTTTACTAAAAGTATAATTGATAAAATACACAAATATATGTAATGAAATGACATTTCATTAATTCAATTTTGCCGCGCTTCGCGCGTTGAAGTAGTCAATGGAATTTATGTTCTGTGGAACGGGTTGACGTGTGATTGAATGGCAGATGATGTTTAGATTATTTTGCATATTTTATTGTTAAAAATTCTATTGTAAAGAGATAAAATAAAGGGATATAATTGAGGAGGCGATATTAGTAAACTTTAAATGTCGTTTCTTTGATTTTCAGGTAAGTTATAGGTGTAATGGTCATAGTTAAACGTTTTAATATAGTAAAGACGTATTAAATAAACAAAACTTTGATTTTCAGAGAAACAATTTGTGGTTTATTTGGAAAATCCTCAATAACATATCTTATATATATTTGTACAAAATCTTGGCGAAATACTTGATAAAAAAATGTGATTTCACTCCCAACGGTATCCATGCACTGCAGCTGCAGCCATCATCCGAATGGAGCTCAAGCCACGTGAAAAGAGTCCCAAAGAACTCAAGTACAACAAGATTAAAGTGTAAAGGTGTAGTGCAAGTGATTTTTATTTAATTTTTTTATTATTTATAATTCAAGATCTTTTATATTGTTTTTCATCGTATACCTATTTTTTTTTCTTTATTATTTACAATTTGTTATGTAAGCGTACTATAAAAGTGTATTAGTTTATTTTTTTTTAAAGGGGGGAATAATGTACGTAAGCAAATAATTATACGATTAAAATAAATGATTACCCATTTACTCAGTCTTGTACTAGCGCTCGCCGAAACAGTCGTTTTATTTACATGACTCATCACCCCTTTATACATACGTACACAGTAGGTACACTTGCAATGTAATTTTTTTTTGCATGGCAACTTTTTACCAATGACACTTAAAGTCCAATGCTAGAACTACACGTATGCAACACACGCCTGGACGCGTCGGTCACCATACATTTTATATGGAAACTAGACTTGTAGAGCTACTCTTGATCCACGCCACGCGACGTCGTTCTACGTACAAATCAGGCGTGTTACTGTGCGTCGGTCTAATGTAGTTCTAGCTACATTCTTCCGATATAAAAAATAATAAATAAGTTTTTATTCCGGATACAAACGTTTTCAACGCTTGCTAACCATCGTTGGGAAAGATATACGACTTAATTCGACTCATATCTAATTTTTAACCAATATTCAATCAGCAAAAAATACCGGTACATAGGTGTTTGTAAACAAAAATGCACGGAAATTGCATTGTTCACGTAGGAATCTACAACGTGTAACGTTAAATGCGCAAAACCTGAAAATAGTTTGATAGGAATAACGAGCCGACTCAATTAAAGCCCTTTTTAATATAGGTTACATTATTCAAAAAATCTTCATTAAAATTTTGCCCTTTCTATTTATTAATACGTCAAGCCATCACGTGCGCAATACCGCCCAAATAGGTAAACAAACCCAAATGGTTGTAGCCCAATAAAATTTGCCAATATGCGGGATGATAAAAGTTCTTATTATGATGCAGATACGAATTTTAAACAAACTAAAACTGCACATAAAACCTATATGTTTCTAATGTTTTTTTTTTCCTACAGAATTAGGTCAATTGAATTAAAAAACATTTGGGGTGTCTGAGTCTGAGTCGTAACTCGTGGTATACAAGTATAAAATATACATAGTAATTATAAAATCGAGTCAAAATATGATTGTAATGATAGTGACGTCTTGAGAGCAGTGGTGGCCTCAATGGAAACGACCCCGTGTCACGGGTTCAAACTTAGCCAGGCACTTTCCTTTATGTAATATATTTCATCACCATTGCTTGCAAAACAAACATCGTGAGGAGGCTGTCCTAGAACAAAAATTAGAAGATATGTGACATCCACCAATCTGCACTGGGTGGTGGATTACGGTCCATTTTCTGTCTCATAAAGGAGGTCTGAGTCCTCATTATAAGGCTGATTTTTCTTATGCTTATATGATATCACATAGCTATATAATGTCACGACCGAGCACGTAACAAATGGCACTCATCATTTTCCTAGGGTTTTTCCAACTAGCTTGGGGTTGGCGTCCAGACTAACTAGATGCGGCTGAATACCGGTGTTTTACATGGAGCTACTGCCTATCAGACCTCCACAACCGTGTTACTGGGCAACACGTTACTTCTTAGTTAGAGTGGTGGTCAGACTTTCTGACGTCCTGTAACAACTGTCAAAGATCTACGAATGACTACCAACTATACCAACGACTTTGTGTTTCAAGAGACATGGGGTGTCAGTAATGTTCTAGATAAACTAAGAAAAGTACATGGCATATGAAAGTACATATTATGTGTTTTATAGACTAAAAGTTGTTATAATCCATCCTAAGGTTGTCTGGCTGATATCGCTGTCAGCGATAAGGGTGTTTTTAATATCGTGTGGTTTTGATCACGCATGCGGGGTTGCTCCGCACGCAAATATCCATTTCATACAAATATTTATTGTAATGCGTGGAATATGTGCGCGGGACGCGTTTTATATTTTGATTTTTTTTTTGCATGCAGAGCAATCCCGCTTGCGTGAAGAAATTTTCGTTAATTTGTTACTTATTTTGGTATACAATAAAGTTTATTTAATTCCATCCTCTGCAATGAATTCAAAAAATCACATTACAACCTCACACAACGTACGAAATGTAAGGTCGACACACTACGTACAAAATGACACAGTATACAAAATATACATATTTTACATAATATCTGGCAAGTATAAAGATCATCCGTTGCGTGAGAGTATTAAAAATCGCGGCTACCAACTGCTATTGGCAAATTTTCTCGCAATATGTTACACTGTCTTATTCGTAGTACAGTCAAGAACAGAAATATGAATGAAAACATCAGTTATGTAACAATATGTTTTTAAACATTTAGATGATATCAAAATAATGTTTTCGTGTGGGAAATCATTAAAAACTTGTCTTGCTCTGAGTGGACTGAATGGCAGTATCAAATTCTTACTGACCCAACCGTGTTCCTGCTTGCTCTGTGCAATCTAGGGTAGAGATAACTTTTTCTAACAATCCCGCAACCCGATACTTTAACAGCACAAACTTATTTTACCACACAAACCCGCTTAATAGCAGCCATGAAAAATACGTATAAAAATCGTCTGTTTTGTGTGTCTATATCTGTTTATTTAAGTTTACGTTCCATTTTTAAGGGCATGCAATTTGACATACATTTTTACTGTTTTTCATACAACCATTCTTACGCGATTATTACGTTATTACACATTTTTCATTAGATATTTTAGAAACAGTGTTTTGTGGATATTATCTAGGCTTCTATTGAAATTAATTTATAAAAATGTGTAAAACTAATCCAGTAAATACCTCTGGAAATCTGCTATTTTGCATGAACTTACACACGAACACTCAATAATTTACATTTTTCCTGGAACAAGTTTTTTGAAATTTTTATATAAATCGGAATTACCGAATATTAACAGAGTTTTCTCTTTTTTCGCATTTGATGAAGTAATAAACTTTTAAACAATACTCAATGTTGGCGACAGGCAAGTCGAAAAGGAGCCACTTAATTCCTTAATCAACTGCAACATATTGACAGTTCAATTCAGCTGACGAGCACGCAAAAATCTCTGTTCACTTTAAATGGTCAGGTAAGATATAAAAAGGTCAATGATAATCTCGATGACATTATAAATTAATTGAAAACTAAAATTATCACCGAGATAAAAGATGCCAATTTAAGAAATGACAATGATGTGATTATGGTGCTGACTGTACGAAATTACTCGGTTAATTACCATACAATTTTGCAGTGGGATGGTCTGACCGAAGCTGTCAAGCTGTGTTTTTTAATCGTAAAATTTAAACTATACCTACAGTAGTAGGTATTTCAAGTTTAACAATTATACTTTATTTTCCATACTAGTACTATACAAAAGTACCGTACCGGGTACAATATTTATACTAAACCTAGTATTTTCAAAGTCAAAATATTTTATTTCACATAGGCCTACATGGGCACTTATAAAACGTCAGAAGCTAGTGCAAGGTTCCAAATTGGTCGTTTCCTATGGAGAAGAACCGGCAAGAAACTCCAATATATTTACCACTAGCTTTTGCCAATAAAAATAGAAAAAATAGGCCTATGTTACTCAGTGATAAAGTAGTTTTGTCTATATAACCCTTCAGATACCGTCAATTAGAGACACAATAGTAAGACAATAGATGCGCGGCCACCGGTGGTCGCTTGGGGATTCATGAATTAAGAATTTTCAAATCGATCCAGTAGTTTTTGAGTTAAATCGTAACATACAAACAAAATAAATCAACGTCTTTATAATACGTATTAGTTCAGATACCTAGTACCTACAATACTTACTTTTTTGGCGCAACTGTGGGACATAATATGTGCCTTAATGTTTTTAGCCGACTGCTTTAGAAGGAGTGTTGTTTTGTGTAGGTAGGAATATTTCTTTCACACGCACTATAGTCTAAACGGTTTGTTGCATTTGAGCTTTGAGTTGTAGTTAGCTTCACCTTATTTGTAAGACTAACACTGCGGGACATTAAAATTGGTTTTTTCTTGACATAGTCAAGTAAGGTTAGATCGAGGAGGCAATTACGAAAGCAAAAAACCAGACCGCAAAAAACGCCTAAAAAGCTATTGTGAACTTTTTAAGCGTTTTTTGGGTTCAGGTTTTTGACACTGGTCAACTTTTTTTATTTATTATATGATTGACTTTTTCTGTCGTGTGAAACTGGCGGTTATCGTCAAGTAAATATTTTTTCTTCTTCTATTTAAAAAAAACTTATGCTCGCTTTAACTATTGCCATCTTATCATACTTTCTACTGTGCTTTATCACTTAGGTTAATTATAAAAAAGACTAAGTATTTTTGTTAATCGATCACGTCTCAACAGTTATACGGATATAGATAAGACTTGGCACATTGGTAGACCATAACCTAGATATAATAACATAACATAATCAGCCTTATATTGTCTGCATAATGCATCAGCATCATCTTCATTTTAGCTGTAAGACGTCCACTGTTGGACATATGCCTCTTCCAAGTTTCGCCACAATGAACGGTCTTGTGCATCTTGCAACCATCGGATTCCCGCACACCTTACCAGGTCATCGGTCAGTCATCTCTAGGAAAAGGAATGGGACGTAATCCACCACGCGGGCTCTGTGAGTGTTCGTGGTCGTCACATGTTTTCGAATTTTTGATTCAAGGTGCGTTAAGATTTGGCGAATGCACCGCTCGCGAGCCGCTTGCGAGCTGAGCGCGTGCATTTCATGTTCGTACAAAGCGCGGCCGGCGCAGGGGCAGCAGACATGCCGATTTCCTCACGATATTTTCCTTCACCATTTTCAGAGCAGTGGTGCGGACTTTACACCAAGTTATGCGGGGCTGGCTAGGTTCGACCTACAAATCGTCAGTCGGTGCCATTACCAATAGGCTACGATTGCTCTCCATATGACCTGAATACAAAGCATTTTATTCCATTAGTAACTTCCCGAGGGTTAGGTTGCGACTATCGCGAGTAAAGCCACTGGCATAAGATAGTTTTCATACATTGCTTCTTGGACTTTGTTATCGTGAAGGATTTAGACAGAAGTAGCAAATATTGCATGTACAGGGACATTAGACAGGCAATCTGTAGGTAGTTAAGTATTACAGTACACATTAGATATATATAGTGATAGTTATATAGAAGGTCAAAGCGTGTTAAAGCTATAAAATCTAATAATATTCTCTTTATTGCTAAATTTCACGCTTTTAGTCTAAGTGGTCTGACGGACTGCTTCCAAGTTCCAATTATCACTTACTTTTTGTTAAATTTTTGCTCAATGCTGTAACTTTAAAGTGCACTTGACTGTATTCTCTTTAAAGGTGAATATGATCGTCAACCGTCCCGTATCTTCAAGATTTTCCGTTTCAAGCATAGCTCTGTTATTTCCGATGACGCTATTACTCTGCTCGAAGAGAGCCGTAGAGAAACTGGCACCATTTTCTAACATAGATATTTGAAGACCGCCGTCTTGCCGTCCTCGCCACCGAAATCGGCTCTGTCAATTTCGTCAATGTCTACAGTGCTATCTGTTGTTTATGCTAGCTGGTGCTGCTGAGCCTGTTGTCTTAAATTCGTCCCAAAATGTCCAATGTTTGATCAAACCAGTCCTACGTTGTCTTCCTTTAACCAGGCTCCCTAAGTTGAGGACTGTACCCTTTGCGTACAGTCGCAAAGTTTTTAATTTAGTTTTATTTTTTTAAGTCCAAGCTGGAGCCTTTCATTTTATTATAACTTTATTTGATTAAGCAGATGAAAATCTCATAGGTGAACCTTCGTGTAAAAAAAATTGCACTTCAATATGAAATATGATTTTAAATTTATATTATGATATTTGTTTCATAATTTCAGAGCTATTCCCATGGTGAAAGTGGTTCTTATTCATGAGTTGAACCCGCTGAATTACAGACAACATGGAGGTCTCAAGTATATTCTTCAACAGGTTTTCTTTCTTGAATTTTCCAGAAGTATCTACAGTCTGTAATGTCAGCACTAAAAATCTAACGTCACTCAGACAATCAATGGAACGAGGCCGTCTCAAGGCTGGGTCGTGGCTGAGTCGAGGCAAATGGAGCACACGAGGTTGCCTCGAGGCTCTGCAGCGATGGGCTTTCCTCATTCACCGACCACTTCCGTGTGTGTTACACTAACTGTACACTATTGTTATGCTCCACTAGCCCTATTTCCATGTGTCCTTTTCTTAATATGGACATCATCATTTTCTTTTCGGTTTTCCTGTTAGACACTTTATTGCTTTTCCTTATCTTCAAAATTATATCTATCTATTGCAACCTTGCAAGGTGGACCGATGACCTGGTGAAGGTTGCGGCAATCCGATGGATGCGAGACGCACAGGATGGATCATTGTGGCGACACTTAGGGGAGGCCTATGTCCAACAGTGGGCGTCTGTCGGCTGAAATTATGATGATGATGATGATTGCAACCTTCTGCAATATATAGTTCCATAGTGATTGTTATATCTGTCTGACACTATACGTGAAGACTTGTAATTGACTTGTTTGTTTTTAGTTTGTTTTTGCTATAAATCCTCCAAGCTGTAATAAATAAATAAATATGTTTACACACACTTGAGTAGCCGGATTGTTGCAATTGTTGTTACTTTCTTTTAACTTTCATAAAAACTGAGCTCTAATTAGCCGAGGCTTTAATTGTACAAGTTGTACTTTCAATTTGTGTTTTATGTCGACAAATATTTTTTATTAGCTCTGTTTACTATGTCCAAATGAGGTCGTTATTTGTGTCAATACCGATGCTGCTTTCGTAACTTTATTGTGCTGAGTAATGTTCTGTAGTTTCTTGTTGTTGACTGCAGACTGTGCTTTGTTTGTTTCGCGGCAATTATTCTTAAGGGGATGTAACTCGACATAATATATTTACACTGTTTAACATACAACCACTCTTGATCGCTCGACCAATTCGTCCTAATTAGGTTCAACGGTTCCTAATTAGGAACCTTGCACTAGCTTCTGACGTTTTATAAGTGCCCGTGTAGGCCTATGTGAAATATAATATTTTGACTTTGACTTCTTACGCAATTACAACACATTTTTCATTAGATATTTTGGAAACACAGTATCTTGTGAATATTATCTAGGCTTCTTTTGAAATCAATTTGTAAATTTGTGTAAAGCTAATCCAGTAAAGATCTTTGAAAATATAACATTTTGCGTAAACTTTGAGACTTCATAATATACAAAAAAATTTAAAAAGTCAGAAAATATAACAATAGAAGCCCTGCAAATTTAATCAAGATTCGGATTGTGAAATATTCGAGTAAATCGGAATTTGGAATGACCGAATCCTAACAGAGTTTTCAGGCGATATCACTCTTCTTTCGCGTTGCCTCTTCGCCAAACATCGCGTTGGATTGAGTTAGATGAAGTATCAAGCTCGATGTTGATGATAGGCGAGTGAAACAGCAGCCTCAATCGCGATAGTGCAATGCGCTTGGCGTCGCGTGTCGATGAGCTCGCGCGCATCATCGCATGCACTGCTGTCGCTTTCTACCCATGATATATGAACAATATGCCGTGTAAAATATTATTTACTCAACACCAATTAATCGAGTCGTTTTTAGGAATCCGTATTCAAACGGTAAAACGATACCCTATTAGGTACTGAGATCCGCTGTCCGTCTGTCACCAGGCTGTATCTCATGAACCGTGATAGTTAGACAGTTGAAATTTTCACTTTTACAGATGATGTATTTCTGTAGCTGCTAACTAAAAACAGAATAAAATAAATATTTAAGGGGGTTCCCATACAACAAACGTGTTTTTTTTGCTCATTTTTGGTCGATAGTTTATAGATAACGGTACGAATCCCAATGTGCGCAAGTCCGACTCACACTTGGCCGATTTTTTTTAATTAATCTCGGTGTAAAAGTATTAACGATACTGGATTTTATTTGAAAGTAGCAAAGTATGTGTACACCACGATCGAACGAAATACTGGACAAAGATGTCGGATTTCCACTAAGTCATGCATGCAGTGTATTCACCAATTATGATCGTTTTCATCGTTTCTTCTTCACTAATATTATAAAGAGGTAAAGTTAGTATTTTTGTTTGTAAGAGGTAATCTCTGAAAGTACTGGTCCAATTGCTAAAATTTGTCACTGATATAAAGCTGCTTTATTCCTGAGTAACATATGCATATATTTTATGGATGAGGCCGAATCCGCAAGTGAAGCCGTGGGCAAAAACTAGTACTATAAAAAAGTAAAGTTTGTTTTTTTGTTTGTAGGAGGAATCTCTGAAAGTAGGTACTGATCCCATTGCAAAATTTTTTCACCGATTGAAAGCTGCTTTATTCCTGAGTGTGAAAAGCTGTATTTAATGTACGTGGGCGAAGACGCAGGCAAAAGCTAGTAGTTCATAATTAAGCCCAACGTTTACACAATTAACAATTGTTAACTTTTGTCCACATGTGAAGTGTAATTTCTCCGCCTACGGCAATGAAAGCCATCCTGTTTGACCCACGACCGGCGCAAGCGCACGCGATTTCCAAGAATCCGAAGTGATGTGACCCGAACGTACCCGAACTTAGAGAATATGTCCATTGTTGGCCTCGTTATATAAGTTGACCTCGCACGGTATGTCTGTATGTCATTCATACCTTTCTTTGTTGGGTCGCGGCCGTTTTCTAGATGATGTTGCAATTTTTCACATAGAATATTTTTGTAAAAGAATGTGCCAAGAATCGGACAGCGTATCATTTTGTCATTGCCTATTTTTTTGTTAGGTGGGAATTTAATTAAATGTTTACAAGGTGTAAGGGACAGCCCTTCGCAAACTTTAAGGGCTTGCTCGGTAGACAAAACTGAACGACCAGTCACAAGATTTTTTTTTAGGAAACGAAAAAAGTCAGCCTCACCATATAAAATTATGAACTTGATTGGGTAGTTTGTATGGAGAGGCCGATTTTTTTTTTCGTTAACATAGTTTCAGGCTACCAGACCAGCCATAACCGATATCTTGATTTTCCACATGTTACAATAGTTTTTCAGAAACCGGGGATTGTTCTTGGCTACACTGGCATAGCGCCTACAGGGATAATATAATATAATAAAAATATCTTATATCTATGGGGATAATCGTCGATTGGTATCCCGTTCCATAGTTATTTTCTAAGGGGCTTATGCGAGTTTCCTTTGGTCCCTCGTCGTACGCCTTCCAAAGGTCCAAGACCCTGAGGTCCAGAGATGTATAAATACATAATAGAAGATTATGTGACTTGGGGATAAAGCAGTGTCTTTAACATTCCAAACGAAACGATGGTTGCTAATTTTAATTCCGAACGTTTATGAGGGATTTCTATAATTAAATCCCGAGCATTGCGAAGGAGTTAATGACAATCCAAATTCAAATCTCATTATTCCTTAGGGATCACCCATACTGCATTATCTCCCTAGGGATAGAATGACTTGCTTTAAGTGGTGGTAGTATGACATTTAAAAGGACATTATCGAGCAGGTGGTGTAAAAAATAATAAAATGATTGATCAATCTTTTATGTGTAACATCAGACAGAAGCCTTTCATTCCAGCGATGAGCTACTACAAGCTTACGGCCATCGGTTATGTGTGCCGTCGATTGCTGCAACCGTATTGCGTTAACTTTGGTTACAGCACATTCGATCCACCAGTTGTTTCCGCTAGTTGCTCGCTGGTACGTTAAACTATGAGCAGTTTCCGTTCAATGTTAAGTGTCACAAGATTTGTTAAATACTTCGTATTTGTCAACATTTGTATGTGAATCGGGGAGACTTTCTAGCGGGATAAAAGTATCCAATGTCATAGTCTAGGTCCTGGTCCATTTGTGTATCACGTCAAGGTGTGAAAAGGTCATCATCATCATCATTTCAGTCGTTAGATGTCCACACAGTTTGACACATGCCTCCCCAAGTGTCGCCACAATAAACGATCCTGTGCAAAGATAGACAACAAACAATAAACAGATAATAAAAAAAAAGTTGATAGTGTAAAAAATCCTGAACGCAAAAAAGCAAATAAAATTGGCAATTTTTACAACCTACAACTAAGATGAGTCTAACGGTATCTCTCAAACCAAAATGCAACAAACCGTTTAGATAGTGCGTGCCAATTTGCCAAATAAAGATATAAAAAAAAGTTATTCCTCCTTCTAAAGCGCAGTTGAGTAAAAATATAGAACTGTTTATGATAGGTAAATCGAGGTCAGATCCATTCAACTTGAAAAGACATTGACCTGCATATGTCCTAAACTTTTTTCCCATAGCTTTTTCATTTTAAGAATCACAAGCCATATTTCACAAACCCCATTAAGTTAGTCAAGGTATTTTGTGAACATTCTACACAAAAACAATACGACAGTTAGCCCCTTTTTGTTATACTTTCCTGGTATTTTTGTGACAAAAGATATGTACAGTGCTACGTCTGTGTGACTAATTAACACGGCGATGTCACTTGCAATGACAAATAGCGGTTTTCTTCAGGCCAGGTAATAAGTAAACCAGGTACGTGTAGTTTACCTGGCCGTAAAAAATGGCACGTTGAGTGGAGACGCGATGCCCCACCTGTACATACATCCCACACTAACACAAAACATTTTGGTTACACATTCATTGTGCATACAGCTAAGGAGGGGAATTCGCTGTCGGATTCTGTGTTTTCTAATATTTTTTTAGTTATCAGGACATATCCTCATCGTGTCAAGAGGAAATAGGTTATTTCTAGGTCCTCAAGTCAAGAGGAAATAGGTAATTTCTAGGGAAGCGTCTATAAAAATATCGCTTAACATCAGGTAAGATATTTTTAAAACGCGAGCCTATCAATAAGTAGAAAATAATGTAGAAAAGTTTTATTTTAAAAAGCACTGTCTCTGTTTTATTTATCTTTTTTATTTCACTCTAATATCTCATTAGCACAGGTTGTTGGTTGTAATTTTCTACACTAATAATTATAATAAAGAGGTAAAGTTTGGTTTTTTTGTTTATAGAAGGTAATCTCTGGAAGTACTGGTCCGATTGCTAAAATTTTTCACCGATAGAAAGCTGCTTTATTCCTATTTCCTGACATAGGAGCGCGGGCAACGTTTCATCGTTGAAGTTTTTACTTATATATTTCTTAATACATACATACATACATATAGTATAGATAACTTAAACCTAGACACAGAAGATGTGATCATGTTCATCGCACAAACATTTGTCCTGGGTGGGAATTGAACCCACGAACTCCGGCATAGCAGTCAGGGCCACAAACCACTAGACCAACAGGCCATTCAAAGTGTCACATTAATGCCTAGCTACCTGTCTAGTCATGTTCAGGAAGATAGTGCCGGCGGGAGGGTTAATAAGCGGTGTTGCAAGCCTCCGTGGTGCGACGGTATCGGTGCTACGTTGTGAGGTAACGCCAACACTGTGACTTGGTCGCTAATCGCTCACTTTTGTAGCACTAACCGCAATGTAACTTTGTAATAGTAGAAGTAAATCGCAGTACTTATATGGTGTAAAAAGAGATCTTAGTTTAACCACAAAATAGATAGGTACAGAAGACAATCTCATGTAGGTATGTACTTCACTTTTTATACCTACGCTCAGTGCACGCACACTCGTTTGAGCCGGGATGAGTGGACCTGGAACGCAAAGGCCAACTAAAGGACACAGGTAGGTGTTAATCAGTAAAAAAAAAGTCTAACATGCTCTCACTCTACCCTAGAGCGAGAAAAGTCATTGGATGGTTTCACAACTTAAAAAAAAAGCAATGAAGCCATGTATGGCTTTATATTATACAGTGGAGGTAGTAAACATAGCTTTAACCGACTTTAAAAAATGAGTAATGTTTTTGATACGAGTATTCACCAAATTTGCTGAATAGCCGTTTATAAAATTCGAAGGTTTAATCAAGAAGTTAAATTAAACTTAGCGAAAACCAGTTACCGGGGAGGACAGGTTAACTTAAAAGGCCATTGGGTATTTATTACATGTGGGTACTTAGGTATTTATATACTACAATTTATGTTCTTAATTAAATCCATCTAGCGTAATATTCAAGTTTAATAGTATCTTATTTAATACTAGCTTTTGCCCGCGCGGCTTCGCTCCCGCTCTCCAACTCTAGCCTACTCTACCCTACTACTCTACCCTAATCTACCCTACCCTACCCTACTCTACCCTACACTACCCTAATTTTATTTTTTTTCCATAAAAACCTTATCCTCACAATAACAATCACAACAAAAAAAAAAATCAGCCAAATCGGTCAAGCCGTTTTCATGCTATGTCGTGACAACGGAAAACGGGTTTCATTTTTATATATATAGATTTTAGGCTTAATTTCTATAATTTCACTAGTGAAAAAATTCCAGATGACATCCCCCGCCCTTGGGCGGAGCGGGAGATGGTGTCAGAGTTTTAGTGACTTAAAAACCCAATTCCGTTTCTTCGTTGCCTTTCATACTGTGGACGAGCTTGGCCCCAGTAGGCTTCGACTCTCCTGGGCGCGTAAACTTGCTGACAACTCCTTGAGGGGCGAGGGGGGATGGGTTAGGAAGGTAAAACTTAACCTACGATCTTTTTTCAGACCCACCAAATATGTATAAAAAAAATTACAAAAATCAGTTCAGCCGTATCGGAGAAGTTTGCTAACAAACATTAAGATACGTGATTTTATTATATTAGATTATAATGTTGTACCTACATGATGTTAGATTTAATTACTGTAAAGTATGTCCTAGAGTTAGTTAGATGCCAACCTTCTTTAAGGATGATACAAGTATTATGTCTACACATAGATTTATTTGCAACTGTGACAGGAAAATTATTATGCTAAAATTATATAATCTTGCTAAGATTAATTAGCGTGATTATAGTCTAGGGCATTGAATCTACCAGAGTTGCGGAATGTGTATTTGCTAGCGTATATTTAATAAGAAACCATAAACTAAAAATAAACCGTTTTCTGAAAACCGCATCAAAATTGGTTATAAAATGAAGCAGCAATTAGTATTTCAAATATCGGAATGAGGAAGAGTGAGGGCACGGTGGCGACATCTCGCGTACGTGCGTAACTTAATGGTGGTGACGTCACATTTCAGTATGGGTATCCTTATTCTGTTACAGCTTCCACTTCTACCAAATTTGAAAGGCTTATAACTGACTTAATTTTGAACAGATTTGAAAAAAATTGCAATTTGCGACTTTTTTTCTCATTTAAACTTGCTTAACTGCGATCCCACCTGATGGTAAGCAGTGATGCAATCGTTAATGGTGAGGCGCACTAATTAATGAATGATTTGGTATAAAGTTAGATACTTTTTGATACAAATAATAAAAAAAAGATTACTTTGGTTGGTATCCAATTGTTCGAAAGAGTTGGCGCGGCTCTGGAATACAAAAGGCAGCGAAACACAGGTAGATTTTAGTCAGTAAAAGTCTTTCACTCCCCCTCGCTCCACCTAGGGGGGAAGGAAAGATGTGGTGATTTTTAAATATTTCGCCTCAATAACAAAAGGTATCACATCTAAAAATATTTACTACGATTATTAGTAAACTATCAAGCACATAGTACTCTGTAATAAATCAGATTTCTAAATCTTAACAACATCATGACGATATCGCAAGCCAGAAGCCATTTGAAACTATTTATTATTCAACACGATTCCTCGTTATTTCAACACAAATCGATTGCACACGCTATAGTAATGTTCTAGCACACACTGGATCTTTATAACACAGGATAATTAGACATTGAAAAACTGAATCATCAGTCGGTACTTGGATCTATAAACCATAGACCACAGAATCTATAGACGCCCTTATTAATAATATTCGAAACCTACGTGTGCTGATTTTATGAATCATATTTATATTTTTTTATAATATGAACTAGTGATTGACTGCGATCCCACCTGATGGTAAGCAGTGATGTAATCGTTGATGCTTAGCTGCGCTAGTTCATGAGGGGACTAGTGCTCACTCTAGCTTTGAAGACACCCAAATTATAATCGGATGGGAAGACCACGGCAGGCAAATTGTTCCAGTTTCACATTCTCTTCTCTTCTTTATTGCCTTTATTATTTATTCAAGCCCGCGTGCGTTAAGTAGATACATTGTTCGGGTGTTATAAATAAAAATACTTAGTAAAAGCTTACATACAAAACTATGAAACTTTCAATGAATTGGCAACGTCACGACGTCACGATGTTGCCGCTTCATAGACAAAATATTACCTAAACCAGCACACTGACAGCTTTGCTTTGTGCTGAAAGTTTGACAATCGGAATAGCGGCGGCGACTCTAGCAGTGACCGACAAAGTGCTCTGTGGTTATAAATTGGTAATTTACACGCCAAATTAAATCGCATAATATTCGCGAATTCAGGAAATCAAACACATGCTACGCCGTTCACTACACGGCCTTTGATATAAATAGGCTTTAAACCTTTAACGAAATATTGCCTACCTCGTAGGCCCGACAGCTTAATTATATTAAGTGAGATTTGCATTTGAAACTGCTAGTGCCAATGATTGCATAATATACGAACGCTACATCGCTTGAATGCGAAATTGTTTTAAGTACATTTTTAGGAATAAATGTTTTTAAAAGAGGTTATAAATTAGAGGTTAGGTCGTTAATCTTCTTGTTCCATGATTCTGAAAGTCATTGTTTAGTGACTGTGAGATTATTTCGAACATTATAACTTTTTATAAATAGAACGATCCTCTTTTTTATCCGCAAACCATCAGTACAAAAGCGTATTTAGTCCACTCAGTTTCCCAAATTCAAAGAAAATTTATATATTATTATTACCTACTCAATTAAATGGCATTAAATCATAGTATTTTTCAGATAAATTATAAATCAAAGTATATTGACAAACAAAAAAATGTCAAACGTAAATTCGATATTACATATTATTTTTCTATCTGGTATCTGATAGTGGCTTCGCCCGTGCGATCGTAGAAAATTATTTCAAGGAGACATTCCTGAAGTAAACTATCGTATGTGCTATTCCAGGATATGGTCTACGCGTGTACCAAGTTTCATCGAAACCTGTTTATGAAGCAGTAACAAAGATATTAACACACACACTTTCGGTTTTACAGTACATATTAGTATGATATAGTGCGGAGAGAATAGTTTTCTTTGTCTTGAAATACTATAATTCCAGTAAATTCCATCAACGATTGCTTCACTGCTTCGATACCATCAAGTAGGATCGCAGTCAAGCACAAGTTTATATCAAATAGAAAATAAAAACAACTTTGTCCATGGGACTGTTTTCATAGAGACTTAAGTATATTTTAATATATTTTTTTAGGAAATTGATAAATCACCTTGTACAGCTGATTAACAATTTACAAAAAAAAAAATGCCTAACCTTAGTTTTAGAGTAGGAGAAACGTGCCTTTAGACGCGTGATATATAAATTCGGTTTCACAGGTCATTCCCTTCACATCAAACGATTTTGGTAACTCAATAAATCAAAGGTACTTTGTTGAACTGGTTTTGGTTGAGTTCCTTAAATATTCTTTTTTTTCTTATATGTATATTATATGTTTGTTGCTAAATTACTATTAAAAGCAGAATTACCTTCACATAAAACCTTATACGCTTCGTCGTAACCGACAGGTAGATTCTAAACTTAACTCAAAGGTAAGTTATCTGGTAGATATAGTCTACCGTTGTAATCATAGATAGTCTACCGTTGTAACCATAGTTTTAAGTTTGCTTATTTTTTTTTTCTATTTTGGAGTAAAAGTATTCAAAAAGGTTTCTTTTATGACGTAGGCGAGCACTAAGAGGTTTTGGATATTCAATCTATAAAGGGTAACCCCCTTTTGGAATCATCATATCAACCGAAAGACGTCTACTGCTGGATATAGGCCTCCCCCAAGCGTCGCCACAACGACCGGTCCTGTGCGTCACGCATCCATCGGATTCCCGCGACCCTGACTAGGTCGTCGGTCCACCTTGTTGGAGGCCTTCCAACGCTGCGTCTTCCGGTACATGGTCGCCACTCCAGAACCTTTCGTCCCCATCGACCATCTGTTCTGCGTGCAAACTTTTGGAATAAAACGGGAATTTCGTTTGTTTGTTTTTGATATATTTAAAATTTTGCATAAATAGTAAACTAAGTTAATAATAATGGCTATCATTATTTGTTTTTCAAAACTACCCTCAAAATGCAGTTTAAGGAGAGTGAAAATTATAAGAAAACTTGTTCGTGAACGAAGTCACTGGCAAAGTACTAGTTATTTGTAAATTATAGGTTGGCAATAACACTATTAATGCCCAACATAATCATTGAATCTATGAATGTTTGTAATTTTTTTTTTTTTAAATAATGGAACTGGTTTAAATGTCCATCTAGTACAGTCTTAATTGCCGATACGACCTTGGTTTAAATATGTGTAAATTATAAACTAGTAATAATAAACCACTATATAACCATAATTTGAATTTATTATACTTAACATTATCTCTAGGAAGGACTTTTACTTACGGCGAATTAAAGCCATAAACTGGTCTTATCAGCTGGTCACGTTTTGTATCATAGATTCATAAATTTTTGCATAATTATATCTTATTATATTAGGCAAATTTTAGTATGAAACAAGAAATAAGAAAAAAAACAGTATTGCTGTTTATCGATATAGAACGCACTGTGACGTTGTTCGAAATTTGAATTAAAAAAAAATCAAGTGACTGGTGGCAAAAAAAAACACCGGAAGCTCACGAAAAGCGACTTCATCAGCATGTAAACATCGAAGCAATCCAAGCTTTTCGACCACACGAAAATATTGAAAAGATAAAAAAGAACAAAACCGTTTGAGTTAGTGTTTAGCGATAGTGAATAATATGTAGCAAAATTGCTATCTAATAAACACAACAATAAAGTGTATTCGCCTTAATAGAGATAATAAGGAAAGTGCACATCCTTAGTAAAGAAAATTTATTAGTTTAGTTTATAATTAAATTATTTATTATTTTATAAATAAAGCTAGATTGTAATAAAAATAGGGTGCATCTTTTGTACTCTAGGATATGGGAAAAAGATGACTGGTGACAAAGTATGGAACTAAATAATGTTCTGAATTTGAAATATTGGCTGACTGACGTTCGCTGCGCTACTATTGTACGCTGGTACTAAGGTACTCAGTCATACCGGACTGGATATTGAGCGTTTTTATTTTTTTTTATCAAGGACTACGCCTCTTGTAACCGGCCTATGTTTTATTTCTGGTTAAAGTTTTATTTTACAAAAACGAACGGACAATGATTAAGTAACTTTGTTTTATCTTTATTACTCATTAAGGGCTTTTGAAGCTAACGGAAAAACCTTCACATTAGTGATTATCTTGCAAGATAACTAAACATACCTATTTAAATTAAGAATGCGTAGTGTTAACAGCTATTGTAATAGCAATTTTTTTTTTAAATTTATCTATTGCATAGTCAAATTTAAAAAAAGAAGCCGAATTTATTCGTTATTTTACAGCCAGTTACTCTCAATAACATCCAAAATGACCTGAAATACATTCATAGCTTTATTAAATAACATGTTATTGTATGCAGTATTGTAGGTACATATATGGAAAAAAGTGATTGTACCTACCTTTATGTATGTATGTAGTCTATCTTAATGAGATCTGTCATTGTTTTGGATCTCTGCATCGCATGCTTATCTGGCGACGATCAGGGAGTGGGCAAGCGTGAAATTGGAGCATGTTATTTTTGCTACACATAGGTTTAATATCACCGATTATTATTTTTAGTAAAAGCACCGAAACGGATGACAACTGAAAATGTTATTTATTTCATTTTTGTTGATTAGTGCGATATCAGATTTAGGAAACTGATATTTTAGGTTATGTATGACAAAACGTCATGAATAGGGTATCTAGTTTCTCGAATTCCACGTACATTTCGAAAAATGTTGGCTTCATACTAGGTCCCAAATATGCAGCATTATTGTAATTAAATAAAAAATAGTTTGTAAAGTTACTAGTAACAATAGAAATTCATTTAATTTCTCGAGTTCTCGGGGTGCAAGCATTTTTTTTCCCGTCTCGATTAAGGACAGACTTCTCGAAAATTTGTGGTCATGAAGTTTAACCCTTCAGATACCGTCAATTAGAAACACAATAGTAAGACAATAGATGCGCGGCCACCGGTGGTCGCTTGGGGATTCATGAATTAAGAGGTAAAAGCAGGAGTGAAAGACGACATTTAAATAATATATGACAGGGAAACACGGAGAAAACTTCCACATTCTCTTAACATTTAATATATTTTAAATAAATGTCATGGAGACTAGGCACTTTTGCCGGCGATTAACTTTTTCGAATCTTTTTTATGACGTCAAAAACTTCGAAAGGCGTTATCCTTCACATTACATCCACAAACTTACGTAGTAACTATTTACAATTTTATATATGGAAAATTATGGAGAATTTCATTGTTAATTACTTCCTTTTCTTTTAATTTCCGTACAAAATAGGTAATATGGTAAATATCTTCATAGGGTAAACCCTTTAAAATGCATAAAGTATAAGACGTCAACTGCGTTGGACATCTGATAAAGTTTTTATATGAAAACTCGTGAAGAATTAAATATTTAATTACTTCCTATGGTACCTGCTTCCGTATAAATAAAATATCAATGGGTACTTCACACACCATACTTCGTATTATGGCATAGTGCTGTCCTGATTACCTTCGATATACGTATGTATTTACTTCGATTAAAACGTCATGACAAGTTGGCCTCTTATAAACACCGATACTACAAGTAAAGGTAAGTCAACATCAAAATCGAATTGTCAATTAATTTTTTTTCTGTTGTTACAAACATTATTATGGCCTTGAATAATTACAACCAATTATTTTAATTCAAGCGAGGCTGGAAAATGTAAATGATATTTTTTTTAAATTATTTGTTTGTATGTGTAGAGCCGAGAGACGATAAGTTCTCTTTGTTTTATATTATGTACTAGTCGCTTTCAACGTCTGTCTTTATGTTTACCAGTTAGCTCCTACTACTACGAAACTTATTTGGATATGGTTTTTATTTTTACTTATAGAAAGAGTGATAAATAAGGAAGATTTGTGTATATTTATAAGTTTCATCGATACGAAGCCGGGGCGGATTACTAGTCTACACTAACCTGTACTTCTAAAATAATATTATAAAGTAGTAACGTTTGTGGGTTTATTTGTAAAAATTAATCTTTGAAAGTACTGAACCATTTACGTTATTCTTGGGTGACACGGTGACACGCTATATTTTAAATTAAAAATAATAATTATTTTTTTTACACAAAAAAAATTTTAATGCTTAGCAAAGTGGGCACGGATCAACCAGTGATATGTTTTTTATAAGATATATTTCCCCATAGCTGTACAGGAAATAATATCATATCATATTCATAATTGAACGGAAACATATTATGTTCAGTCAGACACACGGAACAAATTAAAAAAAAAAAGTGCAAAAAGTTTCTATAATATTCATACACACATTCATTATCAAGCAGAGTTTTCAATAAGTCAACTGTTGCTAAAGATGTTATTATAATAAATCTTATATATTTATTGATTGCGAATATAGCAGTCATAAAGATGGGAGTGTACCTTAAAAATCTTGAATGAATGGTGTGATTTCCGCATTCCTTGTGCTTTGATTGCAAAAAAATCGACGGCACACGGTAAATAGGCAACATCACGGCTTACCATGGTGAGATAGTGGTCAAACAAGATACTATTAAAAATTAAAAATCGAGAGATTATTCGAGTAATTTCGTCTCAATTATGCAAAGTTCTGCCTAACACCATGTTATTTATATTGTTTTATTGCTTTGTGGATTTATTTTACAACTTTTGTGTCGAGGACGAAATACTTAGAGTAAGAAACACCTGTTTATTAAGACTACGTGTCATTTTTAATTAAGAGAAAATGTTGATTTCGCATCTTCCAAGTTGCTGTTATAAATCATAGTTCATAAACCGAAGGGTTGGCCTTGAACTCATGTTTTATCGATATTTAATCAAATCTCTCAACTTTATGTTAATTTTAAACTCGATATTTTTAATGACATCATCGTATTACAACTGCTTTTTAATTAGGGACCTAAATTAATTCTTCACAAAATGTGTTGAATCATTTTCTGGGTCAATGTTACAAAATGGTAACACTAAAACAAAAAAAGTAAAAAAAATACAAAACTGTAAATTACTGTTACAAAATATAAATTAAGTAAAGAGACAACTTACATAACAAGACCAAAATAAAAAAAAAGACAGTAAAACAATGCAGTTTGGGATGCGAATGTAAAATCCGACGTTTTAAAACGTATTAAACAATAGTGTTGCATAATAGCAACATTATCTAACGGTGTACTTGTACGTTGTTAAATGTACAACTAGTACGGCACACTTGTAACTGTTGTAAGCCAACAAAACGGAAAAGAATCGCGCCATTATGTGAAGTAAAAGGGTGCTAGGAACTAGGAAGTTATGTTGCGAAATTGAACAGCCATTTTCCAAACATCGATCGAAATTAAAACATATTGTTGCAAATTATATACTTATATTATTTTTTTAATTGAATAAGGTAACGTTTTCAAGCATATCGTTAATTGCATAGATATATTTTTTTGTATCAATAAATATAATTATTAATTCTTAATAACCATATAAACGAATGAGAAAAATCATTGGGTTTTCCGAACACACGTGACTTTAAAGAAAGGGGGCTTTATGCTAATTAAAAAAGACTAGATGCACGGACATCAGTAACAACAAATCCAAAGTGCGATACTTAAATGATATCCACGCATCATTGTTGTGCATCATTCTTTTATCAATTTAAATTAGATGAGGCCAGTGTTCCTAGCTTGACAGCCCTAAGGAGGAATGTCGGAACAAACTCAAAGAGCAAAGTCTCTTCGTAAGTTCATACAGTATAGTTAGATTTTATAAATAAGTGAACTATATGAGAACAGTGCAGATTTGTCTCTGAGATAACTTTTTGGAGAAAAAACCACACTGATTTGAGAGGACCTGTCCAATCAGTGCAAGGATTTGTCAGTATTCATGAAACTCAACTCACGGCTACTAAGGAGCTCAACAATTCAATGATCAATAGCATAGAAAGGACATTTGGCAAGAAAAACGTTATAATACTGATAAAAAAAATTGACCCAAATAATCTTCACTAAAACAGATATATAAATGAACTCAAAAAAAAAAAATAACATTAATTTATTTAAAAAATGAAATATTCTTGACAAAGTAATTTAAATAATGTCATTGAGATTGAACACGTGACATTTTGGTAGTTGATAAACTGCGTCATAAATCGTCTTAAATCCATGCGTTGGATACATTTTAGACTGTCTGGCAAGCCCAATCGCTGGTAAGGGTCGCCGCACACGGATACGCGCAACAGCCATAAACGGTGCCACCAGAAGCTAGAAGCGGCAACAAAGAAAGCAGAAGTGCGCGACAGCTAGGTATAGTTGCTACTTTTTTTAAACCATACACGGTACGCGCAGGATCATAATGGACTTTGACGAAGAAAGTATAAATGCGCGAGTTGCGCATGAAGGCATTTTGTATTGGCGTTTAGTGGCCAGTGCGGGCCACAAGAAGCGAGCAGCGTCAATTTGTAGCGTGTGGTGGCCACCGGCGTCAACCGTGTGCGGCGAGTCTATATTGAATATATGGAAACTACAGGAAAAATGCTGATGGCGGCGTTTTGTCGTTGTGGCCGATGGCCCGTGTGCGTCGATACTTAGAATCACATTTATGTAGATTCTCAGAAAATATAAAATCTAAATAGTCACGTGTCAGAAGATCTGTCGACAAATTGAACCCGTTTTACTAAAATCAATGACATCGTCAAGAATGAAGCCCCTTGGGGTCACACGTTTCGTGAACTTTTCACAAAATACCACTTTTGAAACCTGTTTCTATGCCATAAAATTAAACACATAAACATATACATAATCCGCATTCAATTTCCAAAGTATTATATAAGCCTTGTTTTTATAGCAATTCGACAAAAATTGGTTTGGCGCTACGTAATCATAGGCCAATCTTTGGCGTTTTTACGTTACACGTGGAAATTCTATTATATATATGTTTATAAGCCATAAAAGGGATGTTAGGGCCACTAAACGAGCTAGTGGCTAAAATAAAAGCACTATGTAATATATTTGGTGGTGGCCTAGTAGTAACGGCCCTGACTTACGAATTGTAGGTCAAGGGTTCAAACCTAGCCAGGCGTATGTGTTTTATTTTATCACCACTGCTCTCAAAACGGTGAAGGAAAACATCCTGAAGAAACTAGCACGTCCTAGAACTAAAAAATCGAAGACATGTAACATCCACCAACCAACACTGGGCTGGGCTTGCACCTACTGATCTGATTACTGATGATACCCGAAATTCTTTAAGCAGGCTAACATAGGGCTACATTCTCGCTGACTATCTATAGACTTCTTTTATTCCGGATCAATACAACTTTTCACGAGACGAAGCAGCAGGACAAAGCTAGTCTTGTATAAACGCGTTTATGTCGCTTGACCGTTAAATAGAGACAGGTAGACGGCCACTGAGATCTTATTTCGCTAGTTATTGAGCAATTTGAACGCTCACTGTGTTGCAAATAAATAAGTCTTTTAAATGTTACTTAGTTTGCTTTATTAGTGTAACTTGATATTTGTTGCGAAGCAGCTACGAATAAATATGGATGTAGAAAGCGCAAGACAGAATAGAATAGAATAAACTTTACTTTATACCACACAGACTTAAATTTGTTGTAGGTACAGCGGTATGGCGGTCTTATCGCTGTCAGCGATCTCGAGTGAGCAAGTCTACCAGACAACCTTTGGATGGACTGCAAGAAAATGAAGTAAATAAATTATTCACTTGTCTGCAGTGTTGCTAGTGAAATTAAATAAACAATTTTAAAAATTATATGAGTACATCAGTTTACAAATATATGTGAGAACAGACAAATCAAATGTAATGGGATTTGATGGAATGGTTATCTACATCAATTAGAGGTAAAGTTTGTTTTTTTGTTTGTAGGAGGTAATCTCTGGAAGTACTGGACCGATTGCTAAAATTTTTCACCGATAGGAAGCTGCTTTGTTCTTGAGTGACATTACGAGTAAGCTATATTTTATGTACATGGGAAAAGCCGCGGGCAAAAGCTAGAATATAATATTGTAACAGGTTCGTAAGGCGTATTTCGTTCACTTGGTGGCAAATAATAAACATTCAAGTGTCAATGCGTCCACGATATTATTAAATAAAAAGGAACATCTAATTATTGTCGGTAGAAATAAAAACGTTTCTCATGAGCATGAATGTGGATGCATATAAGAGTAAGGAAACAAACAAGCGACGGATGGCTGGACTAATAATTGACATAAAACGAAATATGGGGCAAACAACAAGTTGCGCCCGATCACAAATAAATTGACGTATTGTCAGGAGTATGATGTTGGTTTATGATTTTTAAGATCTCAAAATAAGAGCTCAAACGCAACCTTTCGCTTACATACACCTTTTACAAATTTTGCACGCACGGATTGGTTTTGGCCACAGTTACCGGACACCTATCCGCTCTACAGACTACGTTCAAATTGATTCACTTTAAGAAATTGCATAAGACATTAGAATTTAAATAAGTCCAAGAAATCAATTTAGCATTTTTTATGACTTTGCAAATTACGTAAAATAGGTTTTTTTTACACTTGGGGCATGCCTATGTCAAACAGCGGACGTCTTTCGGCTGAAATGATGATGATGATGAAATCAGTTTCATAGTTTCTCTGCCACATGATGCAGGTTCTGTTATAGGTAAATGACCCTGTCAACATTCCTCCCAGTGTAAAATAGAACAACTTACGTACCTCCGTTTACCTTAAAAGGATTTTTTATTCACTCAACAGATGCCGCAAAAATTGGCGCAAAACGGATTCGATCTCTCTCTCACAACACTAACCTTGATTCGTGAAGTTAAAGTTTTCGAAACGGTGAGGTGTGCGTGTTAATTCTTAACAAGCCAATCACAATTTAGCAAGAGGACGTGACAGGGGCGCCGATCATGATGTATTGTTCCATTAATTGTATGGGACATTACAAACCATAATAGCGCAGTAGGTTTATTTGTATTTGTGCTACGTGCGGGTTTTGCTATAAAAATTTAGAACAGGCTAAATAAATTGTTTTAATCGCGGCGGCTCTCTCTCTCAAACTCTCCTCTTAGAGTTTGAGACAGAGAGAAATTGTTTCTGTGACACTCTGATTTACAATTGATCACAATTCCTAAACGAGGTACTAATTTTATAACGGTTTTGTTCACCAAAAGCTGGTGTAATTGAACTGATTAAATTCATCATCATGAACATCATCATCATAATTTCAAGCATAAGACGTCCAAGTCCTTACACAAGCGTAACCGCAACTACCAGTCCTGTGCATCTCTCCTCTATCGCATTCACCAAGTCATCGGTCTACCATGTGAAAGGTCTTCCTACACTGCGTCTTCTCGTTCGTAGTCATTATTTCAAAACCTTTCGGCTTCATCAATTATCCGTACTGTAAGCAATTTAAGTACTCTAGCAACTGCCATTTAAATTTAGCGATTCTTCAAGCTATGTCAGTAACCTTGGTTCTCCTGTGGATATCTTCAGTTCAATTACTTCTGTCATTTCACGTTCATTTTAGAAGAAAATAATACTTAGTTAGGTTTATTTTGTGTTCGGTAAGAGGCCCCAGTTCACCTACAGCTAGAACCGAGTTCGATTCGTTTCATCAACTCATAAAAGATGGTTTATTTGCTAAATTTCATGCTTCATCGAGTCTAGCTGTGTTAATATTAGTTGGTTAGAAGGAACAACGAATCATTACTATACTTCTGTCTTGTTCAATAAGATAGATATTTAATATATAATACTTATTTGCGAAATAGCGACATGCCCAGACTTTGTAAAGTTGTTATAAATTTGAAATTTTCGGTTTTTCTCTGCTGTGTGCAGTCTAGTATCTAAAATTTCTTTGTAGAAAAGCCACAATGGTTCATGACAGATTTAATTTGTAGTATATAATCGAAAGTGTAAAAAAACTAGAGAGAGAAGAAGTTCAATAATTCTATTATAAAGAAATTTACCACAGCATTTACTAATGCTGTAATATTTAACAATGTGTCTAAAATTGCCAAAATGGTAGAAAAGTATATCGCAACCGTACTTTTGACCACTGACTGTGTAATATTATAGATTTAAACCTTTTAAATGAATTAATTCTGTCCATTGGCGAAAACTTGGTAGGTTTGTTTTATAATATTGTCATTAACTCCACATGGAATAACTTAACTAAACCATGACTTATTGAAGCAACAAAAAGTGTTACTAGCGAAAAATGTGTTTCGTTTATTATAAAATTAAACTGCTAATTGTAATTATTTTAACATCCATGAAAATATTTCCAAATTAACATCACATGGAACTAACATGATTGAGATTAAAGTCTATAGAAACATATTGTTACTAACTAGTAATGGTAGTTATATGCACGTGTAAACAGAGAGTTTAAAATTACAAGAAAAAAATAATACAAATTCAAACGAATTTGGCTCAGTAGGTGTAGCACACAACGACCAGTCAACAATGCAAAAATCAAGCTAAAGTATAAATGTTACCATATTTGAGTTATGTTCATAAAATAATAAGGAAGAAATAGCATACAAAAAACATTCAATAAGGAGTTAATGACCGCTCCTCTGAATTCTCTGAGGTGTTAATTCCAAAGAATCGATTCTCACCAAGCTCATTTTTTTCGAGTTATTGGAGGAGTCTAATTAAAAACAGTATTTTTTTATTGATATAAACCAAGTGCTTGACTGCAATTGTCAGCAATAGGAGGGGCCAGGTCGAAGCCTACTGGGGCCGGGGTTATACGAAAGGAAACTCGATCCCCGGTATGAAGGCTAGAAGGAACGGAGTGGGGTTTTTAGTCAGTAAGAGTCTGACATTATCTCCCGCTCCACCCATGAGCGGGTTTTGTCATAAGATGATTTTCCCCATCGACAAAAAAAAAGTGAGACTGCGATCACTTCTGATGGTAAGCAGTGATGCTATCATTCATGGGGAATCGCACTAGTTAAGTATGTGATAAATTATGTGCTATACCAGGACAAGGTCTATCCCACGGTCTATCCACGTGCCATTTGGGTGTGAAGCAGTAACAAATATATTAGTTATAAGAATTGTAAATCCATTCTTGTACTTTTTGGACTTTGAACCATACCTTTTTTCTAAAAAAAAAAATTGGTTAAAACTGGACACCGCAGGTAACCACTTGCTTGGATCCTACCCTTAATAGTTGCACAAAAAACCCTTTGTTTAACAGGTAGGAATAAAATAAAAATAGATGTCTAAGGGATGAGTTTTTTCTAGTCTACGATAGGGATTCCCCTGTCGTAAATTCTAAAATCAATTTACAACCTTTTTAACATAAAAAATCTTCGTTTTGCTAAATAGAGTTTATTGTACAGGAGTTTATAATTTGTAATGCCTGAAGATAGATTACAAATACATAAATGTACTGCCGTTGCTATTAAAAAGGGCACAACATAATTTTATATACTCGTTTATTATACACTAGCATTTGCCCACGGCTTCGCCCACGTACTAAAAATTATGGCCTATGTCACCCAGGAATTAAGCAGCTTTCTATCGGTGAAAAATTTTAACAATCGGACCAGTACTTCTTTCTTAGAGATCACCTGATCACCTCCTACAAAAAATAATAATAAAAAAACAAACTATGTACCTCTTTATTATATTAGTGTAGATAAAAAAATCTCCACATTTTACCTAATTATATTAACATACCTGTCTAGGTCTATTTTTAGATATTTTCTTTGTTTTCAACAGGTATCTACCATATTTTTCGTGGGAAATTTCATTGTCATTTTGCGAAAAATAGTGATGCGAATAATGTTATCGATAAAACACTTTAATTAATTATATATTCAATTTACGTTAACTTATTTATTATTAAAGTTATTTTTAAAACACTTATGGTATTCAATAAGGATACTGTCTGAAAATTATGGTGTTCTTAGGATAAATAAATGTTGTCGATAAATTAAAAGATGTCGGAATAACAAAACTTAAAAAATACAAAAGGTTGATTAAAAATATCGTCTGGTTGATCTTAAAAGTTTTAAAGCAGGTAGTAATAGCATCTCAAAGCGTCACATTTGCAGTCACTTGCCGAAATTTTATTTGTTCGGCGACTTATGTACACTACCAAAGCTTTGCAGCAATATTTCACAACCAAGCTAGAGATTAGATCTAATCTTAGTATTACGTTATTTATAAAAAGATATTTTACGTCAAGCGAAAGTTTAACAAACTAGTTAATTAATGTCTTAACTTTTAAAGGTTACTGTTATTTAAATAACAGGAAATAATGCTTTATTTATAATGTATTATACCGATGAACTTCACCTATTTTTTCGTATAAATTTTTCATATAATAAATTTATCATTAACATGCATTATTCATTTAAATTTTAATAACTAAAACTTAAAAGCAAAAACAAATAGGCACGATACACGACGTATGTTATTGTAGAAAATCATCACATGTAAGAAAAAAAACTACATTTTAAAAGTAGAGCGTTATGGTAACAATTGTTTTTTTTTTGTTATTTGTTCACACGGTCATAGAATCACCTACTTTCTCTATGATCTAACTGATGGGATAAAACTACACATCGTGATCTCAGATTTCAAATCTAGTTTCCACTTGTGTTGCGTATGTGCGTATGCAATAAAGCTACTAGATATCATCACTGCACTAGTATTAGGAAAATGCTAAAGCCTCATCTCTAGTAGATACTAATATTTAGGTGTAGAATTGTAGATATACCTAAATATTGAAACAGACATCTTTAGAAAAGTCACTTTACTAGATACGAGTATGTCCGGTAGGTATAAATTTTTCTTTACTTTACTATCTGGAGATTTTTTTTATCTTTATTTAATGAGCTTTTTCGCTAATTTACACAGTTTTTTTTAGGTATACAAAACATTAGCATTAAAAAAGCATTTTTTTTAAATAATAAAATAAAAAAAATACAGCTAGGTACATATTTTATTATTGGGATTATTTTATCTGTGGAGCTTGTAGCTAGAAGAAGAGTTGATTGAGAAAAAAAATGACTTGAGGATTTGAAACATTAAAAAATATAATTATAAACATTTTTCAAATAGAACGCAAGATAGATTTGTTTAAAATATTTTTTATTTTTTTTTAATATCTTTAGTTAAAAGAATTTTATAATATAAAAGTGTATTTTCCAGATAAAATTTAAAGATTTTATGATCTAACCCTTCTCCGAACAAGAACAGACATTTCTCGAAGCATCTACTGCATGTATAAGGATGCACTCGTAGTGATGTGCATAAGAAATTCACTGAAACTTTCACTAGACATCAATTTATAGAAAACTAGAGAAAATCGACGTTAACACGAAGACATTATAGGAAGATTTATTGAATCAATCTTGTTTGTATTATATTTTCCCATATACGGCCGAATGCCTTTAGATGATTAATTTTATAGCGAGATTTTTTGATTTGATTTGTTTTTTTTTACTTACCTATTTTTTTAGCAATTACTAAAAAAAATACGGTGGAGAAAAAATAAGCGTAGATTATATTATAGCATGAAAGTAAATGTAAATAAAAAAATAAGTTCTTATTATTGTTATTTTTATTTTAGCCATCCATACTGTTGTTAAGAAATTCAACCACAATATTTAGTTGTTATTCTATTACAATATGGATAAAAAATATTACAGTTCTAGAGTAAGTGACTCTAAAATACCAAGATTACTTAAGTATTATAGCAATTTTGCTTAAACAAAACAAATGCCGACCACTTATGATGAAATTTGTGAATTTGCGCACCCTACTTGTGAAACTAAGCATAGAGTAGGTGACATCTTTACAAAGGGACTTAATCTACTTATTCAACAGCGCAAATAACTTTTTTGCAAAAAAAGTTTATTATACAAGAAAGCGTGGCAGCACCCGTGACAAAATGTCAATTATTGAAGTGAATCAAGCTATTAGGTAAGTATTCAATTAGGTGTACTCGGATATGTAGCATTACATAAAGTAATCACTGTTTGATAATATTTTCTTGGTATTGTTAAATTAGATTCTCTAAACTTACGATGGCCGTAATTACGCTACAATACTTGTTATGTGTCATAAAATGAGACATATTCTTTTATTAGTCCATCACACTAAATTACACCTGAGTGGTAGTAAACCGACCCATTTGTTACAGTAAAATGTTTGTTTTGATATACTTAAACTGCTCGCAAAACGCCCGCGAGAAAGTCTGTCTACAACCGGACATTCCGACGACGTATGTTGTAAATAGGTAGCCGCAAAACGAAACTGCACTTGCAATAAGTCGCCTCGACACAGTTGCTGTTGCGGCAACACACACGGACAAACAACTAAAATAACAAAACAACGAAAATTACCTTGTATTTGTAGAGGGTTGCTCCTTAAAAAAAATAAATCCTTCACAAAAATTTGTTACAAAACACTGTTTATTATTTTTTTCACTTTGTTATTCACTGAACAGTTTGGGCCGTTTCACCTCACTTCATTCGAATACATTTTTAAAAGTTGAATTTCGAATATGGCTCGTTTGAAAGTAGCGGTCGTGTGCGCGGGCGCGGCTGGCGTCAGTCGCGATAGAGCGCGAAGTGGTGGCGCGGACCCCACCACAGAGTCGCCGCTGTTGAAACAGTCTCAGATAAGGACCACCTCCACTTACCGCTTCCCGCTGCGAGCCCCGAGGCCCGAGGGCCCTAATCCTTTATGAGACGGGAGAGGAGTCTATGAACTTTGTCACACAATTTTTTTGTCGTATCATTGTCGGTGGAATTCGACGTATTCTCTTCAATCTTTCGAAATGCATTGCGACGTTACCTGAACCATTATAGTGACGATTTACTAAAGTGGTCCTGATTGTGAGAGTTGAAAACATGAATTTCGTCAACAAGTGCTTTGTAGACTTTTGTAATCTATTGACATTTTTTATTTTACGACCAAAGGATATAACTGAATTAAATTAGAAAACTTTTGTGTCTAATAAAAGATATGCTTGAAAATTCCGAACGTGACCAAGAGGCCGCCTAATGGAAACTGGATACTAACCCTTTATGGGACGTTTCCTCTAGTGTTGCCATGTCATACGGGCTTTCAAGTGAAGCCCTTAGTTTTATTTGATTATTATGCTATGTTAATGAGCGGCTTGATAAAATATTCAGATTTTTTTTTTTTTTTTATGGATATTTAATATGAAAATGAGCTAAAGCACTCTAAATCGTGTACTACTCTTATGTAAAAAGGAACTATTGTATCAAGTGGGTCTTTACAATTCTTACTTCTGCTTTTATATATTTGTCTGCTTTTTCATTGCTTTTTCTTTTTGTGTGCGAATGTGTGTTGTCCCCAAGTCTCGCCACAACCAATGGTCCTGTGCGTCTCGCATCCCCCGCATTTCCGCGACTCTCACCTGGTCATCGGTCCACCTAGTGGGAGGCCTTCTAACGCTAAAACTTTTCCGGTGCACGGTCACCATTCTAGAACCTTTCGGCCCCATCGACCATCCATTCTACTAGCAATGTGCCCTTTTTTTAGTGGCGCATGCTTTTTGAATGCACGTAAAAAAAAAAAATTGTAAATACTTTTTGGCCATTCCGGCAAATTAAATGGTTTTTCTTTCTTTCTTTCTTTTGTAACTGCTCTAATAATAATTCCATAATATTATATGTGGAAGCTTGTAAATCTCGTACTGATTTAATCTGCTGTCATATTTTATAATGTATGTGTAGGCTCGCGTTTGACCACTATCTCACCGATGGTAAGCTATGATGTGGTCGACGATTGAGTACGCTTGCCAAGAAGTAACCTATTGACTAGTGATAAATGATATTTATTTTACAAAAAGATTAAAAAAAAAAAACACTTTTACCCGTCAATTTTGTTTTGACTAGATAAGTGTCCCTGTTTCTTAGCTGACTACCCTGAGAAGAAACACCGAAACAAATTCAGGGGTGAAAATCCCTTTCAAAGTCCATACAATACACACGTAATGGTCAAATCATTTGAGAACCATGCAGATTAGTGTCTCATAAATGTCTTTTGACGAAAGAACCTCATAGATTTGAGTAGACCTGTCCAGTGTCCAGTCAGTGCATGTATTTATTAGTATTCGTGTAGCTCAAACTTAGGACTAATAACGAGCTCAACGGCTTGACGAACAATACCAAAGAAAGGACATTTGGGTAGGCCGTATCATATACTCAAAACTGCCAGACATCGTGTTAATATACAGAAAAGGAAAAACTAATCCACGTAGTCCCCACATCCATAATAATATAAGTTAGTTAGTTAGCCCATTTATGTCCTACTGCTGGGCGAAGGCCTCCCTCTCCCTTTTCCACACACGTCTGTCTATAATAATATAAAATAACTAGCTTTCCGCCCGCGGCTTCGCCCGCGTGGACTACAGTTTATATCGCGCGGGCGGAGACCCGTGCTCAGCAGTGGAATTATAGGTAGCCTATATGTTATTCCAATGTCTCTTCTACCTACCTACCAAATTTGATCTAAATCTGTTCAGTAGTTTTTGCGTGAAAGCGTAACAGACAGACAGACAGACAGAGTTACTTTCGCATTTATAATATTAGTAGGGATAGTAAAAATAAATAAATTCTATAAGTTGCGTAACATCGATTACGCGTCAGCGAATCTCGTTTACTTACGATATGACCCATATCGCTCCAAATACCCACTGATCCACGCCACGGTACCAACGTAACGTACTTGTTCAAACAAGGTAAACTAGTAATGGCTTGAATCGCTCGCTTCATTTCATCATGACTTCTTAGAACGAATACTTTTTCTAGGACAAACAGGTAAAAAGCGCTGTTATCTGTGTCAACAGCTTCATATGGAGATCGGACTTAACTATCCTAGTTGAATTTTTTGACAGTCTATATCTACTCTAAACGCCGTCTATACTCGTTTTCAAATAAAATACCCATTTTGACATTTGAGGAAAACCCTAGAATGTTACTTGGAACATAACTGAAAGAAGAAATTAAATAATAATTAAGGGTCTGGCGTAGTATGTATAGTCTGTCTAAAACCGATTTGGAAAGTTTGTATAATATTTAATCATGTAAAAATACTTATATTCGATACTTTTTATAAGGTTCTTCTGTTAGTATAAACAATGATTAATATCTCTTAATCAACCTTGATTTTTGAACCAGTGATGACTACATCAGATTTCATTAAATGCTAATTATTACAGACTCTAGTAGTTATTTTAGTAGTAGTTACACCGGACTAGCCACTAGGTAGTCAAAATACAAATGTCAAAACGAGCCTTTAATTTTTTGACAACTTTAGCGGATACATTAAATCTCTTGCTCTCACTTTATTGCCTGTTGAAACTACAAAATGAAGTACTGTTTTCCAGATTCGAGACGTGAGTAGACTGTTTAACGACATTGGCAAAAATAATTTGAATGTAAGATCCATCTTTGGTAAGATCATAGCCAAAACTGCTGTCAGTAAAATGGAAGGGCTTTATTTTTTTTTGTTGTTGATGTTTTTGGCTTGGATACTAAGTCCTTTAAGCCATGTCCTTGTATGAATAGTTACTAGAATCGTAAACTAATACGATTAATATGCGGGTGCAACACGTTCTAATATTTTTGTAGTAAACTTTGCAAAGGTAACCAAACCTACTTACAATAAAATTCTCAGCTCCATTTTACCGTGCCTGTTTCAATGATTCCACGTATTGTCCAGTTGCGCAGACACTTGAGTATTTTATATAACATTTTATAGAACAGCTACTGAAGTTCACTAAAAAAATCACACAAAAAAAATCCCGACAAAAACTTATTTTTTTTTTTAAATTTTGGATATAAAGTCATCTGTTTGACCATTTCCATTTTCCGATTCATAAAGATACCACACGTGCACTGTGTGTGGTGTGTGAATCAATGTGATGACATATGTTATAAATTGACCTTAGGTATATGGGGTGTCCCAAAATTAACACAAGATTTGAATTTGCTGCCATTGGTACAGTAAAATGTTGGCAACCCCAAAAAAAAAACCTGTGTTTTCTATTTAACCCTTCAAATACCGTCAATTAGAGACACAATAGTAAGACAATAGATGCGCGGCCACCGGTGGTCGCTTGGGGATTCATGAATTAATTCAAATCTTGCGCTAATTTTGGGTCACCCTTTATGCATTTATCTAAGTATTTATTTTTTATTACTTTACCATTCCGTTGTATCTATTCGTATAGTCTGTCTAAAAAGTCAAAATGACTTTGGAATTTTGTATTAAAAAAATACTTATATTCGTTGCTTTTCGACCTTAATTATTGAACCAGTGTTGACTACATCAGATTTCATTTTGTCCTAATAATTACCCTAGTCGTTTGACTTTTTAGAGAGACTTCTACAATGTTCTGTTTCTGCACCACCCGAAATCGAATGTACCAGGCCACTCAGAAAGTTTTGCGAAAAAAAGTTTTTATGTATAAGGCACTGTCCACTTGTAATTATTTTGAAAACTTTGGTTATTTAAAAGTATACATACCATTGTTCGAATTTCGAATTTCCCTTTTTTTCGAGAGCGGAATCAAATGATCGTGTCTCATTTAAAAATAGATCTACATCGTGAATATTTTCGTGCAATTATTTTCTACGATTTTAAATGTGGCCTAAAATCCGATGACTCATTTGTTTGACTTGAAATTGGTTTTATGGATGAAGGACCTTCAAAAGCCACCATTTACCACTGGTACAGCGAATTCAAGCGCGGTCTCCCTACTTTGGGGAAAGAACAAGGGCGTGGCCATCCTCGAAGCCAAGTGACTGAACATAGAATAATCTTAAATTCAAGGTAGCACAGAATCAAACTAATGCTTCCTCTCTGTCATCAAACGCCTGTCAAACGCACTGAAGTAAATGAAGTTTGACCTTTCCACTTGGTGGAATTGCCTGTAGACAAGGATCTTCAGCCTTGACTGACGAAGCTATGTGCTAATGTTTATTGTAATCGTTGAATCATATTTAATATTTGGTCTACAGGGTCGCGACACCCACGTGGAAAGTTAAGATGGGTGTCCAAGATCCTGAGCTAGGAACATTTTTGCTAAAAGAATTTGCGCTAAGGATGATAGGAAGATCTATCTATATTGTAAGATTTTGTAGCCTTTCGAAATAACTGTACATTTCTTCGAAAATTCATTCATGAAGTAGGAAAAATATAAAAGAAGAAACTAAGTGACTGACATATCGGACATACGGCGACGACGCTAAGAGAGGAATTTCCTAAATTCATCTTTTTATGGGGAATTCAAACAGAGTCCAAAGTTTGTATGGAGAAACTTACTTTTTCGCGGACGAAGCTGCTGACAGAACCTTTTTTTTAATTGGTATAAACTTGTGCTTGACTGCGATCCCACCTGATGGTAAGCAGTCATGCAATCGTTGATGATGAGAAGCTTTATTCATCTAGCCATTTAGTATTAGGCATTAGTTAGGTATTATTAATGATTGTGTAAATGCATTCATGATGATTAGTACATAACTATGTATTTTGGTCAAAAGATAAAAGAAGTGTGCGTAGATAATTATGTTTATCACGTAATTTTTGTTGTTTCAATGCCAAAAATGTTACCACATATTTAGGCATAATATTATTATTTGAGTAAGAAATAAGTAGATTAACAGTTAGTTCATGAGGTTTATATGCTTGTTTACAACACTTATATGCTTTATTACCAAATAAGCCCTTTGAACTTATGAGACAATGTTATCATCCTTACACTGAGTCTTTAAGACGGTATTTTCGTTTGTAGCATCAGTTTTGAAACTTTTACAATCAGGTCAATGTACATTATTTTATAAATAAACTAGCGGCCCGTCCTGGCTTTGCACGGCCAATAAATATAGCCTATGTTACTCATGGTGAATGTAGCTTTCCAATGGTGAAAGAATTTTTGAAATCGGTACAGTAGATTTTGAGTTTATTCATTATAAACATACACACAAAAATAAAAAAAATCCCTCTTTATAATATTAGTGTATAAAATTGTTTATTGCTTGTAGGCGATATCAAAGTCAAAGTCAAAGTCAAAATATTTTATTTCACATAGGCCTACATGGGCACTTATAAAACGATATACTCTTGAAGGTACTATTACTATTTCGAAAATTCTTACATTGAATAGATATCATTAACTAATATAGCATAAAATGTATAAAATAGAATGGCACAGTGTGAGTTAGTGGACATTGAGTGTAAAATAATGGACGGACATTTTTTCAAATTTTTGTGTCTGTTTAAGTGGAATAAACGTGTTCTTTCTTTCTTTAGGAGATATCGACTTCCTTAATCTTTTTTTCTTCACCTTATTAGAGAGTGGCGGTGGTGGAATAAATTACACAAAGTAGATCTCTAGGCTCAGTTTGAACTCACGACGTATTATAACTTATTAGTAATAAGTTCAGGCCGTTTCTACTGGCGCTGTTCTCAATCAGTTTACAATTCGCAAACCCAGACTGTTTCTGTAAGATACACCACAGAATTAAAGCTACTGGAAAAATCTATTAAATAATAATGACAATTGGACTACGCTGGACATGTATCCGATCGAGCGGCATACCCGCCGGCGCGGCGTGCCCGCGAACTGTGGGCACGCCAGATCACAGCGGAGGGCGCGAGACGACATAGAGGTCGTGTTACATTCTCGGCTGTGACATTAATTTTAAACAAACCAAAACTGCACATAAAATAATTAATTTTGGTTCGATTATTTTATTTTATTTTGATTTGATTATTTAATTTTGACTTTTTTGATCAATTTTGGTTTGTTTAATTTTGTTTTGATTTTTTTTTTGATTGAATTTTAATAATTACAATGTAATTTTTATTAAAAAAAATAAAATAATTTCAATTTATGGTATAAACAATGTAATTAAATATTAACGTTATATGATTTTAAACTGTAAAATGATTTTAATTGTGACTGTATTATATTTTTTATGTTTGTAAATGAGTCAATGTTACTTGAAATAAATAAATTATTATTATTATTATAAATCATTTAATTATTTTTTTTAATGATTTTGTTCTCACAGTATTAGGTCAATTAAATAAAAAATCAATTGAGGTGTCAGGTTTTGTGCATTCAACGTTACACGTTGTATAATATAATAGCTACAATCATTAATCGACCATGTGGTAAAAACTGCCCTAAATTAATCCGAACAAAAGAGAGGGAGAGGCAGCTTGCCATTAACTTGGTGGTTTAACATCGAGAGAAACCTCAAGAAAGCCCAATTGCCAAAATCGACAACTCAGGACAAACGGTCCTGACACAAAATTGTGAGGAGACCCGACCCCAGATAATAGAAGCAGAGACGGACAAAGAAGAAGAAGAAGAATCATTCCAAAATATTTTTTTTTTTATTTAAGTGGACGTTACACTGGTGTTACAATCTACAACGAAAACTTCACTATCTCGTCCCAACCTAAGTAATTGCATTTTTTTCAAATCTCTCAGGACACAAATGTACACAGCTCTTAATGCATCAGTTTGAACTTCTGTTATGCCATTATCTTAATTCCGAGTAGAGTTGGCGTGGTCGTAAACCTCTCTTATATAGAACTGAGCACAGCTACAGGTTCCACAACAAAAATATAACAAAAGTGGATTTCGATTGAAACTCTGTTCTTTGTTATCTTTTTGTTATTGTTTACTTTGTATTTGTCTGTCTTTCTTCACTTACGTTTTGAAAAATGGTGTCTTTGTTAAGGGCTATAGAAAGTTGTGACAACAAACTACAATCTCTTAAGGCTCATAGTCGCTTGGGCATCTGGCCGGAATTAAATGGACACGACACTCGTACCCGCCTAGGCGGCAGTAGGTACGAGTATCTGTGCATTTAATTCCGGCCAGCTGTGCTCGGATAGAGCCCCGCTGACCCCTAAATCCATTTTCTTTGCAAAATATTGATTGATTTACATATGCTATGTTCACTTTAAATAATAATTAACCACTAATTTTTATGTGTAAAAATGTTTCTAAAGATCCAAGCCGTTTCGAAAGAATAAGGAAAAGTTGCGAAATTGCTAAATATTTTTTTTTTAGACAAAATCGAAATTAATCGCACCAAAAATCAATAGTTGATAATTTTGTTCAAAATAGTAATCAAACGCGAGCTTATCAATAATATTGAAAAAAAGATATAAAGTATGGTTGAGACTTTGGATGGAGGACCAACATCGTGTGTTCGATGACCTTAGTACAACTTCCGAAAGAGTGGGTTTATAAATTTACATGGATAATTGAAAGGCCATGCTTACTAACCATATAACTCTTATCAAGATCGAAGACTACTACCACTATGTATTTAAATATTCATAATGGAATTTTTTCAGGCATAATATTAACCTATAGGTAGGTTCGAGGTAATTTTCACAGTAATATGGTCAAGTAACACATGTAAATGATCCACAAACAAACTGGGGCGTGTCAATGCCCCGTTGTTATTTTTCATAGGGTATGAACATATTTAACTTATAATAAAAATAATGAAAGTAAATAATTTGAATGCAGTCTTCGAAACAATTTCGTTGCGCTTCAAAATAATGAACGGCTCTAACTGAATTATTATTATTAATTTACAGGTGAAAGTAAATGATTAAATAATTGATATTTTTTATCAGTTTTCAGATCTGAAAATCCTTTTCCCAATTGAGTTTAGGTCAGTGGTGGCCTTAGGGGAGGCAAGCAGGGCAATTGCCTAGCCCATTCCATCATAGGATTACCAGACGTAAGGCGATGCGCCACAGGTACATGGTGAACATCCGACCAACATGCACAAAACGTTTTGGGAACACATTCATTGTACGTGCAGGTAAGGTGTGGAATTCTTTGCCGGTGTCTGTGTTTCCTGATAGCTACAACCCGGGAATTTCTAAGTCGAGGGTGCATAGGTTTCTTCTAGGTAAGCGCGTTCCATCGTCGACCGCATCGTCGCTTTCCATCAGGTGACATAGCTGACAAGCGCGAACCTATCAACAAAAAAAATAATGCCCGAGGCCTCGGTCTTGTAGGGAGTCCGCACAACCACTTGATTCGAAAAGAAAACTAATAATTGGAATTACAGAATCGCAGATTTTGGAAATTTGAATGCACTTGCTTCAGATTACGAAGTCTATGGCAAGTTGGAATCTTGGTAGCATCATCGAAGTCCCGATTATTTAGTTATCCGCTTATGACCAGCTTCCGGGCGTCGGCCGCACATTGTTATATTACATCATCCTACATGTTGTCACTATTACAATGTCTTCAGTGCTTGTAGGATCTCTTACTACTTGTCCTAAAAATACTGTTATTATGACATTTTTCCTTTTTTTACGGGTAAAATGATCAAATAAATTTCTCCACTCTGGGTGGGGCGAAAGGGAGTGTCAGACTTTTACAGAATAGAACCAATAGGGTTCCTTCAGTTGCTCTTTTTTCAAGGGCTACGAACGCCTTTGAACAATCCGCAGCCATGACAGGCGTTGGCCCTAATTACGCCCGTCAATTTTGCTGACAACTCTTCGAAGTGTCGTCGACCCGAGCTTGGTCCTTACGGGACGGCGTGCTGTCCACAAGCCAGTACGATGGCCGGAAATCGTTCTCCGACTCCCAACACCTGGAGGGCCTCCAGCAGGGGACAACATCACGCTTGTGTTGGTAGAGAGTGTACTGTGGGACACGTCTACGAAGAAGCGGCGTCCCACCGAGATCTGTGAACTAAAATGATAGTCTTGACGTTGTGGATCGCCCTGTGACTCCCGAAGCCATCTCCTGTCGCGGCGCACGCTTAATGATTTGCGAGTACAAATGCCCCTGGTTTGCTCTCTAAATGTGTACTGATCTAGATATGTGTCTAGATCAGTATTATTTAAATACGTCATCTTACCATGACGTGTTAAAATGGCAGGCGTGCGAGCGATAAAGAGGGATGAAGCTATCTATACACGCCATCCCTTTAACAGTTCAGTTCAGATCGTAAAATGGATGGACACGCGCATAAGAGCTCGTGTTAGGGTCTCGGCAAAAACATGTTCAATCGTAATTGCAATAATTACTATTGAACAATTTTTAAAGGTGCTTCTTTCTGGGGCGTTAAGTCATTAAAATCAGCCTTTTAACTGTAAAATGCATGCATTCCTCATATTTACAGTTACAAAATAAATAATACGTCCATTGCATAAATATTTCGGTCACTTTCCTCGAAGATATGAAAGTCATCCAAATTAAAAATTTGTGTACAAAAAAAAACCTTGTCATAAAAAAAAATAACCAAGTCGGTCACTACAAAATTGAATTGAATTTGAGGAGTTCCCTCGATTTCGCCAAGATCCCATCATCAGATCCCAACTTGGTGACTATGGGACCATTTAACAAAAAAACAATTTTTCAAATCGGTTGGCAAGCAAAGAAGTTAGGCGCGAACAAACATAAAAAAAAAACATACAAACATCCGAATTGAGAACCTCCTCCTTTTTTAGAAGTCGGTTAGAAATGATATAATAAGTAACATGTTAAATTGGTTTATCAATGATGTTGTTTGGAACTACTAGTTGACTTGGCACTCAGCTGTTCAGCCATACAAGGTGTAAGGGACTGGTCTCTGCAAACTTTAAGGGCTTGCTCACTAGAAGAATCTGCACAATCTTCCACAAGTTTTTTATTCAGGAAACTTCCTGAAAAACTTTGTATAAATTATCGAAAAAACAACACGTGGGGGTGGAGGCTAAAAATAGCTTACGACCTGATTTGAGACCTACCATTTGTAAAAAATATTAGTGTAATGATATACATATAGGTGTATATGGTACTTACACATAGTGTGATTAATTGCTAACACTAGACTTTTTGGCAATGTAAAAAAGTTCTAATGAAAAAGTGGTCAGTGTCCCTAAAATTGTTTCTGCTCAGTTACTTACCCACCTACAATTTGTAAGACAAAAATCGATCTTCCCCATCACTTTCCTGTAATAAGGATAACGATAAACATGAAATTATGCTTGTTTTCTTGGGATCATGAGTCATATCTGTAATCAAGACTCGATTCAAGATTACAGCATTACGGTACTTAATTTGGCACCCACTTTTTGGATCCGAGAATTTCCGTATCATCTCAATGTTTACAGGTCAACGTCTGATTATGAAAGTTTTTTTTTCCTTATTTTTGTTTGGTTCTTGGAATAACGGATTCCAATGAGTAAGCAAGTGCTAGTGTGGAGCCGTGGCTGTCCGGTAATCATCTGGATCGAGCCCAAGTCGTCGACGATACGTAGTTTTTCACCCGCGCCTCAGGAGATGTCAGGAAACGGGGAAAAGGTGTCCAGCAGGGTCGAAGTCTACTGGGTCCATGGGTGCGCTTTTGAAAAAAAAAAACATCGCGGTCCTAAAATGCAAGGCAAAGAAAGAACTTAGGAGTGGGTTTTAGATAGTAAAAATCATTAGATGATATCCCAAATCTACAATCTAAAAATTTTTGCCCAACAAAAAAAAAGGTATAGGTAATTTATGTAAAATTATTAAAACTTGTGACACTAGCGGTTTCGTGATAGTAGAAAATTATTCCAAAGGAATTTTCAAATTCGTTCAGCAGTTTCTGCGTAAAGGAGTAACAAATATTCGTATCTATAAGGGACCATTGTAGATAGTGTGACTAAGATAATCCAGGATTAATTTTGATTTCAGGATTCTGGTTTACCAACCAAAATATTTGGTTGGTAAACCAGAATAAAAGCTCACGGGTTTTTACCACTTCAAAGATCGTATTTTTGTCGGTTGTTTCAATATTTTTGTGCAATATTGAGCTCATACTGGACAGTGTTATGTCAGTATATTTTGTGAGCACATAAACCGCGGGCGCCTTTATGTAAGAGGATTACGAAAATTGCGCGAACGATAGGCCAGCCCGCCTGATTCATCAGTGTACAAGGTGCAACTGCGGCTAGTGGCGTAGCTACTGAGGAACTAGGCGGGGCAGTGCCCCGGGGCCCTCAAGCCTGGGGGCCCTAAAAACCTGATTAACAAATCGCTTATAGAATGAACGAAAAATTTTACGAAAAATATTTCTGTTGATAGTGATACTCGTAGTGAATCTGATAATGAGACCACTGTAGTATTGGTTGAAAAGCCTACTCATGAAGTTTCGGTAATTAAGATGTGAAATATCGTTGCCGATCATATTACGACAACCATATCTCCATATCATTGTGTGCATGTTAATGATAAATCTTCTTATAACTTGAGATTTATATAAAAGTCAAAGTAGCGTTGCATTTTTAAAATATGTATATATATTTTTTATTTATATTGATAAAGCTTAAACAATTTAGGGGCCCCAGTTAGTTTTTGCCCCAGGGCCCTTGGTCACCTAGCTACGCCACTGCAACTGCCGTTCATTATGGAGAAATGATCGTTCTATTTTTGGCGCCATTTATTGCATGAGGAGTTGTGAAAGTGACTGGTCGAAGTAAGTGTATCGACGGTCTGTCCTTGGGTCGTCGTCAAGGTCAGACTGTGTCGCTCCGTATTCGGCAATGCATCGTGTTACTCTTGTTTTTTTGTTTATATGTTTTTTTGTTTGTAAGAGGTGGCTTTGAAACTCTGGGTCTGCGTGGACGCAGACGCACAACATCGGTTGTTGTGGCGAAGCTTAGGGGAGGCTTGGGGGAGGCATATGACCAATAGTGGCCATCTTTCGGTTGAAATGATGATGATGATGAAATTCTGATAGTACCTTCTGGTCCGAATGCGAAAATTTTTTCAGCAATGAAAGCTGCTTTATTCCTGAGTGCTATAGGCTATATTTTATGTATTCGGGCGAAGCTGCAGGCAAAAGCTAGTTATTCATATTGCTAAACAACGTTTCTGTGTTTTGTAAGAGAAAGGTCAGAAGCCATGCTAGTGAGACATTGCAGTATTTGCGTATACATAGGTTTTTTTTTTAAATATCTAATCATTAAGAACTTCTCCAGTCAAAGCCGTCAGGCTTTGTAAGACTAAAACCCACTTGTGTTTCTTTATGATTTTTTTTTTTCTGTCGGCGGGGAAAATCATCATTGACGAAACCCGCTCTTGGGTGGAGCGGGAGATAGTGTCAGAGTCTTACTGACTAAAAACCCCGCGCCGTTCCTTCTAGCCTTCATACCGGGGCTCTAGTTTCCTTTCGGATAACCCCGACCCCGGTAGGCTTCGACCCAGATGGGCCCCTCCTGTTGCTGACAACTCCTTGAGGCGCGCGGGAACAGTGCGCGCCGTCGACGCCTTGGCTCGGTCCGAACAGTTACCGGACGATCGGACAGCGAGCTTATGATGTCCTTTTGTGTTCAGAAGACCGTTTCTGAAAAGGGGTTCCTTTGGCCTTTGTATTTGGTTCCTTGGTCTGAGAATGCAAAGAAGGATGCAAGTTTGTTTCTAGTTAGTAAATGTCTGCTACGCCCTCTCGCCCCACCCAGAGCGGGAGAAGTCATTGGATGACTTTCCACCTTAAAAATAATATGCGACAGTGTTTTTAATCAAAATTGCCAGTTTGCTCAGTAACCCTGAACTAGGTTTTAAAGGTCGTGGGGCTCTCTGGACCGGGACCGCGGTCCTAACTTCCATCGATAAAAAAAAAAATTGGGTAGTAGGTATCTTGGGACCATAAATAAAATAAATACACTTTTGTTTTTTGTAACTGTTCTCTAATGCCTCTTTCCTTGTGGCACGACCCGCACGACCTGTTAAAAAAAAAAAAAACTACCGTCTCTAAATCCAATATAATGAACGTAGTAATTTCACCTTTGACCGTCCTTTGGAAGGGCTTACGTCAGTAATGATGATGACTGTTTCTAACTACGCTGTCTGCCATTGACTATAGACAAACTTGGCCCTTCTTAGGCAACTGTTGTCTACACAATGGTGTACCCACTTAGTTACTCTTTAAGCTTGACCTATGTCAATGATATATCGGTAAAGTAAGGCTGTGGCATTGTGTCTACGGGCCAAGATGCCTGTAAATAAATGATTTATTTATTTTTTGTTTGAAAGAGTTTCCGCGGTTCTGGAACTTGAAGGGCAACTGAAGGGAACACAGGTGAGGTTTAATTAGCTGACACTTCTCACTCTACCCAGAGTGGGAGAAGATATTTATTTATACATCCCAAAAAAGGGGAGGTTCTTAATTTGAAATTCAGAACTAATGTAAGGTCAGGGATATATATTATGTTAGTGCACCGAATTTTTAAAAGCTTTATATTGTAGTCGCAAAACTAAAGCCAGGTTTTAATAAAAACATAGAATCTAAAATATTAAAAATAACACAGATATTTATTTGCCAGAACGAAGGTTTACCCCAAACCTGTGCTTCAGGCATAAATTTTTACTCTAATAGTCATTTCATTATGATCAATTTCTAATGACACCGAGATTAATTATAATTACATCAATATTATGGGTTATAACTAAAAGCTATTAATTAATAATACCTATTGTCATTTGATGTTTAAAACAACAAAATACGTTCATTTCCAATTTCCCGTTTTATTTATAAACAAGGGGACTCCTAATTTAATCACGAATGAGTCACGTCATATCTATGGTCACGTCCAATGTAAACTGAAGATTGAATGGGCTTTTCTAGGGCTGCAGGATTATTGTGCGATAAAGCCACCACCCTGGTAGGCAAAAGGAAACTGAGGGACCTAAGTTCCATAAGTTGCCCTTTCTGTTCTAGGACCATAGGTATTATTTTCATACGTTTCTCCATCACCCTAGCAGTCATCGGCTGTACTGGGCCCCTTTTTTATTTAATTTTTTTTGGGCGGGCAAAAATTATTCAATGACAACCCCTCTTGGGTGGAGCGGGAGATAGTATCAGACTCTTACTGACTAAAAACCCACCCCGTTCTTTCTTGCCTTCATACCGGGGCTCAGTTCCCTTTCGAGCCCAGGGTTGTTCCCTGGGCTCAGTAGGCTTCGATCAAGCTGGGCCCCTTCTATTGCTGACAACTCCTTGAGGTGCGTGGTAACTTTGTGCGCCTCAAGGAGTTGTCAACGTCTTGGGCTCGGTCCGGACAGTAACCAGACGGTCGGACAGCGAACTACCCAACTACCCTACAGTTTGCTGATATATCTTCGAGGCGCGCGGAATAGGTACTACGCATTTTTCACCGTCCGCAAGTCTGCGCCTGTGGTGGCCGGTCGCTCTGCGATTCTAGAAACCTCACACTACAAACTCACAACAACTCATCAACTGGGTCAACAACTCGTCAAATGTAGACTAAGCTGCTATTTATACATTCCAGACAAAAAAAAAATAATTTCAGTAGGAGCGCTTGTAGGTACTAGATCAGCCACTAACACATAACTTTGCTAATCATATTTGCAAGTGAAAAAAAAAACACAAAACGATTTCCATTCTTTTTTTGAATAAAAGTAGTACCTACACATAACTCAGTTCACTTTGAGGAACAGAATGCATCGCTCATAAAAATCATACTGTCAACTAAATCATTCACTCCTCACGCACGAACACTCAAAATGATTGACAGACTGTATCAAACGTAGTTTCTAGACATTCTCACTGCTCGCTCGCAATCAAATCGTGTAGAGTTTCCTAGATTGACATTCTAGAAGATTGCGAATTATTTTTTTTTTTGACCCGGATATTTAAATTGCTTAATTTAGTAGAGTTACAATTGGTCATGACTACCATTCGGGGAATTATTTAGATTTTAGTTCCTTTTAAAATAAGTGGGTCTATGTGGATATGACCAAATCGAGGCCGAGTCTATAAGATATCCATTACCTACTTATTAAGAGTAATAATTAACCGACCTAGAGTCTTACCATGATGTATTAAAATATCAGTCGGTCGAGTGAGAAAGAGGTGCTGATGAGATGGAGCTGGACACCCTATAGGATTGCGTTAAAAGCTCGTATTAGGAACTCTGAGCGGAGGTTATGGTTACTCCTCCTTTTTAGAAAAAGACGAAATCTTTCTAAATATAGAAAGATTGCATATTTTTTTAAGTTGGGAAATCATCAAATGACTTCTCTCGTTTAAGAGCGGAGTGAGAAAATGTGCCAGAGATTTACCTACTGACTAAAATCTACCTGTGTTTCTTCAGTTGCTCTTTGCATTCCAGGGCTGCGGTAACTCTTTGGGTACGAAAAAGAAAATAGTTTGAGATTGTTTCCGATAGGAAAAAGATCTTACTGACCTACTAATCCTAATCGGGGGGAAAGGTTCCTTCAGTAGGAACTGCTTATAGCGGGGGATCCTTTTAAAACCAGGATGTATCGCTATAGTAAGTGATGTATCGTGAGATTAAGAAATAACCCTGATGGTTCTTGAATTTACCTCTGTAGATAAAAGTACAGATAAAGACTAGATACAAAAAAAATAGTGCACTCTTTTCCCGTTTTCTATTGCTAGTGCCAATTATGTCTATCATCTTTTTAAAACTTAGTCATAGCTTACAATACCGTTATTTCCCAACCTACCACACAAAGATTGCATATAAGACAGATACAACAAATCCCTGCCTCCACCAGAGCTGACCATCTAGCGAGATAAAGCGGATTCTGTTGCAACCGGCCTGCGTTCGCGAGCGCAGCCCGATAGTGAAAGTGCTCGAGGAAAATCCTGGTGCGTAGCGATGAAACTTGCTCATTTAACTGCCAGTAACACGTTAGTTTATTTGAACACATTTCTGCATACATTATTGAAGGTATTATATTTAGTATTCTACACTAATATTATAATAATGAGGTAAAGTTTGTTTTTTTATTTGTGGGAGGTTATCTCTTAGATGCGGGCTCACGGGCAGCGAACCATGGGTAGCTTGCTGTCTGACCGCCCGGTAACTGTCCGGACCGAGCCCAAGACGTCGACGGCGCGCACTGTTCCCGCGCGCTTCAAGGAGTTGTCAGCAACAGGAGGGGCCCAGCTGAGTCGAAGCCTACTGGGGCCAGTTTTATCCGAAAGGTACTCAAGCCCCGGTATGAAGAGGCTAGAAGAAATGGGGTGGGTTTTTAGTCAGTAATAGTCTGTTACTATCTTACGCTCCACCCAAGAGCGGGGGTTGTAATTGGATGGTTTTGCCCACCGTAAAAAAAAAGGAGGCTATCTCTGAAAGTACTGGTCTGATATGCCTTCTCGGTCCATCCTAGAGCGGTAGAAGCCATTGGATGATTTCTCTCCTCAAAAACACGATACTTACGAAAAGTTTTGGGAACACATTCATTATCAGCTAAGGAGTGGAATTCCCTGCCGGAGCCTGTGGTTCCTGATACGAGAGCTATAACCTAGTGGTCTTTAAGTCAAGTGGTTGCTTCTAGGCAAGCGACCATCAGGTGAGATAGTGGTCAAACGAGAGCCTATCCATAATAATAATTTAAAAAACAAGTTTCTTAACCGGCAGTTCCTTATTGCGTGAGATAATTTTCTAAATAGTTGAAATTGAAACACAATTTATACAAAACGTGGGCGAAGTGGCTGGCAAAGTTACATAGTTTTGCAATAAGTTAAAATATTATTATCATCGTAGGGTACTTAGAAATTACAAGTGAAGAGACGTCATGAGGAAGCGATGTCTCTAATGTGAGGTTTTTATGAATTTCCACATGCTATATTTTATGTAAATGACATGTTTAGCGACGAGGGAAATATGGGAAATTCTATGTTGAAAGATAGGAAATTACCTACCTTTACTAAGCAACTTGTAAAACCCTAATGATCATGAGTTTACTTGGTTATAATAGTCAAACATAAGTTTATAGGTAATAGAAATCTAACAGCAAGGAAAAGTGGAGAAAATGTCTGGAATAAGTTTATTATGAAATAATAAAAAACCCTTTTTATATAAACAAAAATAACCGAATTCACAAAAAAAAATAATTGAATTCAATTTGAGGAGTTCCCTCGATTTCGCCAAGATTCCATTATCAGATCACAGCCTGGCGCTATGGGACTATTTTGGAAGTATAACCCTTTCCAACAAAAAAAATATTATTCAAATCGGTTGGCAAGCGAGAAAGTTAGGCGCGCACAAACATAAAAAAAAACATCTGAGTCGAGAACCTCCTCCTTTTTTAGAAGTCGGTTAAAAATATAATTTATTAACTAATTACGAGTATTTATAACCCTATGTATGTTGTATAGGAATACAAAAACAAAATACATAGGCGTCAAAGTAGAGCGCGTTTAGACGAGGTGAACACTTTCTCACAGCGCCGGCCGTGTAATGGCCGCGTGCTAATCGTGTATGTAATTTTTACCCCGTCTGGGGTATTTAAGGTGGTGCATCACGACTCACATTTTCACTGTTTTTCATACAACCGCTCATAACTGATTATGACGTTATTACACACTTTTCATTAGATATTTTGGAAACACAGTATCTTGTGGATATTATCTAGGTTTCTAAAGAAACCAATTTCTAAATTTGTGTGTGTTTAATCCAGTAAAAACCTCTGAAAATGTCCTATTTTGTATGAACTTTGACACTTCATAATTTGCCTAAAAATTAAAAAAGTCAAAAAGTAATCCTCTAGAGATCTTGCAAATTTTATTAAGATTCTAAATGATGACAACGTTTTCCAAAAACTTTTAAGGGTTTAAAAAAAACAGATATTTCCTGGAGCAAGTTTCGTGAAATTTTCGAGTAAATCTCGGAATTACCGAATACTAACAGAGTTTCCAGGCGTTATCTCTCTTTTTTTGCGTTGCCCTTTCGTCAAACATCACGTTGGATTGCATTAAATGAAGTAACAAGCTTTTAAACCATTTTCGATGTTTACGATATGCGAGTGGAGAAGGACCCTCTTAATAGTAAAATTAGAATTTTGTGATGCATATCACAAAATTCAAATCTTACTATTCCCGTCTCTGGGCGGAGGACCTCTGTTACCTCGTAGAGGCGATCGGCGGCAACAACCTCTCGCACCGGGCGTTGGTACAGACATGGTTTGAAGCGAGAAGGAATGGCAGGCGGTCGCCTCCTTCTGCGAAACAGTAATGCTAGCGAAGGAGGCGGACACATGCGTGAGGGAACTGCTTTGCTCACGCCCCTGTCGCTGGGATTCTGACCCTGATTTCCAGCCACCGTAGGCGTGGGTTTGCGGACGGCGAGCAATGGTTAGCTCACCGTCTGACCCTCCGGTAACCGTCCGGACCAAACGACGAGCAAAAGGTTTGATCGGCGAGATTCATCGACGGCCCGAAGCGTTTTACGCGAGCATCCAACCGTAGGTAGAGAACCCTGGGGCCCTGGAACGAAAGCAAAAAAGGAACATAGGAGTGGGTTTTAGTCAGTAAAAGTCTGACACGCTGTTCCACTCCGTCCTATAGCGGGAGAACTCATTGGATGATTTCCCATCTAAAAAATACTATTTTCGTCTCCGTCAAATATTTACTTACTAAACCGTTACCGTTTTAAACCCACTTGCACCGCTAACAAGAATGTTTTTATGCAAAAAGAAATGGAATGTTATTTATAAAGTAAACGAATAGGAATTAGAGTAGAGAAATGATCGTCGCACGCATCGGCGCGCACGCGTCTCGGTTGCAGTGCATTCACGCGCAAACCAACTGTCGATGAATACGGCTTTTTCTTGCTTAGAAGAAAAGAAAACAGTACTTCAAGTCTAGTTGTATCAATGGAGTGTTATGGTAGTACATCTACATACCTTGGCTTTGGTCTAATTATAATTAATTCTCAGTAAATTATATTTATTTTGCAAATAGGTTTTTTTCGTCAATTTAAACTAGATGAGACCAATGAGAGGTCAAAAGCACAATACGTTTCTTTTCCCATTTTGTGAGAAGAAAACCGGACTTCTACTTGAGTAAGTTGTAGCAGGGGAGGCCACAGTGGACGTCGGTCGGCTGAAATGATGATGATGATGATGATGAAGTTGTAGTAGACAGGTGAACTTAGCTATATCGATAAGATGTATTGTACAGATGAAGGAATATCTTCAGCATTGAAGAATACAACGCAAGGAGGAGGAGGAAGAGGTATTTTATTCTGTAGTTTCTCATTCAAAGCGAAATACTTGATTGATCTAGAAGTCGCAAATGAAAATGACATTCCTGAGGTCTTCCTTTATCAGCCCTATAGACCCCGATCATTCTGCTGATATCTCTTATCTGCATAAAATATAGTTTCGGTTTGGTGTGGTGTGCATTAGTTTGTGTAATTTATTTCATCAGCCCTGCTCTCAAAACGGTGAAGAAAAACATCGTGAGGAAACCAGTATGTCATAGAATCAAGAATTCGAAGATATGTGACTGTCACCATTCTTGATGGGGATTTACTGCCCATTCTCTTTCCTAGAGAGGAGGTCTGATTATAAAGGCTGATGTTGATGATGACTAGGTAACGGGACTAGACTCGCAGTGATGTGCAACGTGGATGAAAAATGTAGGTGTTTTTGGCGTTCTTTCGAAGAATTCAGACAAGATGTTATATTGTGTAGCTATGATTATGTGTTAAAATTTTCACCCGCATATACAGTACTTCAAAATCGCGACATTGTCTGACCTCTAAAGAGATATCGTGGCTAAACCAGTTCCACATTTTAACTTGAAACCAGTCACATGCTCAAAGCGAAGTATGGTCATTTACTTTGAGATTATCTCGGCTTCTGAATAAGTGGAACTGTAGCTACGTATTACTTAGTTATATGCTACAGCTGTTCTGTACTTTTGTGCTTTCCTTTAAGGCTCACTTCGACGCAGACGTTAATAAAGCAAATGAAAGGAGAAATCTCTTATTTTGTTACCCATTTAAAAGAGATTTGAATGTGTGGTTCATCTACCGAGGGTCTCAAGAAAAGACAGTGGAACATGGACACGTACTGCGGGGCTCGGTAAAGTCCTCTTTACAGTGACCCCAGGTTTAAGCGGTATATAGAGGGAGTAGGTGGTCTTGTCAGAGGTTACAGGATTCCATGGCAATATATATGCTATTGATGGTGATCACCGGGGTGGTTTTATTGAGGCAATATTTTCACACTTCCTGGTCTTTTCCCTAATAGTGTAGGTTCCTTTTAATTTTTTCCCCGATAGCAAAAAAAAACCTTTGTTATTTGTTCGTTTATTTTTTACAAAGACGGCTTTCTTACGTTCTTATAAGTTTCCCTTGGTATTGCCCGAAGAATCGCATTGCTTTCAGAACAGATGGCTGATAGAACCGAAAGGTTCTAAAGTGGCGACCGCGTATTGGAAGACACAACTTAAGTAGGCCTTTCACAAGACCGATGACCTGATCAAGGTCGCAGGAATCCGATGGATTCGTGACGTTTAGGATCGGTCTTTGTGGTGACACAGATAGGCTTCCAACAGTGGACATCTTTAGGTTGAATTGATGACCGCTTATCGGAAGACACAGCGTTAGTAGGCCTTTCATGTGACCGATGAACTGTTCAAGGTCACGGGAATCCGATGGATGCGAGAAGGATGAATAGTCCGGTAGTGATATGATAAGGCCTATGTCCAACAGTGGACGTCTTTAGGCTGAAATGATGATGAAGCTCCACTCGGTACCGTTTTTGAAGCAATTCTAAGAACCTAACAGCAACGAAGTCTTTAGCAACCTTTAGCAACTACACTGTTACATCGTCTCGGCTCCGGTACGAGGGAATCTACTCGCATCAAGACTTCGATGAAGAAATGAGGAAAGTTTAAACTAAATATACGAGATTTACAAATATGCATTCAGGTCACTGGAGTAGCGTTATATAATATTATTCTTAAGTATGTAAATAAATAACGTACATGCTTAGTAAATGTAAATTAATTAGTTTAAAAAAATGTTTTGTGTAATTTATATGTAAGTAGTAGAGATTAGAAATAACCAAGGTCACCGACATACCTCGAAGAATCATTAAACTCAAATGGGCTGGGCACATTGCTAGTAGAACAGATGGTCCATGAGGTTAAAAGGTTTTGGAGTGGCGACCACGCACCAGAAAACTCAGCGTAGGAAGGCCTCCTATAAGGTGGACCAATGTCCTGATGAGGGTCGTGGGAGTGCAATGCATGCGAGACGCAGAGGACCATTTGTTGTGGAGACACTTAGGGGAGGCTTATGTTCAGCAGTGGACGACTTAGATTAGAATTTGTTTGCGTTGGCACTTGCGTCTGTGATTGTGCAAAAATCTGAATATTTCATTCAAGAACTGAACTAGTTTGTGCAAGATTTCCTTATCAACAACATCATAGAATATATTTCAACCAAGTCATATTGTAACAGTATAACTTGAACGCTTGAAGTTTCGTTAGTGTTTATGTACTGGCCTGAATTCGCACTCGTGCGTAAAATGCGCCGCTTGCGTCATATTGGCCATCTGTCTCATACCGATGGCTGTGTCAGCTGATTAGACAACTAGTCAAAACTCAAAAACTAAAAAAAAAATTATAGGTAAAATCCACAAGTATAGATACAGGTAACAGGTACTTCATGGTCAGTCAGTCTAACAGAAGTCTAAGTTATGTGAACGTTCCAAAGCGTAGATCTCTATGGAGAAGAACGTGCAAGAAACTCCTTGGACGCTCTTGAAAGCAAAAAATAGTTAGAAAATTACGGTTAAAAAAAAACAATTTAAAGAAGAAATTATTAAATCAAACCGTGGCGGTTGAGAGATGACAAAGCCACAACTGATGGCACCCGTTCATGAACATGACTCATGTGCTAGCACATTTCAACCATTTTAAGGGAAGCCTAATGATCCAGCACATTCGCCACCATTCACATCGAGTGAGCATGACAATCTCAACCTCCTGGGCACATTCAAGCCACCCCTCACTGTACATGGCCCCAGCGTCGTGAGTCGCAGGACGAGTACCGGCCACAGTAGCCGTGGATCTGCGGGCGGCAAGCCATGGGTAGCTTGACCTTCGGCCGTTCTGTCAGGATCAAGCCCTTGTGTCCACCTCAAAGAGGTGCCAGCAAAATGGATGGTGCCAGTTAGGGCCGACGCCAAGGCTGCGGATTGTTTGAAGGAGATCAGTCCTCGCAATAAAAGACAACTGAAGGAACACTGTGGGTTTTAGTCAGTAAAAGTCTGACTCTCATAGCGAGAGAAGTTATTTGAAGATTTCCCGCAAACAATAAGAGACATATTAAAGTCAAATTCAACATACATCTAAAATGATCAGCCGAAAGACGTCCACTGTTGGACATAGGCGTCCCCCAAGCGTCGCCACAACGACAGGACCTATCCGTTTCGAAGCTATCGGATTCCCGTGACCCTCACTAGGTCATTGAGCCACCTTGTGGGAGGCCTTCAAACGCTGCGTTTTCCGCTACGTTTTCGCCACACCAGAACCTTCCGTCCGCATTGACCATCGACAATCTATCAAAAATATCGATATATAAATAATCAAAGTCATATTAATAATAATGAATACTAAAGTTGTTATCTTTTTAACAGTAAAGGGGTTTTTTTTTTTTTTTTTCTCGACGGGGAAAATCATCTTTGACGAAACCCGCTCTTGGGTGGAGCGGGAGACAGTGTCAGACTCTTACTGACTAAAAACCCCGCGCCGTTCCTTCTAGCCTTCATACCGGGGCACGAGCTCCCTTTCGGACAACCCTGTCCCCAGTAGGCTTCGACCCAGCTGGGCCCCTCCTGCTGCTGACAACTCCTTGAGGCGCGCGGGAACAGTGCGCGCCGTCGACGTCTTAGACTCGGTCCATTACCGGACCATCGGACAGCGAGCTACCCATAGCTCGCCGTCCGCGAGCCTGCGTCTACGGTGGCCGGAAATCGGGATCGGAATCCCGGCGACGGCGGCGAGGGCGCCGTTGCCTGATGCGGTCGGCCTCCTCCTTTGCAAGCATTACTGCTTCGCAGAAGGAGGCGACCGCCTGCCATTCCTCCTCGCTCCGGACCATGGCCTCGACCAGGGCCCGGCGCGAGAGGTCTCCGCCGCCGATCGCCCCCACGAGGGCACGGCGATGCTCCGCCCAGGCAGGGCACACCTCGACGGTGTGCTCCACCGTGTCCTCCGGGCGTTGCGCACAGTGGCGACACCCGGGCGTCTCTTCCGCCTGAATCCGATGCAGGAACCTCCCGAACTTGCCATGTCCGGTGAGGACCTGCGTCATGCGGAAGGTAAGGACGCCGTGAGGTCTTTCCAGCCACGCCTCAAAGAGGGGACTTACCGCCATAATCGTGGCGTGCCCAGCACTGGGTTGCGATAGCCGTTGACGCCATTTCACCATGAGATCCCGCCGGAGCTCTGTCCGCCATGCCTTGACATGTTGCGGCAGTGGACTTTCACCCCGGCGTTGCATCTCCACGCGCATGTCATGCATGTGTGCAAGGACTGTTGCCTCCAGATCCCACGGTGGTAGGCCAGCCAGAAGGCTCGCCGCTTCGCGGGAGATCGTGCGGTAACCCCGCACCATCCGTATTGCCATGACCCTCTGGCAGGCGTTCAGTATGGACGCCGGTCGCTTTGCCAGCGACGGCGCCCACACCGGCGCCCCGTAGAGGGCCATGGACCGAACGATCCCCGCGTAGAGCCTCCGGCAGGAGGCGTCTGGACCCCCAAGATTGGGCAGGAGCCGCTTGAGAGCAGCCCCAGCCCGGAGAAGCTTGGGAGCCAGACGTCGGAAATGTTCTACGAAATTTCACCGGCTGTCGAGGACGAGTCCCAGATACTTCATCGTCGACCCGACGCCGATGCGAACTCCTCCTACCGTAAGCTGGGAGTCCGATGGTGGCGCGTTCCGAGGGCCGTGGAAACACATTGCCTCGGATTTATGCAGCGCCACCTCGAGTCCCAACTCCTGGATCCTACCAACGGCTATCGCAACCCCGCGTGTCGCTAGAGCGACCGCCGCCTGGTGCGACTCTCCCTGCGCTAGGATCAGCGTGTCGTCTGCGTAGCAAACCACGCTGACCCCGTCAGGGAAGTCGCCGCGCAGCACGTAATCGTAGCCGATGTTCCACAAGGGTGGGCCTAGAACCGACCCCTGCGGAACACCGCACGACATCTCTCGACGATTCCAGTCTCCCTGGTGACCGGGGTAGACAATGTACCTGTCTGACAGGTACGCCTCGACCACTCGACAGAGGTATTCGGGCACCCGGTGGTACCGGAGTGCCCTCCTGATCGTACTCCAGGGCAGGGAATTAAAGGCGTTGGCAATGTCCAAGGACACTGCCACGACACACCTACCCTGGGACACCGCTTCCCCTGTCGTGAGGGCTCGCACGCGCATGATGGCGTCTATAGTAGAGCGCGCCCTGCGAAAGCCGAACTGTCCGTCCGACAAGTCCGGCCCCACCCGTGTTAGCCGCACGACGAGGCGGTTTGCAATAACTCTTTCAAAGAGCTTGCCCACCTCGTCGAGCAGCACAATGGGCCGGTATGCGGACGGAGAGTCCGCAGGGCGCCCTGGCTTCGCTACGAGGACCAGTTTCCCCGTCTTCCAGCGAAGTGGGAACTGGCCCCTCTCCAGGCATGCGCTAAAGAGCCCTCTCAGTCGAGGCCCGAGAGCCTCCATGGCCAGGACCCAGGCTTTCCCTGGCAAGCCGTCGGGTCCTGGGGCGGTGTTTTTGGCACTCAGCCTTCGCACCGCCACTCTCAACTCTACCTCGGTCACTTCTGGAGCATTGTCGTCGTCGTCGCTGTTGCGATCCGCGTCAGACACCGCTGGCGGAGGCGGAGCCATGGGCGGGGGGGAGTGTTCCCCCCGCGCAGGGAACAGAGAGCTAACCACACCCTCCACGAGTTGGGGCCGGAGACTCTGAGTCAGCGGCGGAGCCCAGGGGCGAAGCTTGTCCCGTACCAATTTGTACGGGCGCCCCCACGGGTCCGCGTTCAGAGACCCCAGCCACACGTTGCGGGCCTCGAGTTTGGCCCGCTTGATCTCCGTTCGGAGGGTGCGTTTTGCCTCTCTGTATTCCTCATACAGCTCCGCCTCTCTGGCCTCCGCATCCGGCGGGCGGATGCGGCGCCTGCAGTGCCTGGCGTACCGGCGTCGCGCGTGATTGCACGCATTGCGCAGTGCGCCGATCTCCGGCGACCACCAGTACACCTGGCGCTTAGCTCGTCCTGGACGGACACGGGGCATTGCCGCATCGCAAATTTGCGACATGGCCTCCCGGAACCACTCCGCCTCGACGTCGATGTCGACAGGCCTGTCCGGTGCTTGCACCCAGGCCTGTACCGTCGCGGCTTCCAGGAGGAGCTCCCGGTCCATCTGCTTAAGCGCCCATCGCGGACCGCAAGGGCTCTGTCGGACCGGCGCGGCCGAGGTTTCGGCGGAGACGTCAAACCGGATGTACCGGTGGTCGGAGTACGTCTCCACCTCCTCCATCACGCGCCAGTCGACGACACGCGGCGACAGAGCGGGGCTGGCGAACGAAATGTCCACCACCGACTCACCCCGCATCCGCACCAACGTGGGGACAGAACCCCGGTTCAGTACGACCAGGCCCAGCTCCAAGGCCCAGTCCTCCACCATCCGTCCCCTCTGGTTCGTGAACCGGGAACCCCAAGCCGTGTTCCAGGCGTTGAAGTCCCCGCAAACGACCACGGGGAGGGAACCGAACCCAGCGACGACGGAATTTAGCTCCATCAGGGAGACGTGCAGTTCGTCGAGAGATCGGCTCGGGGACAGGTAGACGCCTACCACGGCGATGTCCCCGAACCGTGCTGCCACGCAACCTCGCCCCCTCGTGACGGACTCGGGGGGCGGGGTACCGGCGGCGGCCGACTTAATTAAGGTCACCGAGCCGTCCAGGTCCTGAACCCAGTCACCACTGGGCAGGACAAAATACGGCTCGGTGACTACGGCGACATTGATCAACCACTGCGCCATGCTCTGGAGCAACAGATCCTGAGCGGGGGCGCAGTGGTTGATATTCGCCTGGAGGAGACGTAGTGGGGCCGTTATTGACACTCCATTACAGTCTCCTCCCGAGCCCCCCTAGGGGGCACAGCCGCGGCGGCGGGTGCGGTGGCGATGGCGGCGGCGGCCAAGGAGGCGGCTGCGGTGGCGAGGACATCGGCGGGGACGGACCTGCGGGCCTTGCCCTTGGCCTTGGCGGGGGGGTCGCAGGACCTGCCCCCAGCCCGGTGGTCGGCCGGCTTGCCGGCCGCCGCACATGCGTAGCAGTGCGGCGTAGCACGGCAATCTGCGGCCTTGTGACCGGGCTGGCCACACTGGTGGCAGCGGTCGCTGCGATCCTCCGCGGCGCAGTGGGCTCCCACGTGGTGCCCCACGTGGCAGCGGAAGCACCGCAGAGGTCTGGGCTCCAGCAGCTTGACTTGTGCGGAGACCCAGCCCACCAAAAGCCGACGGCCCTCCCCGGTGATGGTTTTGGCCGCCTGCACAGGACAGCTTACCGTTACGGCTCGCATGCCCGTGCTGTCAGCGCGGATGGCGCCCGCCCGAACCTGTTCGGCCGAGCACCCGCCCGCCCTGACAATGGCGGCCACCACCTCGCCCACCTTGACGGAGTCGTCCAGGCCCATGATGCGCATATCAATGCACTTTGTGGGCCTGGACACTCGGGCCTCCTCCTCGCTCAGAGACGCCCTGATCCTGGCAGCCAGGGCATCCGCTGCAGGGCCGCTGGCCGCACCGGGGACCTCGAGGATTCGGGCCCCGGTGATTGTGTGCCTCATGCGGAAGCCCGCAGCGGCTCCGAGCTCCTCAAGGTGGGGCAGCACTGCCTGCTTCGCCTTCGCCATGACGTCGTCGTACGTCACGCCCTTCTTTTCCGCTTCAGGCTACAGTAAAGGGGTGTGACCAGTTTTTGTTCATCTGAACTCGTCAGTAAGTGAAAACGGTTGACATTGATTGGCTGCTGTCACCGCCATACCAAATGTGTCGCAGTGAAACCGAGCATGGCGCATAGATTTTTTTATTGATTAGATTATGCTCACAGATATACAGGGGTTCGGAAAAAAAACTCACTATTGTCGATACGTATAAAAATAACAATATACGCGTTAAATTACAAAATTAGAAAGTGAAAACATGGGAAAATTACTTTTTGAATATAACGTATTCAAGAAAGTTTAAAATTCAGGCAAAGAAAAGAAAATTGAACGGATTGTGTGGAAAATGCAATTCAAGTTTAGAAGTGTAATTATTTTTAATGAGATCTAAGTGCGGCGGTAACCGGCGATTTTTTGAGGCGACCTTTTTTAATGGCTCGTGTGTGGCGATGCCGCCACAAAAACGCTTGAAGCCGCTTCCAGCTTCTTCGGCCACAAGCTGTCGCGCGCTGCAGCTGTATTTTGCGGCGGCTTCTAGCTTTTTTTTGTGGTCACTTCTAGCGTTTTTTTGAGGCCCGTGTGCGAGTCAGTAAGTTTGTAGTATCTTAGTTTTACCATTTGTTGAGTTTTTGTTCAAAATAAAATAGTTAAGAAGGAAATTATATTACACGTAGATGTGATACCAGTAAAAAACCGGCAATGTTCTTATTAAATGATTTGAAGGTGTATTTTTACTGAGCAGCTTTTTAGTAAAAAAAACTTAATGTTTTATTTGATAAAGAAATTGTGTTCTTTCAATCAGAATGTATAACTTAATGTATTTCAGTTACGTAACTTTGGTATGTGGTGAGTTATGATTGATGTTTTACTTCCTGCAGTTACATTTTCTGTTATTTAATGCTTTTGGTATAATTTACGCATGTTTACGTGCAGTTATGCGAATGTTTGGTTGTTAGGTTGGGTTGGGTTGGTTGGTTGGGTTGGGTTAGGTTGTGTACTTTGTGTTGTATGAAGATTAAATAAATAAATGCGTTTAATTTATCTGTAACATTGAAAATGTAGAGAATCCAGTAACTAGATTCCAGTTATATGTGACATGATCCAATGGCTAATCAATTAATCATACATGATTTGCCTCATAGGGCCTGGTTGCTATGCCGGAGATCGTGGGTTGGATTCCCACCCAGGATAAAATGTTTGTGTGATGAGCTCGATCATTTGTTCTTAGTCTGGGTGTAATTTATCTATAATAATAATAATAATTAATAATAATTTATTCAAATAACGTTTACAAAAAATGAACGTAAAGCCAACAATAATAAGGTTTTTCATACGGTTCAATGCCTAAAAATATACTAAAACTAAAATATTATTAAAGATGCAAATAATCGTGGTTCGGATATACAATGTTTGTCAGTGGACCACCCGAACTAGGTTAATTTAAACCTGTGTTTCAGGCCATCACTTTACAGTTCAGTTTCAATGCGACGGTAAAATTTAAAATTAGAGTAATACTATTACAAAAATACATTCTATTTATATCTACGAAAATAAGCTTATGGTACGATAATACCTAAAAACTATGTCGATAAATGTATACAAAAATAAACATTAACGAGTATAAGGTATATATTATATTAGAGAACATTATGCCAAAATTGAAACATATATTAATTTGCGCACTTTCGTACACAAGAGTTCGATATGTTTACGGAAATTTAGATTTGGGTCAATCGTGACACCTAGATATTTTAAATCGTCAGCTCTGGCTAAAGTGGGGCAAGAGCATGCAGTGTCAGCATACGTGCAGTTAATATGTGCGTGAATGTTTAGGTTATTAAGCGGTATGTTAGCATTTCTCATAGTAAATGAAATGTGATTTGTTTTATCTGCGTTTAGTGTTAAGAGTTTAAGAGATTATTCTGGAGCCATTTGGATACAATTTTAAAACCTTTTTGAGCATATTTAGAAACTAGTTGATTTGTCATGACAATTTAAAAAGTAAAAGAAAATATAAATAAGCTACTTTTTTATCTGCTAAATAACTTAACTATTAGATGACGTTCTCAGGCGTCTTCATAGTCAATTGAGTTTATATAGTTCATTTCTGCGTGTTTGCGGGCCGGGCAATTTACATCACCAGTTGGATGGTCACATTTCCTTTTGAAGCGTTTGCACGTTGCGCATAGAGGGGGTGAAGATTTGCTGCTGCATTCCTTGAATGAGTGTCCGCTCTCTCCACAGTGGTTGCAGGTGGGACTGGTTTCCCGGCAGAACTTGGCTGCGTGTCCGAACTGCTGGCAATTGAAGCATCTGGTGACCATGGTGAAATCTCTCACCGGGCATGAAGTCCAATTGATGAAAACTCGGCTTTGGTTAATGAGAACCTTTCTTATGCTAGCAGGAAGTTCTATGATGTAGTTACAAGTTTGAAGGTCTCTCTTGCCCGATTTATGGCTTAATTTGATGCACTCTAGGAAGGACTCGCGCGTTATATTCGGCAACTTGTCTGATAGGTTCTGCTCGTAAATACATTCAAATACCTCCTTTTCAGTAAGAGCGACGGGGACACCAATGACAACAATCCTAGGTCGGCGTTTGGAAGGTTCTTCTATTTTAAGGCCAGATGATACTAGATTTACCGATTTTTTAAGTTTATCAATATCGCCTTTGTTTTCAGTGCTAATCAAAACTCCCCCATTTTTCACCTTTTTTAGGCCACGAACATGAAGCTTAAGTTGTTCTGGGGAGATGATCTTTTGGACCAGAGACTTGGTGTCGTCACTTGTTTGGGTTTTATCGCTGGGATAGATGGCGACTGATCTCAAATTTGCTGGACGGACGATGTCGGTACCTTTCTTAACCATGTTGGCATAAGACGTATCTTCTGGTAGCTTCAATTTTGTTTCGACGACCTCTCTGAACTGCTGGAGAGAGTCCACAACATTTTGCTGAGCCTGAAGGTGCTGGATTGTGGTATAGGCCTGGATAGTTTTTGTCTTCAGTGATTGGTAAAAGATGGCCATCTGAGACGTATTACTTGACACCTTACGGCAAAGACCGGAAACACGAAGCTTCTGGTCCGAGTTCATTTTCCCGTCCGCAACCATATTGCAAACTTCATGCAGGATTGAATCTATGGATTCTTTCCACTTCTGCATCTCCTGCGTGCTGATGATCGGCAATTCATTTTCCGTGGGTGCTGGTGGACTTGGGTCGTTAGGAGGTAATGGTTGGGTAGGCGTCGGTGGAGGACTACGCCGTAATAGTTGGCTGCGGCCAAACGGGCTCGCTCCGGGGTCGGACATTTTAAGTATCGAAAACACTTTATGTATTGTTTAAAAGATCTAACTAGTTCATTTTGTTTATGTAAGTCGGTTACCAAATCACACGCGACACACTTTATTTTATACTGACGGAACAATATTTATATTTATTTATCGTAATTGTTTATTTCATTTTGCTTTATTAGAAAACACGTCCGCTTAGTCTCGCGACTCGTAAAGCGATGAAAATATATATCTATACTAATATTATAAAGAGGTAAAATTTGTAAGTTTGTAAGTTTGTAAGTTTGTAAGTTTGTAAGTTTGTAAGTTTGTAAGTTTGTATGTAGGGGGTAATCTCTGGAACTAATAATCCAATTCTAAAATTTTTTTTACTGGCAGAAAGCTACATTATTCCTGAGTGCTATAGGCTATAAATTGTTTCTATAGCATGTATATTAACCGAGCTATCACAACTTTTGTCTAGCAAGTCGGAAAAAAATACCTCATAAAATAGAATTATTTGCGTGCGCTGCCTAAACAGTTGCTTAAAATTAAAAACAATGTATGGCTACCTGGTTCGTCTTAATTATTTCTACAAAAAAGTCCGTGATACCATATCTCTATCTTTTATATTTCATCTTTTATACTTCTTTTATTGCATTAAAAATATTTTTTTTCGGCATACTTACGTTTGGTTGATTATTTGAGCAACAAAATATTAATTCTTATGACAATAAATTATTTCAGTATCACAAGAACATTATACAGATAAGATTTGCCATTTACAGCATAGCAATTGGTCATACAGTTTCGAAGATAATATAAAATTACTAAAATGCAAAATGCCCCTAGCGTAACTTTCATTGTGCAGACGTTTTACCTATTTTTTTTTTATGGTGGGCAAAAATCATCTTATGACAACCCCCGCCCTTGGGTGGAGCGAGAGATAGTGTCAGACTCTTACTGACTAAAAACCTACCCCGTTCCTTCTAGCCTTCAAACCAGGGCACGAGTTCCCTTTCGGATAACCCTGGACCCGGTAGGCTTCGACCCAGCTGGGCCTCTGCTGTTGCTGACAACTTCTTGAGGCGCGCGGGAACAGTGCGCGCCGTCGACGTCTTGGGCTCGGTCCATTACCGGACGATCGGACAGCAAGCTACCCATGGCTCGCCGTCCGCGAGCCCGCGTCTACGGTGGCCGGAAATCGGGATCGGAATCCCGGCGGCGGCGGCGGGGGCGCCGTTGCCTGATGCGGTCTGCCTCCGCCTTTGCTAGCATTACTGCTTCGCAGAAGGAGGCGACCGCCTGCCATTCCTCCTCGCTAAGGACCATGGCCTCAACCAGAGCCCGCCGCGAGAGGTGTCCGCCTGCCGATCGCCCCCACGAGGGCACGGCGATGCTCTGCCCAGGCAGGGCACACCTCGACTGTGTGCTCCACCGTGTCCTCCGGGCGTTCCGCACAGTGGCGACACTCGGGCGTCTCTTTCGCTTTAATTCGGTGCAGGAACCTCCCGAACTTGCCATGTTCGGTGAGGACCTGTGTCATGCGGAAGGTAAGGACGCCGTGAGGCCTTTCCAGCCACGCCTCAAAGAGGGGACTTACCGCCATAATTGTGGCGTGCCCAACGTTTCACCTATTTGCCCATAGATGGCGTTCTGCAATTACGTAATTTTTCTGAATCGCGGTGTTAAGACTTTCTGTGGATTGATGACCCTCTCGAATTATTAGGCCCACGTTGTCGTTAGTTGGAGTTCTTCTGTCAGTTGCTTATTGGTTTCGGTTGTTTCGTTCGTATGGTTGTTGTTGTTGATAGATACCTCATAATCGAAAATATCGTAATTTCGTTGTACGTTTTTGTATGTTCGTAGTTTCGTACTTCGTTCTATCGTAACAATCGATACAAGTTATTCGATATTACGATTGTTTTGTTTTGTAAAGGCGGACGGTGTTCGAGTCGCTCTCCTTTTGTTCATAATTGTTTTCAAGTCTGTGCGTAGTTTGTTGAGAGCATGTCTAAAAGGAAATCTCAACTGTCCCGGCAGACATCACAGACAAGAGCCGCTCGAGTACGCCGTACGGAAGAATCTGCCCCTGAAAATGAGCAGCGCCACTCGAGAAATAGAGAATATATTTCGCAAGCACGCGCTAGAGAATCTAGCTCCGAGCGCTCACAGCGCCTCGCTAGCCAAAATGTGAGGACATCGCGGGCTCGTGCTCGAGGAACTAGCGCTGAACGTGCGCACCGTCTATCTGAGTTAAGGCAGCGTGTCTCTGAGACAAGGGATAGGGAGACTAGCGCTAAACGCTCGCAGCGGCTTGGTAGGCAAAATGTCATAACATCGCAGGCCCGTGCTCGGGAATCTAGCGCTGAACGTGCGCAGCGTCTATCTCATTTAAGGCAGCATGTCTCTGAGACAAGGGATAGGGAGACTAGCGCTGAGCGCTCGCAGCGGCTCGCTAGGCAAAATGCCATAACATCACAGGCTCGTGCTCGAGGAACTAGCGCTGAACGTGCGCACCGTCTATCTGAGTTAAGGCAGCGTGTCTCTGAGACAAGGGATAGGGAGACTAGCGCTAAACGCTCGCAGCGGCTTGGTAGGCAAAATGTCATAACATCGCAGGCCCGTGCTCGGGAATCTAGCGCTGAACGTGCGCAGCGTCTATCTCATATAAGGCAGCATGTCTCTGAGACAAGGGATAGGGAGACTAGCGCTGAGCGCTCGCAGCGGCTCGCTAGGCAAAATGCCATAACATCACAGGCCCGTGCTCAGGAATCTAGCGCTGAACGTGCGCAGCGTCTAATCGAGTGTAATCTTATTTTAAAACAAGAAATTTTCCGCGGACGAAGTCGCGGGCAGAAGCTAGTACTATATATATACTATAACTAGTTTCTGCCTGCGGCTTCACAAGCGTGAAAGTAAGTTTCCCTATACAAACTTTAGATCCCCCGTTTTACCCCCTTAGAGATGAAGTTTTGGAAAATCCGTTCTTAGTAGATGTCTACACCCTATCTTAAGTTTGTAGGTGTTATAGTATCTGAGATTTTGTGATAAATCAGTGAGTGGTATTTCGCGTTTATATACTTAGATATGTATGTATTTAGAAATATATTACAAGTATGTTTATCAGTTGTCTAGCACTTATCACACATGCTCTGCTTAGCTTGGGACTAGACGGCGTTGTGTGATAATTGTTACAGTCTTTTACAAATTTTCCGCCGTCTGTTACTGTTATTTTTTATTTTGAGGTGTTAAATCAGTCCATGATTTTTTGTCCCACTCTGACATAGAGGGTGTGTCAGATTCTTGCTGACTAATATAAAATCCACATGTGTCTTATGTGAATCATAGGCGTAAGTTTATAATATCGGTATTTGTTTTAGATTAGAATCGTATTTTTTCGCTGTAATTAATTTATTTGTAATTCAAAACGTATAGGATTTAATACTAATCCAATAAATAACGCCAGTTACTTTCAACTGTGACCTTAAGTACGTATCGTAGTCGCGTAGTTTGCCCGTTCATGTGCCCAATTTGATTAGAAAGACCGGACATTACCAATTTGGCCCGGCCCCCCTCGACGGATTGCGCTGTGGGCAATGTGAGCATATGGTTTATACACCCGTACATAAATAGGTTGGAAAATAAATTACTATTACAACGCAATAGAAGGAAGGACTGAAATAGAACTAGGGTATTGATCAGAGTCAGAAAAATGAATTAAAAATAAACTGCAAAACGCAGTGTTGCAAGGCCTCCTACAAGGTGGACCGATGACCTGGTGAAGATTGCGGGAACCCGATGGATTTACGATGCACAGAATCGTTCATTGTGGTGATACGGCTATCGACTGAAATGATAATGATGATTCAAAATAAAATGTATGGAAAAATGTAACAAAAATATGGGGCATTGGTTTTGTGAAAAGCACTCGCAGATTACGAAGATTGACGGTTGGATATGAGGACAGTTGGAAATATGATGTTCATCATTACACTAATATTACAAAGCCAAATTTGTGTTTGCATATTTGTTACTTCTTCACGCTCGCAGAACCGATTTCGATGAATCTTGGTACACCACCATAACTTGGTATATCCTGGAATTGTATATAATACTTTTATACGGGGAGATAAAATAGGCGAGGAGATTATTCCTTTGAGATAATTTTTAACCATCACGCGGGTAAGCCGCTGGCATCAGCTAATGGTGAATAAAAAGGATTTGAAATTGTTCGAGATTGAAAATGCATAGTTACCTAAATTGTGACACAAATTACTAATTTTTTTTTACAAAAATGTGTGTTCGTTTATTTGTTTAAATACTTATATTGAATTGGTCTGAACCTGCGTGGTGGATTACTGCCTATTCCCTCTCCTAGAGAGGAGGCCTGAGTCCCAGCAGTGGGAACATTAAAAAAGCTGATGATGATCATCATCATCATATCAGCCGAAAGACGTCCACTGCTGGACATAGGTCACCCCCAAGCGTCGCCATAACGACCGGTCCTGTGCGTCACGCATCCATCGGATGATGATGATGATTTTTCTGGAAACGAGATTTCCTTCACAAATAGCTTAGTAAAGAAAGAAAAATTGAGTTTGTGCAACGTCACCTTTATCTTTAACCAGATTGATAGTCTGTTTCTAAATCTTGATGTGTAATATCAACGCCCAGTTTGGTACTGACCTACCGCGTATTTGATAACCGGTGTTATGTCACCGTTATTTTGTTTGAAGTGAGTAATCATCAAATAACTTCTCCCACTCTGGACAGAGCGAGAGGGAGTGTTTGACTTTTACCGACTAAAACACATTTTCGTTCCTTAAATCACCCTCTATGTTAATTGATATTTATTTTGTTTATAGGTTTGAAAATAACACTTTTACTCGTTATCTTTTTCGTCAATTTAAACTAGATGAGATCGGTGTTTTCTAGCCGACTACCCTTTGAAGAAACACCAAAACAAATTAAAGGGTCTAAGTCTCTTTTAAAGTCAATACAGCAAACATGTAATGGTCAAATCATATGAGAACCATGCATATTAGTGCCTGAGCCATCTCAGGCCAAAAGACCATTCTTTTGAAGTAAGAACCATACAGATTTGAGTGGACCTGTCCAGTAAGTGCAAACATTTGTCAATATATGTATAGCTTAGGACTATTAAAGATCTCAACGATTCCAGGGTTGTTCCAGGGCCACAGCCACAGCAACTCTCTGAAATGATCCTGCTATCCAAATTTTTTCCCACCTATTGTCAATTTTAATTCTAAATGAATCACACTGATGTTCTAATAATCCCAAAAACGGTTACATTACATAAATTAACCTTCCGGCGTCATCATCAGATCAGTTTGATATATATCCCCTTCCCTTTTTCTTTCAGTCAGACTTCGACTACAAGTATAAACAAAATAATTTTACTTGTAACCACAGTTGTGCTGTTATCCTTTGAGGAGTTCTGTTCAGGAGTGAAGTTCACGATCAGATCATATCAATATTTCTATGAGTCTTGAACTTGGAAGTATATCCTTTTAATCAAAAAATTGGTCTACAATTGACTGAGATATCAGTGAACATACATTAAAAAAAACATCCAACAGCTTCTTTTTAAAGTCGGTTAAAAAGAATTTGTTCGTCACAAAAATTTACTAGCCTTTTATGAAGATCTGTCACACATTGTCAACTTGCGGATGTCTAATGTCGGTTGCAGACTGACAACTAAGCTATTCCGAAGATAGCTTCGGAGCCTTGTTTAGACAAAGGCAGCTTAGCTAAGCTAAGAAAAACTAAAAATGCAAACAAAGACCTGAACGAAAGCTCCATATTCGCTACAAAACGGGCAGCAAAGGATGTCCGAAGGGGGTGCGGGGTACGCGGGAAGGGCTTAGCTTAGCTCGTATAGCTGCGCATCGGCATACACAACTGACTAATTAGCTTCGCATATTTAGTTAGCTCACATAGCTTAGTTTGAAGTCTGTATGAAAAAGTTTATCAGCTATGCGAGCTTAGCTTAGCTCGTGGTCTACAACCGGCTCAAGTATTAACATTGGCGTTGGCCAATAGGCCACAGTCTGATAAGGTTGCGGTACTCATTTTGAAATCTGAATAAAATTGATTTAAATGCACTTGCAGAATGGGTATTCAATTTATTCTGTGCTAATAGATCTTCTTATACAATACGATTATAATGCGAATGAATAGATGTAATGTAACTCTTAGCTAGCAATTACAGATCTTTTGTAATACAAAGAATAGGGTAGTTTCCAGGGTCAAAATAACTACATTTTATTTTGTCCGTATTTTAGATTATAAAAAAATATTGGACATATTATATTTTTTCTTTTTTAGATTAAACAAAAAATAACAAAGATATAGCCCATTAAAGTTACGTGTAACGTCACCCCGTGCGACAAAATGCAGCACGGCGCGGCGTGACGTTACACGTAACTTTAATGGGCTATGTCTTAGACATTTTTGGTTTAATTTACAAATAAAAAAATATGTGTCCCTTATTTTTGAATAATCTAAAAGACGGACTAATTACATTTTTTTTTTGGCAACTAGCCTATTACTAGAAAAAATGGTGCAGTTTTGGCACGATCTTATGATTATTCTAAACTAAAATCTGGCAGTGGCTTCGCCCGCGAGTAAACGCTTCGCAACAGCCAATCGGTCAACCACTGTGCCAACCTTCCTATACAATTACCAATTGTAAGTACAGAAAGCAAATTTATTACCGCCTGTTCTTGTGCTTTTTATGTATCTCAAATATTCTGAGGTTAGTCAACCTCAATAGTCATATATTGTTGTTTAAGGCTCTACACATTTCATTCTAATGTCCGTTTTTTTAAAAGGTTGCTTACATCTTTAAAAAAAAAAACCGACGGCATTTCAATTAATTAAGTTAATTAAGATATTATTTTATATTTAAGTTAATTATTTAGTTAGTTTAGGGAGATGATGATAGTAAATGTTTCTGTTTGTTAGCTAGTTTTAAGATTGCGTCTTTTTTCGCTTAAACAAAATGTATTTTTTTCTTTCTTTCTTTTTTTAAATTTTAGTTCAATTATTTATAAAATGTTTAGTGTTTTGTTATTAAATTTTTCCTTTTGTCTTTGTCTTTTGTTGGTGTGTGTCTGTTTTATGTGTGTCTTTTGTGTTTGTGTTTAATATATTATTTTTATACCGTACTTGTTAACTCTTTGTATGTCTGTAAGAACAAACTAATAGAGAGCATGTAATGGTATTGGGTATTCCCTTACTCTAAGAGCCATCACCTGATCCATGTTCTTACTCAAAACTTTCCTCATTACATTTTCCTCTTTACTCAGCTTCACATGTACATACTAGCAAACTTTAACTACATTCAATACAAGTAGTTACTAGAGTCATCACGATGCATGTTTCTATGTCAGGGATAAAGGGCTGCAATGTCTCATATGTTGTTTTTTCTTTATTTATTTAACTATTTATGTACACACACATAAAAAAGAAAAGAAGAAAGAAACAGAAAAATAATACAAATGTGATGCTTATTTCTAATGAAATCTCTTCCAGCATACCTGCGTAAGGATAGTTGAAGAAAATAGAGAAGTAGAAACCGTGTGTAAAAGTAAAACTAAAATTAGTACACACAAAATACATAGTTAACAATGATTCAAATTCATAATAATATAATAATAATTCGTTTATTTGTACATTAACATTTTAAATAATTTAGTACTCGGTTACAAACAAATGTTGTACATTGAGACACAAAAAAAATGCGAACTGCTGCCTCCTAAACTAGGCCAAGAGCCTGTGTTTTAGGAGACAACCTTCCTCCATAAATAGTCAAATTATTTTTATTATAATAATTGTTATTACAACGGTATTCCCCTCAACAAAGCTACACTAGATACGTGTTTCATATAGTAGCTTTTGCCCGCGGCTTTATCCGCGTACATAAAATATAGCCTATGTCACTTACGAATAAAGCTGCTTTCTGTCGGTGAAAAAATTTTAGTAAACGGACTAATACTTTACCTCTTACAAACAAAAAACAAACTTTACCTCTTTATTATATTAGTGTAGACTAGCTTCTGCCAGCGACTTCGTACGCGGAACCTGTTGCTTATGCCAGCGACAACGGGGTCGTCAAAATCAAAGATCTGAAACGTCTGATGTCGAATTCTAAGAGCCCGGGGACTGGAAAACAACGCGATGCGCGAGACGATTCGAGACGTTCCAGATCTCTCCCTTCCACTTACGCGCGTGACAGTGTGCACACACCTTAGACATGGTGCCAATGTCTTCGTGTTCGATGTAATTAATAAATGGGTTATAGAAAAACGCGCTCCTTTCTTTATTCGCAAAAAGTGTTCCCATAGCGTGATCTAACTCGACGCCAACGCCATTTACGAAACGTTTAGAAAACGGAAACTACATATTATTTACCCAAATATTATAGTATCTTAGCCACATGCAGCGCCCCTTAGTGAACTCCACAGCGGGTGACGTAACCTACGACCAACTTATTATTTGCGGTTGGTACAGTAATCGGGTCTAGGGATCGAACCGCAAAATTAAGTTTGTTTTTATTGTATATACTTTTCCGGGATAAAAAGTACCCAGTGTGGTGCCTAGGATATTAAAGAATAATTATACCTAGTTTCATCGTAATCGGACCAGTAGTTTTTGCGTGATGCCTGAACAAACAGACAGACAGACAAACAATTTTTAATCACATTTTTGGCTTCGGTGTTGGTCTAGTAACACCCCCTGCCGTTTATTTTTTTATATTTTCAACGTACAGAACTACAGAATTTTCACTTCTATAGATTTATTATAAGTATAAGTAAAGTAGGTACCTAAACTACGTCCAATAGAATGAAATAACCTATTGGATACCTAGGTACTTACCTATTTAAAACTACAGCTAAATAAATTTTAAAAAAAGTTTAATTTATGATTAAGCTAAGAAATATTTAAACACTACCAAAATAACTAATACCTATTTTATAAAATAACAACCAAAGAAATCTAAAAATAAATGATTAAACGTAAGAGTAGACTAAAAGTCGCGCTGATAAGCACGGTTTGTTAAAATCAATTATTGTCTGTCAATAAGGTCGAACACTCTGAACGTCTATTCGCATCAACAGCTAAATATTGCCGCCGCGAGCCGCGTCGCGCGCGGCGACCGTTACACATAAATAATCCTTATAGCATGATTCAGTATTCACGCGCGATGGCTTATTAGCGTATTTCATGTATAACTTTGGTGTTTCTATACCGATTTCTATAATTCATTTTTTATTGAATAGATAATAATGTTAACTTTTTTTAATTAGGGATGAGTGAGAGTATTATAAACGTAAGAGTAGACGAAAATAAACAGAAAGCTCCGAACTGCTAAGCTATCGGGAGTTACACGTGTTATTGTGAGTCAATCATAAAAGATAGACATATGCTGTCGTGTGATATTTTTTATATAATTTTAAGGAGAACATTTCAGTCATACATGATTTCTGTGTAGCTTTAACCATTAAGGCTGCAAATGCGACGGAAGCTTAAAAAATGGAGTAATTTCTCCCCTGCCCAGGAGTATGAAGAATGATTGTATCAAGTTTCGTTGAAATCCATTGAGTAGTTTTTGTTTCTATAAAAAACATACAGACAGACAGACAGACAGACAGACAGACAAAAATTTTACTGTTTGCATTTTTGGCATCAGTATCGATCACTAATCACCCCCTGATAATTATTTTGGAAATATATTTCATGTACAGAATTGACCTCCCTACAGATTTATTATAAGTATAGATAACTCCATTACTACTATAACCGTTATTTACAACCTGGCAATCAATCAAATTATGCTGAACTAGTGTTTAACTGTGATAAGCGGTATAAACTACTTTTTTTGCTGCTATAAAAAGCGAAAGCTTAAATTATGAATTTGTATGTTTGTTACTCCTTTACGTTCAAACGGCTGAACGAATCTTGCTGAAATTTGGCATACTGGTAGACCGTTTGTTCTGAAATAGGAAATAGGGTAGTTTTTACCCAAAGAGTATGTTCCTTTGAGATAATTTTCGACTTAAACGTGGGTGACGCCGCTGGCAGAAGCTAGCCCATAGTCCATACTTCTATACTATTATTATAAAAAAAAAAAATTTCTTTGTAATAGACCGATTTCACCAGTACAATGTTATTTTTTTTTAATTGGTATAAACTAGTGCTTCACAGCCATCTCACCTGAGCAGTAGGTAATATTAATTAAAATAAGAACCTATTCACTGTAGCCTTGAAGACACCTAAATTATACTAATCGAACGGGAAGACCGTAGTAGGCAAATTATTCCAGTTCTTCGATGTACTGTACGTGGTATAAAAGACAAGTTTTTCCTTTATCACTGAGTGACATAGGTTATATATTTTCCAACCCCACACGGGCAAAGCCGCTGGTAGAAGCTTGTATTGAATGAAACATAAATACCGTTGTATTTATTGTATGAATTTAGTTCTCGCTGAGCCTAATTGATTTTACAAATATTATTCGTAAATGATATGTAGGGTAACTGTTTATCGGAGGTCGATGTACGAAACACAACACAAATGAGGACACAAACTATTGTTTGACGTCGTCTTTGCACCTGACTTGAAAATTTTGATTAATATTTTTTTAATTCATGAATCCCCAAGCGACCACCGGTGGCCGCGCATCTATTGTCTTACTATTGTGTCTCTAATTGACGGTATCTGAAGGGTTAATAGAAGAAACTTATATTTAACTGAGTTTTAAAAAAGGAGGACGTTCTCAATTCGGATGTTTGAATTTTTTTTTATGTTTGTTTGCGCATAACTTCGTCGCTTGCCAACGTTGGGATCTTATGATGGAACCTTGGCGAAATCAAGGTAAATCCTCAAATTCAATTAAAATTTTTAGTGAAGTCGGTTATTTTTTTTTTTATAAAATGGTTTTGTAAGTGAAAATCGATTGAGCCGCCTTCGGCACGCCAAAATCGTTTGCCGATGTTGGCAAATGAATCAAGGAATTACCTTGATTCGTTTCGAGCTAAAAAAAAAGTGCACCGAAAACAAGACTTAATTTTCCTTGACTGACTTCCTGGTTCAAAACTGATAGCACCTAACTCATTGCAGCGATGGATTGGTTAATCACACAAAAGATACATTAGAATGCGAATGTCAAAAAATGTGCGACTTTTCGCGAATGCGAATGCAAATATTCGTGACATCACAAGTATGGAGACCGCCGCCACAAAATATATAGGTACAGAAGTCAATCTACATGCAAAGCACGCTCGACCAACGCACACATAGACACCGCTCACGGACACGATATCTCGGTAGTCTCGGCTGGTTCGTCGAACAGTTCCGGCTCAAACACAATGAGTGTGCGTACACAGAGCGTAGCTATAAAAAGTGAAGTACATACATGAAATTGTCTTCTGTACCTATCTATTTTGTGCCGACGCGCCCAGATCGGCGTGTGTGGCACACGTGTGCGCAGTGTAAGTACATAGCTTTTCCTTAATATTGTAAAGGCGAAAGTTTGTATGCATTTAATGGTGTTTGTATGATTGTTACTATAGCACGCTCACACAGGCATGCTATGTTTTGGAATAGCATAATTTAAGTTCCCTTGAGATAATTTTCTACTTTAGTATTTAGTATGTCTATAAAAGATGTGTGTAATCGTGTATCAAGGGTTTGATCTGCTGGGGCCACAGAAATCTTAATAATAAGGCAAGGTTACCTTATTATTAATATTTCTGTGGCTGGAGCTATGGTAATGGGAACGTTTGAAAAAGTTACTGTAGCCCTAGAACGCAAATGGCAAATGAAGAAACATAAGTGGGTTTTAGACTGTAAAATAAAAATAAACATGACGCGCTGGGGGGCGTCATGAGTGCACATGACCTCGAAATCGTACAGGTCAAATTGAAAAATAATCTAAAAGTTTATAAAATTACAAAAAAAGCATTATTTGCCCCTACCCTCGAATATTCATCCAAATCCAGATATAGTACCAGTCCTTTTAAATATTATATCAAAAAATTTGTCTATATAAATATGAGACTGGACTGGCCTGTTGATCTAGTGAGGTCGTGGGTTCGACCCAGGACAAATGTTTGTATGATAAGCATGATCATTTGTTCTGTGTGTTTGGGTGTAATTTATCTCTGCTTAGCGTGGGACTAGATGGCGTTGTGTGCTAGTTGTGGAATATAATATATATATATTTATATATTTTTTTTTTATGGTGGGCAAAAATCATCTTATGACAACCCCCGTCCTTGGGTGGAGCGGGAGATAGTGTCAGACTCTTACTGACTAAAAACCCACCCCGTTCCTTCTAGCCTTCAAACCAGGGCACGAGTTCCCTTTCGGATAACCCTGGCCCCGGTAGGCTTCGACCCAGCTGGGCCTCTGCTGTTGCTGACAACTCCTTGAGGCGCGCGGGAACAGTGCTCGCCGTCGACGTCTTGGGCTCGGTCCATTACCGGACGATCGGACAGCGAGCTACCCATGGCTCGCCGTCCGCGAGCCCGCGTCTACGGTGGCCGGAAATCGGGATCGGAATCCCGGCGGCGGCGGCGGGGGCGCCGTTGCCTGATGCGGTCTGCCTCCTCCTTTGCTAGCATTACTGCTTCGCAGAAGGAGGCGACCGCCTGCCATTCCTCCTCGCTCCGGACCATGGCCTCAACCAGAGCCCGGCGCGACAGGTCTCCGCCGCCTATCGCCCCCACGAGGGCACGGCGATGCTCTGCCCAGGCAGGGCACACCTCGACTGTGTGCTCCACCATGTCCTCCGGGCGTTCCGCACAGTGGCGACACCCGGGCGTCTCTTCCGTTTTAATTCGGTGCAGGAACCTCCCGAGCTTGCCATGTCCGGTGAGGACCTGTGTCATGCGGAAGGTAAGAACGCCGTGAGGCCTTTCCAGCCACGCCTCAAAGAGGGGACTTATCGCCATAATTGTGTGTGTTGTGGTGTGTTGTGTGTGGTTGTGTGTGTCTTCCATCTGATAAATAATGTGTGCACTAAACTTTTTTTTTCTTTTCTATAATTTGATTGTCTTCAAAGCAAAACTGAATAGGCTCATAAACTAGTGCTCCTCACCGTCAGAAATTGCATCAATACTTACCATCAGATGGGATTGGAGTCAAGCACTAGTTTACATCAATAAAAAAAAAAAATTGTGCAATAAAGTCTTGTATTTAGATTTATTTGTGACCCCTTCCAAATTTCAAGCTGCGACCACGCCTGACTAATGGGTGAGATGTTCACCACGATTAAAAGAAAGAAAGAAAGAAGAAAGAAAAGAAAGAAGAAAACAAAGAACATTATTTTATTTGGCATACACACTCGAAGATACTCACAATGTAGTAACAACATTTTTTACCTGTATTACAGATGTTACTACCTTCCACAGGCAACAGCGATCCAGAACCAAATATTGCCAGCATTGGTTTTTAGTGTAAGATTATCTATATTTTTTGGCTTGTGGTGAGAAATAAACGTTATTATTATTATTATAACATGTAGACACTAATTACATAAAAAGAAAGAGACAACTAACAATGTGTCTCACGGCGGCGCCAAATAGGTTAGATTATCTATTTTACGACTTTCTTCTTCATACATTTTACCTTTCCTGCTTCACCTAAATAAGATTAAGAAAACATGACACCTTGCGGCAACAGCCCCGATCAACAGTAGAAACTATGACATAACGTAAGCTAGCAACACGTTGGATTAGCAAACACCTTTGGCTACTTATTGCATTATATGCCTTACATTTGTAAACACCGAGTTATCCTTATACAACTATACTTGAGTCATCTCGAGATTTCTTTAATTGCCTTTGGTTAATACTATCGTCATTCACTGGTTTGTGTTAAAATAGAAAGAAAGAAAGAAAAGAAAGAAAGAATATTTTATTTATGCGAAATAAGACGCATTCTTAAAGCTAGATAATAAGCATAACATAACATCAGTCGAATAGAATAGATAGATAAATAGATAGAATTCTATTTTTTTTTTGTTTTTGATAGCCTCGCGCTTGACCACTATCTCATAAGATAGCAAGCGAATGCCTTTTGTCATATGCCACTTTATTTTTAAGTATATACGAAACTTGAATATAGTTTGTTCAGAATTAGTAACTGAATCGATTTCAATATTTTTACACTATGTTAAATTTTTTCCCAAGAATATTTTATAAAGGTTACAAATAAGACACCACTGACACAAAGTAAAACACAGATCACAGCAGGTCATTAAGAGCCAGCGCACAGTTGGGTGCAAAAGCAACTTTGACTGGCCTGTTGGTCTAGTGGTTAGTGGCCCTGACTGCTATGCCGGAGGTCGTGGGTTCGATTCCCACCCAGGAAAAATGTTTATGTGATGAGCATGATCATTTGTTCTGTGTCTGGGTGTAATTTGTCTATAAAATGTATGTATTTAGAAATATATAAGTATGTTTATCAGTTGTCTAGTAACCGTAACACAAGCTCTGCTTAGCATGGGACTAGATGGCATTATGTGATAGTTGTGAAAAAAAAAAACTCTGTCACCCGGATGGCCCGGTGACCATATTTATTTATTTTTGCGGACACCCAGGTGACACCACAAGGTTATACATTTCTGATTTTTCATGACACAGTTATGAAATTTTGTACATAGATTCCTTACATATAAAATACTAGACACATGTATCGGGTTTTGCATATACTAAAACAAATGTTGTATAGAAGAAACGCGGCGCGGCTTCAGGATAGTTAAGTCTTCTTTGATCTGGATCGAGCCTTATTGATCATGCTTGCTGGAGGAAAGTTCGCTATTACTAACAAAGGGAATATGCATTAATTTTTGAGGTGGGAAATCATCCAATGACTTCACCGTCACCCGCTCTACGTTGGAATGAGACATGGATGGCATGTCGGACTGTTAAGCTAGAACTACATTAACCCGACGCCGACGCACACGTGTAACACGGTTCATTTGTAAATAGAATGACGTCGCGTGGCGTGGATCAAGTGTAGCTCTACAAGTCTAGTTTCCATATGAAATGTATGGAGACCGACGCGCCTAGATCGGCGTGTGATCCGTGTGAGCAGTGTAGTTCTACCATTACTGACTAAAATCTACCTGTCCTTCAGTGATTCTTTACATTCTAGATTCATCATTCAGCCATCTAGCAGAACAACATGGCTGAACGATGGACCACCATAATACAGGCCATCGGCCTAGTTTGGTAGTTATCATCAGATGTGCTGTGAAACATTAATACTAATTGTTAAATGTGACTCTTTAACAATATGTTAAGTTGTGTAAAATAAACGTTTTTATTTATTTATTTACTGTTTCTCTTTCAAAAATTCCTGTCGGCATCGGTCCTTCGCCCATTCTGCTGGGGTTTGGTTTCCAAAAGCATTTTCTGGTCAATTTGTCACAAACGCTTCAGAACAGTCATCACTCCGGCATTATCTGAGATTAACAGAGTTTAATGTGAACAAAAATTTAAGCAAGTTGATAAAGGTCTATCTATAGTTTTCAAAGAACTGAATGACGTATTCATTAGTAGTTAATATTCTCCCAAGAAGTCTACCAGGTAATGAGTTACATCATTAGTAGATACACGAGTTGCTACTCGAAATACTAATGAGACATTTTCCATTTATTACTCAGAGGGGAGGCTAAAGTTAAATTTTTGTTGAAGTGTGGTATAGGATCAAAAAGAGGATTGGTCTGTCAGGCAATGTCCACCTTAGGTGTTTAGCTTCTAGCTATATCTGTACCCCTAGCCAAGTTGATAATCTGCAATCGTTAACACTAGTAGAAAACTTCAAATGTACGGGAATGACGTCATCTTAAAGCTCGGCCAACTCGAGGCGTTCGACGCAAGCGAAACGGCAGTAACTTGGCTAGAGGGCTGATGCTCTACAATGTTCATACGTTCATACGTTCATACGTTTGTTAAGAACAGACATGATAACTATGACAGTAATATTATAAAAATAAAAGTTTTGTATGCCTGTTTGTCTGTATACTCATATAGCGATTACGCTATATCCGCGCACAGGTAAACTTGCACATTTTTTTATTCCAAGTGTATGCTCCCTTAGGCTATAAGTTATTAAATATCATGCTGGTGAAGCCCGGTAGAAGCTAGTATTAAATATTTTTTCAAGACACGTGCCGTCAGTTATGCTTGCGTCAAAGCACGAATTTATATATTTGTTTTTCATTTCATTGTCTAAATTATGTACTATGAATAGTTCGGTTCAATTCTCCGATCGCTCATTTATCCTTACTAATATTATAAAAGCGAAAGTGAGTTTGTTTGTTTGTTACGTCTTCACGCCTAAATGACAAAACCGATTTTGATGAAACTTGGTACACGGATAGACTATGTCCTGAAAAAGGACACGCTGTGAGTAATAAGTCTACGATAATAATTATTTTCATATTCATCTGCTATTAACAATAATTTTAATGCACACTAATGGTGACACAAACCGTATCTTATAATAACTAATTACCAAACAATTACTGCGATGTCAAGATATTTATAAATTACATGTATGTAGCCACATTTATCATATGTAATTACTGTAATTACGCACTTACCCAGTGTTACTAACATACGTAATTTTGTGTGTTTTAGGCCGAAATGTGAATTAAATAAACCTCATTCTGTTTATGTAATACGTATGTACAGTTCGTGGTGGTAATGTGTATCTAAGCATTGATTTTACAGTGCCTCGGGGCTTGGGCATGTTTGCGGAAGCGCACACCGACAGTTTCCACACCACCCTCCGTTCGCGTCCTTAGCGCGCAGGGTGCGGGATAGCACTACCAGTAATCCACAAGTTTTTAACGCGATCCATTTTACGTCCTAAACTGATCTGTTAAAGCCAAAAAATCAAAGGCATGTCACATCCACTAGCCCGCATAGGTCTCGTGTGATAGATTACTGCCCATTCCTTTTCCTAGGGAGAAGCCTCAGTGCCAGCAGTGGGAAGGTTAGAAGGCTGGTTATGCCACACACTAAATAGCTCCATCCCTCTTTGTACTGTTTTTGTTAGTAGGTATGTCACATTACTTAGCGGCTCAGGTTTTGATTAAGAGTGGCTAATAAGACGACTTTCATGAGATCGTGAAAAGTTACAGGAGATGGTTCTCAAGATAAACAAAAAGTGAATTTATTTTGGGCAACATTTTTTTATTTTATAACAACAGTACCCAAACAGTGCTAGTCACATTGGAGTCAATCGCTCAACTGGGGTTTTTCTGTATGTCTTCTACATCTGGAGTTAGGTCATTGAGAGACTTTCCCGTGAAAGTGCTTGCCGTCTCTCTTGACATCACGAAGGCTTTCAACAGGGTCTGGCACGAAGGCCTTATTAGTAAGCTTGCCGGATTGTGTGCTTTGCCTGGGACATCCAGCAGCCCCAAAAGGACTCTCGTGGTTGATTACGGCCCATTCCTTTCTCAAAAGAGGAGCTTGAGTCCCAGCAGCAGGAAGATTATATGGCTGATTTATTTATGTTATGTTAGTAGTTGATGAAACGCATATTGCTAAAAAAGTTATGAGTTTAAACGTGGATGGATGGAAGGGGAGAGGGAGGCCAAAGAAAAGATGGATGGATTGTGTGAGAAGTGATATAAAAGAAAAAGGAGTTGATGATAGCTTTGTTTGGGTGTAATTTATCTATAATATGTATGTATTTAGAAATATATAAGTATCTTTATCAGTTGTCTAGTACCCATAACACAAGCTCTGCTTAGCTTGGGACTAGACGGCGTTGTGTGATAGTTGTGGAATATATATATATATATATATATATATATATATATATATATAGCGTGACGAGTGACAGGGCAGAATGGGTGAAAAAAACGTGTTGCGCTGACCCTAAATAAAACGGGATAAGGGCAAGAAGAAGTTATGTTAGTAGTCTTGCTGCCTCTTTCTAGTCGTATCATATTCACATTTTAGCACTCATATACACATAAGCTCAATGTGTGTCTTTATGTACAAAACCAACAGGCGACAGGTCAATCAGACAAGTTCCTACGTATCTTTTACACATTTCCTGCTTTAGAAAACAACCTCTGACGCAAAAATGGGACATACGTAAGTAAGCAACAAATATGTTCGCAGAAGACAAAGCTCGGTGACATTTACACTCAGATACCAGTTAGTCATAAAGCTTGTTTATCTAACTATAAGTACACGAAACTTTAGAACTAAAGCGATAATGTCGGTCGTTATCTTCGGCACGGCGACGACTAAGTACGCTTGCCCTTGCGCACGCGCAGGGTTGCCTAACCCACCGCGCAACACCGAATTATTTACTAACATGATTTCTACTCGATAGAATGTAATTAGAGATTACATTAATTCGTATTTAGGCTAAATTTTTATTGACCAATCATAGCTTTGATTGAATATGTTACGGTGTTAAAATAGAGTTTATTTGGACACGGTGTCCGAATTGACACATTTTTATTTCAATATTTTTATCATTGACGATTCGGATACATGCTTTTTAGTAGATCATCATCATATCAGCCGAAAGACGTCTTGTGTTGAACATAGGCCTCCCCCAAGCGTCGCCACAACGACCGGTCCTGTGCGTCACGCATACATCGGATTCCCGTTTAATAGATACCTACAGTGAAATAAAAAGTTTAATAATAGCGCTACAAAAACTATTTTAGGCTGGATTTAAGGCGACAACTTCGGGTATTAAAATTCTTTATAATTATTATTTTTATATCTGACTGTTCTAAATGTTAGTGTCCTAATTATCAGTGCAAAATATTAAAAATCAAATGTGTCGATTCGATCACTGTGTCCAATTCCGAATACTATTTTGTCTGAATTGGCACTCTTAAAATATTTATAAATAGTTTAAGTAGGCTCTACTGTTTTAATGTGTGGTAAGTTTTCCTTGATAGTAATTTTCGGTGTATTTAATGTTTTATGAGTGTTTTGAAAAATTTTATGTAATTTGTAGTCATAGTGCCCTTGAGGAAACGGATGTTTTGCAAGTAACTGTGCGTCGGTTTCGTCATATCCTAGTAATAGAATAGATAATCTTTGCTGTTTTAGTTTGAGGCGAAGAACAAGCATTGCAAGCGAAGAAATTAAGTAACGATTATATTGACTGGCCTGTTGGTCTAGTAGTTAGTGGACCCTGACTGCTATGCCGGAGGTCGTGGGTTCGATTCCCACCCAGGACAAATGTTTGTGTGATGAGCATAATCATTTGTTCTGTGTCTGGGTGTAATTTATGTATAATTGTATGTATTTAGAAATATATAAGTATGTTTATCAGTTGTCTAGTACTCATAACACAAGCTCTGCTTAGCTTGAGACTAGACGGCGCTGTGTGATAGTTGTGGAATATTATTATATTATATTATATTATATTATATTATATTATATTATATTATATTATATTATATTATATTATATTATATTATATTATATTATATTATATTATATTATATTATATTATATTATATTATATTATATTATATTATATTATATTATATTATATTATATTATATTATATTATATTATATTATATTATATTATAGTATATTATATTACAAGCCCTTATTTTGTAATTGAAAAAACAAAGATGGACCATCGTTGACCACATCACTTATCATCAGGTGAGATAGTGGTCAAGCGCGAGCCTATCCAATTATCCATAATAAAAGAAGGAATTTTATTCGGCGACAAGCAGTTTGCACTCTCATCGAATATCTCATTCCATCGAATCAATTATTTATTTATCATCGAATTAATTAGTGTAGATTCGATGAAATAATTTTAATGAGGTAATTATTGTACAAATATTGATGCAATGATAACGACGATTTATTTAGAAGACCTATTTGCACTAGATAATATATAATATATATTATATAGTGAGATACAGCCGGAACTTATATATCAGACGGAACTTCGTCTTAATAATTTATTTAAACATGAGTAGTCTCAGAGAAATAGGAACTTTCGCTTTGGCGACACTTGGGGGAGGCATATGTCTAATCGTGGACGTATATCGGCTGAAATGATGATGAGGAGGAGTCATACCTTGGTCACAGGTACTTCCAGGGCCGTAGCTTGCATTTTATTATCCCGGTGCGAGCATCACTGCACTACCCGGCCCCGTAACACCTTCGCTTGCGACTCGGGCGAATCCCACCTAGGTCGCATCTGCATCCTGTGCCTGGGCATCGATCTAATTACGGCACTGGTTTCCTATGACCAATGGGGGGTTGTGTCTGGACCGGGCAACTGCCCGATAGTTGATTTCGGACTGCTATACTCGAACTCTGATATTGCAATGCAATTTGATATTTTTAAGTTCTAACATAGATTTTGCTATACCATAAAAACAAAATCTGGTTGGTGGTTTATCTTGTAAATCAGGACCTATCTTAATAATCTTATTTACTACCTACACATATTTATTTATTTATTTAATCTTCATGCAACACAAAGTACATAGGCGGACTTAATGCCTTAGGCATTCTCTACCAGTGAACCTAGAGTGGTGAAGAGACGATATGGTAGGTATACACGTACGGTGTTACTATCCCGTTAAATCAGCTTGTTATCTGTGCCCTTTGTAACGGATGCAACAATAAAACTACATTAATTAAGCAGAATACGTGCGTGTGGCCTGTATAAGCATTGAGGACTGATCCTGTACTGGTTTCAAATTCAAATCTTCTGACCACACAACCAGAACTAGAACTTAGAGCAACTCTAAAAGAGAAATGGTTGATGAAAAGCAAAGACACTATCTCATTGCTCTTCATCCGGACAATATTGAAGATTAATCCTCATATTTAACAATAAGAGAAGACTGGTGACAGATTTGTCGTATATACAGAAGCTTTACCACCACGTATAGGCACCGGCACGAATCTTGAGCGCTGACCTTCACGTGCGCAGAAGTCCAATATCGGGCCTATTTAGAGGTGTGAAATGAGACGCGGGGGCGGGAAGTGTCAGTGATTTGGCTCGTTGCGCCATCGTGTCATAGACGTCACTCGTGATTCGTTCCCTGCGTTTGCTGCATATATCTAACAACAACGACGATTGGCTCGCCAATGTATGGAATTATCATCATCATAATTTCAGACGATACACGTCCACTGTTGGACATAGGCCTTCCCAAGCGTCGCCACAACGACCGGTCTTGTGCGTCACGCATCCATCGCATTCCCGCGACCCTGACCAGGTCATCGGTCTACCTTGTTGGCCTGCCAACGATGTGTCTTCCGGCACGTGGTCGTCACTCTAGAACTTTTCATCCCCATCGACCATCTGTTCTGCGTGCAATGTGCCTTGCCCATTGCCACTTAAGTTTGTCGTATATACAGATGCTTTATCACCACGTATTTAGTTCTTAAATTAACTAGTAAAATAAAAGTAACAAATCCAAATTAAATACAAAAATAATCTTCACAAGTTATCCACTGCTCGTAGTGGTTTTTTATAATCTTTGATTGTTATTTTCAAGAATTTAAGCTACCACATCTGCATTTAAATTCAAAATGTGAGAGAATCATTAAATGTTGAAACAACGAACTTCGACATACACGACAAAGTTCACAAATGACCGCTTCAAAATCCACTTACAATGCATAAAATCGAAGTTGATAGAAATCTATCGACCATTCTTTCGATGTTTGGTACGATACATTTTTTATTGGTGGGTAAAAATCATCCAAATGATATTCCCCCCCCCCTTCTCCCCTTGGGGCGGAGCGGGATATAGTGTCAGACTCTTACTGACTAAAAAACCCACTCCGTTCCTTCTAGCCTGTCGGAGTTAACCCTGGCTCCAGTAAGCTTCGACCCAGCTGGGCCCCTGCTGTTGCTGACAACTCCTTGAGGCACGCGGGATCAGTGCGAGCCGTCGAAAATTTGGGCTCGGTCCGGTCAGTTATCGGACGGTCGGACAGCGAGTGGTCGGAAATCGGGATCGGAATCCCGGCGGTGGCTGGGGCGCTTGTAAAGATAGTTTAAAATTATCTCAGAATTATTTATTAATTCAGAGCAACGCGGGGCCGAGGCAGACCACGAAGGAGATGGTGGGACGACCTGGATGGCTTCCTTAAGAATTGAAATGAGAAAGCGAGGAACCGTGATCGTTGGAAGGAGTGAAGGGAGGTCTCTGCCCAGCAGTGGGACAATATGGCCTAGCTATAAAATAAATATATTTATTCATTCAAGTTTTACTACTACAAAAGGTTCGTGTATTCCTTTTAAAGGAAAAAGTCCGCAAACAATCAAACCAGTGTCGTTCACCTAAAATCCTTGATTTCTCCATGTCCTCGTTAACAGTGAATAAAGATGCATCGACTTGTTTGGCGAAATGCAAAGTGAAAGTAAACGCATCGTCCTAAGGGGAAAAGTAAAATATCCCCGTAGGTACATTATTGCAAACTCCGAATCTTTCATTAATGTAACTGTCTTCAAGTGACAGTGTGGGCTGGACTTTCACAGTACCATTTGAAGCGGTGAAGCTTAATGCTTCCTCTTATCACATTTAAGATTCTAAGCCTCTAGAATCTCCGGTGCAAAGAACTTTAAGCAAGTATTACTAGGAGGACGTTTTTTTGATTCGTAGTTTCGTATCGGGTCCATTATTTCAGGGCTAGATTGACCCTAGAGGGCAAAATTTACTTATTCCTCCCCTGTTCCGCACCTAAAGGCTAAAACGGGACCCTAATACTAAGACTCCGCTTTTTGAGTGTGAAGTTTTACTAGCTTAGCTTAGTCAGCCTTATAATGTTCCCACTGTTGGGACTCAGGCCTCCTCTCTAGGAGAGGGAATGGGCATAATCAGCCACGCGGGCCCAGTGCGGGTTGGTGGATGTCACATGTCTTCGAATTTTTTAGTTCTAGGACATGCCAGTTTCCTCACGATGTTTTTCTTCATCGTTTTGAGAGCAATGATGATGAAATCTATATATATAAAAATCAATGCCACTTTTCGTTGTAATTTATAACTCAAGAACGGGCTCACCTATCCAAACCAAATTGTTAGGCTTTTTTCGGACTATTTAGTAGATGGTTTATGTGAAGTTTGGTAGGGTATAGTAGGGTATAGTAGGGTAGAGTAGGCTAGAGTAGGGTAGAGTAGGGTATAGTAGGGTAGAGTAGAGTAGGGTAGAGTAGGGTAGAGTAGGGTAGAATAGGGTAGAGTAGGGCAGAGTAGGGTAGAGTAGGGTAGAGTAGGGTAGAGTAGGGTAGAGTAGGGTAGAGTAGGGTATAGTAGGGTAGAGTAGGGTAGAGTAAAGTAGAATAGGGTAGATTAGGGTAGAGTAGGGTAGAGTAGGGAAAAGCGGGAGCGAAGCCGTGCGGGCAAAAGCTAGTAAATTATACAAAGTAATGCGCCAGGCTGGGTTTGTACCCGTGACTTACAACTCGTAATTCGGGGCCGTTACCACTCGGCCACCGCTGCTCTCTGTAGTGTTACTAACATAGGCATAAATCTTATTTATTAACAATAAATTGTATTTAATTTACGTTATAGGTATATTTTAGTCTGTAAAATGCCTGAAAATAAATGTTTTTTTTTTTTAATATAATAATATATAGCACCATTCACGCGAATGAACGTGGGCAATTATCTAGTAGAATTTAAGCCGATTTCCTTGAGTTCCCAATGTCGTAACGTGACCATGCCACTTTGTTATAGCAACAGCAATTCTAACAAAAAAAAAAACTTTTATATATAAACGGAAATAGGAAGGAAATATAATTTGAAAACTATCTATATATTACATCTAAGGAGGACATTATAGAAGTCTGTCTAAAAGTCAACCGACTTGGGTAATTATTACGATTTAATGAAATCTGATGTAGTCAACCGCAGGAGAACCAAGGTTACCGACGTAGCTCGAAGAGTCGCCAAACTTAAGTAGCAATGGGCAGGGCACATTGCACGCAGAACGCAGATGGTCGATGGGGACGAAAGGTTCTGGAGTGGCGACCACGTACCGAAAGACGCAGCGTTGGAAGGCCTCCAACAAGGTGGACCGACGACTTGGTCAGGGTCGCGGGAATCCGATGGATGCGTGACGCACAGGTCGTTGTGGCGACGCTTGGGAGAGGCTTATGACAGCAGTGGACGTCTTTCGGCTGATATGATGATGATGATGATGTAGTCAACACTGGTTCAATAGTCAAGGTCGATTAAGAGATATTGATCATTGTTTACTAACAGAAGAACCTTATAAAAAGTATCGAATATAAGTATTTTTTAAATGATTAAATATTATACGAAATTAACAAGTCGGTTGACTTTTTAGACTAACAATACGTACGTACTATGTTTCAAAAACCTAACCTAACCAAACAGTTTCAACAGTTTCAAATGTTCACCTAACATGGCACCCTACCGTCAGGTAGGGTGCCATGTTAGGTGAACATTTTTTAAATAAAACAATAATCTTCTGGAATAATAAATATCTCGTATACTTTCTATATTATCAAAGCATAGTTAGTTTATTAATTAGATAATTGATATTAGTATTGGTTATTTTATTTTTTTGTCTGGTAGAGAATGCCATGTCGTATTAAGTCCGCCTATGTACTACAGTGTATATGAAGTTTCATCATTATCATTATTATTTCAGCCGATATACGTCCACTGTTGGGCATAGCCCTTCCCCAAGTGTCGCCACAACGAATATGAAGTTTAAATAAATAATAAATAGCTTTCTATTCCAATTCATAATGAACAATTTTTTTGTATTTTGACTTTTTTTTTTAGTTTTTGCAACGTAAAGATGGATCGCTGTACGTGGGATAACCCCGTTGGTAGAAATGAGATTGTGGAATCAAGCTAACGTATAACAGGTCCAATAACCGAACCAAAATAAAATTGTTAGAAGTCCCAGCGTATTCCAGTATACGCACAAAGCGTTTAGGGAACACATTTTTCTGCATACAGCCAAGGAATGGAATTCCCTGTCGGAGTCTGTGTTTCCTGATAGCTACAACTTAGGGGTTTTTAAGTCAAGAGTTAACAGGTTTCTTCTAGGCAAGCGTGCTCCATCGTCGTCGCATCATCAGATCAGATTGTGGTCAAACGCGAGCCTATCAATAATAAAAAAAAATGATAGAGGAACTATATGAAAATCGCTACTCGCTACTCGCATTGCACCGCAGTAACTATAATACACATCAACTTAAAATCTCATTACTCAATAAGATGAGATAAATTACAACGATTATCAAAATAACTGTATTTTGCGGTGAGCGGCGTGTACTTGTAAAATTGTGCCTATTAGTTATGAAACACACTCCACTAATAACACGGTTGTTGTGTAAAAACTTAATGCTTTGCAGCTTAGTACAATAAAATCAGAAAAATAACAATTTATATACATAGATATTTAATTTAAACACTGTTACAAATATTTTCGTAACCAAGCAAAGCTAGAACTACATTAGATAGACGCACACGTGTAACGGCCCCGACGGTCGTGGGTTTGAACCCAGCCAGGCGCATTACTCTGTGTAATTTATTTCATCACCACTGCTCTCAAAACGGTGAAGGAAAACATCGTGAGGAAACCGGCATGTCCTAGAACAAAAAATTCGAAGACATGTGACATTCACCAACACGCACTGGGCCTGCGTGGTGGATTGTAGCCCATTCCCTCTCCTAGAGAGGAGGCCTGAGTCCCAGCAGTGGGAACATTAAAAAGGCTGATGATGATGATGATGACACGTGTAACCCACCTGATTGTTTTGTACATAGAACGATGTCGCGTGACGTGGATCAAGTGTTGTTCTAGATCGAGTTTCCGAACGGCGAGTACCCACCCTTATGTTGTTGAAACCTTTACGGTCCGGACCAAGCGTTTCGCCTCGTCGTTTATACCACGTTCATCGAGGGACTGGAACAATTTGCCTTCTGCGGTCTTCCCGTCCGATTATAGTTTAGTCGTCTTCAAGGCAAGAGTGAATAGGCTCTTAATAAACTAGTGTGCCTCATTATCAACGATTGCACCACTGCTTACCATCAGGTGGGATCGCAGTCAAGCACTAGTTTATATCAGTTTAAAAAAAAATGTATGGAGACCAACGCGCCCAGATCGGCGTGCGAGTCAAAAGTCATACAACAAAAGTTATTGTTTATGATGTTAGTAACATAGTCCTGAGAGGTTGTTAGTGTTTTATAAATAACCCTGTATAGTGAATAAAAAAGGGGTTTTTGAAAATTATTTAATTAATAGAAGATTAATGTTTAGCGTGAGATATCTAGCAATACTGCAATACAACGTGTAACATCAAATGCGCAAAACCTTAGACACCCCAAATGATTTTTAATTCGATTGATCTAATTACATGAGAAAAAAAAACATTAAAAAAAATTAACGTTTTATGTGCAGTTTTAGTTAGTTTAAAATTCATATCTGCATCGAAATAAGAACTCGTCGTTCATATGAGTTTTAGAATATGAGAAATTTTGATTGGACTACAACCATTTAGGTTTGTTTACCAATTTGGGCGGGTTTGCGCCCGTGATGGGTTGACCTATTAATAAATAGACAGGGCAACATTTTTAATGAAGAATTTATTGAAAAATGTAACCCATACTAAAAAGTGGTTTAATTGATTCTGCTCGTTATTCTGATCAAACTATTTTCAGGTTTTGCGCATTTAACGTTAAACGTTGTATAAAAAAACATCTTGTGTATATATTTGTTCTAGTTTGAAGGCTTGACTTGCCGGAGACTCTTCAGTCTCAGTCTTGGCATTTCTGTAAGTCAAGCCACGGAAGGCACAGAGGTCGCCGACGTGAATCGCAAATACGAGGAAAATTGCAGAGTTACATACATCGCTTTTTGAGGAAATTATAAACACAAATTATTATGTTATCAGTGTGTTAATTGGAAAGGTTTTAATTGCTATACGTGTGTAATTTTATGTAAGTATTTTTAATGGCACATGTTTCCTTAATATGTAATGAGTTTTACAGTGCATACGTACATACTTTCTTTGAACTCAATTTTATCATCATCTTCCTGCCCTTATCCCGTTTTATTTGGGGTCGGCGCAACACGTTTTTTTTTAATATCGTTTATAATGCTATCGGTGCTATTTTCTAGAATTTCCAAAATTATACCGTGTATAAAAGTAAATCCTCTTTTTTTATCCCTGACACTTTTTATGCACACTATTTTAAAGTGCTCGAGCACGTAAGTGTGTTGTATATAAGCACTCGGCTCAATAAAACTGTCTCGGCCATAATGGCAAATTTTCACTTCACTTTTATAAAAATGTACATAGGTACTATTGTTGTGTGTTTATTATTGTCAAGAAAAGGTTGTCGATTCAGTTAGTATAGATACGTGAATATAATAAAAAAACTTTAACAATTATATTATAATATTCTAGTTTACCTTATCGTGTATGTTCTTGAAAACTGAGTTATCGTTGTAGTGAAGGATGACTGGTAAATTAACCTTTTACTTGACAAGTAAAAGATTTTGGAATATTACTTGAAGAATTTAGCTTTATTTTCCATTTTGATGATCACCGTGACAATCATCAGCTTTTATCTACAAAAGGCTATAGCGGTACCTAAATAACAATACAACACATAAGGTCTCAAAATCATGAACTCATCTAGAGTTTAACAAAACTCATTATTAGCATTTACCTTAAGCTCTGTAGTGAAGACCTCTCACCGGGAGATGACGCATTGAAAGGAATCTAACAAGGTGGACGAAAGACCAGGGGAAGCCATACGAAGACCACGCGTACTCTAGATATAATACAGTGATTTGAAAAAGATTAATCAAAGAATCGATTTTAAATTCGTTTTTTTTTCGAGAAGGAATGGTTTGATTCTGGAGATTGATCTTGAATTCGAGACTCGATTTTTTTATTTCCTGCAGCATGTAACTGTATCATTTTTTAACCGTTAAATATGTTTTTTATGTGAATGTCGCACACCCGATTACTCACTTTTTAGAACTCTGTACTTGCAGGGTATGTAGGTACAACGAGCTGTTTTCCGCAACTCCACGACCAAAGCGCGTATTTTGAGTTCGGGTGGGACAAATGTGTCATTTGATCCACCCCAGCTCCTCAAGGAAGACCAGCAATGCCTTAATGTTACTGACCATTTCACGGAGGGTACCTGGGTTTCCGAAGTACTTAGCCTTGTATCCAGCGACCGCAGGGCAGCTTAGAAGCAGGTTAGCTGCTGTTTCGTTTATCGTTATTACTTTAGACTTTTAACTTGAATCGATTCAAAAATCATTCTTCTTCTTTAGAATAATCGCTATCCCCAGGGCATTATGGTGTAAGAAGTTCAGGACTAGTCAACATGCGTCGCTTAGGTGATCTTCATTCAGTACTAAGATGTCTCTCGACGACAATGATAATCATGGTCTCTTACCTTGCTCCTATGCGTTTCCTTGTAATTTTCATCAAATATAAACTGCATCATATTACCACAACACTAGTTACGATCTTATCGTAAGGCCCGAAACGCGACTGTTTGACCCAAAACGCGACCGTTGGACCTAAAACGCGACCGTTTGACCCGCGGCGCCCGGTGTCGCAACTACGCGCGTGCGCAGTCCTAATGATCACCACGAAGTAACCGAGCAAGCAAACTTCACATTTAGAATTTAACGATATTTTTGTAATGAATATTAATCTAGTGTAACACTGTGTAATTACTTTACATAATGGAAATCTTTATCGATTATTGTTATGACGTCACAGTTTTCTAATTTGTGATTTGTGTGCTCCTTGTTTTTCTGTAAAAAAGAAATTTGATTTAAGTATATAGTGACGTGTGTCGTATTCATAATTTTGTAGTTTCAGTTCTTTGAATACGGGCTCGAATTGTCGTGAGAAGGATTAATTATTCTTTATATGATAAACTTTGCCGGTGATACTCAGTGTCCAATGTGATAATGAAGGTAAACTAGCTGGAAGTCACTGAGAACTAATCCAAGAATTACATACAGCTGGAAGTCACTGAGAACTAAACCGAGAATTACATCATCCTCCTTTCAGCCGAAAGACGTCCACCGCTGGACAGAGGCCTTTGTGTCTCTTTGGTACACCTTGTGGGAGGCCGCTGTGTCTTCCGGTGCTTCCGCGCGATCGCCACTCCAGTACCTTTCGGCCCCATACACTATCTATTCTACGAGCAAGTATCAGGGCATTGCTCAACTTAAGTGTCAGTAGGTACGCTGACTTAAGTTTGGCAATTCTTCGGGCTTGGTTCTCTTGTGGATAGAAAGATAGCTTAACGATCCCTTGCGTGAATTGCGTTACGCTTTTCCAAATTGTAATTGTATCTTGATTGGCTTCTAGCCTTATTGGACTAAAAGATGGTTTTTTTTTGGTTCGAATGTGACTCCATAAAATGGTCATATATTTGGTATGTATGTATCTATTAATTATAATAAATATAAGTTATATTAAATTTCGATGCTTATTGTTGAACTTATGACAAGCCCATATCATTGCTGGGCACGCCACAATTATGGCGGTAAGTCCCCTCTTTGAGGCGTGGCTGGAAAGACCTCACGGCGTCCTTACCTTCCGCATGACTCAGGTCCTCACCGGACATGGCAAGTTCGGGAGGTTCCTGCATCGGATTCGACTGGAAGAGACGCCCGGGTGCCGCCACTATGCGGAACGCCCGGAGGACACGGTGGAACACACAGTTGAGGTGTGCCCTGCTTGGGCGGAGCAACGCCGTGTCCTCGTGGGGGCGATCGGCGGCGGAGACCTCTCGCGCACTGTTCCCGCGCGCCTCAAGGAGTTGTCAGCAACAGGAGGGGCCCATCTGGGTCGAAGCCTACCGGGGTCGGGGTTATCCGAAAGGAAACTAGAGCCCCGGTATGAAGGCTAGAAGGAACGGCGCGGGGTTTTTAGTCAGTAAGACTCTGACACTGTCTCCCGCTCCACCCAAGAGCGGGTTTCGTCAATGATGATTTGCCCCGTCGACAAAAAAAAAAAAGCCCATATCATGTTCTAACAATTACTGTCTATTCTAGGTTGCCTGGAAGAGATCGCGGAGTGCGATAAGGCCGCCCATTGTACGTGTTTTAAATAAGATAAGTTTTTCTTTATTATGTTTTTATGTAACTACAATAAAGTATATAATGACTAAATAAATAAATAATGGAGTTACATTCGAAACAAAAAAATTTTTTCGAATTTATTCTAATGACATTAGTTATGAAAGGAGTAGTTATGGAAACAGGTTTAACTATAAGCTGCTAGTAACCTCAGTAGCCCTACCCAAAGGGAAATCAGACTTTCGCAAGCAAATGTGAGTAATTAGAACGTGTCAATTGCTTAGCCGAGCGGCCTCGGTTAGGTACAAATGAATTATATGTAAATATTCTAGAAGGCGGTGACGAAAAGTGCGAGTGCAGGTTATAATAATAATATTCCACAACTATCACACAACACCATCTAGTCCCAAGCTAAGCAGAGCTTGTGTTATGAGTACTAGACAACTGATAAACATACTTAAATATTTCTAAATAATATACATATTATAGATACATTACACTCAGACACAGAACTGATCATGCTCATCACACAAACATTTGTCCTGGGTGTGGAATCGAATCCACGACCTCCGGCATAGCAGTCAGAGTCACTAACCCCTAGACCAGTTGACCAACAGGCCAGTCCTGTTAGGCCTGTCCAGGTTAGGCCAGAAGGCATAAATTTTTGAGTTCTAAGTACCTCAAAAGCCTTCAGCCAATTTCATTCCCATACAACATGTAACTGGAATAATTATTGTATAGGTACCCTTGTACACCCTTAGAGGTGAAATAAAATTTAAGCACTGAAATTTTACTTAATTAGTATTTTTAAGGAAGAAGGTAGTTATGCGAATTACGGACAAATAATATTGGCATCCACGCACTACTAGCCCATCGATATTAGCGCCTGCATACGGTTAGTGACGTAATCAAGACTTATCAAGAATTTATCTTATTATTTACCCTAAAATGATCTTTGGTTAATTTAGAATAAAAATTACCTATTTAAAAATATTTGAAATCAATTGTTTCCTATTTCGAACATACCTACTACCTCAGGATCAGCGATTATTATGTTACATATTAATTCATGAATCCCCAAGCGACCACCGGTGGCCGCGCATCTATTGTCTTACTATTGTGTCTCTAATTGACGGTATCTGAAGGGTTAATAATAGGGATTTAACCAAGAAAAAATACTATATCCAGCCAGTATTTTATCAAACTGAAAGTTCTAAAAACAAAATTTATCCTTGCATAACTGGCAATATATAAATTTTTACACTTATTTTCAAAATAAAAAATTCTTTTTATGCGCCTACCATATTGTCTCTGCACTACTCTAGGTTGACTGGTAGAGAATGCCTAAGGTATAAGTCCACCTATGTACTTAGTGTTGCACGAAGATTAAATAAATAAACAAACATTCCCGTAGCACATTTTTTTTTTAAATCGAAATGAAGTTACGTGACCACGCGGCTTAGCGAGGTTAGACCAGTCGGCCAATCTCCATATTTGTATGTAGCCGGAAAATCTAGTAACTTCCATAATAGCAAACATTTTGATGGTTTTAGCTAAATATCTACAACTTTTGGACTTTTAAGCCTAAACCGGCAATAGTCTAAATTAGGTGTTGTTTAAATATTCCGCAGTCCAAAAAGGAGTTACTGACTCCAGTTACGGATATAAAAGTACTCGAACTCATTAATTTATTTATTTAGGTCTAAAATCTTAAATCGACTCTAAATTCGACATAGCCTGAAGAATCACCAAACTTAAGTGGCAGTGAGCAGGGAACATTGCTCACAGAACAGATAGTGGTTGGGGCCGAAAGGTTCTGGAGTGGCGACCACATACCGAAAGACGCAGCGTTCGAAGGTCTCCCACATGGTGGTCCCATGACCTTAACATTTATTTCTAAAATATTCAACCGAGGAAGAGACGTGGATTCTCTGAACACCCTGTAGGTACCTTCTTAATTTTTATCTGATCCATAAAAACAGTTGAAAGTCACGGAACTGCGATATATTATTCAACATTGGACTGCCGAAATGATGATGATGAATTTTCTAATGCACAGGCATGCCAATTACAGGGCAACCCAAAATTTACCACATATTCGGCAGATTTTAACGCTTAGAAAACAATAATAAAAAAAATTAAGTTACAAGAAAAAAAAAGGGTTAAGGAGGTATGTGAAACAGGGTGTACAGTGAATTCAACATACTTCGTTGAAAAGGAAGGATCCTCCGACCGAAGGTTTTGTCTGATCTGGGCAACTGCCCGATAGATGATCGAGCATTTGTAGAATTATGCTCAAATTACGCGGTGAACTCTAATTGCGTGATGCAGGATTTCGTAGTTTAATTCATGAATCCCCAAGCGACCACCGGTGGCCGCGCATCTATTGTCTTACTATTGTGTCTCTAATTGACGGTATCTGAAGGGTTAATTGCTATGTGACATCATTAAAGTAAACATGATTTTATTCGGCAAAATTTTTATGTATTATTTAACGAATTTTGCTTGTATATTTAGTATGTTAGCTCACCTCCACGCACCTTAGGGCAAGGTAACGACAGCAATATTTGATTCAGACTGTATAACGAATAAGGTTCTGCGTAATTGACGTCGTGAAGTAATGTTTCAAAGCCAGGTCTTTGAAACATTTATTTAATTATTTATTATTGGTTTATACGAGTATGCTTAGTAAGTTCGCAGTTCTGCGAAGTTAAACCTTTGGATAAAGCCACCATCCATCAGGCTTTTGTTGGCTTTTTAGTATGTTATGTTCTAGGGTAATATGTCCACGTCCGTAACGTGCAAAACTAAGACACGTATTTGAAATCATATTTATACTTATAAACTAATCAGGGGCCCGAGTCTGCTATTTTTATAAATTCGTCATTCCAACACGATCCCATTGTCATTTTGCTAAAAGTTCGTAATCTGCTAAGTCATAATGATCGATCATTGTTCGGTCAATGGTTTCGTAATAGAGTGGTGGTAAAATGATAATATCGGGCTTATTAAAACCAATAATTGCACAATAACGTTCTAATGGTAGGTCACTGAACAAAACAACTGTCAAAAGTTTTGCAAATTATCGCATACGTCAGATATTCATTTGTCATTATGTACGAGATTACCATTCTATGGCATTTCTTTCAATGTAGTGTCAGTGGTTGATTGGAAATTATATTGGTAGATTAACAAAACTTGTCAAAATCAACAATTATGAAATCAATGATAGACCATTCTGACACTATTGTAATAGCAGACTTAAGGCCCTGATCGGCTCAAATAAGCGCCAAAAGACTATGCAATTGGGCACATTACCGACTGGTGCAGGTATGCCTGGCTTACCCCAGAACATAACATACTAATAAGCCAACAATTCGAAATAAGATTTAAATGGCATAGCATTTATATCTAACCTTTTTTAAATCTATTAAAAATGAAGGCAAGAAATAAAATTTCAATTAAATTGAGATGCAAATTCAAATTTCAAGTAAAAGGTCATCAATTTGATTTCCGGAAGTTGTAAGTCAAAATTGTTTTTTTTTTTATTATTAAGGTCATTTTATAGAAATACCTTAATCAATACTTAAAGTGTCGAAAATTTAATAAAAAGTAGTTAAATGTCAGTACCCATTAGCGTTGATTTCAGGAAACACCATGAATATAAAATTTACAATTCTAAATCTCGACTCCGCCCGATCCGATTCCGAAGAATGTCCTTTCGACGTACCATCGCAGTAATTTCTGAAAGAAAGAAAAAACGTTTATTTGACTGATCACATAGAAAAAATCGCTAAAATCCTGTGAGGCGGTGCACAACCAGCATCCCTAGCCAAGTTACAACCGTTTCGCTAACATCGAACGCTTCGAGTTGACCTTGCCGCCAATTCTTTTGTTCTGACTACGTGACTGAGCGTTGAGGCGACGTCGTTCCCATACATTTGAAGCTTTCTACTAGCGTTACCTATCGCAGATTAGCAACTTGGCTAGGAGTACAGGACCCTTTGAAGTTTTCGTTTCGAGTGCAAGCAAAAATGAACTTAACGGTGCTCAGGCGGAAGTGTCTTTGATGGTACCTGTAGTGTTACTTGTATGATGAGTTGTGTACTAGATCCGCACATCATCATCGTCAGATTTCAGAATAATGGAAAACTCCCTGGGCTTTTTCGAAATTAGGTTTTTATTGGTAAATCGTAGGAGCCCAGCAGGGCTGATTGCAGTAAGGGCCGCTGGGATTTTTTGAAAAGAAAATTGTCCTAGAACCCAAAGGACAACTGAAAGACACAGGTGTGTACACGAGCTTCACTCTAAAAGCGAGAGAAATCATTGGATGATTTCCCACTTCAAAAAAATAATGATTAAGGATACAGTGCTTACTTAGTATCATGTGCATCACGTAGAACCATGCTTAGTTTAAACTTGGAGCCAGATGCAAGGAGAATTACAATTACATAGCTTCAACTTTAATCTTACCTTGAACTGTTATAATAAAATTAATGAGCGAAAAAGTGAATGCATCGGGAATATTTAATTAAAGAAATGAATATTTATGTGGTAACATAAATAATATGGAAGGTTGTTCTTTATTTATTTTTAACAGACTTCTTTATTATAAAACTTAACTACATATCTGTACGATGTTACAGTCATAGTTCTTGACTGGTCAAAATTACTTTTGACTGAAATAACAGTCAATTGCAAAAGCAGTTTTGACTGGTTTCAAAATATTAATTTCAAATACGTTTTTTATTATGAAAAAAAGTATGACACGTTTTAATTGCCCCCTGGTTAGAATTACTACAAAAAATGACTTTTTTAATGGTCCTATCAACCTAACAAGTCATTTTACAAGCAGTTTTATAAAATTTGGTCAAAAGTATGACTAGCGATTAAAAGTAATTTTGACCAGAAGCGCCAGTCTAAAACGGGGTATTCTCTAAATACCCGGATCCACGAGACACCCGTAACAGAGGACCCCGATCTACTTTTATCTTGACACAAATTCAAGTACCTAAAGTTAATTTAGCTTAAGTACCGTCAGCAAATGATATCTATACTAATACTAGCTTTTGCCAGCAGCTTCGCCTGTGTGAATTTAACCCTTCAGATACCGTCAATTAGAGACACAATAGTAAAACAATAGATGCGCGGCCACCGGGTGTCGCTTGGGGATTCATGAATTAGAGTAGGTACACTGGTAAACCATGTCCTAGAATCCCGGAAGTATGTTCTCTTGGGATAATTTTCTACAATCACGCGGGCAACGCCGCTGCCAGTAGTCAGTTGTGTTAAAAAATGACAATTTATTTCAAGCCAATTCTCAGTAAGAAGCAGTTTGCTCGTAACTATTTAAGTACATTCATAATTTCTGGTAAGTCTCTCTTAGAGCCGGGCCACACGATGCGTTGCAGTACGGCACCACAAATATTTCGACGAATCGGCGGGCACGCGAGTGACGCACACTATTAATACTGTAATATGGAAATATTGTAAGAACAACCATTTTTTTATAAGAATAACCATGGAGTTTCTTGCCGGTTCTTCTCCATAGGAAACGACCAATTTGGAACCGTGCACTAGCTTCTGACGTTTTTTAGGCCTATGTGAAATAAAAACTTTTGACTTTGACTTTTGACGCTAGCGCCACCCCGTTCCTACGGCCCGGCTCTAAGAGAGGCTTACTGGCCCGGCCCTTAGTAACCATTGCTATGGAGCTATCTTCGGTTGTGACGTCAAGTCGTTACGAACCACCACGTCATACATCAAAACCACGATAAGGAAACCAGCTGTTTGAACATGTTCAAGGACAATGCTTCAAGAACGGATGCTAGTCCATTTATGGTGGTAGCTTTTCTTAGAATTATTATTGACTTTGTAGTTTTGAAGATCCTTGCCAAACCTTTCGTGGAAACGCTTTTTCTTATGGCTTTAGTGTTGATACCTAAGAATTTAACCTTACAAAAGTTTATTATTATTTTATTATTCTATAAAGCTTAAATAAATGATATGATTCTATTGATATTATCAATAAAAAATTATAAATGTATAGAATAGAATAAACTTTATTGTATGTACACCAAAATAAAAATAAAAAAATGTATGCGTAAATACACGCGATACATACAATTTTGTTACTACATTACGATTAAAAGGCTGATGAATACACGGATAGACTGTCCTGTTATAGCATCTATGTATTTATATGTTAAAAACATTGCATTTGCATTGCATTGCATTGATTGAAAAAAAGTATCCGATGACACTTTTTTTCAATTGTTGTTCCAACCCAAAGGCACCGATAGTGTCAACATGCGGGGATCCTAATTAATGTCCTGATGATGACGAATGCGCAAAACCAGACTTTATGGGACAGTTAACAGACCATCCAAACTTGACAGAAGTGAAAGTGGTTATACTGACAGCACAGTTTAATTAAGGTGATAAACCGAGAGCATTGTACTAAATATGACTGATGATGATTATCATTCTTTTAAAGTGACAGTTACAGAGATTACTTCAGTTGGACACAAGATGACAGAACAGGGGCCCGAGTCTGCTATTTTTATAAATTCGTCATTCCAACACGATTCCATTGCCATTTTGCTAAAAGTTCGTAATCTGCTAAATCATAATGATCGATCATTGATCGGTCAATGGTCTCGTAATAGAGTGGTGGTAGAATGACAATATCGAGCTTATTAATTCATGAATCCCCAAGCGTCTATTGTCTTACTATTGTGTTTCTAATTGACGGTATCTGAAGGGTTAAAACCAATAACTGCACAATAACGTTCTAATGGTAGGTCACTGATCAAACAACTGTCAAAATTTTTGCAAATTACCGCATACGTCAGATATTATGTACGAGATTACCATCTTATGCCATTTCTTTCAATGAAGTGTCAGTGGTTAATCATTGGAAAGTCATTATGACGTTATTATATTAGTAGATTACCAAAACTTGTCAAAATCAACAATTATGGAGTCAATGATAGCCCATTCTGACACTATTGTAATAACAGACTTGAGGCCCTGATCGAGAATGATAATAATAATATCGTTTAAAAGGTAAAGCCCTTGCACCAAGTAGATATGTGTTTGTGATCAGAATAAGGCTTTGATGGAGACGAAGGCTGATTGACAGATAGATACCGATAGGTAAATGACTATATATGATCGTGATGTGACTACACAAGTCACAAGCTTCTGTCAGCGGCTTCGCTTGTATGAAAATAGAAAATGTATGTACTTATAGGATAAAAACTATGATTTCTTCTAAAATCCAAATCCGTTCTTCATCGTTATTGGTGTAATTGGAAGAATTTTTATTGAAAAAAAAAAAATACTTAGCGGTTTTAAATACTTGCGTAAAAAACTTTATTTGTACATAGACTAGACGTGATGATTGTAACCTACAGATTTGTTTAAATTGATATAAACTAGTGCTTGACTGCGATCCCACCTGATGATCCCAGTGATGCGATCGGAGTCTATTCACTCTAGTCGCCAAACCCGGATGAAAAACCGGACAGGAACTAATGGGAAGACAAGCAAATTTTTACTGTATAGTTATTAGTAAGTATTTCTTTTTTACTTTTGATGGGCTTGCGTTTAACCACTATCCCACTTGATGGAAAGCGACGATGTAGTCGACGTATTCTGCAAGCTACAGCAGTCTTGACGGTAGGCTTGTAGGATGACAAAACCGCCATGTCAAGTATTAATGACGATGACACTCAGAAGATTGCGGGTGAAGGGTAAAACTGGTAGACTCGCAAATATAGGGAAATGCGGCTCATAAGGGTCTCCCCACATTTATCGACGTGGAATCGGCTTAACCCATGTGCGTATCACCACACTACTCGACTTATTCGACTATATTTCGAGCAGATGCGAATGGCCTGTGACTGGCCTGCTGGTCTAGTAGTTAGTGGCCCTGACTGATATGCCGGAGGTCTTGGGTTCGATTCCCACCCAGGACAAATGTTTATGTGATGAGCATGACCATTTGTTCTGTGTCTGGGTGTAATTTATCTATAATATGTATGTATTTAGAAATAGGTATATAAGTATGTTTATCAGTTGTCTAGTACCCATAACACAACCTCTGCTTAGCTTGGGACTAGACGGCGTTGTGTAATGGTTGTGGAATATTATATTATTATTATTAATGGTATTAGTAACAGTGTAACACCCTTATTACGTAGATATAAAGGCTTTTTTGACTTTGGTGTTAGCCGATTCCGCGTCGATAAACGTGGAGAGACTCTATGAATAGCGGCAATGATATTGACGATTATGATATAACAAGGAAATAGAAAGAGGCTCACGAAGTTGAAGGAGATAACCATAATCGTCCTCTAGTATCATTATAGTTAATTGTAAAAGCGTGCAATAAAATTTAATGATGGATTAGATCAGAATGTTTGCCATTTTAATTAATTACCAAACCACGAAATCTTTACATAATCTTAGGCCGAATATTATATTATATTTTTTATCAATAGCATTCTTATGAATTAACAACATATATGTAGTTGGCAAAAAATCTTATTGTAACTTAATCATTTTGGTGTACAATCTAAATAAAATCGATTTCAATATCTACACTTACTCGAAATCGCACTCTTATCTCATCGCTTTTAGGCACGCAATACACAGTTTTCCGAACTAGTGCAGAAAAGTGAGCATGCTCAGGGCGAGCCATATTTTTATTACATAGGTAAATTTATCGTATCAGTATGGACGTGCGTCGACCGCACGAGGCGTACGTCAACTCCCATTTACTCATTTTTTCATAAGTGTATTGAAAAACGACATTTGATACACGTGCAAATTTGTCAATGTAGTTCTCGGCTTTATAACACACTCGCCTACGGCACCCTACGGCTCGTTCGAAGTCCGCCTCGGCCGCAATGACTAACTTTCTGCACTTGTAACAAAATTATATTTCAAAGTCTTATATTTATGTGACTGAGGGAAACAGTGATTAATTTTTATATAACTATTTTCATATATAAATCTTGGGTACAGCCTGCTGAGAGTTTGTCTGGTGAATACTAAGTAAGTAAGTAAACTCCATCAAATCGGTTTCTTTCTTTAAACATAATGCTGTTTATTTATGCAGGCTATGTCTATTGCATAATTTAGTACAATAATTTTTTAGGTATACCCGCATTATCATTAGGTAATAAAATGTAACAATTGTAACCAATAATAATAAACAAGGCTGTATAGGTATCTACATTGCCAATCACAAGAAAGGCAGTTGTAAGTTGTAAAGTTTCATGTCTCAGTATAACAAAACCTTGTAACGAATAAAAAACTGGACAAGTGGAAGTCGGACTCATGCACTGAGGGTTCTGTACAAACTTTCCTATGTTTACATAGGAAAGTTTCCATGATTTGAAGTCTCGATGATTTCATCTAATTTACTGTTTTCAGATTTATTCCTATATCTGTGCTATAAGACCTTGCTTTATGCCAAATTTCAGTTTCATTCCCTATCAATCAATGTTCCTTATGAATTTGATTCCCTTGAGAGGGTCGAAATATATTTTTTTTTAATTCTTTATTTTACACTATAACAACTTATAAAATAAGTATAATATAATAAATATAATATAATATTCCACAACCTTCACACAACGCCGTCTAGTTCCAAGCTAAGCAGAGCTTGTGTTATGGGTACCTTACAACTGATCAACTTACTTATATATTTCTAAATATATACATTTTATAGATATATTAAGTACACCCAGACACAGAACATTGATCATGCTCATCACATAAACATTTGTTCTGGGTGGGAATCGAACCCACGACCCCTCAAGTGGATTATTATTATTTACAAAGTTCATATACATGGGCAACGTTAGGATTTTTGTTACATAAAATGCTGTATCTTTGTTTTTCGTAAACCTAGAAGTTTGATTTTTATATAGCTTCAAAGGACCGCAGATTTGAATAATATATGGTTTTAATTTAATCTTGATACCTCCACACTTTCTTGATATGTAGGGTTAACAGCCATACAGACGGACGGACAACAAAGTGATTCAACAATGTTCATTTTTTTTCCTTTTGAGTCACAGAACCCTAAAAACACGAAAAAAAGTTTAATGGCGGGTTTTTACCAAACTTAATGTCAAATTTTGACAGGTTTTCATGCTAAAATAGAGTCTGAGAAATTCTCAATGCTTAAATCAGAAATCGGGGGTAAGAGCAATATAGAACCTGAGAAAGGTTTAAAAAAACGCTTTAATGCGATTGAAGTCTGGTTGAAATAGAAATGACAATAACTCCTAAGATTTCGCACGACCTTCGTTTAACAGTGCTGTGCAAGCGCAAGTGCCTTATATCACAATGTTGTCAAACATTGCAAAGGTCACAATATTATCTAACGGCATTGTGGCGCCTTGCGGCCCAACCTGCGCGCGCGCACCCACTGACACAGATCTGCGTCTACGTCGACCAAGATTTCCGTCAACGTACTGCCTGGCCCACTGACCGCTCCAGCGACCGGCCCTTGTTTACGTATAACGTAACACTGTTAGGCCATGTCCAGAGTGCATGCGCGGGCGCGGGTGCGGTAGCAGGCGCGATTAGATGCCCACAGTGCATCGCGAATTATTGTAGCGGGCTGTAGAAACTATACGGGTTACGTCAGGGTAAAACAATAGATCGCGGGAATGCTTGAAAGAGTTACCATCATCTTAGAACTTTAGTTTTTCAAAGGAAAAAATTAAAGGAAGAAATGAAGTAACATAGGCTCGATACAACTGGTTTTTGTTTGTTTGATTATTTATAATTGATTTCGCGTTAATTCAGGAAGAATAAAATTGGTTTTCTTTCTTTAGGTGGTAGTCATTTGAGAAAACAAAGGATGATCGCTAGCTCCGTCATCTGCGCAGAAGTAACTTCAGTACATAGAACGATCAGCGAGTGACGGCGGTTTTGTAATGTACTTACTTCGATACTTCGCGCCCGCTTAAGTTCCTCACCGTGTTCGGGCCCTAAGACGTAACACTATTATACTTTACTTTGACGAAAACGACGTGTCACGTCGTTTTCGTCATCACTTTTATTTTTGTCTTTTCTATCAAATCACTCTCGGTTTTGTTCGTTGTTTGCTTTACTTTCAACTTTTACTTTTTATTTTATTGAATTAATAATAATGGATCGGCTTAAAACGCTTGCTGTAACAGATGTTTAAAAAGCTTTGATTGAATCATCTGTTTTAATGACTTTGGTTCTCGAAGTGAGTTGATAAATGTAATATGTTAATATCTATGATGTGTCACACAACTTGTTATATTATGTTCTAAGAAAAACATTTACATTCGTAATTAGCGTTTAAAATATTCTTGGACATGTGTGTAGTTATTTATGAAAGTTCTCTGCTTGTTGTTTATTGAAGGAGTCATTAATTAATTATGAAGATTTTATTCGTCAAATAAACTCTACTCAGCCTGAAGCACAGGCGTTGGGTGGTTACCCTACGCCGGTGAGGACGCCGCTGCCGTGAGGTCTTTCCAGCCAAGCCTCAAAGAAAATTTTTGTCCATGTAAATGATAATGAAAAATGATCTTTATTTTGTAAATAGGTTTTCAAAAAAAACTTTTACACGTCATGTGATAGAAGAACTCCGACTTTTAAGTCTCAGGTTTATGAGCCTGACGTATATGGCCCTGAGAGTTTGGACCTTTATGCGCCTGAGGGTTTGGACCTAAATGCGCCTGAATGTTTGGACCTATATGCTCCTGAATGTTTGAACCTATATGCGTCTGAGGGTGTGGTCCTATATGCGCCTGAGGGTTTGGATTTATATGGGTTTGAAGGTTTGGACCTATATGGGATGAGCCAGACGATTGGGACCTATATACGCCTGAGGGTTTGAATGCACCTATTAATAAGATCTTAGATAGATATCATCGATCACTAATAAAAGAACGTTTTTTATTAGTAAACCATGTCCTTTCCAGGGCACGTTCCAAGGCCGTGGGTGACTGTTTAGAACAATCGCGCAGCTTTAAGCTTTATCAGCTAATCGTCTATTTCACAAACTTACAACACAAACCCACTTAAATAAAGATTTAAGATGTCAACTGCACAAATCTTATTGATTCTAATTACATTATAACTGGAGTTGGCAATCCATTCTATTCAGAAGTGACGCAAGTTCGGAGTTACATTATAAAATATAATGTAGTTTCAACAAAAACAAGCAAATTGATCTGTCAATGATTGTGATGGCAATCTTAAGATGGAGGTGTCATAATCTGCATATAAGTAAGCTGATGTTACATAAAGTGTAAGAAAAAAGTGCGATCTTACTGATTTTAGATAGAAAGTCATCTCTTTGTTATCTGATTCTTATTAAAGATACTTACTGTAATTTGGGGCTGTCATATGATCAAATAGGTCTGTAATACCTATCTACAGCTACTTTCATTTGTTGTTTTAATAGTTAGAATTGTCAACTAACAGACTCCATTCGATCTGATGTTTCTTGAAAATACTAAATACCTCAAAAAAGCTACCCTTTTTTGAGGTGAGATTTATTGATAATAGTAACTTCTCGTGATTTATCGTGTCCTGCATTTGTATTTTTTACAAATGTCGGAAATCGACAAACTTTTCCGAATTCTGCGTTGATTCTATTATATTAAATTGCTCAAAATTTTCCGAATTCTGAATTGATTCTATTACAATTTAAGTTGCCATCAACCTGTTAAGAATAATTGATGAATCTTGTAAAGTTCTAATAATTTATCTATTGAACAATCATATAAGTAAAAATCAAGAAGAAGGTAATAAAAGACAAGAAGAAGGAAACGGAAAAATGGGTACAAAAGTGATGCTTATTTACATGAATGTAATAAAACTTCTATTATAATCATTATTTTTTCTCAATTACTGCCGCGGCTGGTATAGTATATTGCCGCATAAAAGCAAAACTCAACACATTACGACTAGCTTCCTTCTCATACATAATAAGGAGAAAGGTGACAATGCAAAATGTGCCAGACTAGTAGGCAATGATAGAACAGTGATACCAAGAGCATTAGCGTTAGTAAGTAGCTCACTAAATAACGATACAGTAGCCGATATCAGAAGGAAGTGAAAGTCTGCGCTAGAATGTGTCACGAATGAGGAAAGGACCGGGAAGGGCAGGAATGTGTTTTACTTTTTTATGGAGATGATGTAATCTATATATATAAAAACCAATGCCACTTTTCGTTGTTATTTTATAACTAAAGAACGGGCTCACCTATCCAAACCAATTTTTTAGGTTTTGTTCGGACTATTACAGTAGATGGTTTATGTGAAGTTTGGTAGGGTAGAGTAGGGTAGAGTAGTGTAGAGTAGAGTAGTGTAGAGTAGTGTAGGGTAGAGTAGGGTATAGTTGGGTAGAGTAGGGTATAGTAGGGTAGAGTAAGGAAGAGCGGGAGCGAAGCCGTGTGGGCAAAAGCTAGTACCCTATAAAGATACTGTATACGAAAATGGTGTTGCTATTTATGAGAAAAAAATTGTCTGAGATTTTGTGACATACTTCAGCATTAATAACAACTTCCAAGCCACCAAACACAGCTACATAGCGTCGCATCTCAAGAGAAGCGGTAGCCTAAAGACTTGACTGAGACATAACGACGACCACTCTATCAAGAGTGCACGACTAAAGAAGAAAATTAAGGATGACAGTCGCGGGTACCCTCTTCAGGTGTATGAGAGCAGCAAAAGAACAAAGAACCCAATTTATCATTTACATTTCCGTAAAGTGACGTCAGGTTCGTCCCGAACTGTATGATTTAGTCTGATGTAGCGTGTGTACCTTTTGTTGTCAAACCTTCCATGGTACGAGCTTCAAATCTGGTTGAAGGCTTAACTGATATTTGACGCTGACTACTGATAATAAATTTCTCCCCAATCGCACATGCACAGTATTACCTTTAGCGAATTCTCTGGGGCTGTTACACGTATGATACACCTACATTCCGCACCCTTCACTTTAAGAAAAGGGTTTAGATTACAGTAGTCTACTGCTGAAGATAGTTTCTTTTCAATGACCGGAATTCATCCATTTCGCTAACCTCTATGCTTGTTACAAATAAGATACATCTACAATAATACTCGACCTTCACTCCAAGAAGAATGTCTCGAAAATGTAGCTTTATTGCAAAAAATCTGCATGTTGGTAATGCATCTAAGAGCGAATTTCACCAATGAAACTGAATACAATTAGCACACTGAAAAGTACGTTTAAGAGCGGCATTACTATGGAAAATTGACTGATAGCGTTCAGTTTCAGGTGGTAAGGCCCATAGGTAAATTCTTTATTTCGGATCTTTAAAGATACATATTATTATTTATTATCATGATTGGTACCTGTACCGGTAAAACAGGTATTATAATGGCATCAGCAGCCTGCTTGTCTGTGACAGGCATCAATATAAAAAAAGAACTGGTCATAATCAATTTCCTTGGAGTTCCATCGACTTTTTTTTTAGTTTGGGTCTTAAAATGCGGAATTATTTTTATTAAGTTTATTTTTCTTACATTGTTGCTCTGTAAAACATATCTATCAAACCTGCTACGAGATTAGTAGAAGAGGTCTTGTAGTAGATAGGTACCTACTTACTACTACTTACTTTTCGTCAGTTTTACCCATAACACAAGCTCTGCTTAGCTTGGGACTAGACGGCGTTGTGTGATAGTTGTGGAACATTATTATTATTTTCATCTGTTTATTAATCTCAGGACCCTGAGGACCTGGGCCTTTGAGAGGCGTACGAGGGGCCGAAACCAACTCGCAGAGGCCCTTTTCGTTACTATACTGGAACGTGATACCAACCGACGGTTATCCCTGTACGCGCTATACTAGTGCACCCAAGGACAATCCCCGGTTTGAAAAACTATTGCGACATAATATGAAAAACAAAATAATAGGGCTATGATTTTTGGAGTCTTAAGTGGACTGGTAATATGGAGCTATGTTAAGACTATGGCCCCTGCCTGAACAATGTCATTAATATCTATCGATAAAAGGCAGGGGGTGACTTGCACACTCAATAAATTATTATTATTATTAGTTTTATTGGAGTCTAGTTTTTTGTTCTTTCATCCATTGTGATTTTTTTTGTTTGTTTTATTTCTTTCTTAATGTTTTTAGGACTGCAAACTGTCGAAGACAAAAAGGAAATAGTACATTATGATATAAGTGTGTAATGTTGGTGATTACCGCTGAGATGGCATTAAGACCGAGCAACAAGCGAGGGTCTTAAGAGAACTGAAGATGGAAATCATCAATATACAGATGAGATGATCTTGAGGAGTATACTTGAGGAGGAATTGAGCGGGTTACGATGGAGTATCGTCATTAGTGAAGAAAAAATAATTAACTACAGTAAAGGTAGTATTGTGTGATTTTTTTGAGACTTGGTGGTATACGGAACTGTGTCATGTCAGCCAGTTTACTCTTGTCTTGGTCAATGGTGTATTTTCTCAGGAGCAGAGGTCAATCTGAACGTACCTAATATCCAAACTAATTGTACCGGTTGTCTTGAAAGTGCCCATCTTTACACACGTGTCTCAGCATCCGTAGATATAGCAGATTTACATAAATACAAATTAATGGGCGAAATTCCTATTTCAAGGCCCATTGGGTGATCTTCGGTGTGTTATAAAATTTTAATTTAATATGACAATTATATAACTTTAGAGGCCTTGAAAATATTGGTGCCATGCGGTCGCAAAACTTATGTCCTTATAGGAAAGTGTTCTTTTTTGCGTTCATTAATTAATGAATGTATAGGTACAATAGTAATAACTGCACAAGAAGAAGGTAACAGAAAAATTGTTACAAAGGAGATGCTATGTCTAAAGTTATCTTTTTTAGCACAAGCGCGAAAGAACAGTTGGAGAAAAGAGATTATATATGTAAGAGTAATGGGAAATATTACAAAAAAACATCAAATTAATGTCATAGTATTTGGTTAGATTTTTTATTAACAGCTACTTTATTTACACGGATAATTGACATTTAAAAAATACTAAATAATAATTACACTAAATAACTATATACATTAAATCAAAAAATAAAAATAAAAAATTATAAAACCCTAAGCTAATTGAAACTACCTAAAATATGGCGTCAAAAAACTCTTCCACAGCAGAAAAACAAAAACACATGTCTTCAATAAGAAAATAACTTAAGCATTGGTTTTGTATCAACAGCTACCGATCAATTACCCATTATAAGATATAACCAATTAGCAGCTTTAAACTCGTAATTTATTTCCAACAAACGGACTAGAGTTCATTTGTTATCGATTACATAAACGCAACGTTTCTTCATAAGATTATGTACTTGGGTAGCCAACGATAGAGTTACGTCAGCCCCTCTCTATTGCATTCCATATAGGTAACGGATCCGTCACTATGCGTATGCAATGAGCTTTATATGCGGTTGATAAAAGATTCATGGCATTTTGGAACTGTTCCTTATGGTTAACTTTGCATTGACCTTATTGTCAATGCATGCATGCAATTTTTTACAAATTTTTATTACTTCCATCTATCTCAATGTTTGCTTGTCTGTAATCAAATATTGCAACTTAAATTTGGTCCACTTCCCGGTCACCGATAGAGCATGTGAAAATCAGATGACAAAGCAAAATTATTAGACGTGGAGCTGATCTGACCGGAAGGTGGCCACAGGAACACAGATAACCCTATCGTGTTTGTGCTTTTTGGAATGGTCTTCATCATCATCATCATCATCATCATCATCATTTCAGCCGATACACGTCCACTGCTGGACATAGGCCTCCCCCAAGCGTCGCCACAACGAACGCTCCTGCGCGTCTCGCATCCATCGGCTTCCCGCAATCCTCACTAGGTCATCAGACCACCTTGTTGGAGGCCTTCCAACGTTGCGTCTTCCGGTACGCGGTCGCCACTCCAGAACCTTTCGGCCCCAACGGCCATCAACGACCATTTGGAATGGTCTTGATGAGCATTAATTATATAGGTTTAAACCGCTATAAAAGCTTTCTATGAAAAATTGAGTTTTCATTTAAATCTTGTTTTATCTGCTAAATTAAATTATTTAGAACTCTGGTAAACTAATATGAAAAAAAAAAATCTTCATCAACAAGAAGTTGTAAAGCTTCAAAGCTGCTAATAAAAAAGAGAAGTCCGATATGATCTTTGACATCAAAGGCCATGACACCTGTACGGCTGCCATAGAAAACGGCGTCATGGCGAGAGACATATTTTTGTTAAAATTTGTTATATGTCGTTTGTTTTTCTGTAACTTTTAATATTGATCTCGCAATTCATCTACACTATTAGGTCTTTACCTATGAAATTGCCGTTTTGTATGAAAAAATTTAAACGATTTTTTTTTAATCGAAGTAATCACCCATGCAATCAATGCATCTTTGCCAACGCAGTGGCAGTTTATTGATGCCCTCCTTAAAGAAATCAGCTGGACGGGAGGCAACAAATTCTTCAAAGGCATTTTGTACTGCCTCTCGGGTATTGAATTTTTTTCCCGCCAAGAAGTTATCCAAATTCTGGAAAAAGTAGTAGTCTGTAGGCGCAAGGTCTGGTGAGTAGGGCGGATGACGGAGAGCTTCCACAATCGCCTTGTAACTTGGAGACCGTCTGCTGTGCAGTATGAAGTCGCGCGCTGTCGTGCAGGAGCAGCGGAGACGAGCGATTGACCAATGCTGGTTGGAGATGGGCCAGCTGCTCCATCATTGTGTTCAGTTCTTCACAGTACACATCTGCAGTAATGCTCACCCCGTTTGGTAAGAAGCTGTGATGAATCACACCGGAGCTAGACCACCAAACAGTGACCGACCATCACTTTTCTAGGGGTAAGTTTTCGTTTAGGGCATTGTTTAGGTGCTGAACCAGGATCCAACCAACTTGCTGAGCGCTTGCGGTTTTCAAACATAATCCATTTTTCATTGCAGGTAACAATGCGGTTCAAAATTCCTTCATTTGTGTGTCTGTTGAGCAGTGCAAGGCACGTCTCGACGCGTACTTCGCGCTGGCAATCATTGAGTTCGTAGGGCATCCATTTGTCAAGCTTTTTTACCTTGCCAATTTGACGCAAATGGACCAATTTTGTTTTGACGCTAACGTCGAAAGCTGCTGCTAATTCAGCCGTAGATTGGGTATCATCAGCTTCCACAATCGCCTTTAATTCGTCATTGTCGACCAAAGTCTTCGGACGACCGCGAGTTTCATTTTTCAGGTCGAAATTTCCAGAACGGAAGCGAGCAAACCAATAACAGGTGGTGCGTTGGTTTGTAGTGTTAGCTCCGTAAACGTCGTTGATGTTGCGTGCCGCTTGTGCCGCGTTGCTGCCACGTCGATACTCATATACCATAATTACTCGAATTTTTAACGTATCCATGATGACGAAAAAGATTGAAATGCGATGAAAATGTAACACTAATCAATAAACAAATGACTACTTTTGGAAAAATAACCATGTTTTAAAATAAAATTAATTTGCAATTGACTGGTAATGTACCCAAAAGGCTGGCGGCATTGCCACAAATTTGCAATTAATTTGCAATTAGAATTCTTAGCCAAACAAAAATTATTTTGATTTGAATGGCCAATTTCATAGGTAAAGACCTATTATTACAAACAGGTAAAGTTTTTTTTTTGTGGTAGTGTAATGTCTGAAAGTCCGATTGCTGAAGTTATTTTACCGACAGAAAGCTGCTTTATTCCTGAGTGACATATGCTATATATTATGTACGCGGGTGAAGCCGCTGGCAAAAGCTTCTTATTAGACTAGTATTTTTTTATGTATATTCTTTATTGTAATTTGCAATAGAGAGGTTGAAATGCCAACAGGAGGCATAGAAATTGTAAATGAATGGTTTGTGTTGTATTGTATTGTACTCGTTGTGTTGTTTTTATTGTAGGAATAGAAATTGTTTAACTCATTTGAAGACGTGTGCAATCGTATGTGTTTTGGTTTACAGGTGGGAAATCATCAAATATCTTCTGGAGCAACAGTCAAAGCTAAGCTAGCTAGACTAAAATCCACCTTTTAGTGATGTAGGGCTGCGGTAACGTTTTTGAACAATTTCGTATCAGTGATCCCTGCAGAATTTACTTCTAGAATTACCAGTGGGTTGAGCTTTAGCAGTGTGAATTTTTTTGAATATTGCTTTGATAATAACTAATTTGATCAAATTTAGTGCATTTTTTCTTGGGTTTCTTACATTGTTACGATTTGTTCGTTAGAACTTTTGGTGTTCAAGAACTAACTCGATCAAAGCACTATGTGTTATGCTATTCTTTCTATGCAATATATAATTAAAGTCCTACTAAAAGATGAAGTGGATCCAGCTAACTAAGAAGAAGCAAGCTGTGCTACGATTTCGCGAGACATGATGAAGGTTTGGAGGAGGGTCATCGTCATAATTGTCAATCGCTTAATCTTACTTACATTTTAATTTAAACATATTTTTTTCGTTTTGTAAATCGAAGTCGTAACCCCATTTTTGTTAAGCAATAGTTTTGATACAACTTAAATGTTTTATCCATAAATCATAAACAGAATATCTAGCCAATTTGCATTGTATATAGGTAGTAAAAACCATAATATAATAACCATATACGTAGATAACATCTCTGTTGAAATCATATAATATTTAATTGCTTTTCAAATTACATATCACTAACGCACCATTATTACGTTTTTCACACGTGTTTTATGAAATAATGATTAACACAAAAAGAAGTAACACCTATTACCTCAATTTTGTCAAAGTATTGAATTCAGTCCAACCAGAAAGAGACCAATTGGTCTCAGAGCGTTTGTTAAAGTCTTAATTCTTGTATGCGCTACTGAAGGGTCGCATACACCTTGTATGTAACCTTGAAATGATAGTCATCTGATTTATTGCGTAACTTACCATTTATGAATGCAGTGTAATTAGTGTGAATGAGCGCTAATGAGTACAACCGTCTGTCTGTCAGTTAAGTCTTGAGACTTTGCATATCTAACTTTCATTATCATCATCATCATTTCAGCCGAAAGACGTCCATTGTTGGACATAGGCCTCTCCCAAGTTTCACCGCAATGAACGGTCCCGCGCGTCCCGCATCCATCGGATTCCCGTAACCCTCACCAGGTCCAACTAAGTAAGGTATATCCAACTTTGCAACAGCATTATCTGAGCTCATAACTACCATGAGAAGCAAACAAATGCATTAGCTGTGATCAAAATCGGCTAGATGCCGTCATTTTTATCATCAATTTCTGTTCCTCATTCAAGTTTTTCTTCTCTCAGACGCAACATGGAAGTAGGACGTCCTTTCAGCCATTACACTAATGACACTATCGTGATATTCTGTCTGCTGTCCTAATTTCTGCCAATCTTGTCTTAACAAGATAATCACTTTCAGGAATTAAGTACCGAAATGAGTCATGAAATTAAATTGGTGCAGAACACGAGACCTGTAATGAGTGTCTTTAATGGAACCTGGATGTAGTAGGTACATGTCTGGACTTTATCTTCAGATCTCCGACACATCCACTTAAGTGTTATCCACGTAAGGTTACAGCTTGATCGCACAGAAACGGTCTACACTGTTTTTAGTGGATGTTTTTAGGGCTACGTACCTCAAAAGGAAAAAAGAAACCCTTATAGGATTACTTTGTTGTCCGCCTGTTTGTCTGTTAAGACCCTTTATCTCGGGAACACGTAGAGGTATCAAGTTGAAATAAAGAATTTATCCATCTATCTACTCAGGTCTGCGGTTTCTTAAATCTGTAAAAATTTAAATTTGGCATAAAGCAAGGTCTTATAGCACAAAAAGTACAGAATATATCTAAAAACTGTAAATTTTTAGTTATGTCACAAAAAAAAAACTCTTTTTACGAATCAACTCAATTCAGGAATTGTACTGTTTTCATAAGTTTTTTTTTAAGCTAACACATTCAAATATAACATCGTAAATATCTTCAACAAACTCTTATTTTAATATAAAGTTATTTACATCATGATTCTATTGAAAGACGACCCAAATAAACCGAACATTACTAACATGACGCAGGGGTAATCGGGTCTGTTCCAAAGAAAGTGTTACATAAGGCGGACTCGGCGCCCGCGCACCAACGTTTGCGAAACGCCACTCCGCTCTTACGTCACTATACTTTAATCTGCAGACCATGAGGGACAGTCATCGCACGTCAGTAGTAATACTTTGACCTTGAACTGGCTTGGACTTTCGATAGAATATGAGGCCGACTTAAAATGGTATTGTGGTTGACTTTACATTTCATTCTAAATGCAGTCATGCATACTTTGGGTGGTAAAGCAAGGGTAACGATGATACATTCTATAAATTACAATATTTTTATTATAAATATACATTTTATAATAAAAATAATATAATATACATATATTTTCTATTGAGCGCAACATACTAGGTGCAAAACTCTATTCTGTGCTCCAAAACGCAGATCATTGACGTGGCTCAGAAATCAGCCCTGCTTAAATGGGACTGGGCTGAACATGTCTTCCGCATGCTGATCGAGCGGTGGGCCAATAAAACCCAAAGTTGGTGCCCTGAAATCGAACGAGGTCGTGGCAGACCAAGCAGGAGATGGCGGGAAAACTATGCCTTCCTTAGGTTGACAAGAAGTGGCTCAAAGCCGGAAATAATGTAAGGAATGGAGGGAGACCTTTGACCAGCAGTGGGACAGTATAGGCTAGATATAATAATAAAATTTTTTTTTAGATAGACGGCACGGTTGGCTCACAGGACCGGTCGTTGTGAAGACGCTTGGGGGAGGCCTATGTCCAACAGTGGACGTCTTTCGGCTGGTATGATGATTTAAACCGTTGATAGCAATCCCACCTACAAGCAGTGATGCAGTTATTTATTATGAGCCTATTCGTTCTTTAGAATACCGTAATTAGAGACAATAAAAAAAAAATAAAAGACACCTAAATTATAATCAGACTGCAAATTGTTCCAATCCTTCGATAAACGCGGTATAAATGACGAGATGAAAGACTTAGGGTGCCAAAAAAAATTGTACCTATCACTAAAACTCATATGTAACATGAGTAGGTATACCAAGGAAGAGGCCGACCGCATCAGGCGACAGCGCTCTCGCCTCCGCCGCCGGGATTCCGATCCCGATTTCCGGCCACCGTAGACGTGGGCTTGCGGACGGCGAGCCATGGGTAGCTCGCTGTCCGACGGTCCGGTAACTGTCCGGACCGAGCCCAAGACGTCGACGGCGTGCACTGTTCCCGCGCGCCTCGAACAGTTGTCTGCAACAGCAGGGGCCCAGCTGGGTCGAAGCCTACTGGGGCTAGAATATCCGAAAACCCCCGAGCCCCGGTATGAAGGCACGGGCTAGAAAGAACGGGGTGGGTTTTTAGTCAGTAAGAGTCCGACACTATCTCCCGCTCCGCCCAAGAGCGGGGGTTTTCATTGGATGATTTTTGCCCACCATATAAAAAAGACATCCAAATCATTTAGTACTTCATCATCATCATAAGCCTTTTTAATGTTCCCACTGCTGGGACTCAGGCCTCCTCTCTAGGAGAGGAAATGGGCCGTAATCCACAACGCGGGCCCAGTGCGGGTTGGTGGATGTCACATGTCTTCGAATTTTTGGTTCTAGGACATGCCGGTTTCCTCACGATGTTTTCCTTCCCGTTTTGAGAGCAGTGGATGGTGGTGGGTGGTGGCCTGGCTACAACTCGTAAGTCGGGGCCATTACGACTCGGCCACCACAGCTCTATTTCTATATCACTACTACATAGTATAAAATAAAGTCGCTTTTTCTGTCCCTATATCCCTATGTACGCTAAAATCTTTAAAACTACGCAACGGATATTGATGCGTTTTTTTTTTAATAGATAGAGTGATTAAAGAGGAAGGATTATATGTATAATAACATCCATTAAGCAGTGGAGAAATACTGTTACCCGAGCGAAGCCGGGGCGGATCGCTAGTTAGTATTATATTCATTTAGTACTTACAACATTTATATTGTACTTTCTAATAGTATAGTATGTAGTCATCGACCTACGTTGTTTACATTAAACTTAATTGTCCGTAGCTCCATTGGTCGTTTGGTGCGTGGCCTCTGATGGGGGTAACCCATGCATGAATAAAAGTGCAGCCATCAAAATAATAAATAGAAATAATTTGTACCGATCTAATTTTGGCTGTTTGGAGGTGTGCGGACCAGAGAGTTAAGTCCGATATACTTCCGTTGGAAAGGGAGGAACTCGTCTGGTCGGAGTTCCTCCCTTTCCTCGTTGGGTGTTATGTCTGGTGGGCATCTTTCCGAAAGAAGATTTTCGGGCTTCTATTAATATATCGTTTTATATAATACTAGCTTTTGCCCGCGCGGCTTCGCTCCCGCTCTTCCCTACTCCACCCTACTATACCCAACTCTACCCTACCCTACTCTACCCTACTCTACCCTACTCTACCCTACTCTACCCTACTCTACCCTACTCTACCCTACTCTACCCTACTCTACCCTACTCTACCCTACTCTACCCTACTCTACCCTACTCTACCCTACACTACTCTACCCTACTCTACCCTACTTTACCGTTTAATTCATTAAACCCTAAGCCACAAACAATCGCCAAAATTAAGTGGCAGTTGGCATTGTTCGCAGAACAGATGGCCGTTGGCCGTTGGTGCGAAAAGGTTCTGAAGTGACGACCGCGCACCTACCGGTTGACGCAGCGTAAAAAGGCCTCTTACAAGGTGAACCAATGATCTGGTAAGGGTCGCGGCACTCCAATGGATGCGACAGGCATAAGACCGTTCATTGTGGCGACAGTGGACGTCTTTTTGCCGAAATGATTGATGAAGACTAGCATGCGTTTTTTTTTTGCGATGGGGAAAAGCATCGTATGACAAAACCCGCTCTTGGGTGGAGCAAGAGATAGTGTCAGACTCTTACTGACTAAAAACCCCATCCCGTTCCTTCTAGCCTTCATACCGGGGCACGAGCTCCCTTTCGGACAACCCTGTCCCCAATAGGCTTCGACCCAGCTGGACCTATTGCTGACAACTCCTTGAAGCGCGCGGGAACAGTGCGCGCCGTCGACGTCTTGGACGTACTAGCTTGCGTGCTCAAGGTGACTTTTCTGCGTTTGATATTCATACTTACTTGTACATTTTAGACACAGTTTTTATCACATATCCGTTTCTTTGTTCGGAGTCCCAAATAAGCCACATGACGAGCTGATGACCAAACTATAAATATCCTTAAATATACATAAGTACCTAACACATGTCCATTTAGCGATAACGGTCACTGCACTAATAACCTTAGAGTTGTTTTGTTACCCGACTTCAAAGACAGGAAGATGTTTCAATTCGATTGCATATTTATTTTGTTTATTCTCCACTCCGTTATTTGTGAACTGATTTAAAAAAAATAATTTCTTCCCTTCTTGATTTATGGAGATTAAGGATCAAGGGCAGTCTGCTTCTCACGCTCTCAGTGGAACGAGAGGGAGTATCAGACTTTTACTAAAAATACTTAGGTAAGTTCCTGCAAGGCCACGATAACTCTTTGAAATCCCGCAAGACCAGCAGGCCTTGGGCTTCATCAATTTCGCTGACAGGTCTTTGAGGCGCGCATGGAACACAACGTGTCATCGCCACGGGTGTAGCCATCAAGGTACAACTTACACGTGGGCCACGTACGTCCTTCTGGGCGCGTTGTCTTCATACATTTTTTAGGGCAACTAGACTTGTAGAGCTACATTAGAGCCACGCCCCGCGACGTCGTTCTACGTACAAATTAGGCGTGGTCCAATGTAGTTCTAGCTTTACCATTGTTTATCGTCCGCAAGCCCATGCTTAAGGGGTCCGGCCGATGCGACTCCCAACGTCCTGGGTTTCTCCTGTATCAAGCGCCGAATAACGATGCGATTGGTCAGTTTTATGCAATTAGCAGTCATTCATTCGAGAAAACTAGCATTAGTCGTATAAGTAGCTCTTACTGCAGATATTTTTAGACGTCATAAATATTTAAATGATCCCAAGTTGTTTAAGCGGTCGCTTACAGTAGGCCCCATAAGAAAACTTGAAGTCGCCCAAAGGGCAATGGTTATTTTCGGAGTTTTCTTACGTGATCCCATCAGATGGATGCGAGACGCACAGAACTAGTTGTTGTGTGGCAACACTTTCGGCTAAAATGATAAATGATGAGTGTTTTCTGTAATTTTGCGGTAAATCTTTTTATTTACTCCTTAGTAGATGAGAGATTCATATGGAGTATCTCAAAATGACGCGAAACTTATTTTTCTTTAAACCAAGTTATGAGAGCCATCTAGAAGGCAATACAGAAACTGAGGAAAACGATAATAGCGGCGCCACTTTAAAAGTTCATGGTGTCTTCAATAGATGTCGTTAGTATTGACGTAAATTTAGTTCTATGGAACTCCGTTAGAATGCGCTTTTATCAAGTCTGTATTTATTTTGATTTGAGTCAACCTCTAATAGAAAAAAAAGTAAATAACTACATGTGGCAATCAACATTCTTGGAATTTATGACCACAGTAGGTATGTCAATTACAAAACGTCAGACATGACTATTTCCCGATGGGTTAAGTAGGTATAAAGGTTTATTACGCCCTACCACCAGGTACCGGGAGTCACTGAGCGATTCCTGGCCACCATATACACGGGTTCGCAGACGGCGAGCCATTGGTAACTCGCAGTCCAGAAAGGTTCAAGTTCAAATCGATGGTGCGTTGTTTCATGCGTGCCTCAAGCAGTTATCAGCAAGACTGCCGGGGCCTGTCAGGGCCAATGCCTGCCAAGGCTTGGGAATAGTTTAATTAAAGACAACTGCAAGAACACAGGTGGGTTTTAGTCAGTTATGTATTACACTAACACGGGAGAAGGCATTTGAGAATTTGCCACATAAAAAAAGATAGTTACATAAATATTTATGTACCTAGCCAGCTATATAAAAATAGTATTTTAGGTAAGTATTCATTACTTTTAACCTTTGGAACGTTCAAAGTCACAGTGGACATCAAGATAGTCACACATAGTCGCTTGGTAGCCGTACCATCTACCTACTCATAAAAATAAATTGAGTTTAAATCTATATTGTTTTTAAAAGTATTTCGTTCTGAAAAAATCATTTTTCTAATGTTTTTTCCACTTTCACACTCACGCAAAGCTATCTTTTATCCGCTTATCAAAGATAGTGGGAGTTGTTTGTTAGTTTTTGCGATATACCTACAGCCCAAGAGCAAGTAGGTAGGGGTACTTAATATATTACACTATACATAAAATAATATGATTCATAAAGGAATGTAAATATTACTATTTAATTTGCAAATTGTAAACAGTCTTTTACACAAAAAACTTAAAATTAACTAAACTACTTAAACTAAAACGTAACTATGTACATAGGTAAACATAATACAAAAAACATAAAGGTATGTCAATATTGATCAATAACTGAACAAATAATCAGAATGTTTCCAAATTCTGACAGCACTAAATTAAACAATTCGTAAATCAAATTTTATGATTGTAAAAAAAAAAACTGCTAAAATTATTATGGTTGAGCGACCTCAGTCATAGGCATAAATAAACATAAAAACTCATATCATTTATCATCATCATGGATGAATAATTTAATCGCGCATGTGAGGCTGGTAAAATGTTGGAAAAAAAAATAAAATAAAAAAAGTTAGCAACTCTGGGTGTAATCTAGAGACTAGGGAGGTACTAAAAGTGGCATAGACTTGACGTAAAATACAGCTAAATGGGCGCTGATTCACCCACCCTTATACAACGCATACAATGCGTCTGCTAGAGGCGATTTTTCTGAAATTCATACCCCCCACCCGTTGGGGGTAGGTTGTGAAGGGAGTGCAAGTTGGAGGCATATTTTAGGGGGTGTGGGGCCTACCCGTGTCCCGGCCAATGTCATAGGCGTTCGTTGGCCGTCGTCAGAGGTCGACTGAACCTAACTTTAGCCGACCAATATTTTGATGTAGAAGCCTTCAGCATTTAAATTCAAACTTTATCCTAATCAAATTAGGGTTGATAATGAAGTTGTTGTACAGAGAATTGAAAGAGACAATGCTGTTACAATGATAAATACATTGAAAAGCTGAAGTGACAGACAAACGGGTCCTGAAGCGTATATTCTAAGTTTTTGCGCTAATGAAGTTAGTGAAACGCTCCGCTTATAAGTTTATATGACGTCTATGAAAATATTCGACGCAAGGAGAGGGGGGGGGGGACGAAAATATTAAGATGACATCCTTATTAGTTTCGTCATCGAACTATTTGATTTAAGTTTCGAGGTTTATAACTTAACGAAGGTTCCGTAGGTCAAGGAAAAGTTACTTCTTTTTTCACACTGAGAAATAAAATCAGAAGTATTAGAAATTGATTTTTATGCTAAGTATAAGCAAGCAAAATCAGGCTTATAATGTGCCCACTTCTGGGACTCAGACCCCCTCTCTAGGAGAAAGAATGGGCCGTAATCCACCACGTGGACCCAAAGCAGATTTGAAGATGTCACACGTCTTCAAAATTTTGGTTTTAGGACATGTTGGTTTCCTCACGATGTTTTCCTTCAACGTTTTGTGTGTGATGGAATAAATTACACACAGTAAATCGCCTGATTGGGTTTGGAACTCGCGACTTACAACACGTAAGTCGGGATCGTTACCAATGGCTTACCACTGCTCTCTATATTGATTTTTCTAACTCGTTATATATTCCTAGTAGCTAAAGGCTGTTTGGCACCCTACCATTTAAAGCTTTAATCGCCGAACGGGCGAGATAATGGGATTACCATTAGATTCGTGTTATGCCTACAGGACCAGGCCTTTCAATAATGAAGGGTACCCACCATTCCTCAACAAGCCAATCTTTTCATCTAAATTCACTGGGACGTCTAGACATTGTTGAAGCCAGTACAGTGAATAGGTTTGGTTGCAGAACTGTGTTAAAGAGTTCCGTGGCCCTGGAACGCAAAAGGTAACTTCTTCTTCTTAGCGTATCAATGGCAAAACTAATTAAATTCCTTGCCTTTCCCTACTGGGCACGGCAATGCCGTCTACTGATGCTCTCATTAGATCCCTACGTAAACAGGTAACAAGCACGTTATGCAGAATGGAAGGTGGGACTTGGTCTGCGGAGACTGAAGCTCGGAACCGTCCAGAAACCCCCATCTATGGAGATTGTTTTTGCTGCGCTCAACCTGGGTGCGGAGACTGTTTAGAGTCAAGGGTAACTGAAAACACACAGTTATGTTGCAGTCAGTAAAAGACAGACAAAACCTCTTGCTTCACTTAAAGCAGAAGGATTAATTTGATGTTTTCACACCAAAAAAGTCCAGCGGGTGGTTTGTGATTGGTGTTAAGAAGCGTTCAATTTAATGCATCTTAAGTTCCTCATGAATTACATAGGCTTACATTAATCCCCAAGCGAAGCTTTCGCTCTCTCATTGTCTTTCTATTGCGTCTCTAATTACGGTATTCGAAAGGTGTTCTTATGAACTACCTACTTCTTCTTCTTCTCGAGTCGATTTGATTCAAATTTAGTCCGACCAATACTTAGCCACCTGGACAGCTACTGCTTGGACTCATATTTGAAGTCAGTTTGAAGAAACTCCATTTGACTCAGTCGCTACGACAACGGGAAATAATTTTTGCCCCCCTATATCAATTTATTAAGAAGCTATAACTGTCAATTTAGCAATTCGAGGTGGGGTCACTTGGATTATGGGTGTCGTGGCAAAATCTTAAAAATTGATCACTTCATGATACGGCCAAGTTAAACTGGCCAGATCGTTTTAAACGTTAAAGTGTGATGATATTTCAATCTTCATTTGGCTTAATTTCTTTAGATCTTTTATTATCATTGAATTACCACATCAATGATATAGCCAAACGAGGATTGATTTATCATTAAATGTTAATGTTTAAACGATTTGGCCAGTTTTAGTTGACCATATCTTGAGATGATTAATTCTAGGATTTGGCCACGATATAGGCATAAGCTGGTTCTTACGCAGGTTTACTGTCCTCTTGTTCAGTAAGTGAAGCTTTATTTCCGATATTTTTTATTATTTTTATAAACGTCTAAAAAAATCTCAGAAGTACGTAGGCATAGACATCTACTTCTGAGAAGATTTTCAAAGTACATTTGTTAGGCTTTGTAGTATTTTCAGAATTCCGTTTTCCTTGTTTGTCGTTAATCGAAAACCGTTTGTATGTGAATTTCGGATTTGTTTACGGAACTCCGATTCTTGATTGAAATTTGAGTGTTCCATTACAGTATATAAAGAACGCATTTAGATGGATTCGCTGTGTTTGCGTATTGATTAATTGTTTAATTAAAATTTTGGTAGAAACTTGCAGTTTGCAGTTTGCTTATGTAGCTCACTCATAGGGCGATGTGGATAATTTACTGAAATAGAACCACCTTTCTGACTTCTATTTTGTGATGTCTGTGTTCCCTTTTTCTAGGGATGGATATTGTCAGAAGATGCGCTGCGATATTCAAGGGCAGTGAAGTTTTTCGAAAGAGTAACCGTGGTCCGGGAATGCTTTGATACTCCCTCACACTCCATCCAGAGCGGAAGAAATATTTTCATGATTCCCCACCATTGATGATTCAAAATTCAAATGAAAAATGACTTCACACTCAGCATTCGCACTTGTAATTACTAGACCATCAAAACTAACAAGAAGCCATTTTGAGGTTGGTTGGGTTTTACTCAGTACTTATCTAACAGAGCGCCCCACCTAGAGCGCGAGAAACAAAAAATCAGTACATAAGTTTTTTTAATTACCTATGTTCTGCAAATATTTTCAACAGTCACAAAACTATGAAATTCAATACAATTTCAATAAAACTATCATTCCAGACTTACAAAGCACTAAAAGTCATAATGAAGATTCAATCAAAAAAATTAAAGGCGTCGCATTGTTCTGTGATTAAAATTTGAATATCGACCTCTACCCATCTCTCTTTTCAGCCCCCCTCCCCCTCCCCGAGGGCCAGCCGCATCGCACGCTGTAATTCAGTGAGAGTTTCAGGCTTCAGACGACCCTCGCCAAGGTCGCCAGACGGGGCCTCCGCACATACAGGCCTCACGCACACGCAGGCCTCGATATACCTGCACCTCGTTCGTACATGCGGTCGGCCATTAAACTTTAGGCAGAAACATTATAATACAACCTGTAAAGTCGAGGTAAAAATACCTTCGTCACCTTTGTTCCCGTTTTTTCAAGCTTCTATGGTTTGACTGGGAAACTGGTTTTATTTTTTGTAATTATTGGTGCGTTTATTCGGACAAAATAAACATATTTTCTTAGCCTTGTTTATTTAATTTGCCTTGTTAGTTAGTACTAATTATAAATTATTGTATGGGTCAAATCTTAACACTCAATTTCATAATATAGTTTGTTCTGCCCATTCTGCCCATTAGAACTAAAATTTTGAAGATTATTATACATTAGCTTTGGATGACATTGCACGGATAGTCATCATCATCATTATATCAGCCGAAAAACTTCCACTGCTGGACATAGGCCTCCCCAAGCGTCGCCAGAACGATCAGTCCTGTGCGTCACGCACCCATCGGATTCCCGCGACCCTGACCAGATCGTCGATCCACCTTGTTGGAGGCCTTCCAACGCTGCGTCTTCCGGTACGGAAGCAAAGTGCCATAATTCTTTCATCATTCCATTCATCAACCCAATATGGTGGACTTTTAAAGGTGACATCCAAATTATTTTTATACATCTCCATGACATGGGTATCAAATTAATGAATTTACTGAATGTAAGTTCTAAAATAAATGGTTGGGTAAAAGTTTTTTTTTTTAATAATTTTACGGAGCAGACTCCGTTAATGATTTAATAATGCTATGCAGGCAGCAGACTGAGTATTGACACAGCGTCAAAGTCACAGAAAGACACTCATTGCTTTATGAAAATGTGGCACTGGCAGTAAAATAAATCTGACTATGGCTAGTATTAAAAAAAAAGTTTAGTTTTATATCAATTAAGATATTGATGAGACGATTATGCTATTTTAACCTATCATCACCATTATCATTTCAGCCGATATACGTCCACTGTTGGACATAGGTCAACACATAGGTTGTGGTTTTAACCTATATTTTCAAATAATTTGACAAAGTTTTGTAGGTTGTCTAGTGTAGTAACCAGAACAGGTGACTTTTAACCGAAAAGAGTTTAAATTTAGAATTTGAATTTAAAACTGACGAAGGTATAGACTTCTCGACTGTACACACATATATTGTACTCCTACCTGCCAGTGAGATAGTGTGCGTAGAATACGATGAAAGGGATTTTGTTAATATATAGTCGTAAAGAACATGAAAACGTCAAATGAATGATCGTACGCTCAAATATTAAATGATGTAGTATGAATTAGAGGCTGTATTCATGGAGATTTTGAGATTGGGGAACTAAAACGAAAACGAAAGCGTGATTTGGATTTTCTTTTTGAACATTTTGGAGATACAAAGTTTTCTGGATACAAAGCGTTTTGGGAGCATATTTATGGTGCGTACAGCCAAGGTCTGGAATCCCTGTGTCTGTGTTTCCTGATAGCTACAACTGTCTTGGGGGTCTTTCAGTCAAGAGTGAATAGGTTGCTTTTAAGGAAGCGTATTCCATCATAGTGGTCAAACGCAAGCCTATTCATAATAAAAGAAAAAAGACACTAATATTATGAAAGCGAAAGATTGTGAGCGTGTCTGTGATGGTGCGTGTGTATGTTTGTTTCTTCTTCTTTATGCTCGAACGGCTGAACGGATTGCGATGAAACTTGGTATATGGGTAGCCCATGTTCTAGAATAGCATATTTTATTCCGGCAATGTTTTCCCTTGAGAAAATTTTCTTTTATTACGTGGGCAAAGTCGTGGGCGAAGTAGTAAGATGTAAAGCCAAAATGAATGAAAAGTAATAATGTTTACCGTCGCGTAGGTACTGTTATTGCTTTTGTATTAAATGTCAGGTTTCTGAAGATAGCTTTTAATGTAATATTCTTTTACACAGAAAAATATTTAACCTTCGGTTCTTAGAATATTTTTAGCTGTACAAACATTTAATTTTTTATTTCTGTTAAATTCTTTCATAATATTTTTAAGTGCCCGTTTTAATATTTCTTCTAATAAAAATTTTCTGACAGTAAATACAAAACGTAAACGAGCATAAAAAGAGAAGTGTACCCCTGGTGGGACTCGAACCCACAATCCCCGGCTTAGGAGGCCGATGCCTTATCCATTAGGCCACAGGGGCGATATGAAACGACTGTAAATTTTCTCCCACTTGAAACCTAACTTAATTTCGGATTTTTTGACAACGAATTCAAAGAGATTATTAAACATTCAGGGCGATATTTTTTTTTAAATAGGGGATATGCTGGGTGGGTATTTGATAACAAAAAAGGTTTAAAAAATACGTAAGTATAATTAATATGAAAAATGAAAAAAAAAAAACAGACTAAGAATTCTAAGTATACTTAGATACGTATCTATATAATTGGACTCGCTACTTAGGTCTTCCTGCTAATAATCAAGGTTACCGATATACTCCGAAAAATTACCAAACTTACGTTAGGCAGCCACATTGCTCGCAGAATATAAGGTCAAAGAGGCTGAAAGGATCTGTAGTAGTGACTACGTACCAAAAGGCCTAGCGTTGAAATTCTTCCAACAAAATGGACCGACGACTTGAGATCTGAGAAAACGGCATCTTGGCGAGAGAGACAGATATATTTGTTTATAGTGCTTATCTACCAATTTGATATAGTGTTTACACTTACTATTCTACTTTTGTGTATTTATTGATAAACTGCATGCATATTCCCTATTATATTTTTTTCGATTTTGATCCCAGGCAATATTAATTAATTTAAAATGTTTTACCATCAAATGTTTTATTATTGTTACAAGCTTTTCTTTAGTTTCACCTGTCTCGATCGTTCTGTAATCATTTTTTGCAAATTAAATTTAACCTACTTCCCGGTTACCGATTGAGCTAAAATTTTGCATGCATGTGTAAATCAGATGACAATGCCAAATTATTTATTTTATTTATTAGTTAAACGACACAAACCCATCGAGTTTGGGCTTGTATGATTCGTCTTGACGAGTATTAATTGTATAGGTATACGAAGCTATAAAAGCTTCCTATGAAAAAATGATTTTCATTAAAAGCTTGTTTTTAACCGACTTCGAAAAGGAGGAGGTTCTATGTTCGGCTGAATGTATGTTTTTTTTTTTGTATGTATGTTCACCGATATTTCGGTCAATTGTGGACCGATTTTGTTTTTTTTTTTAATGTTGTATTTTTCTCCAAGTGTTGCACTTGAATAGTGTTAAAATAATGTACCTACTCATAATATTCCAGTGTCTGTAATGACGTTGTTGATGATTGTTGACGATCCCTATAAATATGTAAATAGTACATTTCCTGTAAATAAAATACCGAAACAAAAATCGGTACACCGACTTTTCGAACGCAAAAAGTGTCAAGATGTCGAGGTTTATCGTCGCTGACGTCACCAGAGCTGGCACGAGATGCGAGCGATACTCGAGGGTGCTCGATGAAGAGGACTTGCTGCGGGTGCATCCCTGACTCAAAGAGACCGGATTCAGGTCAATCGATAGGCCGTTTTTCAATGATTTTATTTTCACTGCAATTTTAGTAACTATTAAGTGGATAAGCACAAAATAGATAGGTACAGAAGACAATCTCATGTATGTACTTCACTTTTTGTACCTACGCTCGGTGGACGCAGACTATGTGGCGTTATGAGCCGGAACTGTTCGACGAGTGGGCCGAGACGCTACCGAGATATCGTGTCCGTGAACGGTGTCTATGTGGGCGTTGCTCGAGCACGCTTTGTATGTAGATTGATTTCTGTACCTGTATATTTTGTGGTTTAAGTCTGCTGCGTAAACAAGATGCTAACGTTTTTCATTACATTAACCACAAAACTTAGTCTCGTACAAATGTCAAAAACTTATCGAAACGTAGAGAATTTAGAGGTTGTTTTAGACACATACTGACGGGGATAAAAACATATCGAAATAACCCATAAAGTATAAGGCGAGGTCTTTTAAACACATAGATTGTATAAGTAGTATTCTAGTACACCGAGAAACTAGTTGAGTTATATACGAAAGCTAGACAGGTACTAGTTATCGAGATTGTTTGTGAGGGAGACCGGAGTGAGGACCGTCCGGCTCGCGCGCCCTTCTCGGGCAAACCTGCCCGCGGGCATGCCTGTACAGCGAGTAAAAACCCTGCTCCACCCGTTTTATCACGTGTGAAACAACAAACGTGTGGGAAAGAGAGCGATAGATGTTAAAGGGGAGAAGGGAAAGACTGCGCGATTGCGCTCATGGCCCGGGCGTTGGCGTGACTTCAGTCCAGTGCGGCGCACCCATCACGCTACATTCAGTCGTGTAACAAATCAATCTACTTCCGCGCGTACTTCCAAACCAAGATGGTGGACATGCGGACGTGGAACAGGGGAATAGTGTCGGAATTAATTTCAATATATCAATCACATCCCTGCTTATGGAAAGTGAAATCTGATGAGTATAAAAACAAAGCACTTAAAGAAATTGCTTACGATGAATTAATTGCTTTTTGTAAGAGAAAAGGGTTTACTGATGCTAATCGTGACTTTGTAGTGAAGAAGATACAGAGTTTAAGAAGCTCGTTTCGGAAGGAAATGAAGAAAGTTACAGACAGTCAGCGCAGAGGATCAGAAAAGTTGTATAAATCTTCCCTTTGGTATTTCGATGATTTGCTGTTCACTAAAGACCAGGAACCACATACTAGTAGTATGTCTAATACCGACGAAGATGTTGAGCCAGAAGATGAAGGCCTCAGCAACGACGATGAAAGCAATGGCTTGCACGAAGAAGAGGAGCAAAATAAAGTAAGTAGAATTTTATTCTGTGGCTTTTATTTAGCGACATTGAAGAGTCTCTGGAGAGATTTCCTCGAATGAGGTTCAGTCAGTGGCCGCTTTAATTATTCGCAAATTGATTCAGAATATGATGTAAAATTCTTGTAGTTTGTTCGGTAAGTATCTGCGCAACAACAAGACAATATGTAGAATCATTGAAACAGATGCAATTTTGTTGAAATGGAACTGAATATTTTATTACCGACTTCCCAAAAAGGAGGAGGTACTACGTTCGGCTGTTTGTATGTTTTTTTTTTTTTTTTTTTTTTTTTTTGTATGTTTGTTCGTCGAATACTCCCCCAAATGTGGACGGATTTTCAAAATTCTTTTTTTGTTCGAAAGTAGATAGTTCTGAGGTGGTCCCATTATCACCAAATTAGGATCTGATGATGGGATCTTGGAGAAATCGAGGGCAACCTTCAAATTTTATAGGCTCACTTATTGATTTTCGCATATTTTATGAAGTATCTTGTGTATTTGCGTATGGTCGTCACCATCTCAGGTAGCTGGGCTGATGATGGAAGGTACAACTCCTTAACAGTAAGAAGTTACTCGAACAGGCAAGGACTGTTTTAGTAAATTGTTTTGATGTTTGATAGGGCATTTGCCACATTTGGTTTCACGATCATCAAGACATGACCTGATGCTGCAGTCAGGATAGTCTGCAGAGTACCTAAGTCCTCGACAACAAACAGCAGATATATCGAGTTTAGGCTCATTGAAAACGGCTCGATGTGTGGATAAACGTACTGCTAATAAAGAACACCGATAATAAAGTACATAGAGACCTGATGCTGAAGCCAGGAGCATCAGGAAAAGTACAAACCTTGAAATTACACTCCGTAGTCGTGTTTGGGCTCATTTTAAACAGGACTAAATTTTAAGTTCATTGCAATGTTGACATAAATCTGGCCTGATGCTACAGCCGGGATTATCAGCATCTAGTCTAATGACTGATTGAAAGATTTACCTTTCGGCTTCATCATCAGATCAGTTCGATATATCCTTTCCCTCTCCAGCATCTAGTCTAATGACTGTTTGAAAGAAGAGGGGGAGAGGATATATCGAACTGATCTGATGATGAAGCCGAAAGGTAAATTAATGTAATCTAACCGTGTTTGGGATTATTAGAACCGTTATGAGATGCGCTCTGACTATAAGGTATTTAAGTTTGACTGAGGGGTACTTTTTAGTGGTGGTACCATAACTAAAAAGTGTAAAATAAAAAAAAACTTTTTACAAAAAAAATATAACCGACTTCAATGATAAAAAACACTGAAAAGTATCAAATAACTTTAATTTTGGAAGTCGGTGTTAAATAACGAAGAGACTAAACTATTATAGAAACACCGACTTCCAAAATTAAAGTTATTTGATACTTTTCAGTGTTTTTTATCATTGAAGTCGGTTATATTTTTTTTGTAAAAAGTTTTTTTTGTAGTGCTGTACTACCTCAGCGAAGTTTGCCGTGTAGGTTGACGCGATTTATTTGCTGCCAAATACTATAAAAACATTAGAATATGTAGGTACATTCATAATGTAATGGTACTTAAACCAATTAAATATTCATATGAAGGTAAAGCTTAAAAGAACTTTGCTGTCAAAACGCATCTTTCATGTCCCTCTTCCCACTGCAAACAGTCTTTTGGCCAGACGATGCCCCTCTTACTCACACATACTCATCTACAACAACATAAGTAAGAGCTGTGACATCAAAGCTCTCAGCATCCATTCATGTAAAAAGATGACAAAAAGATGGCTTCTATCTCTGACGTACAATGAAACTGAGGAAATATTAACCTAATAACACATCTTTACAACACATACATGCACACCTAAACACACACTACCACACACACATACATACCCATACACCATCACACTCACCCTATCTTAACATACTCACACACACAATTAAGAATTAGGAACACATTATCATTTTTTTATTATTTTTTTATGTTTATCTTTATTGATTGTTTTGTTTTATTCTAATTTGTTCATGTTATTTTACTTTTATCTCGGTAGGCAGACTGCTACCGGCATTTAATTAATTCTGACTGATTTATATACTTTACTTTAAAAAAATAAATTTAAAAAATATCCAGTTTCAAGTTTAATATTCAGCATGTCCAGAACTAAATGTAAGTTAACGCAACTCCGGCCCCCAAGATACAGGCGCTGCCTAGTTTGGGGACCGCAGCTCAACTTAATGTCAATTTTACCGTTACTGTTAACATCCCCCCTTAACATAAAGTACGACTAAAATGTTTTTGTAAGACCTTTACTGTAATACTATTGTTCACAAATTTAAAGATTGATTGTTTGATTGGTAATGTAATAGTTTTAAGGCATTCTTCATGTATTGGTAACAATGAACAATAAAACATTATTATTATTATTATAACTTAGCATCCAAGCTAAAAAAAATTACAAAAGAAAGACATTGTTTAAAAAAAAAACTTTTTACAAAAAAAATATAACCGACTTCAATGATAAAAAACACTGAAAAGTATCAAATAACTTTAATTTTGGAAGTCGGTGTTTCTATAATAGTTTAGTCTCTTCGTTATTTAACACCGACTTCCAAAATTAAAGTTATTTGATACTTTTCAGTGTTTTTTATCATTGAAGTCGGTTATATTTTTTTTGTAAAAAGTTTTTTTTATTTTACACTTTTTAGTTATGGTACCACCACTAAAAAGTACCCCTCAGTCAAACTTAAATTCCTTATAGTCAGAGCGCATCTCATAACGGTTCTAATAATCCCAAACACGGTTAGATTACATTAGTTTACCTTTCGGCTTCATCATCAGATCAGTTCGATATATCCTCTCCCCCTCTTCTTTCAAACAGTCATTAGACTAGATGCTGATAATCCCGGCTGTAGCATCAGGCCAGATTTATGTCAACATTGCAATGAACTTAAAATTTAGTCCTGTTTAAAATGAGCCCAAACACGACTATGGTGCTGTAATTTCAAGGTTTGTACTTTTCCTGATGCTCCTGGCTTCAGCATCAGGTCTCTATGTACTTCGGTGTTCTTTATTAGCAGTACGTTTATCCACACATCGAGCCGTTTTCAATGAGCCTAAACTCGATATATCTGCTGTTTGTTATCGAGGACTTAGGTACTCTGCAGACTATCCTGACTGCAGCATCAGGTCATGACTTGATGATCATGAGACCAAATGTGGCAAATGCCCTATCAAACATCAAAACAATTTACTAAAACAGTCCTTGCCTGTTTGAGTAACTTCTTACTGTTAAGGAGTTGTACCTTCCATCATCAGCCCAGCTACCTGAGATGGTGACGACTATACGCAAATACACAAGACACTTCATAAAATATGCGAAAATCAATAAGTGAGCTTATAAAATTTGAAGGTTGCCCTCGATTTCTCCAAGATCCCATCATCAGATCCTAATTTGGTGATAATGGGACCACCTCAGAACTATCTACTTTCGAACAAAAAAAGAATTTTGAAAATCCGTCCACATTTGGGGGAGTATTCGACGAACAAACATACAAAAAAAAAAAAACATACAAACAGCCGAACGTAGTACCTCCTCCTTTTTGGGAAGTCGGTAAAAAATTTTACTGGTTGGTCAAAGAGTGCCAAATGCGAGTAGGACTCGTCTGCAAAGGTTTATGAATGTATTTTTATCATTTCAATGGGTAGTCATAATAACGGTAGTCGCCATTTTTAACCGACTTCGAAAAGGAGGAGGTTCTATGTTCGGCTGAATGTATGTTTTTTTTTTTTTTTTTGTATGTATGTTCACCGATATTTCGGTCAATTGGGGACCGATTTCGAAATTTTTTTTTTTGATTGAAAGGTTATGCTTCCAAGTTGGTCCCATAGAAATATTGTTATGATCTGGTCATGAACTTCGAAGATATGGAACAGAACTCCTCATAGAATCATAGCAGAATTGTCGTAACAAGTAAAATTGCATTGTTTATACGTGTAGTCGATGACTGACTCAAAGAAAAGGGGGAGGGGAAAGGGGGAGGGGGTAAATTCATGTAATATTTACCGTATTTGGGATTATAAGAATCGTTATGAGATGCACTCTGGCTATAAGGTAATTTATGTTTAGCTGAAGGGTAGGTACTTTTTAGTGGTGCTACCATAACTAAAAAGTGAAAAATATAAAACTTTTTACAAAAAAAAATTCAAAAAGCTTCAAAAAACTTCAAAAAGCACAAAATAACTTTAATTTCGGAAGTCGCTGTTAAATAACGAAGATACAAGATTAGGTATCTATTATAGAAACACCGACTTCCGAAATTAAAGTTATTTTGTGCTTTTTGAAGACGGTTTAAATTTTTTTTTTGTAAAAATATATAACGGTAAAAATATATATATTTTAAAAAGTTTTTTTTAAATATATATATTTTTGGGTGTTATTGGTATCTACAGGTTTTTGGTAGCTTGACGTCTTCCTGGTAGGCTGTGATAGTGCTATTTGTGAGTACACAGAAAACTTTATTGAAATTAACTACAACCAGCTGCTTTATCTGCGTTAAAGTGTAAAGTGATCACAAAGAAACCAACTCTTGGATCAAAAAGTAACCTATTTCTTAGTTCAAAATATTGTCCATGTTATGTTACGTGTGCCAAAAAAAAAATAACATAAAAATCCGTGGGGAGATTTGAGTGTACAGGTCACGGAGCAAGCTTGCTCCGTGGTACAGGCAAACCGGAGCGTGTATGTTGCGCAACTGTGCAGGTTTCTAATAAAAAATAAAAAAATATCTGACAGGTATAACTATACAGATAAACTTGTCCGGTACACCCTAGCTATATAAGTATAAGCTGTATATGGCTACCTAAAGTCAACAGTGAATAAGTTACTTCCAGGCAAGCGTGCTCCATCGTTGATTTCATCACATCGTTGTTTTCAATCACGTGAAAAAGTGGTCAAGCGCGAGCCTGTCGACACTAAAAACAAAATTTCATGTGACGTGTGTAAGATTGTCAGCGACGGGAGGGGCCCATCTGGGTCGAAGCCTACCGGGGCCAGGGATATCCGAAAGGAAACTCGAGCCCCGGTATGAAGAGGCTAGAAGGAACGGGGTGGGTTTTTAGTCAGTAAGAGTCTGTCACTATCTCCCGCTCCCGCTCCACCCAAGGGTGGGGGTTGTCATAAGACGATTTTTGCCCACCGTAAAAAAAAATGTGTGTAAGATAATGTCGTTTTATTAAATTATCAGACTGTAATTTTCGAATCTCTACCCATCGCACTGAATACCGCCTGAAAGCTGTCTTGATTTATTATGTTAGAAAGTAAATAACAATGAATATTATTATTATTTTCAGGTTTACGATGCTCCGTTTGAGATGGACACGACACAATATTCTCAACAAAACAAAAGGAAGTTTGTACCGATCCACCAAAGAGAAGTCGCCGCAGATACTCTGCGAGCAAACGCCGAGACGCTTTCAGAGTTTGACATTGCAGGAATGAATGTAGCAAGGAAACTGGCGAAAATGGATCCTCTTCAGGCCATATATGCTGAATCCCTTATAAACAATGTTTTGACGCAAGGGTTGTTAAATAAACTGAAAGAAGATATGGATTTGTGTGATAATCACTGTAACCGGAGCACTTTCTCTCGTACATGCGAAAACCGAACAATTAATACAAGTATGTTCCAGTTTAGTAATGCCCCTAGAACGCAAATGTACGAGGAAGAAGAAAATCAAGATATTAAACCAATTATTTCATGAAGAAAGTAATGTTATGTTGCGGCAGGACTCTCTGATCGAAGATTGATAACTCTAGCACGTATTCATCGTTTTAGAAGCAGTGCAGTAGAGAAAGAACCATTTAAAATAAACGTGTTTATTTTATTTATTTATTATTTATTTGTGTTAGCGTAAGTTATACAATTTAACAATACAAGGCCAAGGGTGTGAAGGTTACCCTGTGTATGTTTACCACAGTTTAGATTAGTTTGTATGGTGTAATTATAATTCATGCCTAAAAATATAAATAAAAAATAAAATAAAAAAAAAATAAAAAAAAATATTATTATTATATGTAGCCTATAATGTCCCACTACTGGGCAAAGGCCTTCCTCCATTCCTTCCATTGTACCCGGCTTTGAGCCACTTTTTGCCAATTCCTAAGGAAGCCATCGAAGTCGTCCTGCCATCTTCTTTTTGGTCTGTCGCGACCCCGTCGTGCGATTTCAGGGCACCAACTTTATGTTTTACTGACCCACCGCTTGATCGGCTTGCACCAGACATGTCCAGCCCAGTCCCATTTAAGCTGGGTAGCCTTCCGAGCTGGATAGATAGAAATATCTAAAGAAAAATGTGTAATAATGTCAAAATTGCATAAGAGCGGTTGTATGAAAAACGGTGAAAATGTAAGTCGAAATGCATAATTATTGGTTAGAAAGAGGAAGATTGTGTTGAAGTAGTAAAAATTTGTCTATGTTATATTCCTATACTTAACGAGAATAGTTACCGAGAACTATGTGTAGACTATGGAGTCTTTACATAGTTCTTGTTCAGGCAAAGGCGGGCTATCCTCAGTCTGAAAATTGTTAAAAATACATCGATAAAAAAAGCTGGGAGCGAAAAACGGCAAAACGGTCACCAGCACGTACGGTGACGTAGCAACAAGGGGGCAACATGGAGGGTTATATCAATGTTATTTATAAATATACATTTCACATGAAATACCTAGAGCTGCCGGAGTATTTTTTTTTGGGAAAAGGAAAATTAAAAAAAAAGAAAAACATTTACTTCAGGTACCATTATTAACCCTTCAGATACCGTCAATTAGAGACACAATAGTAAGACAATAGATGCGCGGCCACCGGTGGTCGCTTGGGGATTCATGAATTAAAAGGTCAACGAAGTTTTTTACCAACCCGCACTGGGGCCACGTGGTGGATTACTGCCCATTCCCTCTCCCAGGGAGGAGGCCTGAGTCCCAGCTGTGGGAACATTAAAAGGCTGATGATGATGACACGAAGTTTCTTTATTAATATAACCTTTATTAAGTACCTGTATAAAGTTAGTAAAGTGAGTAGTTGTTCAAAGGGCTTGTAGGATTGTTCGAAAGAGTTATCTTGGTCTTAGAAAAGAGCAACTGAAAGAACACAGGTGGGTTTAGTCGGTAAAAGTTTGATACTCTCAATTACTCTCACTTTACGCGAAGCGGGAATAGCCATTTGATCATTTTTCATGTTAAATGCTATTAAAAGTATAAAAAAGTTTTTTAACAAAAAACTTTCTTTGATTATGCGTTAAAAAATAATAAAATAACCTTTTTTAAACTTTTACTATCAATTTATACCTGTAACGTCATTACACCAATTAACATGTTGCACAGTTAGGTTTAGTAAAAATGTATTTAAGTTAATACAAAAAAATAACAATAATAAAAATATAAATAAACAAAAGCATGTCACGAGATCGAGAATTAAGTACCTACTCGTATTTACTTAGTTTGAAAATTTATAAAATTAATAATAATAATAATAATACATTTATTAAACCATTGTTACAAATAAAATCTTAAATAAAATAATGTTAACGTATTATAGGTACCTATGTAACTATTCGCTGGCTATAGTAATGTAATATACGGTGGTCCCCAAACCAGGCGGCGCCTGTATCTTGGGGACCGGAGTTGAAGAGGCGAAGATATACGTATATCAGTTCAAATAATTTACTTGTACATTTACGGGAAAATCTATTAATAAAACAGGTATTAAGACCAAGCAGGTACAACATGTTTTATCTGTAGCAGTTCTGCACGCGAGCAAGTCTGTCCAGTTAGTGAAATCCCCGCTCTACCCACTCGCTTTGTGACGTGTGAAACAACAAACGTGCGGGAAAGAGAGCGAGAGATGTTGAAGGGGAGAAGGGAAAGACTGCGTGCTTGCATTCATGGCTCGTGACATCAGTGTAGTGCCGGGCGCTTAACACGCCACGTCTAGTCGCATAACAAAACAATTTTGTTTCGCGCGTATTCCTAAACTAAGATGGCCGACATGCGCACGTGGAACAAAGCAATATTAACGGAATTAATTTCACTATACCAATCACATCCCTGCTTATGGAAAGTTAAATCTGTGGAGTATAAAAACAAAATCCTTAAAGATTCCGCTTACGATGAACTAATTGCTTTTTGTAAGAGAAAAGGGTTTGAAGAGGCCAATCGAGATTTTGTAGTGAAAAAATTACAGAGTTTAAGATGCTCGTTTCGGAAGGAATTGAAGAAAGTAACAGACAGTCAACGCAGCGGTTCAGAGAAGTTATACAAACCTTGCCTTTGGTATTTCGATAATTTGCTGTTCACTAAAGACCAGGAACTACATACTAGTAGCATGTCTAATACCGAAGAAGATATATATTCAGATACTCTTAGCAACGACTATGAAACCTATGGCTTGCACGAGGAAGAGGAGCAAAATAAAGTAAGTAGAATTTTATTTGGGATTTACTAAGAAAGAAAAACATTTATTTGAAACTCGCACAGGACAAACAACATTAAAATAAAAAGTAACTACATAAGTACATACTTAATCTACATATACTTACTTACTTAAAATATTTCTAGCAAAATGCGGTGAATAGAAACTCAAGGGTGAATAGAAACAAAACTTCAAAGGGTGTTTTCTCGATATTTAAATGTTTTTTGCAGAATTTAACTATATCAATTTATTAATGAATTTTTATTCTAAAAAGTCGATGCTTTGTTAGAGGCCGATAATATCGTATCAAAGTGAAAAACCAAACCAAAGTTTTGTTTCTATTGACCCCTGAGTTTTTATTCACCCCGTTTTACGGTACTTAAAATAAAACAAAACAATATTAAAAGATTAAAAATAAAGACCTGTGCGAGACTAAAAATTCTCTTATCGATATTTGTTATTTCGATATATCGATATTTTCAGCCGATATATTTTGATCCGAATACAACGATATATCGATAAAAAATATTCAATTTTGAAAATCCTATCTTCTTTACCAGAATGTTTAACGGAAAAAAGCCATAAAAATAGAAAAAATAACTATATTGACAAGTACGTTTTCACTTTCGCTACCGGACAAATTTAATGCTTGTTTACTTGAAATAAGAAAATAGTCTTCAAAATATTAAAATATTGTTACTTAGTATAATTAAGATTAAAATAATGTACGTTTAGTATAAGAATTCTATTATTGAGCTAAACTGACTTAATAAATGATTATTTTATAACCGAAAAGTTTTACCCATATATCGATAATTTTTTCTAGATATATCGATTAATAGATATTTTTCATCACTGCCGATATCAAAATTGGCCAAGTGCGAGTAGGACTCGCTCGCTTTTGCATGGTTACGAACGAAAATTTTAGTTTAGTAGTCCCAGTAGTTCCAGCTGTGTGTTGATATGTCAGTCTGCCAATTTCTCCTCTTATACTAATTATATGTATAGATTATAATAAAAATAAACTGTTATTAAAATAATTTGTAATTAAGTTGATTAACGCATTTTTTGTTTTATAATTTACAAACAACTACATCTGGTGGGGATTGTCATTTATTTTTCCAAAAATCCTCACTAGGCTGATATTGTTTACTCGAAGGGATTTCTGGAAAAAAAATTCAATCTCCATTGGTGGGGATTTTTGGAATAAACCCAGAAACGATGTTGAAATTAGCTAGAAAATTATTCTCAGGGAACGAAAAAATTAATCTGATTCCGTACAGACGTACGTCGAAGTTCATAATCATATTCGTACAATATGAATGTGTGGTGTATTAGACTTAAAAAATATACCTATTTCATTTTTAGTCGTTTTACTAAATGATCGAATAGTAATTTTAGAATATCAACAGTCCGGAGACTGGCTTCTTCTCATCTACTACTTTTATTTGTTTTTTTTTGTTGTTGTAGGAATTTCAATAACAATAGAAAATATTATTATTATTTACAGATTTACGATACCCCGATTGAGACAGATGTGGCACCATATTCCCAACATAACAAAAGAAAGTTTGTACCGATCCACCAAAGAGAAGTGTCCGCAGATACTTTGAGAGCAAACGCCGAGGCGCTTTCAGAGTTTGACATTGCAGGAATGAATGTAGCAAGGAAACTGGCGAAAATGGATCCTCTTCAGGCCATATATGCTGAATCCCTTATAAACAATGTTTTGACGCAAGGGTTGTTAAATAAACTGAAAGAAGATATGGATTTGTGTGATAATCATTGTAACCGGAGCACTTTCTCTCGTACATTCGGAAACCGAACAGCTAATACGAGTATGCTTCAGTTTGGTCGTGTGCCTAGCTCGCAAATGTACCAGGAAGAAGAAAATCAAGATATTAAACCGATCATTTCATGAAGAATCTAACGCTACATTACAACAGTACCCCTAGCCAAGTTGCTAACCTGCAATCGTTAACGCTAGTTCAGTACAGTAGCTTCAAATGTACGGGAATGACGTCATCTCAACGCTCTGTCACGTGGTCAGAACAAAAGAATTGGCGGCAAGGTCAATTCGAAGCGTTCGACGCAAGTGAAACAGTTGTAACTTGGCTAGGGGGACAGGACTCTGACTGACCGAAGATTTATAACTAGTACCCCCTGATTCATCGTTTCAGAGATAGTGCAGTAAAGAATGAACAATTTAAAATTAAATCGTTGGAAAGAGTAAATAAAATATAACAATACATAGGTGTCGAGTAGGGAATGCAATCTCAATCTCGCGAGATCTCGGCCTTTTTTAGCGAGATTGATCTCGGACGAAAATCGGGCGAGATCTCGCGAGATTAACGAGATTGTACTCGAGCATAAAAACGTCTTATTCGAAGCGCGGATTGACACGGACGTTAAAATATTATAGACAGATACGTCAAACAAAAAAAAAATTCGTGAAAAGGAATGTTTATCTTATAATACTTCTTTTTTGGTGGGTAAAAATCATACAAATGACATGTCCGGCCCTTGGGCGGAGCGGGAGATAGTGTCAGACTATTACTGCCTTCGTGCCTTTGATACCGGGGCTGAGATACGTTTCGGAACTAACCCTGGCCCCAATAGGCTTCGACCCAGTGCGCGCCATCGACGACTTGGGCTCGATCCGGACAGTTACCGGACGGTCGGACAGCCAACTACCCATTGCTCTCTGTCCGCAAGCCCGCGCCTATGGTTATCTTATAATACTTATATTTTTTATTGTTTTTTTCCTTATTTATTCAAATATTGTGATTATTTGAAAAAAAAACCACAAAACTGCCAATCTCGCGAGATCTCGAAATTAGCGAGATCTCGCGATATTGTATTCATAGTCTCGCGAGATCTCGCTCGAGCCTCAATCTCGCGAGATTTGCATTCCCTAGTGTCGAGTATGTCCGTGATCGCCAACCCTGTGTCTGTTTACCACAGTTCAGATTAGTTAGCTAGTGCAGTGCAGTTATAGTTTATGCCAACGTCAGAAACCCAAATAATAATAAAATAGTTCTAAGTGTGTATCACCTTTTCAAAGAAATTTTACACTCGCTTATCGACACTGCGTGACCAGGTTTCTTGTTCGTTCTTTACTGTTGCAATGCATCACATAACAATGCAGGCACATTTCCGTATGACGACGATATGGACTTGAGGAAGAATATTTCGGCGACGGCCAAGTGTATTGTGTTTTTAACTGACTAAAAAAAGTAGGAGGTTATTATTATTTTCGGCTGAATATATTTTTTTATGCATGTATGATTGTTCACCGTTATCTGGATCAAATCTAAAAATCGATTTATTTATTCATTTATGTACACACAAAAACACTTAAAAATTAAATGGACAAATACAGATAAAAGACTACAAAATTTAAAGATTATACTCCCGAGTATTTTACTTCTCATAAAATTAAAAAAAAAAGTGTAAAATAACTTTCATTTCGGGAGCGGTGTCAGTCAACTAACGAAGAGACATTGTACAATTTTTATGTGATTTTTTTACATTGAAGTTCGTTGTTACATTTTTTTAAACAGTTTTTTTATGTATAAACAATGTAGATAAGTAAAATATTATAATTACTTAATTAATTTTTAAATGTACTTATTGTTAAAATACTTTTCAATAAATCATTAAAAAAAGAATTTGGTGACTTCAAACGACAGTATGTAATTACAGATTATTTTCTGGGGCTAGAGTGAATAGCCTAGTAATAAACGATTAACGATTGCAACCCTGCTTACCATCAGGTGGGATCGCAGTTAATAAAAGCACTAGTTTATAGAAAACTTTTGCCCGTGACTCCGTCCACGTACTAAAAATATAGGTTATGGCACTCAGGAACCGTCCAATCACTATACTGTCTTGTATAGATAAAGTCATAGAACGTTATATTGGTAATGAAATGAATAACTTTTTACAAACTCACAGTATAATCAACAAAAAACAATTCGGATTTCAAAAAAGTCGAAGTACGACACAATTATTACAAGAGTTTACAGATGAAGTTAATAGACACCTGAATGAAAAAAAACATGTTTTAACACTGTTTATAGATTTTAGCAAGGCGTTCGATATGCTTCGTTGTAATGTACTTTACGACAAGTTATCGCGAAATGGAATACAAGGCCCTTTGTTAGAATTATTAAAAAATTATCACACAAACAGATATACTACTGTTAAAATAGAAAATGAGTTTAGTATAAAGGTTTCATCCACACAAGGAACAGCCCAGGGATCAATTGTTGGACCGACAGAGTACTTGTTGTATGTTAACGATATGGTTAACACTATAAATTCGGGTTCTGTATACCAGTTTGCAGACGACACATGTATTTTGGTCGCTCATAAAAACATCTGTGAAGCTCAAAAATCCCTACAAGATAACTTCGATCAATTGTGTAAATGGGCGCATGACGTAGGATTAGTAATAAACGCATCTAAAACAAAAATTGTTCACGTACATTCATCACACAATAAATGTTCTACTGCGCCAACGGTTATCGCACATGAACATTCCTGCCTGCATAGCGCGCCAAAGACTTGCACTTGCCCACAACTGGAAGTAGTCGATAAGCACATGTACATCGGTCTAATGGTTGATAGCCGGTTCTGTTGGGGTCCTCACAAAGAATATGTCTGCAACAAGTTGAGGTCCATTGTAGGAAAACTTAGCATTTTAAAATACAAGTTGCCTTATAAAACGCTAAGAATGTTATATATGGCCTTGGCAGACTCGGTGATCAGCTATGGGCTCAGCAGCTATGGGAGGACTTACCATACATACTTGTCAGATATTTATAAGTTGCAATTAAGAATATTAAAAGTAATTGTACCTAAACATATAAAAAAAAAAATTAAAAACAGCGACGACGATATATTTAAATACTGTAATGTTATGAACGTGTTCAATAAAGTAAAATTTTTCACCCTTGCTGAAATCAATAAGCCTGAATTTCTAACGGAAAACACAAGACCGAACTTTTTGAGATCTATTACGCCCAAAAATAAATACATTCTACCAAAAGCCAACAATGTGTACGGAATGAGGGTTGCAGAATATTTGGTACCTTATTTTCTTAATAAACTTCCAGAAGACCTACAAACATTATATAAAACGAGTTCGAAAAGTTATAAGTATAAATCTAAACGTTTCTTTACACAAGACTTTAATTAACCCTTCAGATACCGTCAATTAGAGACACAATAGTAAGACAATAGATGCGCGGCCACCGGGTGTCGCTTGGGGATTCATGAATTAATGTATAACCAGGTAAAATTGTAAACTTATAATATCACTTTTAATATAGAATGAGCGTCTCGCCATTACACAGATAAACCCTGAGAGGTTTTCGCTGTAAGGCAAAGAAATGTAAATGTAAATTTGAGGAATTTGGAAATAAATAAATAAAAAAAAAAAAAAAATAAAGCAACTGTCTATCGATGAAAACATTTTAGCAATCGGTCCAGTACTTTCAGAGATTTACTACAAACAAAAAATTTATAAAAACGAACTTTACCTCTTTGTTATAATTAGTGTAGATGTAGATTAAAAAAAAAATCTTACCAATCGTATTTTGGCGAATTTAACACCGCTGATTTTAGCACCGCCGCCATCTTTAGATGCTGAAAACGCGGTGATCCTATATGCTGTCACAGAATAAGTAATTGCTGTGATCAATATCATCTCACCCCTTGTAGAGGCATTTTTAATTCATGATACTGTTGTCAATTAGCTAAAATAGGTAATAGGTAAAACGGGCTGTTATCTGCAACTCCACGACTAAGGCGATGTTGGCAATTAGCTATTATTCACCTTATTTTTAAACTTAACATTTTTATATTTTAATGAAATGAATAAAAATGAAATAAAACATTATTATATAAATCTATTTTCATGCGTTTCCTACCTATTATTAAAATCAATCATTAATAATATAATTACTTTGATTATTAATTATCAAATTTTGATATCCCTTTGTGTATCAAAATTAGATATTCTATAGAAATTGATAGTTCCTTTGAGAAATTAAATTAATTTTGAACACCCCAATTTCATGATAAGACTCTTGAGCGCTTAAGCCTGATTGATTGCTCAAGTATCCTAGATCTGATTTTCGGATGGAATTCACTTTGTGGACTCTTGCCGTCTGAGGGTCATTTTTTTTGCTGTGTAAAAATCCAACCTGGTGCAGGAACCCCCCGAACTTACCATGTCCGGTGAGAATCTGCGTCATACAGAAGGTAAGGACGCCGTGAGATCTTTTCAGCCACTCTTCAAACAAGATTTTACATTTCATTAGGTACGATGAAGTTTAATGATACCTATGAGATGCACAGTAGCAAGTTATTGTAAAAGCAGGAGTGAGGGTTGAAAAGAGAGCTTCACAAACGTAATTCCATTTGATAAGTACCTATTTAAAAAAAAAAACAACTGTAAAACAATACCTATATCACGCACGATTTGCCTAACCAATCCGCGATTTATCAGCGCACGCGCAGCCCCGACACACACATGCAAGGGACCTTACTCCGTGCAAGGGACTCTTAATTGCAGTAGCAGTTGCCTCTGTGGGCAGTTATTAATCGCTGTCTATTTCATAATAACGTTATGTTCATAAATCTGGGTATTTACGCAGCTGTACCACCGTTGATATGCAAGTTATTATAATAACAGGTTTCTGTGGCAAGCTGAAAATTAAATTGGAAATTAATTTGGTGTAGACACCTATCAGCTGTATTTTATGCATCGATAAAACTTTAAAAGCTGGTAATCTTATGTGGTAGTCAGCACTACCTCATTATGGTCCATCCCAAGGTGGTCTGGAAGATATCGCTGTCAACGATAAGACCGCCATTGTAACCATAGATTTGAGTTTCTGTGACATTGTTTCTATTTTGGTATACAATAAAGTTTATTCTATTCTATTCTATGTGTGATAGTGAAGGAACACTGTAATGGCGGTGTTCTGATATCTTCGCCGTCCGGCCGTCCGGTAACTGTCTGAGCCCGAGCTGTTTTCCACGCGCGCTTCAAAGAAGTGTCAGCAAACCCTTAGGGGCCCCGCATAGCATCGGCTAGGGCTACGGGAGGAGTTCTAAAAAGGTATCGCGTGGTCCTAGAGTAAATCGAACATAGGTGGGTTCTCAAGGAACTGTCAACAACAGCAGGGGCTCAGCTGGGTCGAAGCCTATTGGGGCCAGGGTTAGTTTCGAAAGATAGCTCAGCCCCGGTACAAATGGCAACGAAGGAACAGGAGTCAAGAGCGGTAGTTGTCATTAGATGATTATCCCACCGGGAAAAAAACACGTGGGTTTTACTCAGTAAAAAACTTACTTGTTTTAGCATCAGCTAAAAATTTTCTCTGAATAATATCGAAAAAATGTCTTAAACTTCGCTTCTAACCTATCATCTGCTCACATCTATTCAAAAAGCTTACTTTTAACGTCTAAGGTCTAAGCGGGATCCCTGACTCCGCGCTATTGAAGCATCGGCTTTGGACAGAGGTTTTATGACTAGTCTACAAGATAAATTAGGCACAGCCACAGGATTTGTAATAAAATATCTTATTTTATTACGACATTATTTAAAAAAGGCCTTTTAATTCTTTAGACACTTCATAACTTGCTAGCCTTATCTTCACTAAAAAGAGGTAAGTTTGTTTTTATGGTTTTTTTTTTTTGTAGGAGGTAATCTCTGGAAGTACTGGTCCAATTGCTAAAATTTCACCGATACAAAGCTGCTTTATTCCTGAGTGACATAGGCTATATTTAATGTACGCGCGCGAAGCCGCGGGCAAAAGAACTAGCTTTTGCGAATACACAATAATTAGTGCGCTTTCAATTTATGCGTTTTTTGACGGCTTGCTGTCATGCAGATGCGGTGCGTTAGTCGCACTGCGTACGGACGATCATATTTTTCATACAAAGCGGGCGGTGCAGCACCATGCGGCGAACGGTCGACAACAGGACGGCGACGTCATAAGCACCACGTGTTCAATTTGGAATTGTGTTGAATAGTGTATCACGGGCAGTCTGGCTTACAAACGCACGGCAGCCAGATACGTTTTCCATTTAGGCGCTTGTTGTCGGACTGCTCACGTACTGCAACCGGTCGGGTGCGGCACGGTAAACATACGGCAGCCGGCCGGTTGCAGTACGCATAAATTGAAGTGGCCCAATTGCTACATCATCGTCATCATAATCATTTCAGCCGAAAGACGTCCACTGTTGGACTCAGGGCTCTCCTAAGTGTTACCACAACGACCGGTCCTGCACGTCTCTCATTTATCGCATTTCCGCTACCGTCATCAGGTCATCAGTAAACCTTGTCAGGAGACCTTCCAACGATGCGTCTTCCGCTACAGTTGCTACATATTTACAGAACACGGTTTATCTATACGAACATTGTTGGGTTTCGTAACTTTTACAATTCCAAATGGAGGGTAGAAATACGTGCTTGCGAACGAAAACGCATTCCGTATCTATGTTCCATCTTACTCACACGCGCGCGCTGACTGCTTTTGCTCTGTCACACGTCGGTCGCGAACATTCTATGAAGACACAACTCATTCTTAAAAATTCCACCGCGCAAAGTGCCACGCTATCAATTAGTGCCTAATTTTTTCTTACATTTTCGATTTGCGAACTGTTTCAAGCGCTGTATAGCCTGGCTGGTGTTAAAGAACATTGAAGGGAAGTGCATCCCGTATATGTGCAGTGGTTCCAGACTGAACGAGCCTCGTTTCGATGGACAAAGTCAAGGTTAGTGCGCGCCCCTAGTACCCATTTTTCCTGGTGAAGCCCAACCTACTTTCGTCGTCAAAGAGCTGCGCTCGCAAGGTCACGGATGGTCTCACACCTCATCAAGATACAGTCCACTTCCATCCAATTTCCACTTGAACCAGCCTACCCAGCGCCATTGAATCCGCACTTAACATGTTTATTTATATTCCCGCCAAAGTAACTGGTGTAAGGCGCCATCAAATATTATAAAGAGGTAAAGTTTACTTTTATGATTTTTTTTTAATCTCTAAAAGTACCGGTAGTTTTCTATTGGTGAAAAATTTTAGCAATCAGCTAAAATTTTTTCACCTAAGCTGCTTTATTCCTGAGTGACACAGACAAGCCCAGCCCTCTGGTCACGCGAAGCGTCGACCAACTGTTTGCTGATATCTCGAACAACTCGATGAGCGCTCGGACAATAAAAATAAAATTATAACATATTGTTTCAACCCCAAACGGCTCAAACATATTATTAAAAAAAACATACATTCAGCCGAACATCTTCCTCCTCCTTCTCAAACTCGGTTAAAAATAGGTATTAATTGCTATTTTTAATATTGCGCATTCATTTCGGTTACTATTATTACAGTCATCATCTTCCTAGCCTTTTCCTAACTAGCTTGGGGTCGGTGGGGTCCAGTCTAACCGGATGCGCTTGAATACCCGTGTTTTACATGGAGGGACTGACTATCAAACCTTCATAACCCATTTACTGATCAACACAATACTCCTTGAGTAGACTGATGTTCAGACTTTCTAACGTAATGACTTAAAAATTTTAAATTCGCATCGGTACTTGCCCGGTTTCAAACCCGCAACCTCACTCATACCATACATAAGACAACATTTTAGCGGTTTCTACAATTTTTGATTTTGTGAAATAAATAATGAAATATGTACATTTGTACGTCTAATTTGCATACCAATGTGATGGCAAAATATGGAGAAATCTATTATAAAAAAAAACACCTGTGTACTATATCCATGTTTGCAAAATAAATGATTCTTATTCTTATTCTATTCTTAATGGCAAAGCATAGAGAACCAACTGAAATGTAACATCTCACGCACCTACTATGTACATATACAGATACACATATTTGTAAACATAGGTTACAGAACCTATGTTTACAATTATATAAATCTGAAACTCACACATGAGAACTTCGCCACATTCAGTTATTATTACAACAAAATATCTACCGAAACATATAAATAGTGCTACAAATGAATATTTACTTCGATAAATAAAAAAAAATGCACAAAAAGTTTTGTACCCCTGGTGGGACTCGAACCCACAATCCCCGGCTTAGGAGGCCGATGCCTTATCCATTAGGCCACAGGGGCGGTATATGAAGGGTGCAAATTTCGTTTCGGTAGCTCTATTCTTTATGTCACGTGTTGAATTCGTTTGTCCACTTGCAAATTAGGTGGATCGTGGATGACTTAGATTTAGTTAGTTCAAGATTTCTAGATAGAGTTTCTTGCTGGTTTTATGGAGTTTCTTTTCTACAACCAATTTGGAACCGTCCACTAGCTTATGACGTTTTATAAGTGCTCATGTAGGCTATGTGAAATAAAATTTTTGACTTTGACTTTCTTTTTTTTTAATGATTTTTTATATCATTAAAAAAAAAGAATGCTCTTCGATATCTGAGAGCAAAAGCTGTTTTAATTCTCTAGAGAGATCAAAGATTTTATATATCCTACTAGGTACATACTAGGATGAATAAAATCTTTGAGACAGATAAAATAAATTGAATTTAGAACATCGCGTGTATGAATTCAAAACAAAACCTCCATGGTACCATATTTGTCATGCAACTTTTTTTTAATTTGTTAAAAACTCAGATCTTCTTAGTGTACTTTTTTGCATTTGGTTATTTCCTCGCTGATGTGGGATGAAAAGTTACGTGTTGCACTCGACTGCAAAGATTTTTCACCTCGTGCTCGTTTGACTCTCGCGAACGCTCAGGATTCTAATTTTTGGACCCTTCGCTGATCTTTTCGATGATTGATCAAATCATCAAAATTGAGCACGCGGTTAAAAAGCAACTTTGCACTCATGTATAACAACCAGTGGTTGACTGCGATCCCATCTGATGGTGAGGCGCACTAGTTTATTAATTCATGAATCCCCAAGCGACCACCGGTGGCCGCGCATCTATTGTCTTACTATTGTGTCTCTAATTGACGGTATCTGAAGGGTTAAGAGCCTATTCACTCTAGCTGAGGTGGTGCCTATAGAATAATTTGTTCAGATATTAATTTTGACTAAAAATGCCCACTTCTTAGCAAAAAAAATAAAATAAAAAACATTACAAGAACTTACCCTGCAACGACAGTTTTTTTTTGCAGAACGGAATTTTTTTTTTCCTATTCAAATATAGATCAGTAGTTGTATGAATAACAAGTCATAATATTTATTATTTTGAAAATTTACAAAATATTGTTACGTACGTGGGTAACTAAATGCCAATTTACCAATAAAGAACTTATTGTGTGACGTGGACGTGTGGGCAATATGTACTTTATTATCATGAAAAAATAAAACTAAACAAACTTTTGTGTTTCTAATATTAGTGTGATTGAATCGATTCTTTAATAATTTATTCAAAGATGTTACTGAGAACGAGAACAGTGACGAAAATAATAATGAGCACAGAATATCGAATTTAATTCATTTTAATAAGATGATTTGGGGTTTCTTCACATAAATGATACATAATAAATGTCTGAAGATAATTGAGCTACAATTCTCAAATATAAAATTTTGGTTCGTTAGGTATATAAGAATCAGTTATTTTATAAAAGTATCACGATACATAAAACATTTGTAACGGTTTACTTTTTCTTTTTAAACCAAAAAAGTTGAGGGTATTTTGTTTTTAATCATCTCATTAAAATATAATATTGTTAATTACTTATGTATAAAAATTACTTGCCTTTTTTGAGGGTAGTATCATGAAATAACTTCTTCAGCTTTAGGTGGCACGAGAGGGAGGGTCAGACTTTTTCTGATTAAAACCCACTCACGTTCCTTTAGTTGCCCTTTGCGTTCCAGGGCCGTTGTCTTTGGGCCACAACCTTGGTAGGCTTCGGCCCGTCAATCATGCATTTACTACTTTAATACTAATCGTGTCAGACTTTTACTGACTTAAACCCACTCCTGTTCCTTCTTTGCACTCGTTTGAGGGCTCCGGGGTTCTCTTTTTTACAACCCTAGTAGGCTTCGATCTTGCTTGGTCCTTACGGTTTGCCGACATCTCTTTGAGGCGTGCCTGGAACACTACATGTCGTCGATGACTCGAGCTCCTAACTCCGGACTATGGGCTGTCCTGTCTCACGGTGAAGCTGTGCCCAAGCGGGGATATACCTAAAGAATTCTCCATAGGAAACGACAAATTTGGAACCGTGCACTAGCTTCTGACGTTTTATAAGTGCCCATGTAGGCCTATGTGAAATAAAATATTTTGACTTTGACTTTGACTTTGACTTTGACTTTGACTTTGACTTTGAATGGTTTGTGTGAAGAATTACATGAAACAAGGGCGAGTCTGACTCGCACACCGCGAGTTCTGTACGAACTTACTTATATTTCACGAATCGAGTCTCGAAGATTTAAGCGCGAAGACGTATAAAAGAAACTCACTTTCACATTTATAATATTAGTAAGAATTCTGTAATGGTTTTTTTAGACTTAACTACAATTTTACAGTTTTCGGTTTTTTTTCTATTCCATGTCAACGAGAAGTCGATACCCTATAGGTTTTGATTTCCTAGCGAGTTATTTAGATTGTGTTGAAGTAGAAGTCTGATTTTTCATTACTCCAAGAGGTAGCAGATCTGAATATTTGGTAATAGTTTAAGCTTATGATCTTCATGCTTTCTTAAAGAGACATACAGATAGCCAAAAGGGTTTTTAACCCTAGATAGATAACCATATTTCACTGTACACTAAAGATAACCATACGTCGACTCGACGTGCGAATGTTTGAGTGAGCATATATTGGATTATGTATATAATAGGTTTATAAATATGATATTATGTATTACGTACAATAATTGTATTGTGAGTAAATGAAAAACATTAGAGTTTATTTATATTTTTAATAGAAAAAAAAAATTATTAACAGAACAAGGTACTTCTTACTTTACCAATCTTAAGCCTTTCGGAAATTCTCCGTCAGTCGTATAACTTATTATGTAAACTTTTCAAAATTAACTTTTTACAATCTCTATAATATAAAAAACATGAGAAAATAACCATTTTTATTCATTTTAGCCTCAACGGCACTTAGATCAGGCGCTGGACTTGTGCTTTTCACAAATGGGATTTTTTGCAGCCGTCACACTTTGTTTTTGTCATTTTTCCAATTTTTGATGGAAAAAAGGCATAATATTTTCTTTTCTTTGCCTAAAGGATACCTTTACGTTGTGTGGGAGGTACAATTTGTCTTTTTGGCAATAATATAAAAAAAAATCTTTATATTCGTCTGTTAACTAAGCATTTGCTACCTTGTCTTCATTCATGGGGTTATCAAGGTATTATCTACTGAGTTTCTTCATAAATTTTATTATGTCCGTATAATATTAGATCCTTACACATGAAAATAACGTTTTGTACGGGAGGAATATAAAGTTTTTTTTTTTTTTGTAAAATATTTTTTCAATTATTCAAAGTATGGACCGTTGTTATCTATGCACTTTTGCCATCTCTTAGGTAGTTCATTGTGATCAATGACTAACTTTACTAAAAAAAACATGGGGGCGAGTATCAATAAACTCTTTGAAGGCAGATTGGACTGCCGCATCGGAGTTGAATTTTTGTCCTTGTAAGAAGTTGTCAAAATTCCGGAAAAAATGGTACTTTGTTGAAGCAAGGTCTGGGGAGTACGGTGGATGTCGCAGACATTGCAATTGTAGACAAAATACTAATTTCATATGTAAGGACATAATATTGGCCACTTGTTCTACCTTTAGTAGCTGTACAATGATTTACTCTAAGAATTTGACACTGTGGCATAATAGTGCAACTCAGCATACTTGGCGAAGCAATTTCAGGAGTTTCAGGATCATTTTCAGACATATTTTCAATATCTAATGGGTATACCACTGGGGGAGCACTCACTTCAGTCTTCGATATCACTTTGTACTTTATCTTCTAATAAATTACCTTCAGTTTTAATGTCCGATCCCTGAATCTCTTCATCGCTCATTTCATGCAACAACAGACTGATTTCTGAACCATCTATACGATTTAGTGACATCATTATGTTATTAATAACATAAGTAAAAAACGAATAAAAAAGACGTATACTTATTCTCAAAAAATAAAGTAACATATTTTCCCAATAGTCTAAAAACTGACACTAAAGATAACCATACGTCGCTTCGACGTACGGCAGATAAATATTGACGAAAGTATTAAACTTACCCGAGTGTTAAGGGTGTGTCCTTCAAGCTTCGATAGCCGACTGAGTTGGCAGGAAAGGGCAATTTAGTGATACAAAAAACAAACGAGTTATACCATTTTTACAAAAACGAATACGTCGTTTCGACGTAGGTTATCTTTCTAGGGTTAAGTTGAAAAATCAGCCAATTACTTCTCCCGCATGAAGTCCGACCGTTTCCGTTCCGCCCTAGAGCTGGAGCGGAAGCACGCGTCAGACTTTCGCTGACTATGACCCACTCCTATGTTCCTTTATTGCCTTGTTATGTAGGACCTGCGGGTTTTCCTTTCAGAAGCGAACCCATGGTCCCAGTAGGCTTTGACTCTACTGGGCTTTTGCGGTTTTGCTGACATCTCCTTAAGGCGCGCGTGGATTCTTACGCGCCGTCGTCGACGACTTAGTCTCGGTCCTGACGGTTACCGGACGACCATATGGTGAGATATCTCAGCAATATAACTTGAGACAAGGACAATAAATGACTTTCAGGTACTAGTTAAATGTCATGGGGTTAAGACTCGAGCTAATGAATTAAAACGACTAATTTGTCATTGATTAAATCAGCTTTGTCCATCGTCAGGAGAAACTTGTAGAAAATTACAAATAAGAACATTAACATACATCGAATAACATATTGTTATTCCTTAGCAACATCATCACTATAATTTATAAAGATTAGCAAATAATCATTCTCACTTACATTAAAATTAATCACTTAGCTAAAGTAATGAGTGTAGTTAAGTCATTCCGGGCTTATTGAAGCATGAAGCTGCTCCATGTCATGCGATACGAACGAACCAACGTATCCAAACACATAAATATCAATCAACAACCATTAACGATGTACTAAATGCATATACTTGCAAGCACCAACAAACCATCATAAAAAGACCCTTAAATAACCATACACTTCCTTCAAATCACCCCTCGAAAGTTCTCACACCGAGGGGTGTAGCAGATCCATGAATATTTGTCGATTCTCGCAAAACGGTTTGCCTTGGACTGTTTCCATCTTTCTCTTAAAGTGTCCATCATTATAGCTATAAAATATTGTTTCCGACGGATTTCGACACCTTTAAATATCATTAAATGGCGAATAAATTGTGCTCAATTAATTTTATAGTCGGTGACATTCTTGGTAACGAGGCATATGCAATTAGTGTAGGCTTGATAAAGCTACTTAGTTAATAGTGTAGTTATTTTAGACGCCAATAGCCATTTATTGTCATAAATAATACTTTCAGAGTTTTATACAGTCGTCCTTTTATATCAAGCAATAATAAATTAGATATTTTATTCAGAACACACGACGAAACCGGGTCAAATAGAAGCATCACCCACCTGAGCTTTCTTAAGACCATGTTCTACTCATTTTGACCTTTTCTAAACCTCTGGAAATCCACAAATATAATAAAAGAGAACACCATGGAAAAATATTTTATTAAAATTGACTATATGACCAACCGCTGAACAAAAACCAAAACATGAAATAAATTGGTTAAAAAAGATAAAAAAGATCACGAATTTGACCCAAACTTTCGATTTCAAACGTGTATGTCTACAAGAATGCGTCACGGAAATATTTGAAAGTTACATAAAACAATAAAGCTTATTTTTTAAAAGGCCTTGCAAAAACAGAAATCTTAAATAGTTACTGTTATTTTTTATAGAAATAAAACCGCTGTTACGGGGCCGCGAAATCGAAATAGGCCCGAGCGGAGTTCATACTAAATACTCAGTGACTACAACCGGCTCGTAACAAAAAATGCCAAAAAAGTAATTCACTTTGAACCTAAAGCATATTTATGATGTGCCATGTTTATCATGGGACGGTATAATCTTATAAAACTGCAGGTTTCGCATCTTGTGTTCATCATTGCAGCCCGACCGGCCATTAGTTGTCAAAACGTACCCAAAAATAAAACGTAAAAGACGACAACAACGCCTAAAGTATTAGGCTGACTACGCGTCGATCAGCCTGCCAGACTGACAAATTGTCTGGCATTCCGTTCGACGGCCCGGTCGCGGTGGGTAGCGAGGAATAAGACCTCATATTTTCAATATTTAATTTTTATTCCGAAAGTTTTAAGACGTCTGTTCTAAACCGTGGTCAATCTTGAACTATGTACCTACATACAAAAGAAAGAGATGCGTAAAGACACAATGCTTGCCAGTATTTTGCATTTTAGGGATTTACTCAATACTTATTTTTTACTTTTACAATACTTTGACATTTAAGTGTTTTTTTAAAACCTATTTGTAAAATAAATATCATTTATCAGATAATAAGCATATCTGATAAATGATATTTATTTATTGCGTATTTTGCATTTCATCAAATTACAAAAAAATCTACAGACTTGGTTACAAATTAAAATATCGGTGAACCATTGCTGTGCCATGCACGGCAAAATTTACAAGTCCGTAATAAGACCTGTCGAACTGTATTGTTCAGAATGTTGGGCTGTGAAAAAGACATAGATTGCATGTAGCGGAGATGAGAATGCTGAGACGGATGTGTGGTGTGACGAGAAAAAATAAAGGTAGAAATGAGTATATCAGAGGAATTTTGAAAGTGGCGCCAGTGACTATAAAGTTGAATGGGAATCGTTTGTCTTGGTATGGTCATATAAATAGGAGGGATGAAACGCATGTTACTAAAAGAGTTATAAGTGGATGGGTGGAGAGGGAGGTCAAAGAAAAATTGATGGATGGAATGTGTGAAGAATGATATGAAAGAAAAGGAAGTTAGTGACGGGTGACAGTATAGAATGGAAGAAGAAAACGTGTTGCGCCGACCCCGAATAACACGGGACAAGGGCAGAAAGATGACCTGTAAACCATTGCTTGTAAAATAATCCACCAAAGAATCGGAACGATTAAACATTTTACCTTTTTTTAAATAAAGAAAAAAAAACACCTGTATTCCTTCAGTTGACATTTGCGTTCCAGGGCCATGAAAACACTTTCTAAAAAAAAAAAAATAGCTTATAATATCCTGATCGTAAAGAACAATTGTAGCTACGTCGTGATAGCAACAAAGTAACAAGTATGAAACATTCTCAACGTAATCCGCATTAACTTCAAAATCATGAAAATCCGAGACCTTTCTTAACTGTAAGCATCTTATCTCGCACCAGAGAACATGCTGTATGTAATTTATTTAAAGTTGTCACGTCTGATCGTAATTTAAATTTTCTATCCGTCTGTCAGTTTGTTTCGGCTAATCTCTTAAACGAGTGCACCCATTTTGACGGGACTTCCAGTAACTAAGGTTTACTTTACATTTTTCTGCGAGTACGGGATTTCAAACTACGAATATATCTTTGAAACGGCTGAACAAAACATGGGACTTTCACTGGGATATACCTAAAGCTACTTTTTATCTACCCGCGGGACGGGATGAAACAACTCCGAATTTTTTTTTTTTTTACGCGAGTATAATGATTTTAGATCCCACGTGAATGAAGTCGCGTGTAACAGCTAGTTGCTGACAAGCTAGCACTTGACCACTACGTCGCCTGATAGTAAGCCATTATGTAGTCGATAATGGAGCACACTTACCCAGAAGTTATCTGCATATGACACTTAACTCGTGCCCAGGTTCTCAGAAAACATAGATTTCTGCAGCAAATTCAATCATAAAATTTGACTCGCTGTCCGACCGAGCCCAAGTCGTCGACGGTGCGTCTTGTTCGGGCCTCAAGGAGTTGTCAGCAACGTAGGAGCCCAGCAGGGTCGAAGCCTAAAGGGGCCAAGCGTCTATTTCTGAAAGGAACGCTCGGCCCCCATATGAAAGGTAACGAAGTAATGGGTTGAGTTTTTTAGTCGGTAAAAGTCTGCGCTCCGCCCAAGGGTAGGGGATGTCATCCGGATGATTTGAACCCACTAAAAAAATACTTAAAATCTGGGTAGCGATAAATTTGGGGTACGCATATCTCCAACAGACAGACTTAACTTCAACAGACAGGCTTTCATTTTGAAACCGATAAATCATTTTACTCAAATGTTTTCAAAACGATCAGTCGTACTGCCCTGGTCAGTCCGGATTCGCCGCTCAGTTTGGACCCTCATCAATTTGATAAATTCGCATAGGTAAGTGCAACATTCTGCCGAGTGGACACTGGGTAATCTTGTTGAATCACGGTCGGGTCTTAAGATGAATATCCTTTCGATATCAAAGGCATTGTGTGGACGGTACCCAAATTATTGGACACGATTATTTACTTCGACCTTAAGAAGATAATTAAAGAAGGAAATTACAATGATTCAGCGATGTTGAAATCTTGATAAATTTATTCATACTTATTTTTGTAATAAACAGTGATTCGATGACGCCATTATTTGTTTATTTCTTTTCCTGTCAATACTCATTACTTTTCTGATTGGGTGCTAAAAATGTACCTAACCTAACTCAAACTGCTTTCTGTTCTAAAACATATATTTTTTTGTAAACCATTGTTAACTAAATCTAAATAAAACGCACGGTCAACATCTTAAATTTAAAGAGCAGCCAACCACTAGCCAGCAACGTTCTAGATGTCCATAACAAAACTTGTAAATATAGCGGGCTAAGCGTAAGTTAGGGCACTCGTAAGTCCTAGGAAAGCGCTGTGAGCGTGCCGCTAAATGGGGGAGCCGGGGGAAAGAAGAGGTAGGGGAAGGGACCTGGAGGAGGGGGAATGGGGGTAAAGGGGGTATAGAAGTGCAACATCTCAAGGTCGTCGCGTCTCGCCCGGTACCACTTCGCTGTTGCCACAAGCAAAAAGGGCCCAACTAACCAAAACATAAAACGGAGAATATAAATAAAAAACATCCGAAATATTTAACAAAGAAAATACATTCGCAGCTAGACTATTCATTAGTGTAATTTCAAATATGAAATCTAGTTGATTTGTTTTGTAAATGTTACAAGAACATGAGCTTTGTTTTGCTTGTTTCAAATATGCGTAAAAGGGCAGATGCACCCGTTTTTTCGTTGGATAAACGTTCAGCTTTGCCGTGCGCCGCAAGATAGGTATCGGCGGATATATGTAGCAGTCAATACGTGTAAAAAATGGTAATGGTCTCCTACGGTCGCTTTTATAGATACGTTTCTTTATTTACACGTATTCTCATGGATTCTTGGACGATTTTCAAATGTCAAGTTCAAGTGCACAGATTAAGTAATGTAAGAAAGGATTAATGCGTTCGTGTTGGAATTTTAATGAGTCCTGTAAACAGGATTGAGGATGAGTTAACTCGTTTAATGAACTGGAGTCAATCGTACTGATAATGCCTTCGTAAATCTTATGAGGAAGAGCTTTAAATGTTTTACGCGTGTACAGCAATTCTTGTACGAGATTAGCGTCATTAATGGGCTAGTTGCCTAAAAAAATTTAATTAGTCCGTTTTTTAGATTATTCAAAAATAAAGGACACGTATTTTTTTATTTGTAAATTAAACGAAAAATGACAAAGATATAGCCCATTAAAGTTACGCGTAACGTCACGCCGTGCTACATTTTTTCGCACGGGGTGACGTCACGCGTAACTTTAATGAGCTGTATCTTTGTTATTTTTTGCTTAATCTAAAAAAGAAAAAATACGTGTCCGATATTTTTTTATAATCTAAAACACGGACTAAATAAAATGTAGTTATTTTGACCCTGGAAACTACCCTATTGTGTTCCTTTTATTTTTCGTACATAAATAACACACGTGCAAATTAAAGATCCATTTTAAATTCAGCTGGGCTCATGAATTAGTTGGTTTTAGTACCTAGTCGCTTTATTCTTATCTTTTAGTAAGTAAAGTCTATATAGCAAAAAGGAGCCAACCCTCTACCACAAGTTTATTGGTTCTTTTTTTGGGGTGGGAAAGTATCTAGTGACAGCCAATCCGCGTTTCTTCAACTGCCTTTTATGATTCAGGGTCGCGGTGACCAACGAATATATTCCCGCTGCCCTGGTAGCTCTTTACCAGCTATAGGCATATGCACATAATTAGGTATAACATAATAATATGCATACGTATAACTAAATGCTTTATCCATTGAATAGCATAAAGAGTTTTGTATGTTTGCAGAAGGTTGGTATTCTATTGAACAAAGGTTACTAACATAGTCCGAAGATCTATGGTCCGAAGTATCGCCAAACTTAAGTGGCAGTGGGTAGTATATAATTTTAGAGGTAGGCCTATGCGGAACAGAGTGTAACCTCCATTGAAATGGGAGGATCCTCCGACCAGACTGCAGTTATGAAACTGTGAAATCAACTATCAGGTAGTTAATTTTGGACTGTTGTGTGTTTTCTAATTCCATGGATAATTCTTATACCGCTATGTAGAATTTTGAATTTTAATTCTTATGTGGCATCATAGATGTTCACTGCCTATATTATTGCTTGTAGAACAAATGGTTGATGTGGCCGAAGGGCTCTAGAGTGGCGACCATGTATCGGAAGACGCAGCATTGAAAGGCTTAACACAAGGTGGATCGACAACCTTGTAAGGATTGTGAGGATCAGGACTAGTCGTTGTGGCTATATTTGATCCAGTGGAAAATTTTGACTTATTTTTTGAGATCATGATGACCCAATAACAAAAAAAAACCAGGCAAGTGCGAGTCGAGCTTGCGTACTGAGGGTTCCGTACAAGCTTACCTATGAAAACAGTTCAATTACCAAATTGAGTTACGAAGATTTTTCCGAATCGCAAAAAAAAGTTTCTTTTGTGACGTAACTATGTACAGCTTTTAGATTTTTCCCTGTGCTTGTGCTATGAGACCTTGCTTCATGCTTTTCAGGATTCTAGGTCAACAGAAAATACCTTGTGAATTTTGATTCCCTTGAGGGTATCGAAATATACGTTTTTTGCAACATAAACGGCCGTAACTTTTTTTTCGTTAACTCAGAAGTTTGATTTTTTACAGCTTCAAGGGTCCGCGGATCTGAGTATATGGTCGCGTTCCCGAGATAAAGAATTTTGACAGACAGACAGACGGACAACAAAATGATCCTATTAGGGTTCCGTTTTTTTTCCTTTAGACGTACAGAACCCAAAAAAAGATGTAGAAATCTACATAATTGCTGATCATCACAGGCTATTTTTCATCCCGGAAAAATTGCACGAATCCTATAAAGCAGGTTACATCATCATCATCATCAGCCTTTTTAATGTTCCCACTCCTGGGTCTCAGGCCTCCTCTCGAGGAGAGGGAATGAGCTGTAATGCAACACGTGGGCCCAGTGCGGGTTGGTGGATGTCACATGTCTTCGAATTTTTGGTTCTAGGACATGCCGATTTCCTCACGATGTTTTCCTTTGCCGTTTTGAGAGCAGTGGTGATGAAATAAATTACACAAAGTAATGCGCCTGGCTGGGCTCGAACCTACGACCTACAAATCGTAAGTCAGGGCCGTTACCATTCGGCCACCACCGCTCTTAGGCAGCAGGCTACAGGTCTGCGGAAATAAACAAGATACATAAAAGTAACCTATTTCTGGAGATTTCTAAATCGCCAAAAAAAAAAAAACCAATCCGTGGTACCTGATAATGATAGAACTGACAGAACGTAACTCGTTTCATATTAAATACAAAACAAGTACGGAATGATAATATCTCACACCCTCCTACTTTTTGTGTCGTGTATGTACCAGACAGGTATGGAAATTGGTAAGTAGACCTTTTGGATACCACACATGTTGAGACGTTTACAATGTATTTATATTGCAGTTAAGTTGTATTGCAAGTTGGTTATGACCCACTACTAAAAGAAAAAGGCTATGTTATACTATATGGTATAGCATAGCCTTTTATTACGTGAGAAGTCATTAAGTTACTTCTCCCGCTCTGGATGGAGCGCAAGGGAATGTCTGACTGTCACTGTGGGTTTTAGTCAGTGAAAGTCAGACATTCTCTTCCGCTGCATCCAGATCGGGAGAAATATAATAATAAATCATTTAGTCTCAGGCATTTTGGCCAATAAATACCTTTTAGAGTAAATACAAGATCTCGTTAGTAAATAAGATTTATAAATATGTAAGTAACACTTCACATTGCACTAATTTCCTTTCGTGCTGTTTTGTGGCACCTGTCAACATCATCGCTTACTATCAGGTGAGGTGGTGGTCAAACGCGAACCTATCAACAATAAAAAAAGCGACGGAACAGCACGCCCTACGGCCAAAAGTCTTCCTTCAACAAGAGGGGCAGAAAAGTGCTCGGGTCGGGACTCGCACCACGAACGCCTTAAAATTGACGTTACGGTGCGACTCCAGAAGCTGCACCCTCATTGCGTACTTCGTCTTTTGGCGCACGTACTCAACGATGTCTTCCATCCTTGTGGTGTGATGTAGGCCGAAGATGTACACTGGAGTGTTGGGCTGGGTGGCACGCAGACTCACGCTAGGAGTTGCAAATGCTATACAGCCGTAGTTCTCGTTGGTTTGGGTTCGCCGTAACGAAGCCATCAGCATTTTCAATCTTGTTTTTTGCCTTGTTTAAGCACACGTTTCAGATGAGGAACGGCAGGGGCGGTCGTGATGACGCTAGTGAAATCCTTAAGAATCGGATTTCCAGCGAATCCGCTGCAAGAACAGACCATAATTATGACTTAATTTATATCTATCGTAATATCCCAGAGGCAACTCAATATATTGAATCCAAGGCTGAAACTTTCCACAAGGTCTCATAATCGTTCTTTCTCTGTTCTAACACTATATTAAACAATGTAAAGCCTTTTTGATCAGGCCTTCTTTAAGGGTTTAGGACTCATGGCACATTATAAACATAAATCCGTGTTAAAACAAGCTTTTAATGAAAATATTTGTTTATAGCGAGCTTTTATAGCTCGGCGGCATACCTATTTAATTAATACTCGTCAAGACGAATCATACAAGCCCAAACTCGATGGGTTTGTGTCGTTTAACTACCAAGTTCCTGTAGCCACCTTCCGGTTCCATCATCAGATCAGCTTCATGTCATAATAATTTTGCACTGTCATCTGATTTATACATGCATGCAAAATTTTAGCTCAATTGGTAACCGGGAAGTGGATCAAATTTAATTTACATGATGTGATGACAGACAAACATCGGGACAGTTGAAACTAGATAAAAGCTTGTAATAAAATATATAATGATGAAGTACCTAAGGTTTATTGAATTTTTTATCATCTCAGAGCCCCACTTTAGGTATTCATTTCCGTTTTTTTTTTTAATAATTAGCTAGCCAATACATTATTCACTGGGTGTATTTTGTTCTCCATTACTTGCAAACAAAAGAAAGCTACATAATTAACTTTCCTTTTTTTAAATATTAGAAAGTTTGTCTAGCTATCTAGATATGCTACCTACCTAGATGTAACGATACTAGATTATCGTTTCATTTGCCAAGATACCTTGGTACAGGGTCAGCTAGCCGATGCAAATGTCCGAAGCAGCGAGCCAGGCGATGACTGGCGATAAGCTAGATGTACTCGTCAGGCTAGCAGGTATAGTCGTACTTTCAATTAGATATTCCTATAGGTAAATATGTAGAAAGTGTAACAAAAGTTCTCGGTTTACAATCAAATGGTCATCTCATGATCTAATAGACTTCTGTCAGAAGACCACAATAAAGCAGAACCATCTTTATAATGCTCTCAGTTTTGGGACAGAAATGAGCCTTGTGCGTGATTTTTGGTTTGACGATATTCCCGTTTACCGTTTTGAGAGCAGTGGGTACGAATCCGCGATTGACGTAAGTGGGTTGTGGTTATTACTGAGCCATTACTGCTCTTGTCCCTGAGCCTCTGCTGATAGGATACCACATCTTCAAAATCCATAGGATAAAGTGAAAGTGAATTCTCATTATAAACGCGAATGTCTGTTAACAACTGTTTCCCTTCAATATGGTTGAACTGAGTGGGGCTGATGCACGCGTCATGCTCGTGAACGGGCGCCATCAGTTGAGACTGGAAATCTCTTAGCTGCCAGTGGCTTAATTCAGTTTCTATCTTTTAATTATTTTTTTATTATTATCTTTTTTTCTACATTGTGCTCACATAATAGAAGCATAGAAATATGTAACCATACATTATATGTAACACATATGATTTCAAAGAGTGTCCATGGAGTTTCTTGCACGTTCTTCTCCATAGAGATCTACTCATACTTCTTGAACGGTGCAATTTAGCTTCACTTGTTTGTTTGACTGACCGATATTTCAAAAGTGCCTGTAACTGGTCTATTTGAAATAAACGTTTTTGACTTTTTTGCAACAAACGCTTTAGGCGTTACTCCATTTAATGCACCATCGAAAAATATAGCTACAACGACATCGATATTTCTACGTTTCTCGTTTGTTTCCATAAAATCGTATATAAACCTCCGTTACTTCACGATTAATAAAAAGCTATATGCGTGTGGGTATTCTTTACTTTTAATTAGCAAAGGTATAAAAATGACCAATTGTAATTTCACTTTAACAACCTATCTAAACAATTATTATACGCCGTTATTTAGCCGTTTCTTATATAAATAACGGCAAAATAAAGACACATGTAGGTAAGTAATATTTTGTCATATTAATGAGAAAACTGACAAATGAGCATGCTAGTTTTAACCTTGCTTTTCATAAGTATGTGTTAGAAGCAAAAAAAAATGTTATTATTAATGTCTAAACTTTTTTGTAAGGCATTTTTTGTTCGTCTGGATGTCGATTTATGTTTTGATATCGCAAGACTTTCGCTTATATAACCGCTCTACGTCGCAGGTCGCTTGTCCAATGGGATGGCGAGGTAGAAAGGAACGCACCAGGTTAACTCCAGTAAGGAAAAATTGGCGACAATGCACTCAATTTTTGACCCACAGGTGCCTCAAGTGGAAGGGCAACTACAAGTCCGTGACAAAACCTGTAATGCTGTATGGATCACAATGTAGGACTGTGAAAAAGAAGGACGAAAAAGATTACAAGTAGCGCAGATGAGAATGTTGAGATGGAGGATGTGTGGTGTGATGAAAATGGATAAAGTGAGCAAATTAGAGGAATTTAGAAAGTGGCGCCGGTGACTGAAAAATTTAAAAGGAAACGTTTATATGGGTATGGTTACATGAATCGATGAGATGAAATGCATGTTACTTAAAGAGTTATGAGTATACATGTAGATAGAAAGAGAGAGAGAAGGAGACCAAAGAAAAGATAGAAAATATATAACGGAGGGTCGATATCAGTGGGTCGCGACATCGGAAATAACACTCACAAAAACCTTTGATAACACCTTTAATTACTCGTAACACACACTCAGTACAAAATAATCAAGGATGCCTGAGATATGGCTTGATTAAGAATTCAAGAACGCGGGAAGTTTAGCGTGGAGTAACCAACGTCTGCTCGGACCGACGGAACGATTCAAAGTGGCCTCCAAATCAACCGTCACCCGACACGTGGACCTACCCCCATTCCGGTTAGCCAATTTACCTGTCAACGTCAGTACCTGTCAATGTCGAATAATCGATTATACCTCCGGATCGACATTTGACTCGACTATTCGCTCAGTGTTGCTATTACTCCACGCTAACCATCCCCAAGTTAATACTTGACGTTCCCAAACGTAAGCTGTTCAATCTAACTACATAGTTCCTCCAGTGAAAGATAGGTGGCGCTGATGCAGACCGACTGATATGCGTCAACGCTTCGACACGGCCGTCTTGATGATCACACGTCCTCGTGTGGAGTACCTGGAATGAAAGAAAATCCTCGAACAGTACTCATTCTAGTCGTTCGGCCAATCCTGGCCCAAGAGAGTGGGGCATAAAAGGTATTCTGATCAAAATCATCAATCACGTCCAGAAGAAAATCACAACAATCTCAATCTCTCAAAGCCGACATGTTGAACAACACTCAAACTCATTCAAATAATAGGAAACTCATTAAAATATTGCAGTGCTCATACTCTGACCTCCATCCGGTCTTCATCATCACACTTATAACCTCCATCCGACTATAAGCATCAAACTAATCGACCTCCATCCGGTCTTCATCATCACACATTGTAGCCTCCATCCGGCCATAAGCATCAAACCAATCGACCTCCATCCGGTCTTCATCATCACACATTATAGCCTTCATCCGGCCATAAGCGTCAAACCAATCGACCTCCATCCGGTCTTCATCATCACACATTATAGCCTTCATCCGGCCATAAGCGTCAAACCAATCGACCTCCATCCGGTCACTAACACAACAGGCAACCTCTATCCGGTCACCTCCACATGTAACCTCCATCCGGTTACAAACAACACCATCAAGATAATCATTTCGAGCCTTTAATCAAAATAATCCTTAAAGTAGGTTTGTTCAACATGTTACTTTATTTTTCCTATAACGTTACAGATTATAAGAAAACTCTTACTATGCTAGGTACTCTAAATGTTAAGTTGACTACTTAGTGTTCAACTAGTCTTGTCAGCGTTATCATTTTCGTCATAGCTAGTCTCGTCATCATCGCCTACGTGCATGTCAACGTCAGTTATTTTTCGCAGGCGGTTATGTGCGTACTTCGAAACATAACGGTCACCATTAAGAACCTCAATCACTCCTGCGCATCCCTACAGGATCGCCAAGTCTCTCAAGACTTAATGGTTTCCCACAGTACGTCCCAGATTTGATCGCAATTTGAATTGAATACCGCATACTTACGGACTACTGTGACCGCTAGATACCGGTTTCTATTAAGCTACGACTACAAATCAAATCTCCTATAATCTGATCATCCTATAAACTTCATCGTCATCATCAGCCCTTTTTTTTATGTTCCCACTGAAACGCCTGCGTTTCATTTTCTCTCTATTGCGGTGTCACTGTCTTTCTATTGCGCCTCTAATTGACACGATTGAAAAATTTGAAACATTAAAGGTTAACGACTCTTTCATAAAAAATTAAATTAATTCTTATTCAGTTTTCGTGGCGCTGCTGTCAAAAAAAGAAACTTTACCGCACGTTAAATCTTTAGAAGAACGGCATACACGAGAATATTTAGGTTCAAACCACCCGAAGTAAACTACTAGACCTATTAACTGTCCCAACTGAGCTATGATCGCGATCTGCTTTCTGAAGTTCTATATCTCCTAACTTCAGCACTTGACTTTATTTCATATCCTAAACAACTCGATTTGCATTATGAAAAACAACCACTCTTTCAAATCTAATGAAAATCCGGCTTTAATCAACGTTTGTAATACTACATTAAGTCTCTCGAAGTTCTTAATAGATTCCAAAATAATCAAAATATTGACAACTCAAACTATGACGTAGGTTTATCAAAAACCCCGTTGAAAAACAGAGTCACGTTTCGATACCGACTGGCATAGTCAAATGTTTATACTGACCGCTGAAAAAAATCATCATCATCATCACCATCATCACCATCATCACCATCATCACCATCATCACCATCATTTTCTTCCATTCTGTTCTGTCCCTCGTCACGCTATCACTACACCTACACAACCAACACAAACACACACAACACCCTAACCTAACCCTAGCCTATATACAATCTAATTTTTGTAAAATAAAGCGCACTATGTAAACAAGTTATTTGGTCCGAGATACGTGGCAACGAATACCAGTAAGGCACGTTATTGTTTAGTTTACAGTAGTCTTTGCACATTATTTCTGACCGATCGAGTTTTTAATTCATGAATCCCGAAGCGACCACCGGTGGCCGCGCATCTATTGTCTTACTATTGTGTCTCTAATTGACGGTATCTGAAGGGTTAAGCCGAAAGAGCTAAATTAACAGACACCGTATTACTCGGTAAAATAATATTTGCACGCAACAATTCATCTACCCGCTCACGCATTATTATTATTATTTTTTTCGCGCTAGACCGCTATGGTCGTCTTTTGCTAAGATGAGTCAATTAAACGAATAAGTTCACTTTTTGTAACACGCGTTTATAGCATACTATACTGTCATAGGTACACGTCAATGTCAATAACGTAAAAACTATCTATGGAGGAGTTATCACTGTCAAACAAAAATCGAAACGGTATCTACCGGATATACCGAGGGTAGATGTAATTACAATTGTTTATGTCGTGAACTTTAGCAATTTAACAAAAGAAGTGTGTCACGCACGATCATACTATTTAAACTGAATCCTTGCAACAATATTTCACGGCCAAAATATCACTTCGCAAATAGATGTTGTGAATAAAACCTCAATCAAACTACGCAAGTAATCTGAACACGCTAAACTGACCCTTCAATGTAACAAAACTGTGTTAATGTACCTCTTTATAATATTAGTGTAGAAGATTAGGTACAAGCTATATTAACACTGTGGTATGGTAGCAATGGTAGCAAAGTAAAATAGACCGAGTATGATAATTTTGAAACTGTGTGCTGAAGTGGATGACGTGCAAGTGAAGTGGTATTCTGAGTCAAATGGTGTTTTTGGTAAATATAATGCTTCCGCAAGTATTCTGGGAGTACTTTGATAATGCCAACGCTGTAAAACGCCCGAGAGTTGATGCGGTTTGGTTGGTACTTATCTGTGTTCGCTGCTAAACATTTTGTAGGAACATGTTACCAGTTTTGAGTTTAAAATCTAGCCTAAAATTTTAAGCACTCTGCTGAAATTGGACATGAGATGCGGAGTTAAAAAGACCGGTCTTCCGAAGTGGCAAATCATAAAGTATAAGAATACATGTAGGTTTTGACTAAACCCACCTGTTTCTTTTGGGTACCCTTTGCGGTCCAGACTCACAGTAACTCTTACAAACAATGTCGCAGACCAGTTCATTTCATACTTGGCAGTTTATTATAAATCCTATTGTGGTCCCACTGTAGAGAAAAGAATCTATATTCTCTTTCCATGTCACATATTTAAAGCTGCTCCAACGGAAGGAATCCAGCTCATCCAAACATTTGCTCCAAATAACGGCCATCGTAAAATTAATTAAACATATCTAGATATACGCTTAATTACACATTGCTTGCAGAACAGTGTCGATGGGGACGTAAGGTATAGCTAGTGTGGCGACCATGTACCGGTAGCGTGTACCATGTGTCATTTGAAGGTCTCCCACAAGGTGGACTGACAGATGACCTGGTGAGGATCGTGGAAATCCGATGGATGCGAGACGCACAGGAGTGGTCGTTATGGCAATGCTAGGCTTATTTCCAACAGTGGTCTTCTTTCAGCTGATATGATGAATGATGATGATGATATAAATATCCCATCAATATGAAAAAAAAATCAACAGAACTGACTAGAGTCACTTCTATTGATTGATTGGCATTAATGCCATTTTTAGTTAGCTACATAGTTTATTTGAAGAGTATATTCTTGGAAAAAAGTTGGTTGGAAGACGCGAGAATATTAATACGTCTTCTAAATATAATTTTCACTCATATTACATTTGTTGTGTCTACGAATTTAAGACGGTATTGATTTCCAATAGAACTTGTGGATGTCTTTGGAAGTAATCGTTTGATGTAGGTACCTACCAACCTTCGTGTACAATCACAATTCAATGAGACTTTAGCAAAACTTACTAGGGAAGGGGGGGAATTAGGTAACTAAAAAGTTTTGAGAAAGTCCATCTAACTACTAACGAAGCACGTATTGGGGAGGATTTACATACCTTGTACCTAGTTTAAACTTTCTCAAACTGCCTTTTTCCAAATATGGGTCGATTTCCAGTTCAACAGAATGCAGCTGCTGATTACCAGTATATTACATGTAACTCCGTCCGGTAACCATCTGGACCGAGCCCAAGTCGCTGATCACGCGTAGTGTTCCACGCGCGCCTCAAAGAGATGTCAGCAAGACTGTAGGAGCCCAGCAGGGTCGAAGCCTACTGGAGCCATGGGTACGCTTCTGAAAGGAAAACCCAGCCCTGGAATGTAAGGCAACGATCACTCGTTGCTTTGCAAAACTCACTTCTATTTTCCTACATAGGAGTGGGTTTTAGTGAGCAAAATTCTGATATCCCTCCTGCTCTGCCCAATAGTGGGAGATGTCATTAAAAAAAAGTTACTGACAACCTGTCTGTCTAACAACCAGCACTGAGCCCAAATGGTAGCATTATTGCTTATGGGTCTCCTGGGGTTGACTTCCGAGTTAGAAACCCGTGGTCCTAAAACGCAAGAGGCAAAGATGGAACATAGGTGTGGTTTAAGCCAGTTAAAGTCTGACATGCCCTCCTGCTCCGTTTTAGAGCGGGAGAAGCCATTAGATGATTTCCTGTTAACTGTTGAATATCAATAAATGATTACTGAAACTTTTCGAGGCACACAGAGGAGTCTCGACAAACAATGGATGGTCACCCATCCAATAAACCGCCTTGACAAGTGTTGCTTAACCTTGAAAGTTCACTTTCGTATTTTATTACACGACTTCCAAAAAAAGAGACGGTTCTCAAGTCGACAGAATTTTTTATTTAGTCTATTAAAACGAGCCAAGATCGAACCAGACATGGTTAACATTCCCGTAACGTTAAAATGCAAGTTGTGTAATGTGTATATACGACAATTAGATATATTTTGACGTAAAGAGAAACGAATGATGTGCTAAAGAATTAGAGATTCTGGTCACACGAAGCAAGCTCGCGGATTGGCCATAACGAGCGAACAGCGCTGGCAACAAGTGTCCCGATTTATAAGTGATTTTGTTACAAGTTATAATGTTGGAAGTAAGATAATGGACAAATTATCAGGAGACGAATGCAGCTTATGAGAGAAAAAAAAATCAATGTATCGAAGTATTTATTTCAAACTATAGTTTCTGCTAGCAGCTTCTCCCGCGTGAAAGTAGCTCTATAGAAACTTTGGACCCCCTCTTCATCCCCTTAGGCGGTTATCACACTGCCACGCACCCCACAGCGTAGCGCATGAAAACGCACCTACGCAAAGACTTGCGGGAGTGCAGATCTGCATCATCGTGCGGGTTCTTACGCACTCACACGCGTAGATGCGTTTTGTAAATTCACGCAGTCACGCACTCATTTCATACAAAATCACGCTTAGTACTACGAGACTCAGTGTGGTATACCTTGCGTGTCGGCCCGCACCCACGCGCGTGAGTGCATGTTTTTCCGCATGTAGGTGCGTGATCTGCATGAACGCGCGTGGATGAAGTTTCGCCGCGGGGTGCGTGGCAGTCTGATAACCGCCTTAGGGTATATAATAGGGTATAGGGTAGGATAAAATTCAAAATCATTTATTTCAAATAGACCAAATGTAGGCATTTTTGAATACTCAAATGTCGGTCAGTCCAAGAAAAATGGAGCTAAATTGCAAATCCTTTATTATTATTTGTATGGATCTCTCATAAAAAATCTCAGTGCAAAATTCCAGCGTTCTAAGATCTAAGCGTTTGGGCTAGACGTTGATGAGACAGTGAGTGAGTTAGGACTTTGCCTTTTATATGATATGTCGTAGCCAGATCTCGGAATTTGATCACTTCATGATATGGCCAACTACAACTGGCCAGATCGTTTAAACTTTAACTATTGATGATATGTCAAACTTCTTTTGACCATGTCATTGATGTAGGATTTATATGATAATAAAAGGTCTGAAGAAAGTAGCTTAAACGAGCATTGAAATAATTATCACGATTGAAGAGTTAATTCGGTTGATTTATATTGCTTGCAGTACACCGCAGACTACCCTCTTTTTAGTTTAAGTTCTTATATTCCATCCCAAGGTTGTCTGGATTGAATATATCGCTGTCAGCGATAAGACCGCCATTGTACCCATAAATTTAAATTTCTGTGAATTTGTTTACTATTTTCGGTGTACAATAAAGTTTATTCTATTCTATTCTAACGATACCTCATATGTCGAGTTCCGATAAGTAAATTAGGAGCTATGAGGGAACAGATGAACTGAGTATGTTGTTGTACATACATATATACATTGTCTGTCAAAATCATAACCCTATTTCCTTTGGCTTGCCTACTGGGGCCAGGGTTCAAGACCCTGGTATGAAAGGCAAGAAGGAACGCGGTGGGTTTTTAGTTATAAGAGTCTGACACTATGTGCCGCTCCGCCCAAGGGCGGGGGATGTCATTTGGGTGATTTTTACCCATCAAAAACAAAACACCTCCTTTACCTTTGCCGTAGTCGGGTAAAAACAACCTGAGCAAACACGCATGTCCTAGAATGTGACATCCACCAATCCGCACTGAGTCCGCGTGGTGAATTACGGCCCATTTTCTTTTCTAAAGAGGAGGCCTGAGTCCCAGCAGTGAGAACATTGAAAGGCTTATTATGTATGTACGAGTATGTTTTAAGAGGGCCCTTTCCCACTTGTCTATCGTTAACCAGAATATGGCTTAAAAGCGTGCCGGTTCAGTCGACGCAATGTTTGATAAAAAGGCAACGCGAAAGCAGAGTGATAATACCTGAAAGCCCTTCTAGCACTCGATAATACCGTCATTCACTGGAATATTTCACAAAACTGGTTTCATGAATACCTACATGTTGTTTTAATAACTGTAGAAGTGTTTTGAACAAAATTTTTGTCATTCAGAATCTTGATTTTTATAAGGCTTCTATTTTTTGAACAAGTACATTATAAAGGGTCAAAGTTCTTGCCAAATAGCCCAGAGGTCGTTACTGGATTAGTTTTACGTCACAATCGCATAAAAGCAGTTGTATGAAAAACAGCGAAAATATATGTCCGAATGGACGCTCTTAAGATGAAATACAACATACTTACCTAAGCAAGTTGTACGCAAACTTTTGTTTAAATATCATAATAATACTCGTATATATTCCACAACTATTACACAATACCGTCCAGTCCCAAGCTAAGGAAAGCTTGTGTTATAGATACTAGACAACTGATAAACATACTTATATATTTCTAAATACATATTATGGATAAATTACACCCAGACACAGAACAAACGATCATGCTCATCACATTAACATTTGTCCTGGATGGGAAACGAACCGACGTTTAAATCTCATAAAAGGCCTTATAATTACTTAATTTTTTTTACAAAATTCTGAGTGATGTTTTATTCAGTCGGTATCATGATTAATTCTTGTCACGTTCGCCATGAAAGATTATATTGTACCTATGCGTATGAATATTCAAACAGCGAGTCATTGACGTCTCACGATCCACTGATATAAATATAAACAAGCTAGTCCCACTAAATCCTTGCGAAAATGTACATAAAATTATCATATAGTATGTTAGAGGATTGTACGTAGGTACCTACACTGTGTATACTACCTACAAACTAATCTCATAACTTGGAAACTAAGTGAAGCGTACTATCTATAGAGCTTATTCTGAAAACGGCCGCAAGTTAGATGCTGCTTGCAGTCGTGAGCTTCACTTTATGCTCCGTGAATAGCCAATAATATACAAATGCGAAGTTCATTAATCTCAATCGGCCGTATAACGCAGTGGTGTGACGAGAACAGGCGCATTACACTCGACACGAACAGTCAGACGCGAACGCATTGTAATGTAAACAGAGACGTAGCGCGTAGACGCTCCGGTCGGTTCGCGTGTTGTTACGGCATAATTTTATCTAATCCCACATTATCTAATATTCGATGTGGCGGGTTCAAGGTTGGTCGCGCTGAAAGCGCTACCGCTACAGCGTACAGTGTCGCGCTCGCATCCTCCCGTCCCAGGCCGCCTGGCCGCGGCCGTCGCGCGCCCTTTGCGCTTTTATCAATACGCGCCGAGCGCAGCGCCGCCTGTCGGCCGCCGCCAGTACCCGCCCGGACTCGAGTGCGCACGCTCCGTGCCCCGCGACAATACTGCATTTACACCTCTAAATACTTCTTTCTTCCACAAAACAAACCCTCCAAAATTATCCTAATTCCTGTTCGATAACGCATGCCGTGACGCGTCCGCTCTCGTCACCGGCCGCAGAACACCTCGCGCGGTCTTCAGAAACTTAACCTAAAACTACGTTACGATTACGTCAATAACAGGCGATCTCCCTCGCCTCTGCTCCGCTGTTATTGTTTATTATTACATTATAAACACTTATTTCCTGATGGTGCTGTAAATCGGGCTGGCGTCGCGAAGCTCACAAACGGTAAGTGTGAACGAACCAAGTGATGTTATTGTAAGGCCGTGCTTGTTTATGTGCCGAGACTTGAAGCAGGGTATCTGGTAAGTATTATCTAGGTAATGTGAGCGCATGTGAGTGGTTACTTTCGCTGGGCAGCGCGCTCAAGAATGAGGACACTCTCTAAAATAAACTCTGATTTTTACCGCGGAGTTTCAGCAACATCGTACATGCATATCTTTAGACGTTCGTGTAACTGTGCTACTGATTATAGGAGTGTTTATGTTGAGAGAAATGCACCAGTGTTAACTGTGTAGCATATGGTTGCAGTTTAAGTCCTGCAAGTGGTGAATATAGTGTCGCAAGTTATGCCATAGTTATAGGTCGTGTTACGAAAACTAGCCAATAACTATGCTGAAGCAAGCCTACTGCAAGCTTATAGCGGTGTACGGCAACTACACAGATTCCATGTCTAGCTGCACTAGACTATACTGTTCCTATAAGGCAGTATTAATAGATATGTAAACAACATCGACAATGGCCAATTCAATTTCTCAAATATTTTATATCCAATTTGAGTAGGTACATCATGCAGTTTTGTGCAAATTAATGCTTGCACAGTAGAATGTTTCAATCCTCGCTATGTTTAATTCATTATCATCGCTAAGCCGGGCTTATTTCTTACTTAATTACTGTACTTGGTATGTTGGGCATGCACATTATTTGTGAGCAATTCTAGCAGTTATTGGAAGTGTTATGTAAAATCCAATTACTTTATCTGCTGTGTTTGAATCTGAGTGGGTTGTGTAGTAATAAGGAAGACTTATTGGAATTTAACTCGTCTCAATACACGGAATGGTCTATAAATAATTTTTGTCGAGTTATGTGATGAATACGTACTAACATCGTATTCCGTTCTGTTATTCCGTTGATTGATTTTTATTCAACAGTTGATTAGATCTTAATATTTTTATTCGCAACGATAGAATAGTAAAATGAAACTGAACTAGAAAAGTAGACAATCAAATAAAAAATCATAATAACAATAAAAAATCTTGAATTGCATAATGACTTTCTCCGCACTCTCCCCTCTCTGCATACGGTCACAATAAAAAACGAAGACCACGGGACGTAGTGCACAGTGCACACGATTGCAAGCTTTTGTGCGCCAATAAAACTGATGTCGTTTATGCACAACACTCATTCTTTTGTGGCCTGCCCTTCGCATCGTGAGAATATGGGCCAAGTTCACGATGCAACCATTGTACTTGCCCAATGAGTGCATTCCCTTTTATTTCCGACATAAATTTGAGGGTTTCATAAACCGGTTTCAGTGTGAAATGAGCCACGAATTGCCTTCGACATTATGAGTATTAACTGTCAACTGAATTGGTTTCTGTATGAAAAGATTGCGATCTAGTTACGGCAATGAAAGGAGCGAGTCTATTGAAAGAATCTATTTGGTCTGTGAAAGTAGTTTTTGTTGGAGCGTATTGGGGTATTATGTGTTTGGGACTTAAATGGTTATTAAACTAGTAAGTATTATTACTCTAGTTTTGTATTTTCGTATGAAAGAGGATTACTTACTACAGAATTTTAGCCTATAATGAAAGAGAAAGTAGGCATCTTCTATGGTCGTCTAATAGGCGAGAAAAGTTGGTTCATGAGGAAAAAAATATTATATCAATAAATGTGTGCTGAGGTAAACCTGGGTTTGCCAGATTGTACGAAAGAGGAATACAAAGGGTAACTGAAGGAACATAGGGTGGGTTTTACTGATAAGTCATAAGTAAATTATTTCCAATAAGTATTACATTGTGTAGAACAGTAAGGCTCAAATATAACATTCGATTATATTATAACTATTTTTTTTTTTTTATAAATAAATTAAAACATATATTTTTTTTTATAACGACGAAATAAAAAGCTCAATATTATGTCACACGATAAAAAAAAACAATATTTTAATTATTGTGCTTAATTTATTATGTAACATAAAACTCAGTTCATCTCACTTCACTAAAGAACAACAGAAATTGTTTGATAATTTCCCGTTTTTTCGACTAAAATACTTGGCCTATATATAGCTACGCTTATAAAAGCGTCACCATCACTACATCATCTAAAGGACGTCTACTGCAGCTGGACAGAAGCCTCCATGAAACGTTTTTACGTTTTAATAAAATATTGTTTTAGTAAAACAGAATCAGCTGCCGTTATAAAGTTAAGTATGCCATAAAATCAATAAAACACTATTTATGTTTCACTTAATAGAAGCTTTTTATTCACGTTGCTGAGGCGGCGCTTTGCAAGGCAATTTTACCATAATATAAAAATACTAGCTGCTCCCAGCGGTTTCGCCCGCCTGATAGCAGAAAATTATTCCAAGGGAACATACTTTTGGGATAAAAAGTATCTTAATCCTATTCCAGCACATGATCTATCCGTGTACCAAGTTTCATCAAAATCGGTTTTGCCATTGATGCGTTACAAACAAACAAATAAACTCACTTTCGCTTTTATAATATTAGTAAGGATGTAGAAGGATCACTTTCGTAAAAGACACTACTTATTTTACTACTAGATTAGCTTTTGCCTGCGGCTTCACCCGCATACTTAAAACAGCTTATGTCACTCAGGTATAAAATAGCTATTGGTGAAAAAAATATCGCGATCGGACCAGGATTTACAAAGATTACCTCCTACAAACAAACAAAAAAAAAAAAACATAAAAATAAATAAAACAAACTTTACCTATTTATAAAATTAGATTAGTGTAGAAATGTTGGTAAATAGCAATTGTCATTAGTTATTATCCATAATCCATATCTATACATATATTCTAGATACATGTTTAATTCATGAATCCCCAAGCGACCACCGGTGGCCGCGCATCTATTGTCTTACTATTGTGTCTCTAATTGACGGTATCTGAAGGGTTAAAAAAGCTTTGAGCCCCGACAAACAGTCTCGCCAAATTCTAAAATGATATTATTGTCTTCATAATAATCGCTATAATTTATATTGTTCAAAAAGATTTGTTGAATTGTATTTCCGTACTTGTCTTGAAACAAACAGAGCTATTTTACACACCGTAATAAAGTTCTTTTTACAAGCTTTTTATTTTTAGTTTCACCTGCCCCGATGTTTGTCCGTCATCAAATCTTGTAAATTAAATTTGACCTACTTCCCGGTTACCGATTGAGCTGAAATTTGCATGCATGTGTAAATCAGATGACATTGTAAAATTATTATGACATGGAGCTTATCCGATGATGGAACCGGAAGGTGGCTATAGGAACTTGGTAGTTAAACGACACAACCCCTTCGAGTTTGGGCTTGTATGATTCGTCTTGACAAGTATTATGTAAGTAGGTATATCGAGCTATAAAAGCTTGCTATGAAAAAAATATTTTCATTAAAAACTTGTTTTTAGTTTCACCTGTCCCGATGTTTGTCTGTCATCAAATCTTGTTAATTAAATTTGACCCACTTCCCGGTTACCGATTGAGCTGAAATTTTGCATGCATGTGTAAATCAGATGACAATGTAAAAATATTCTGACATGGAGTTGATCTGATGACGGAATTGGAAGGTGGCTATAGGAACTTGGTAGTTAAACGACACATCGCCATCGAGTTTGGGCTTGTATGATTCGTCTTGACAAGTATTATGTAAGTTGGTAAACCGAGCTATAAAAGCTTGCTATGAAAAAAATATTTTCATTAAAAACTTGTTTTTAGTTTCACCTGTCCCGATGTTTGTCTGTCATCAAATCTTGTTAATTAAATTTGACCCACTTCCCGGTTACCGATTGAGCTGAAATTTTGCATGCATATGTAAATCAGATGACAATGTAAAAATATTCTGACATGGAGTTGATCTGATGACGGAATTGGAAGGTGGCTATAGGAACTTGGTAGTTAAACGACACATCGCCATCGAGTTTGGGCTCGTATGATTCGTCTTGACAATTATTAATTATATAGGTATACCAAGCTATAAAAGCTTGTTTATGTAAAGAATCTATGTACAAAATTTCATAACTGTGTCAAGAAAAATGACAAAGTTATAAGCTTGTTTGTGTTATTAGAAATTAGAATACGTGAAACTTTAATATACAATCTTACCTTTGGAAAATGATTGCTCGTGCATATTGTTAGGCGCATAAGTTATCAATTGACCAGTGTATGTGTAGGTACTTAGGTACGTGTACACTAATATAATAAAGAGGTAAAGTTTGTTTTTTTGTTCGTAGGGGGATCTTTGAAAGTTCTAATCCGATTGCGAACATTTTTTCACCGATAGATAGCTGCCTTATTCCTGAGTGACATAAGCTATCTTTTATGTTCGCGGGCGAAGCTGCGGGCAAAAGTCAGTTATGGAATAGATTAGAATCCAACTTATTGTCCGTTTGTTAAAATATACACACAGCTCTGTTACACATTACACATCATCCTGCAACAGACACACAACACAAGCAACGACCATTGCATTCTTGAACACAAGCAACGACCGTCCCGGTGCTTCTTAGCAGGAGTTTTACACTTATTAAAATGTCAGGCTTGCAAACAAGAAAGAGGGATGGAGCCATTTTACAGTTCAGTTTAGGTCGTCAAATGAATCGCTTTAAGAGCTCGTGACTCATTCTTTATAATATTCTTTATGGACACTTCAAAACACAGTTAGCAGTTTATGAGTAACTACATGAAAGATAACCAGGTTTCTGGGATTGTTCGAAAGAGTTACTGTGACCCTAGAACACAAAAGGCAACTGAAGGCACACGGGTGGGTTTTAGTATATGTGTAAAAATGCCTCTCGTTCCACCTAGAGTGGGAGAAGTTATTTGAATCTATTTCCCACCCAAAAAATGTGTTAAGCTAGAACTATGCTGCGCACACGTGTGCTACACACTCTGATCTAGGCGCGTCGGTCTCCATATATTTTATATGGAAACTAGATTTGTGGAGCTACACTTGATCCACGCCACGCGATGTCGTTCTACGTACAAAGCAGGCGTGTTACACATGTGCGTCGGTTTAATGTAGTTCTTGCTTTATCAACACGAGCCTTTTGTATCTATTCGTTGAAAGCTCTAGTGAAGTGACGTCATCGCTCGATGCAGCTCGTGGGCTATTTCGAGGAAGCGCGTCATAGCTTGCACCTCGAGCAATGCCCTTGTTAACCGGCAAACGGAGCGTTTAACAAATGCCGTCAATTCGCCTGTTTAACTTAAAGTAATGAATTGCTGAAGCGATATATTTATGATCACATTGTTCCATTTTGGTCTTCGAATATTTATTAATCACTAGCTTTGCCCGCGCGGCTTCGCTCCCGCTCTTCCCTACTCCACCCTACTATACCCTATTATACCCAACTCTACCCTACTCTACCCTACTCTACCCTACTCTACCCTACTCTACCCTACTCTACCCTACTCTACCCTACTCTACCCTACTCTACCCTACTCTACCCTACTCTACCCTACTCTACCCTACTCTACCCTACTCTACCCTACTCTACCCTACTCTACCCTACTCTACCCTACTCTACCCTACTCTACCCTACTCTACCCTACTCTACCCTACTCTACCCTACTCTACCCTACTCTACCCTACTCTACCCTACTCTACCCTACTCTACCCTACTCTACCCTACTCTACCCTACTCTACCCTACTCTACCCTACTCTACCCTACTCTACCCTACTCTACCCTACTCTACCCTACTCTACCCTACTCTACCCTACTCTACCCTACTCTACCCTACTCTACCCTACTCTACCCTACTCTACCCTACTCTACCCTACTCTACCCTACTCTACCCTACTCTACCCTACTCTACCCTACTCTACCCTACTCTACCCTACTCTACCCTACTCTACCCTACTCTACCCTACTCTACCCTACTCTACCCTACTCTACCCTACTCTACCCTACTCTACCCTACTCTACCCTACTCTACCCTACTCTACCCTACTCTACCCTACTCTACCCTACTCTACCCTACTCTACCCTACTCTACCCTACTCTACCCTACTCTACCCTACTCTACCCTACTCTACCCTACTCTACCCTACTCTACCCTACTCTACCCTACTCTACCCTACTCTACCCTACTCTACCCTACTCTACCCTACTCTACCCTACTCTACCCTACTCTACCCTACTCTACCCTACTCTACCCTACTCTACCCTACTCTACCCTACTCTACCCTACTCTCTTAATAAGTGACCGAAAGAAGAGGAAGTCTTTCATTGACTATATAATTAAAATTGTCCAGTCTGTCAATAGACGCAATAAATGATTGACACTTTATTATTTATAAGTTATTTTATCTGTTATGTACAATAATGACCTTTTTATTAGAAATTGAAAATAAATTTTATAAGGCCCATCAAATTTTATTGTACCAGTTATTTTATATTAATATTTATAATCACAATTATGTATTATACACGGATCTTAACAATATACACCAATGATTTTTTTTTAACAATTATTTTAAGAATTATTATTCTTACTATTTATCACACCTAAATTAGATTTCTCTTATAATGACGACATTCACAATACAATTATTAAGATAAAAACATTTTAAATTGATTATTATCTTTACATTTATTAAATTACAAACACAATAAATAAATTTCAAAATAACAAAAAGTACCTACGTCCCTAGAAAACTTCCCTGCGTAACCTGACGGCAGGGGGGCCTTCCGCATGGCAGGAGTGGTTTTTAGCCGGTAGGAGTCCGGCACTACCCAGACTGCCTTTCTGCAAAGCAGTCTGGGTGTCCATGATGGATTTCCCGATCCTGCCACAAAAAAAAAAAAAAAAACCCTACTCTACCCTACTTTACCCTACTCTACCCTACTCTACCCTACTCTAACCTACTCTACCCTACTCTACCCTACACTACCCTAATTTTTTTTTCCATAAGAACCTTCTCCTCACAATAACAATCACAACAAAAAAAAAATCAGCCTAATCGGTCAAGCCGTTTTCATGCCAAGTCGTGACAACGGAAAACGGGGGTCATTTTTATATATATAGATTACCAGGGGTGTGTGGGGCTACGTAACTGTATCCGAAACTATCGGATATCTGATGTAAAAATATATCCATAATCACCACCGAATCTGTTGTAAAAAATTCGAATAATTTGTTTGAATGAGTTATATTAGGACTGCTCTAAAAACGGTGAAGGAAAACATCGTGAGATAAACGACATGTCCTAGAACCAAAAATTCGAAGACATGTGACATTTGCCAATAACCCACACTGTGCCCGCACTGTGGATTACGGCTCATTCCCTCTCCTAGAGTGAAAGCCTGAGTCCCAGCAGTAGGAATGTTAACAGGCTGATTATGCTATGTTCGGACACTATAATGTGTAACATCCTTTTATAAACGACATACAATATATAAATAAATAAGAGGAAATTAGGAGCTATAATAATCCTTAAATATATAAAAGAAGAAACTGACTGACACACTACATGCGAAACTAGTGGAACACTAGTGGGAAACTAGTAGAACATAGGCGGGCATTAGAACAGAATTTTTCAAAATTTCGCTCCTAAAAGGAATTTTATCCATTTAGGGGGTCTAAAGTACGTATAGAAATACCTACTTTCACGCAGACAAAGCCGGTGGTAGTAATTAGTTGATAATCTAGAAATAAAGCCAAATAGTAAATTCCTTAAATATCTAATACGTAACCAAAACTAATAGATAATCCGAAATTATTTCATATCCGTAACCGTATATGAAACTGGTATTAAATTATTCCTAAATCCGCATCCGGATTCGAAATATATCAATTACATCCATCATTAATACTGGCATTGTCTAACATTACATTTAAATTTCGATTTCACTTCAACAAAGCACTTTTTTTTAAAAGAGAACATAGATTACGATACAGCCAGTAATGTATTATTGTTTCTCACAATAAAAACTATATTATTAAAAGAAATTAGGTTTCAGCTGTCAAGTGAGACTTTCTATTGTCTAGGTTCCATTATTACTTTTTTCACAATTGGATCGGTATATGAGTAGACATGTTTTTTTTTTTAACTGTGATCCTTACTAATATTATAAAAGCGAAAGTGAGTTTGTTTGTTACGTCTTCACGCCTAAATGGCAAAACCGATTTTGATAAAACTTGGTACACGGATAGACCATGTCTTGGAATAGGACATAAGATACTTTTTATCCCGTAACTATGCTCCCTTGGAATAATTTTCTGCAATCACGCGGGCGAAGCCGCTGGGAGCAGCTAGTGATATTATAAAAGCGAAAGTGAGTTTGTTTGTTACGTCTTCACGCCTAAATGGCAAAACCGATTTTGATAAAACTTGGTACACGGATAGACCATATCCTGGAATAGGACATATAATACTTTTTATCCCGGAAGTTGTGTTCCCTTGGGATAATTTTCTGCTATCACGCGGGTGAAGCCGCTGGGAGCAGCTAGTAAAGAAATAAAAATACATATCCAGCAGTGTGATTCTGTAAGACTTCGAATCCGCCGTGAGTTTCTTGGTTGGTATTCTGAAACTCGGTTGATAATTCGAATCTACACTAGCGCTGCTCTTGCGAGCGTGTTTGCGAGTTGAACTAAATTGACCGCGGAATTTTGACAGATGAAGTATGAGATGACGTAAGAAGTGGCATTCTATAAGGTAATTCCGCCCTCACTTCGACGCTCACTTCGCACTCGAACCCGATTCAAATTGTCAAATTAAAAGCATCTATTTTACGAGTGAACATAGAAGAAATCATAGTTAAATAGTGTTTAACTAAAGTTTTTAAACACACTTTAAACCAAGATTCGTCGCACATTTTAAGTGGTATGCTTTAAGGAATGTTAAGTAGTTCTAACATATAAAAAAAGCACTGCTAACCTTAGTCCACTGTTTGTATGTTTTGATAGTGCCACCTATACTGTTTAGGCATAAACTCTACCAGAGTTTCAACCTGAGCCGACGATCGGTGAGAGGAACGTGTTTCATTTGGACTGAAACGTTGTTGTTATTTTAGAAAACAAGATAAACAATTCTTTTATTAATATTATTTTTGAACTTTACAACCAGAAAATAAATATAAAACTACTTCATGATTATTTCACAATTATTTTTGACACTGAACGATAAAAAAACAAACAAAACGTAAACTAAACAAAACAATACAACGCACCATAAAACTTCAAACGCATAAATATTGTCCACAGATTACTAATGATTATCTGTCAGTCATTTTTTTTTCGTAAGGTAAGCATAGATTATATTCACGGCACGAACTTAGAGTTTTCTGTTTTTTTTTTTACTTATTAGCTGCCTCATATTCCTTTAAATAAGATATTTTAATTTAAACATCCATAATAGCTAAAATTCTGTGTCAAAAACTGGTAAAATAAAAAACCGATAAATCTCAATTTACATTTAGTTGAGTGTGGTAATCACTAGTACAGTATTGGTCGCCTCGGAGCTCACTTCACTTCGCAAGTGCCTAAGTGATGCTTACAGAATGCAAAATCAAGGTCGTTTTGAACCTTATGCGAAGTGAGAGTGAATAGCGAAGTGAAATGCGAGTTGTTGTCTGAATTTTACAGAATCGACGTACCTTTATTCACCCTCTCTTAGTGAATAGGTTACTTCTAGACAAGCGTACTCCATCATCGATCATAATATCATCAGGTGAGAGAGTGTTCAAGCACCCCGCGAGCCTATCAATAATAAAAAACCTCTTTGGAGAATACAGGATTTTTCCACAAACTGTAGGTAGTTCAAGTAGGTACGGTATGTTTTCGAATATTCGAGATCGGGATCATTATGTCGATAAAATATTCTCGTTATACGTTACCTACGCTTAAATATTTTTGGAAACAAAGGATTAAATTCATTTATATTTCGGCATTTTTTAACAGATAGCGATAATAGCTGTGATTTTATTTATATATTATATTTATGTGAGCCGTAATTAGAATATTTTAAATTACAGCTTTTCGGCTGTTGGTGAAGTCCTGATTTGCAGGCTTTGTAGTTTTACGAGTATACCTACCTACATTTAGTACCTAATTTTACGAGTATTATACCCTTCAATACACTTACCTACTCGAAAATTCGCTTTTGCTATATTTCGACCTAGTGCGGAAAAGTCTATAACATTATAGTGATAGTGATTATTAAGTGTCAGTGAGTGTATGTGTGAATATTTTCTAATTTAATAAATCTGTAGAAGTTTTTAGTAGTGCGCGCATCACGTAAAATGTACGAAATCGATGTAGATAACTTTTATACATTGATATATTACTTTTCATTACATGGGCGTGGTCAACTCGGTGTGTTCGACGCAAGAGAATCAAAACGAAACAGTTGTAATTTAGCTAGGCTGTACGCGTGCGTAGTGTACACTGATCGCAAGACGTCCACTTTATGGGAATTCTGTTACATTGCATGATACATTGCATGATACATTGCATGATACATTGCATGATACATTGCGACTATGTGTTACATTGCAAGTTACGTTACAGCAGCGTGTACTCGGCTTAAAACAAACTCGCTCTAGGCACTCTGTATAGCAAGTAGGTATGTATTGGGTAGCTTATAGATAAAAAGAACGTCAAAACACATCTATCATTAGATCTCGTGGCCACAGAAACAATAAAACTAACTTTATAGCCTGCCTTACCTTGTACACTAATGCATATCAGATTCACAGCTTTTAAAATACACGAAAGAGGTGCATGTACAGAAAATTAAACAGACTTTAAAATGTTGTTTATTGTTTGACCTGGGGCTCCGACTGTTTATAAAAGCTTAGGTGGCAATCAGTGGCGTAGTTGGTCCTAAAGGAGGCCCGTGCACCTGCCAGCTACCTACCGTAGGGGCCGGCAGCAGGGTTGAAGCATATTGGGGCCAGGGGTGATGCTAAAGAGATCCCGAGGCCTTGGAACGATGACTAGGAAAGAACAGCAGTGGGTTTTTTATTTTCCCACATAAAAAAGAAAATACAGTGAAACCTGGTTAAGTGAGACATCAAGGGACCTGCAATGTCGTTTCACTTATAGAGGTATTCCACTTACCCAGTGTCTCAGATATACAGGTATAAATAAATATCTGTCTCATTTACAGAGGGTTTCATTAATAGAGGTGAGAATACAGGTACTTGGAATTACATGTGGAATTTGTGGGTAGAATAAGAATGAGTAAACAAACAATGTTATCTCAGTTACAGCGGTTTATGCATATAAAATTTACTCGCTGTCTCAGCTATAGAGGTAACTATGATGATAAATCAAAAGAACAAATCCCAGATATAGAGGCTTACCTCGTCCCACCAACAGAGGTAATTCAGTGCCAAAGTGTTGGGACCTCAGCATGAGTTCCAGTTATGGAGGTTTCTCACTTATCCAGGTCCCACTTAACCAAGTTTCACTGTAATAATAATTTCAAAGTTTAAGTTTTATTTGTGATCTGATGTAGAGAATGCTAGAACGAACCGAGCAAGCTCTAAAAATGGATCATTCTGTCATTTAGTAATTATTCATTAGCTAAAAAAAGAAAGTAAAAATTCATTTATTTTCCACACTAATGAAAGCACAGTATAGACATTAAAATAAATGGAGTGGACTGGAGCCTAAACTAGGGCAGCCCTGTATTTCAGGTCTCCAGGTCTTACTCCTGCGGCGAGTGAGTAGGGCACAATTCATTAGTGAATGTCACACAAACATACAAAATAATTACATATATTATGCATGTTTGTGTGAGTTTCGTGTGTGTATTAGGGTGTGTTTGAGGGAGTATGTATTTATAATATATGCTTGGTTAGTATTAGCTATGCGCCTTTCATCAATAAGATAATGGAAGGTTGTGGATGTAATTGATTTTTAGACGGGGTCTATGTACTTGGGGGCACCATATTGTTGATACGACGGTGACTACGCCCCTGATGGCGATAAAATTCACACAAAGAATTTAAAGAGGTTTTACAGCAAAATTAAATACAAAGGTTTCTATAGACAGGCGCGACACTATTTTGCACACAACATTTACTGTAGCACATTTTTGTAACCAGTAAACGAATTTCTATTTAAACTAAACCCTATTTTTTCCGCGGTGTGGCGTAGAATTTTGCAATATATATTTTTTTATTATTCTTCCTGTCTAGAATTGAGCAAAGAAAGACCTTGCGCTCAGTCCTAGAAAAACTCTCAGACTAACTGACTAAAAACCCTATACCCTAACCCTAAAAAATCTGTTTCTTGATTAGCCCTTTGTGAGGACTACGGTAACTCTTTTTAACGTAGCCCTAGCAAGCGTGGCCTTATTAGACCCTCTTAGATAGCTTAAGACTGAGAATTTTAAATGGTATAGGTACTAGAATAGGAATTTAATTTCATGCGAACCACTATTTTGAGGCTTAGAACTGTCTAGACAGTCTAAAGAAAAAAACCCAGGCTGAAAATGAAGACACGCAAAATGTCTTTGGCGTAAATTATGTTAATACTTATTACTAAAAAAACCACATGGCAACAATACCACTAGTTTGAAACACTAAACTAATAATGATAATAAAAATGATATTCTTTTATTCATATTAACGTGTTTACCTTGAAAACTGTCACAATGTTTATAGCCGCCATGGTCCAGCCAATGGAAAGCGCGACCATTTATAATTCCATTGTTGCTAATGCCGACAGACAACTTTTATACGAAATATATTTTTTTGAATGAATATTTTAGGAAACCCGATTTTCTAGAAAAACTGGCAACTGGCTTAAAAAAAACAAGTATAAAACAATATAATATCATTGATAAAACACATATAATTTTTTTAACCCTTCAGATACCGTCAATTAGAGACACAATAGTAAGACAATAGATGCGCGGCCACCGGGTGTCGCTTGGGGATTCATGAATTAAACTTTGCCCCAAATTAATGACTATTCTTGAGTTGTGATTAGGTTTTTGTCTTTGGAGCCCGAACCACTAGTAGCTTTCGCTATTGTCACTTTTATTTATATTAAACAATTTAATCAATTTGTATAGACGAATTAATAAAAGAAAATTAGTGTAAATTATAATAAAAGCGCATAATATAATAATGAAAATCATTTTTTTTCATAGCAAGCTTTTAAAGCTCGGTATACCAATAATTAATTAATACTCGTCAAGCCAAATCATCCGAGCTTAAACTCGATGGGGTTGTGTCGTTTAACTGTCAAGTTCCTATAGCCACCTTCCAGCTCCATCATCAGATCAGCTCCATGTCATAATAATTAGCATTGTCATCTGATTTACACATTGCAACATTTCAGCTCAATCGGTAACCGGGAAGTGGGTCAAATTTAATTTACAAGATTTGGTGACAGACAAACATCGGGACAGGTGAAATTAAATAAAAGCTTGTAATAAAAGTGAAATACCACTCACTGATTAATCACGAAATTTCAGAAACTATAACACCTAATAACTTAAAATTTGGCAGGTAGGTTTCTTATAGAGTGTAGACATCTGGTAAGAACGGATTTTCCGTTATTTATCCCCTAAGGGGGTAAAACAGGGGTCCAAAGATTGTATGAACAAACCGACTTTCACGCGGGTGAAGTCGCTGGCAGAAGCTAGTATAAACTATTACTAATATTAGCTACTCCTAAAATACGAACTAACTGGAGAATAGGACGCAACAATCTATAAGTTAAATAAATATCTATCAATCTTTTTTCAAGTCGTGTTTATATGGCATGTTGCTGAAAGGATCTTGTCCTCGAGGCCACAAGTTTCGACCCTTGAGTGGGCGTAACAAAAACTTCCACATACAGACAAAGTTTTTTTTCCTTATTAAACTTTTACTACCTAATAATACGAATGATATTAGTTCTTACGTCATAAGAAACCACAGTCCTGCCATGTTATGAATTTATTACTTTTGTGTTAATTCTAAATTTCAACATTTTGAATGCAGGCAAAGATTGGCTATAAATTATAGAACCCAATTTATTAGATTTGAAATGCTTTACAGTTCGAATGCTACATTTTTAATCTACGTACTGAAAATTGAGAGAAACAAAGGTTTTTCTTAACTTTCGTACATCGGCTACCAATTACATGATAGGAGAACGCTAACATAAAAAACATTTTGTAACAACAGAAAATGTCTAGGAAATTTAAAACATTTAACAATGAATATAATAATATTTAACATGCGCAAGAATCTTTTTATGTAAAAGCCACTTTTAATTCCAACAAAGTCTTATGTAAATGCCGACAAAAAGATTCACGCGTATTAATCTCAGACAAAGACATAGATCCATTTCCTTCCTAGCCTTTTCAACTGGAAATTACATTTGAATAGCTCATGCTAAACCCTGGATGGGATCAGTCTAGCGATAAATTCACAAAAGAGAGACTTGGAAGATTTTACATGTTGGGAAAAAATTGCCTTCAACAATCGCCCCACAAACGTACAACAGTCGCCCGACAAACGCACCACAGTTGCCCACAAACGCACAACAGTCGCCCCACAAACGCGCAACAATCAATTGAATTCAATCAATTCATTATTTTCTCTATACAATAGGTTTTCTTAATAATAAACATTGTTTGTGATCTAATTATAAAAACAAGGTGAAGATAAACAAAAACAGCACAAGCAGAGCACGCTGAGCAGGTTATTCGTAGTGTCCTGTGGGATGTGCGTGACTATTAGAGTGAGTATGAGGATCAGCCATGAAGGAAAGGAAGAATGAAAGTTTATTTGAACAGTATTAAAATATTCTCAGTTTCCTGGTAGTCCAGGGTTTTGAGAAATGACTTTACTGTTTTGTGACAATTTAATTTAGGGTTTTAAGTCACACCAATATTTTCAAAATAGGAAGCCCTGTAAATATTATTTTCGGCAAACGGTTTATAATAGTAGGAAGCCTTTTATAGTTTATAGGTAAGTATAAAATGGATTGCCTTTGTCAATAACGATTGTAGACTTTCAAAGGATAGAAGACAAAGCCACGGTTCAAGGTTAACTGATATAGAAATTAACTTCAGTTCCTGTACGATTTCATTAGAAATTTTGTTGTTTCGTTAAAGGAAATAAATATAGAGATCTATGTTTAGTACGGTCTACTGTATTTAGCGATGGAAAGAAAATAAAGAAAAAAAATGAAGGCGCAGTGATCGAGCTATTGGCTGCTGCATTGCATGTCCTAGGTTCGATACCTGCACAACACATTTTTGTATGGCCTAAAGATAAATGTTCCGGTTCGGACAGGCTTCTGTATGTAAGTTTACAATTTTGTAGTGTGGGGAAACGTTAAAAAAAATAAAAATTCAAATTCAAATTTCTTTGTGTCTTAAAAATAAACTAGCTTAAAATTAACCTACCAAATACTGTCCCCACTATGTTGGGGTCGCTTTTTAGACTAATTACATACTGCAGAAAACTATTAGCATTCTAATCTAAATGAGGAAGACAAGACTTCCTCGATAAGACTGGTGTCACATTATTTGCTCATTTAGGCTTTTCATGACAGTCAAGTGACAACAGGGATTTCAAAAATAATGACGGCTAGCTACTGAGACCCCTGTTTCAGTAGGTATACCATGTATTGTGTATCAGTTTTATGATCAAAACGCCACATAAGAACTACGAAGAAAATACGAAATCCTGCATCGCGCAATCAAAGTTCTCCGCGCAATTTGAATATATACGACAGCCCGAAATCATCTAACGGGCAGTAGCCCACCAGACCATATCACCTGTCTGGTCGGAGGATCCTCCCTTTTCAACGGAGGTAGGTATGTGGGACTTTACTCTCTGTTCCGCATACCTCTAAACTGGTGACCCCGATGTGATTTGAACACGCGACCGTACCTATTTGACTATAGCTAAATTGATCATAAATCTTATTTGAATTGATTGAAGTTAACATCGAGATACACATTCTAGAACTCTCTACCAACAAGACTGTTCCCTTCGCTATAATTACTTTCCTCAACAATTTTGATGAAAACATCCTTAACCAATAAATTCCAGGAAGATAAGATTAATTACAGTGACGAATATCTTCTAATAAAGCCACCTAAGGTTGCTATAAATCTCTTGAAAATGCCTTGATTGGATTCTAAGGTCCTTGCAAGTCACGGTCACCGGAGAAACTGACCGAACCCTGAATAACGAAACTTCATTATGGCATATATTGGAGAGATACGTTGTAAGTGTTATGCTCTATTAGCATAATCAACCTTATAATGTTCTCAGTGCTAGGACTGAAGCCTCCTGTTCGGGGGAAGAAATGGCTCGTAAGGCTGCCTTTCCACAGGAGCGGAGAAACGGAGAAATATGAACCATTTCTTCTCCATTTCTCCGCTCTGCAGTCTCGTTCCACCCCTGTGGACAAGTAGCCTAATCCACCATGCAGGCTCAGTGTGGATTGGTGGATGTCACAGTCTTCGATTTTTTGGTCCTAGAACCAGTACATGCTGGTTTCCTCACGATGTTTTCCTTCACTGTTTTAAGAATCAAAGTTGATGAAATTTTTAATTTTATTATTTTATTTTATTAAAAATTAAAATAATTAATTTCTCACTTATTAAAAGCGACGAGGAGTCTGTATCCAGATTTTTTGTAATTCATAACATGTTTATAAGAGTTTCCATGGAGTTTCTTGTACATTCTTCTCCATAGAGATCTATGCTTTAGTATGTGCTATCAACTTCATTTAACTGTCCGACTGACTTCTTGTCAATTCAGTAGTACCAGTAACTGCTTTATCTATACTTCTACACTAATATAACAAAGAGGTAAAGTTTTAATTTTTTTTTTTGCTAAAAAATTTTCACCGATAGAAAGCTGCTTGCTTCCTGAGTGACAAGCTATATTTTATGTACACGGGCAAAAGCTAGTTTGAAATAAATGCTTTGAGTTTGAGTTTCTGATAAGCGTAACAGAACAAATAAATAATAGTAAACTACATGTTAATTGTAATAGTACATGGATTGCAAAAAAAAACTCGAGTTTATTAAACCCAAGGAACAGCGTTAATTTTTATCAATTTTTACATTTTGTAGCAATAATTCAGTCCACGAAGACATCGCCCTCATCTTTGTACTAAATTATCGCTAATTATCTTGTTCTCATTGTTATTTGATTTAGGAGGCGAGATCTCGCATTAATCTGCACACAATTACGGCGGCCCGTTTGCAAATTAGATTCGACCAATGAGATGGAGTCTAAATGTAATTTACTGACCGCACGGATGTTCACGTGAACAAGTTCCTATAGTGAACAAGCCCGTAAAGATTTGGTCTTGGATCCCACAGCCCATTAGTATTGAGGGTATCAATACCCTATCTGTAGGTACCTAAACAAGAGAGGCTCGCTACAGTTGAGACCATCGACCACTAACTAATGTATTCCTTTCAAACTCAGGCCCATTGTGAGACAATATGTATCTGACAAAAAGTTTCAAAGCCAAAAAAACATTCACGACATCCTCTAACTTACCGTCAAGGTTATATTTTCGGGTGTATTGATACTAAAACAATGTGGGCTGACGTCAACTGAGGCTGCGTCAGCGAAGCAACAACCAAAACGTGATTCTGCTCAGTAATTGTAGATTTGACTTATACTCGTCCCGTTAAAAAAAAAGTTGCACTCATACTACCTACTCGCCTGAAGAGTGGCCTAAAATGTACCTCACTGACCTAATACAGTGCGCCGGCGCCGCTTGCAGATGATACCTAAACTTTGAGGCTGACTTGTTCTACGCGCGCGCGCATTTAATAGATTCATAGCGGTTATTCCTGATGAAATCGAAGGTTACATGGAATATTACGAGATTCTGGGTAATAATATAACTTTCAACGTTTTCGGAAATAAACGTAACTGCGGGGACAGTTACACGGGCTTCAAAAAAACAAAAGAAAAACGCTTGAAGCGGCTTCAAGCTTTTTTTATGGTGGGCAAAAATCATTCAATGACAAACCCCGCTCTTGGGTGGAGCGGGAGATAGTGTCAGACTCTTACTGACTAAAAACCCTCCCCGTTCCTTCTAGCATTTTCATACCAGGGCTCGAGTTTCCTTTCGGATAACCCTGGCCCCAGTAGGCTTTGACCCACCTGGGTCCTGTTGCTGACAACTCAGCTTCACCGGGCACAAGAGGTGTCGCGCGCTTCAGCTGTTTTTGCGGCCGCTTCTAGCTTTTTTTTGTGGCCACTTCAAGCGTTTTTTTGAGGCCCGTGCGCACGGGGACAGTTACTTTGTGAATTAAAGTCGGCATCAGAATCCGAGACACTTAATCTATCAAATCGTTAATGTACTTACATAAGAGCCAGTTTCTCGTAACCAATTATCCAAGTTACCGACAAAGGCAGTGGTACGTGCAGACCAGCGTCTACGCACACTAGACGGTGAAGTTTTTCCATCGGTCATTTTCCTACAAACGAGTCACACACCGCAACTCAGCACGAATTATTTACATTCCATGGTCTTTGTGGAAAAATGCGCTTTTAACACTTTCAGCGAGAAATGCCTGGACTCCACATTGTGCCTGACATATTTCTGCGAAAACACGCGCCAGGTAGAGCTACAATTTTTTTCGTTCCACACATAAATTCACACTAAACAAAAATAAAAGATCCATGCGGTCAATGTTCCCAAAATATTCGGAAACCGGGGTTTTTGCCCGATCCGGTCAGAAATCAGTGTTACGTCTCTTTTCGATCCGACATCACAAATTCGGGACGGATTCCCGAATTCGTGATGCTCCTGCTCTTGTTTTTTTTTACATGGCATCAGCTATTATAAAAATTTGATTTTATTGACCATGAACAACCCGACGGTCATAAATCGGTCATTGCACGTTTTTGCTTTGGTTGCATGAATGGAAGAAAATAAACTAAAGGCGGTAAGTTTTTTAATGGGTCGCGATTTGAATACCGGACATTGATTCAATTGTATTTTATTACGAATTCGGTACACATTACGTGGAACGTTGACATCATGACTTACTTATTCAAATTCTTTTCAGCTTTGATCCAAACATAATTGCTTTAGGGCTGGTCCTAACTGTTACCAAGTGGAAAAACCTTGCTGTTGACCTAATGAAACAAATGAACTTGAACAAAATTTTGCATACGATTATTGGCAATAAAAGGTGGTGCTGTGTTCAAGAACCAGTTGTTGAGCCATAAAATACTAATGAAAAGATTCAATCAGTAACGAAAATAAATGAGAAACTTGTGAAGGAACATAAACAATCATTTGTGCTATGAATATTCTAGTGCCTATCAGTCGTAAAGCTGGATATTAACTTTGCAGCCACAGGCACAACCCTAGTGTTCGCGTATTAACGTTCATCAGTCATCGGCCCCCGTCTTCCGGTTATATTTCATAGTTCAATGCCTCGCTAGATCCTCGGCTCAATGGGCGACCTTCAGCACATTTGACGACCACAACAACACAACAAAATTAGAGTAAAAACACAAAATATATTCCATTACTGCCTCTGAATGAAATACCAAAAAACTGTTCAAAGAAACACAGCGTTGTATACAGAATTTTACTAAAAGATCTCTAGTTATATGCTTTATAGTGACGTGCTGCGTGATTAGGAGGCGGTGCGTACGATTTTTTAAATTTTCTTTCAGGCTCTGCTAGTATATAATTAAGTTTAACCATTAAATTACAGTTTTGTATTGGAAATACTTAATAATAGATCGACTGTAATCAATTCTGCAATTAAGTATAAATTGGAGGGATTTGATTTGATTGACTTTAGTTGGAGATACATCATTTAAAATTAAATGCTTCTGGTTTAGTACTTTCATTAAGTGCACCGTAATTGATTGTATCATCTTCAATACTTGTAAGTAGTACATATATAGAAAGAACTGTGTGTAAAAAGAAGCAGTTTTTCTGAATCTTCCTTCCTATAGATGGATAAAATTCATCGATCATATTTGGATATGTCACAAAAGTTAAAGTTTCTTTGTGATTGATGATACTTAGCACTTAGTCCTCTCCGTTCTTCGCTTACAACAAGTAACGTCAACGTAATGTTTTAGATTTTTTTTCTTCATATTTACACGGTGTTCGAAATATTTATCGCTTATGATAAATCTATGCAAATGAGTTCAATAAAATATTTAGCATCATTAAAGTCTACGCTCCAATTTGGAATGGACACGATACGGCCTATAATTTGTTTGTTGAGATGTTTGTTACGGTTGTATATTGTGTAATTTATTTACAACATGAACGATTTAATTTACAAAATTTATGGCTTAAATTTTTTATTAGATCTTGGATGTTTTATTTCATTTTTTTTTTCTTTTGTAACTTTCCAGCGTATTCGCAGTTTCGTTCTTTGGGAAGCAAAACAATTGAATTTGGAATTCGGCACTTTTCTTTTTCTGGCTATTTCCCAAGTGACTCAATCCGATTTGGAACAAAGCGGCTGTTTCGACGCGACTCCAGTTGCACTGGCCATTCAGACCAAATGTTCGCGCCATTATGTTATTTACTCAGACACAAATAAATTATTTTTTTATTGCGTTGGTGCAGCAGACGCTGCCGATCATTGGTTTGACATTCAGACAGTCTAGCTAACTCATTGCATTGGCGTATCCACTTGACGGCCAAATGCAGGTCCGCAGTTCTTGTTACGGAATTACAGCCAAATCTTGTTGGTTTTAAAGTTTATTTTCGTTTAGCTGAAAATCTGTGGAGATTGCATTGGATACCCGAGCTCACAGTTCATAATGACTGTGCATTTCGTACCAAGGGCAAGGGTACAAATTATTCGTTCGGATCTTTTGACCGCTTCGTCTCTGAGACTTATTCGCTATTGTCGGTGAACAGATATGAATTCGCGGTCGAACCGATTGTTTTGTGGTCGTCATCACTTTCAATATATTTCGTGGGCCGGCTTCGGAATAGACACTACATGCATTCGACTTGATTAAAAGGAACCGCAGAATACCTCACATGACATTGAACGTTTTCATTTTATATTTGTTATACAATTTGTTTGAAATTGTATTTTTATCATTTCTAAATTGAATCGTGACTAGATTGCTTTTGCCTTTTTTATTGTTTACTAACGAAATGTTTCTTTTTGTTTCAGGTCTAAATTCAACGGTTTCAAAGTCGGGTGTATCGAAAATATTTAATATAAGTAGTAATGTTGTAGTTGTATTATAGTAATCAGTCAATTAGTTAAGTGTTAGTTAAAGTTTTACCCGGGGTTAAGTGAAGAGTGAAAAGTGGAGAATATAACGGCAGCCAAGAGGAGCACCGGGTTCACCCCGGTGACAGACAGGTGAGCAACATGACCATGACATTAATTTCAGGAAATACTTGTTATACTCCATTCACCCTAAGATTAGTAATTTGAACAAACCTTATTTACCGTCCATTCAAACGATTTTGACTTTTATTTCGTTGGTTGTATGCTAAATGGCGGTTGCAGTAAATAGCTGGTCTTGTACCGACTTTTTGCTTTTAGTACCATCCTCTTACGATTTGCTACGCTCTAAGGATTAAGCAAGAGCTGCTAGTTAGTGCAAATTTGGCCTTAGGCCTTATACCATTTATAATTAAATTCATTAAAAAATAAAAGTGTTTAAAAATAGCCGCTGGCAGAACATATACTTTGCCTGCGTGAAAGTTGAAAATGCCTTTGTCACTATGTAGTATAGTGGCATTCTACTAGTAAAGTAATTTAAAAAATTGGTCCAGTAGTTTCTGAGTTTATTGATTATTAACTTCACACGCGTAAAAAAATAGCCTATGTCACTCAGGACTAGCAGCATTCTATCGATAAATGAAAAATTTACCAATCGCACCAGTATTTTTAGAGCTAACCTCCTATAAACAAAAAAAACAAACTTTACCTCTTTATAATATTATTGTAGACAAACCAAATTTTATTTTATTTTATTTTATTTTTATATTAAGTGTAGAAAAAGTATAGATTTGCTTCTGCCAGCGGTTTCGTCCGCGTTTGTAAGAAAATTATTCCAAGGTATGCCTCCTTGGGATAATTTCGAGATAAAAAGTACTCTATATCCTGGAATAGCACATGATTCACCTGTATACCAAATTTCATGTAAATCCCTTCAGCAGCATAAGCATAAAATAGTAATAAACATACAAATACACAAACACTGTCACAAACTTTCGCCTTTATTGTAGTAATGTGACAGTATGGATACTTATAGTAATAATAATGCTTCTGCTGTCTTTGTCATCTTCAACCGATTGACATTTAATAATCTATGCAAATCTGCAATGTGTTTTTTGTAAAAAAGTTAACCATCAACGGCGAGAATGCACTTCAATCAGGATATTATTTTCAGATTTCACATGGTCAGTACCTCATTACCGGCTACTCCGTCTCCCACTCCACTTCCACGACACGACCCTAAATCGTGACCCACAATATCACGAGCTCATAATAAACGGAGCATTAATGACACATGACCTCGCACTTTTTCAACTAATCATTACAACATTCACGCTTTTACTAAATGCTTTTAATTTCCCCATTACGCTGACATGTGCTTCGAACTACGTAACTTTATATTAATCACTATGATTAAATTGAACATGACGCATAAACATATCCGCCAATTAACAAGTTCCCGAAACATTGTAACTTGATTTTAATGCTTCATAAACAAATTAGTAAATTAGTACTTAGCGAACATCAACTAGTATTTTAATTAAGGAAATGGTGGAGGGCGGTTCGAACCTGGTGTGATTAATTAGCGAGTGGCTCACGTATCCATTTTATCTATATTCATTATCTAAGCGGCAGAGGCACGATTTTGTAGATTTACTGAACGGAAAAAAGATTATTTGCATATTCACTGCGCTAAGGGTCTGCCAATACAGCCAAACATGAATTTCCATTTGCTTTTGTATTCTATTGCAGTATTTTGTTGCAGAACTCTCAAACTATCCAAATTTTTTTAATGTTTTCCGCAATATTTTTCAAATCAAATCTAATCATCTTTATTGTGGATCATAGGTAATTGTACGTTATGAAATTTTTACATACAGCTATGTCCTACCCTGAGGGCGTACAATACAATATTTATAGGTACATACAAAATTAACATGCTTGTCAACAATAATTATATTACATTGCAAAATTATTATATCTTCATTTATTTGATGGAATAACAAAAAATCTAAAAATCAATAGACAAAAAGTTTTAATGAATGGACTCTCTCCTTCGTTATGTTTTCCAGAGTTCATCATGTATCAATACAAAACGCATCATGACCCAGGCAAATTGTATTTTAATAGTGATTTATCAGCAAAGAAGTCTTTCATAGAATAATAGCATTTATTTACTAATAGTTCATGGAGTTTCATTTTAAATAATTTTATTTCAGTAATTGCTCTTATAGGCCTTGCTCTTTTGTAACTTGATTCTTTAAAAAGCCTCTGGCACTAAAAATCCTGTTCGTTCCTGTTATAGGTTCATATTTTATGTCCTTATTCTAAATTTATAGTCACGTCAACATATAATTTGATGGGAAACGAATAAAAACATGAATATTATGAGAACTTATTATGGGCGTCTCATTTAAAGTCTGTGGTGACAGGATGGGCCCATAAACTTGGCACCGTTGGACCCACGACTCTCATATTTTAGTACCTACACGTGTAATTTAAAATGTCATAGGTTATTTCATGAAGATTGTGTATGGAAGTCTGAAGATCTATTTTTGTAATAAAAAATGTCTAGTATCTATAATGTAATCTACAATGTAATCTATTTTTGTAGTCTAGTAGTTGGTGGTCCTGATTGCTAAGCCGAAGGTCATGGGTTCGATTCCAATCCAAGACAAATGTTGTGTGATAAGCACGATCATTTATTCTGTGTCTGGGTAAGTATAATTCATCTATAATATGATATGTTTTTAGAAATATATACCTAGGTATGTTTATCAGTTGTCTTGTAAATATTGTACAAGCTCTGCTTAGTTTGCGATTAAATGGCGTTGTGTGAAAGTTGTGGCATATTATTGTATTGTATTATTGTGTGTGAGATCCATGTAACCTTGATGACCTAGATGGACGTGGCAATCGGACTAAACAGTCTTATTTAATATAATACGTATTAACAGTAATAAACATACATGTGGGAACACTGTAGGTTAATAGATTCCAGCCATCGTAGGCGTAGTCAAGCGGACGGCGAGCAAAAGGGAGCTCGCTGTCCGACCGTCCGGTAACCGATCGAACCGAGCCCTAGTAGTCGACGCCGCCTATGGTTCAACGCACTCCTCAAACAGATGTCAGCGTGGCCAAAGTCTTCTGAGGCCACGGATTCGCTTCCGAAAGGAAAACATAGAACTCTAGTCAAAGAAGGAACATAAGAGTGGGTTTTAGTCAGTAAAAGTCTGACACGCCCTCCCACTCCACCCTAGAGAAGGATAAATCACTGAATTTTGATTGAAAAAGGCTAATAGATAGTTACTACTCCTAACGTGGAGGCCTGAGTTCCAGCAATGGGAACATTTAAAAGGTAATTTCATTAGATCATGCTGCTATAGATACTAATATTTGTTACCAACCTATCTTTCAGTGAAATGAATGGAGAAAAACCGATTCTTTCCGTTTACTAAACCAATTGGTATGGCAGTGTTAATTGGACTGCAGGCGTCTGTTAATTGTTAGATACCTTTGTTTTTTGCGCTCTTGTAACTGATTACGAAGACAAAATGGTGTATTTGAACTTTGAGTCTGAATATTATGCGAATATGGAATGTTTCATCGACTTCTCAGAAATAGCAAACAGGTAATTTTAAAGTAGGAAGAAAAACTGAGCTCTATAGAATATTATTTCTATAGTTTATGTTTATATTTTTATATTTTTTTTTAAATTGATATAGACTAGTGCTTGACTGTGATCCCACCTGATGGTAAGTAGTGATGCAATCGTTGATGGTGAGGGCACTAATTAACTAAAAGTCTATTTACTTCAGCTTAGGAGACACCTAAAAAAAGATGCATTCAAGTTCTATATTTCAATTTATTACCTTAAAAATGTCAAATACTCCCGAGTTTATCATAAAAACAATCATTGATTGGTGTTACAAGTTACTAAACTATTTCCTTTAATCCTTCAGATACCGTCAATTAGAGACACAATAGTAAGACAATAGATGCGCGGCCACCGGTGGTCGCTTGGGGATTCATGAATTAAACTAGGATTTGAGGTTTCCTGTCTAAAAATGTGATAAAATAAAGTATTACCAAAATTAGATTCCTGAGCTTTTAATTTTAAGTCAGCGGTTAGGAACCGCTACCTCAGAAATGATAGAAAAATTATTAAAGAATAGATGAAATCGGCCTAACCGTTGTTTTACTTTCAATGACAGATAAACGAATGCTTGTTTCTATAGTACAACAAGTCAGTCCTAAGATTAACCTTTTTCTCGAAGTTAAGAAGACCTAACTGAAACGACTGTCCCAGAGAACTATAATCAGCCACAACTTCAAATGTGTCGTTTACCATGACCTTGGTTTTGTTCATGTTCATTGGTAGACCCTTTATTTCAGAAACCCTGCTGAGGTCATCAAGTATTGTATTGTGATCCTCCATGGTGCCAGCCATGACTACTGTATCAGCAAATCGAAGGTGACTGATGTACTCTTTATTAATACCTGGCCCTCTTCAGTCCAGATCCTTGAAGAGATCCATAATTGCAACTGTTAACTTTACAAAAAAAAAATCGTCTCACTGCTTCACATCCCGTTTCAGGTTTTTTCGTAATCTTGTAACCTGTTTGGCATATGGATTATGAAAAAAAAAAACTGCTGAACAAATCTGTTCAAAATAAAATTAATTGAAGAAGTAATATATTAGTATTATATCCTGATAGATATTATAAAATGGCAATATTAAATCCCATTTAAGCCTATGCCTAAACGGGATTTAATATTGCCATTTTCATACTCCATTATGATATTTATTTACGCCTAAAGATGTGCAAATTTTTCCAAATATGGAAGTTTCAACGGTGATGATTTCCAAATCTATATTTTTATTTCTACTATTACGTTTGCTTGGAAGAATGATCGACTATGGCACTAGTAAAATTAGGGTATGAACCGAAGTTAGCACGTCATATCTCATCGATATTTAAAGAATTGTATTCACCAAGTTCAAAATACCAATAATGAGATTATAATTTATTTACAACACAAATCACATATTTACAAAACGATTAAGATGCAGAAAAAACTTGATTACAAATGCACCGAGACAATAAAGCGTTAATAAAAATAAACATTGATTCAGGTATAAAGAGCAAAGGATTGTAAGCTAATTAAATATTCTCTGCCTACGCTGCTTAAGGCTGATCTTCGTCAAACTGTCAAAGGAACAATAGTTAGCAAACAAGAGATGGGCCGACAGGGAAACAAAGGTTTGTTAGCTCAAGCAAATGAAAGATCATACATGCATTATGAGTAGGTATTCCTGATGCATAATTTGGATACATACCTTATCAAAATTGAAGCTTAAACATGAAACGGAAACGTGCATCGGTAAACTTATATGACACTGAATATTGCACTGCAACAACCCTTGTATTTATCTGTTGTTGCAATATAATAAGCAGAGCGTCTGTGAATAATCGCTACTGGTAGAGAATATGGGCATAAGGAGACTGCAATAAGACTTAGAGATACATTTAAGGCAACCCTTACGTCCATTGCCCGTGATTATTGAGATGAACCAGTGCGGCGACACTACCACCAATAAAAAACCGTTTCCATTGTGCTGATTGTATATTGAATAAATCATGGCATTATAAATTCTTTACTGATTTAATATCGTGTTAAATACCACATTAAATTTTATCGAAAACGCATAAGAACATTAATCAATAATTAAAATTTTTGGGACCATCGTTTTTTGCATTTGGCAGTTCTTTATTAGCTTCAACACGATATCTGGTTACAAAAACAGGTCCATGACAAATTATATTACATTTTTGTATTCAACAACCTAAAATATCGATTATTACAATATTGATTTGACAAAATAAAACAAAATTATAATAAATTAATTGGTTACCTACAACATGAGGCGGTTTTGTTTATCGACGTTTTAGAATTAAGTCATCATTGGGTGAAGTTAATTTAAATGACATTTTAGTCTCGAAGATAAAAGAAGTAAGGTATTATCGATCTTTCGACACCAATTTGACTTAAAAATATGAAGTAATTGAGACAGTTAAACTTACAATGGAAGATGAGTTATATACGACCGCTATGAATTTATTTAATGCCTATTTTTCTGCAGGTAATCTCAAATCACGATTGGCTTTACTTTTTATTACTTTTTGGGAATTGAGCAAAGATAAAATCAATCATAAAATACGAGATATACCCTCCGCTATATACGACGCAAAATATGTTGAAAAACTATCTACTAAGTTCATATTCTCCTGCGTGCAACCACGGAATATAGCTTCACACGTCGCTTAACATTGAAATAATCCCACATATTGCTAAGCCATTACTGTTCACAGCTCGAACCAATATCGAAGCACCTGGTGTTAACTGCTGATATACCCACGACAACTTATACATAATACAGTCTGTGTAAATACCAGACGGTGTTACCCACAACATTTTAAATAAGAACTTAATCTACGAGTTAAATTAGTATGAAGATTCTGTCTCGCGATACGAAGTTTGCACGACATGTCTCTTACATTAGCAATTTAAGGTCGCCTGGACTCCTTCGACTTTAAACGAAGGAGTTTCTCAGCTAGTACCTATTAACATTAAATATGTAAACAAATTGCTTGGTACAAGTTAGTGCCTTTTCATTTTGTTTGACTGTGAACGAAGACCTTCGAGCTGCTGTTTTGTTTTTTGTTTACTGAACTGTAGTTAACGGTGTTTCTCGTGACTTCAAGCTCGTAGTTTATCCAAGTTGTAGTCATTGAATATCATCATCATTGTTCTTTTGTTTATCTTAGGTCTTAACGTTTCTTCAACGCTGAACCATCAGAAGCTTTAGTTGAATTCATGATTCTAATATGTTTCAGTTAGCAAGCAGAGGAATGTTGCAGCTTATCATTTCGGTATCCGTTATTGTTTTTATAAAACCCATATTTAAAGAGAACGGTATAGTTTTTGCCAATTTTTAAGTTCATTTAGTATCCTGTGGCTTCTTCATTGACTTCTATTTCCTGATTCTGGTCCTAGTCTGGTAGATATCGCTATCAACGAAAAGATTGCCATTGTACTTGTAGATTTAAGTTTGAGTGGATGTTATCTTACTATTCTTCTATTTAAAATATTTATCGGAATCTGCTCTTAATTTTATGATCATGATGACATTCAGAATCATTCAAACGAGTCTCAAATGGGTCATTTCCATCGCATCGTGTGTCTCTATTTACTCACGTGTCATTGTAATCATCTTCGCAACGTTTATGTTCTTTGTCTTATCGTTCCCCACGTTTATTGCTATCGTCCGCTTTGCCTAGGATGTGGAAGTACTCGGTAATTCTGGTCTAGTCATCTGTGCATAGATTTTATCTTTTCCTACATTCTTTGTTTCTTATTGAGTTTCTTGAGCAGTTTGCTCAATGTAGATTCTGCGTTAGGTTTTGACTTCGAAGTCACACTTAAAATTATTACGGCGCAATTTTGTTTAGTTATGTGTGTATTTACGTTACTTCTTCACGTTTAAATGCCTAAATAGATTAGAATGAAATTTGGCAAATAAGTAGACCATGAGACTTTTAATCTGGGAGTATTTTTTTTTTCTTATAACTTTTAACATTTGTTTAACATATTTTTTTGTATGTCTCCGTCGATCCCAGCCAGGTGCAATAGACAACCACAGACTAAGGTTTGTGGTTGTCTATTGTCTTAGTTGTGTTGTGTTGTGACAGCTTACTAGGCAACTGTGTCCTGTCTAGTGTTTATGGTGGAGCACAGATAGGCCCGGTTCACACATGGCCCGACATATAGCTGTATTTTATTGTGCGGCTATTTCAGCAAAATAAACATGTTTTCTTTCTTTTTTTCTTTATGTTGGGTTGTTTTTGCTAACCCGCTGGCGCTGAAAGTGACTCGTACTAGCATATAACTGTTATTATACCTTATTTTACAATGTTTTTCCTAGCCCTTACTGTCCCACTGCTGGACAAGGGCCTCCTCCAAGTCGGTCCAGACTTTTTTGTCCCGTGCTGTCACAAACCAGCCATCGCGGTACAGATCATCCTACTACCTCTTTCTAGACCGGTCTCGATAAACATATTATTTTATTTGCATTTTCAGTGCCCGGCGATTACTTACTACAGTTACTACCCCATTGCATGAATCTTATCCTCCACCATCATAATATCACTAATGAAATATACGAAACGAATCAGTATTCAATAATGACAATAATACATTGCGATTGGGAATATATAAATCACTTTATTGCGGGCAATCGTAAAAGCGTTGTCGCTCGTAACTTATTAAATAAACGTCATTTTAATCAAAATCGAGGAGCTATTGTCTGCTCCACAATTGAGGGCATCACTTAAAGGTAACTTGTCACTGGACTAAGTAATGTTGTTAATAGAAAGTTGGGAGTGACCCAGATACAAATTTTTTGTTTTTAATATTTCGTACGTCAAAAGGAACAAGTTTTTTAATGATTTTTTTTTTTTTCATAGCAAGCTTATAAAGCACTGTATAATACATATTTAATGAATACTCGACATAAAAAAATCATATGAGTCCAAACTCGATGGGGTTGTGTCGTTTAAAACCTTTAAAACTACCAAGCTCCTATAACCACCTTCCGGTTCCATGATCAGATCAGCTCCATGTCATAATAATTTTGCATCTTCATCTGCTTGCATGTGGAAATACACATGCAAGCAAAATTTCAGCTCAATCGGTAACCGGGAAGTGGATCAAATTTAATTTGCAAGATTTGACTACAGACAAACATCGGGACAGGTAAAACTAAATAAAAGCTTCTAAAAAACGAAATCCTTATTGAATCATTTTGTTGTCCGTCTGTCTCTCTGTCTGTCAAGACACTTAATCTCGGGAATGCGTACATGTAACGAGTTGAAATTAAAACCATATACTCAGGTCTGCGGTCCCTAGAAACTGCGAAAAAATCAAACTTCAAAATTAAACGAAAAAGATACGGCCGTTTATATCGCAAAAATATTTCGACACAAAATTTCTAGGGTATTTTCCGTTGACCTAGAATCCAGAAATTTGGCATGAAGTAAAGTCTCATTGCACAAGTATAGGAAATAATCTGAAAACTGTGCAGGTAAGACACAAACAAAAAAAACTTTTTTTGAGATTCTGAAAAATCTTCGTAACTCAATTCGGGAATTGAACTGTTTTCATAAGTTTGGTACAGAACTCTCTGAACCGTTTGGGTCATTTTGCATGACTAAGCATCTCTTTAATATTTTTTTATTATGTACACGCTCGCTTTTTACCACATCTCACCGGATGGTAAGCGATGATGATCAGGAAACAGACCCCGGCAAGGATAAATGAGTTCCCAAAAAGCTTTGTACGTATGGATGGGATGTCCACCATGTAGCGGTGGTGCAACGCCAACACCGTACGTCTAGTGGATGGAACGGACTTCAATAATGATGATTTGATAATGAATGGAACATGCTGGGATAAAAATAATCCTATGTGCTATGTCCTAGTATGGATATGGTGTATGTCGAATTCCATTAAAAACCATTCAGCTATTGAACGTGAAGGAGGAACAAACATAGACACAAACTTATTTACAGGTACTTAATGCTAAGCCTAAAGAAATATTACCTGTATTTACAACAGTAAAGCTAGAAGGAACTGCAATCGATCGACGCACACGTGTAACACGCCTGATTTGTACGAAGAACGGCATCGCGTGGCGTGGATCAAGGTGTAGCTCTACAAGTCTAGTTTCCATATAAAATGTATGGAGACTGACGCACCCGGATCGGCGTGCGTGGCACACGTGTGCGCAGTATAGTTCTAACGTACAAGATATGTTTAGTAATGCACAGCAAACACACATTCACGTCCATATCCATCATAATAGCTTACCTAATGTCTACGAGATAAGCTAAATAGATGACCTATATCCACATCAAATGGAACACAAAATCTCTGCAAATCCTGCTATCATTCAAACTCCACGGTTCGGTCTAAACTAATGCTAGCAGATCATTCAACTAGCCCAGCCGACTATAGACACTAGCTCGCGTGCTCACAGCTAGAACTGAATCATATTATTGCATAACTAGCAAACATTCGCGTGCACTGCAGCCTTGCTAGCCGTTATCAACGCTTCCCGGGCCGATGTCTGGGTGACCTTTGGATTCGCCGCTCGGAAACTAGGTCGTCGGCTTCTGACCTTTTTGTTTTGTTACAGCGGATTGAAAAAGATAAACGATCTAGCCCGACTATCGGCGGAGACGCACGAACTCTATTTCGGGTGCAGCCGAACTGCACGGGGCAAGCGTGTCAGTCTAGCGCTGATAGGAGGATGATTGAGGTCTGCGCACACGACGGATTGTTGTTGATATTATCGTTTAATAATGATTTGACTTTTAATCAAAGTGTAGTTATTTCTGAACGTGTTAGTATGTAATTTCTGTTTACAAATCTTATTTAAAAAGTCTATTATGCGCTAGATTTTTTTTTTTCGGTGGACATAAATTATCTTAAGACAATTGAAACTCTTGGTTGAAGCGGGAGATAGTGTCAGACTCTTACTAACTAAAAACTCACCCCGTTCCTTCTAGCCTTCAAACCAAGGCTCGAGCTTCCTTTCGGATAGCCCTGGCCCCAGTAGGCTTCGACCCAGCTTGGCCCCTGCTGTTGCTGATAACTCGTTGAGGCGTGCGGGAACAGTGCGCGCCGTTGACGTCTTGGGCTTCTTTTGTTGGCTGAAATGATGGACACTATGCAGCCCTTAAAGCGTGATTGATTAAATATTTAAATAGCCAAACGTAGTCCTGTACATATGAACCGTAATATTAACCAGCGTCAGTCAACATTCGTGTCTTATATAAAATACTTTCTACATCGATTTTCATGGGAAGATACAGATTGGATTCCAGTTGCAACTTTACGCATTACAACGATTTCGTTTCTTCACGCCACATTGAATAAACGAGAATCGCTACTTGAAAATAAAAATGTTTCTACAATTTATTTAGCAATGATTTATGGCCCGATTACTTTTTTATTGTTTCACGGGTTTCTGAATACGTTAGCAATTAAATGAAAAGTTTATTTCGGATATATTTATATCTACTGTGTACAATTGTACATAGATAGCTGGTGCCACTTTATTTGATAGCTAGTAGATGTCTGTTTCCTTGGTTTTGGAATGTTCCCCATGGGGCTCGTAAAAGACAATAGAAAGTTTTTGGCCAAAACTTCCTTGTTTTTACTCTGTGTAAGCTACAAAGTTGGACCACTTTTATCTACCCATATTGCCTTACCTGCGTCTGTCGCCTAGTAGATCACGGAATCCTTACTTATATTATAAAAGCGAAAGTGAGTTTGTTTATTTGTTTGTTACGTCTTCACGCCTAAATGGCAAAGCCGATTTTGATGAAATTTGATAGAGGGATAGACCATGTCCTGGAATAGGACATAGGATACTTTTTATCCCGGTAGTATGTTCGGTATGTTTCCTTGGGATAATTTTCTGCTATCACGCGGGCGAAGCCTCTGGGAACAGCTAGTTGTTTTATAGATCCATTTTTTTGCACTCAGATCAAAATGATAAAATGTGCAATACGAGATATTATTTTGCTTTCCTTGATTATTATCGGCGTAATAATACTCGTATCTATACTACAGTAAAATAATATTAGGGTGCGGAACCGGGCAAGTACCAATGTGGAATTTTTCAATTCATATATACCTACCTTCTTTTCTAAATTTATCTAAGCCATTACTGATACCCGGTGTCTCGGAAAGCATGTAAAATCTACGATTGACAAACGGGAGATCTTTGACAGTCGTTACTTACAGATAGTCGTTACGGTTATTTTAAGTATAAGCTGTGTTACTTTTTGGTGTACAATAAAGTTTATTCTATTCTATTCAGGCTTGAAAGTCTGACTTTCAGTCTATCCAAAGAGTATTGTATTGACCAGTCAATTATGCCGTATTCTGTTAGACTGGAATTCGAACCGAAGTAAATTGGGAAAAGACTAGGGAGGTAATGATGAATAGAAGCAGCGTTGGAAGGCCACCTACAAGGTGGACCGATGACCTGGTAAGGGTTGCGGGAATCCGATGGATGCGAGACGCACAGGATCGTTCATTGTGGCGGCACTTTGGGAAGGCCTATGTCCAACAGTGGACTTCTATCGGCTGAAATGATGATGATGATGACATACACTACAGTAAAATATTGCAACAATAAAGTAATGCGTTTCAGCTCTTTAATTTCCTTTAGAACATTCATCGAGACAGCCTCAAATTTTTGAATGTTTATGGAATCCTGGAGGACCGCTCTGGCCTGATGTTGAATAAGCGAGCGAATGTCACCCACAGTCGTACCTAGAGATGTGCCAGCAATATTGCCGTGAAGTGGGAATATTGGTGGGAATATAGCCCGATGTATGAATATTAGTGGCAATATTGCCAGCAATATTCCCAGTTTGCAGGCAACGGCACATCTCTAGTCGTGCCGCTTCTTTGATGACTACCACTCTACTGCGCACATGATGTTAGAAAGTAGCTGATTATGAATTACTTATGCTCCATTGGTGTAATTGCTGCAAGACGTTCCAATGTGAAGATAAACAAATAAATAAATAAAACGAGAAACATCAGCAAAATAATCGACAATCAAGTCCATATTGAGATGGTTCGTAAATTTTGTAGGACGGCCGGGTTTTACCGCCTGATTGACTGCGATCAACGACAGCTTGACGACCCTACAATTATTGAGACGATCTATAAACGGAATCTCAAGAGACTAATTGACGATAAACATTACGTTGGCACTGTTCATTTCACTCAGTTACAGTTTTTGTAAAGGCTTTAAAATAGTCTTACAAAATGGTTGTAAAAATGTGATAGTGACTAGAGTGATTTTGTTTTATGTTAACGCGATCGACACGTTTATGATGTTCGGCGCTCTGATCAGACAGCTCCAGCTCTTCAGCCCCGCTCCGCCCCTCCCGCCGCTTCTCCCGCTCCGCCCAAGAGCGGGTTTTGTCATAAGATGATTTTCCCCATCGGGAAAAAAAAAAAAAAAAAAAAAAAAAAAAACCTACAAGGTGGACCGATGACCTGGTAAGGGTTGCGGGAATCCGATGGATGCGAGACGCACAGGACCGTTCATTGTGGCGACGCTTTGGGAAGGCCTATGTCCAACAGTGGACTTCTATCGGCTGAAATGATGATGATGATGACATACACTACAGTAAAATATTGCAACAATAAAGTAATGCGTTACAGCTCTTTAATTACCTTTAGAACATTCATCGAGACAGCCTCAAAAATTTTTGAATGTTTATGGAATCCTGGAGGACCGCTCTGGCCTGATGTTGAATAAGCGAGCGAATGTCACCCACAGTCGTACCTAGAGATGTACCGTTGCCAGCAATATTGCCGTGAAGTGGGAAATATTGCCCGATGTATGAATATTAGTGGCAATATTGCCAGCAATATTCCCAGCAATATTCCCAGTTTGCCGGCAACGGCACATCTCTAGTCGTGCCGCTCCTTTGATGACTACCACTCTACTGCGCCCATGATGTTAGAAAGTAGCTGATTATGAATTACTTATGCTCCATTGGTGTAATTGCTGCAAGACGTTCCAATGTGAAGATAAACAAATAAATAAATAAAACGAGAAACATCAGCAAAATAATCGACAATCAAGTCCATATTGAGATGGTTCGTAAATTTTGTAGGACGGCCGGGTTTTACCGCCTGATTGACTGCGATCAACGACAGCTTGACGACCCTACAATTATTGAGACGATCTATAAACGGAATCTCAAGAGACTAATTGACGATAAAGATTACCGTTGGCACTGTTCATTTCACTGAGATACAGTTTTTGTAAAGGTTTTAAAATAGTCTTACAAAATAGTTGTAAAAATGTGAGTGACTAGAGTGATTTTGTTTTATGTTAACGCGATCGACACGTTTATGATGTTCGGCGCTCTGATCAGACAGCCTTCAGCCAGCTCTTCAGCCAAAGCACATGATGCGGTGCGGGTCGGCTTCGAATCGCTCACGAGTGGGGTGGCCCCCACATTACGGCCCGCCGATTCTTCGAAATATTTGCGATGCGACGGCGCACCGCATCGAGTGGGTTGGCCCATAACAATCAAAGAACCAAAGGCGGTAAATATTTCAATCGTAAAAACAATTCGCACTCAGCGCACGGTGCTCAAAAGAATTACTATCCATCAGAGAAGAAGTTTGAGCGCTTTGATCACACTTATCTCTCTTCTCAACTCTCCCACCTCTCCTTCTTATTTTATATCTCAATTTTATTTTCTCCACAAGTTAGGAACCTGCATTCTTTTCAAATCCTCGTACTGCTTTGTCCTTATGCACCTGAAGTGCCATATTGGTTGACTGACAGATATTAAGTCTGGTCTGCCTTTATATGTTCGTTTAAAAATGGAATAGCTGAAATCAAAAGCTTATTATTATTAATCGTGTCTAAAAAAAGTAAACTAATCGATACAAATTGTAAAATAAAGACTAAAAAAGGCTTCTGTAACATCTAAGAAACAAGTAAAAACATGATCATAGTAGCCAGAAAACAAATGATATACCTACCTAATGGTTCGTATAAAGCAAAAAACTTGCATAATATAGCAGACAAAGATAAATGAGATAATTAAGCGAAGCAAAAACTCAAAAATAGAAAAAGTACCTCAATGTGATGTATTTACGTCCCTGATTTTTTATACGACTCAAACACATTAGTAGGTTAAAGAAATGTATGTAAATATATAACTATGTATTAATAACAAGATACCTTAGAAAAACGAATATTTTTCAAGCTGTATAAGTCGCGTCGCACAGTAGGCGGAGCGGGGGCGGTTTGTGGGCGGACCGCTAGACGAGAGCGGATGGGAGGCGCCAAACAAAAGATATCGCACGGAACCCAACCGGAATCCGTACGAGCGCCGGAAGGATGCGAATATGGTATTTGATATCAAAATATCGTCCCTAGGATTATATCCTATTTCGCAGGACTAATATATATATTTTTAAAGAGAGTTAGATAAATAGTTAGAGAACAGTAATAGTTTTGAGCAAATTGATTAGACGTCTGTGGGTACAAACGTCTACTGCTTACGCTCTTTATTTATTTATTCAAACTTCATTCAAAGGTACAAAGGCGGACTTAATGCATTCACTACTTCAACTATCGTAAGGGCGGTGAAAACAATGAACACGCATAGTAACAGGGGTGCCACGTCACCCCGTGATAACATAATGAATAAAAATAAACTTAAAGAATACTCTTCTTACGATCAATGAGGAACTAAATGAAATTAGATTTTAGAAAATTATGTTTTGGACAATTTAAACACAATAGAATCAAATTTCTACACGTTGTTCAGGTAACGCAAGTCTCTTGAACAATTAGAAAAACAAGAAAAAAAAAATATTTTTTGGAGAACACAACGCACATCAAGTTTGTTTTTGCAGTTTGGCAGGGAATTCACTTGCTAGAACTTCTTCAGAGGTATTTAGAAAGACTTATATTTCCGAGACATTATCTACATTTTGATAAATTCATTTTGTTTTCATTTTATCGATGGTCTGCTAAGAGTTGTGGGAATTCGATGGATGCGAGGCACACAAAACTGGACGTTATAGTGACACTGAGAGAGGTCTATTCCCAACATTGGACGTCTTTTGGCTGAAGTTATATTGATGATGATGATTTTCATTTTCAAAACCCTCCTTCGCCTCTAATGGCTTGTTTCACTCTCATCATCCTCAGAAATATTATTTAAGTACCTCTTAAGCTCTTCATCATGACAAAACGCCATAGAGAATCGAAAATAACAAAAGATATACTAACAAAAGAAAATCCCTACGTAAATAGTAACAGGGGTGACGTGATACCACACACATACCTGAAAAAGGAAAATGACGTAGTGTTACAGCTATCAACAACGGCTACTGATGGTTCACGGCAAGCCAAAAATTCACAAAATAATAGAACGAAACAGCAAATGATTTTTATTAAATCGGCGCGTGATTGCTCGCGTGGGGTGTTGAGGCACCCCTGTTACCATCCTAAGGTTAAATGCCGGTTTACTAGCAGAGAACTTTATTACCACAAACAATAACGAATCGAGACCATCCCGTAACTGTCCGGACCGAATCCAAGTCGTCGACGGCGCGCACTGTTCACGCGCGCCTCAAGGAGTTGTCAGCAACGGCAGGGGCCCAGCTGGGTCAAAGCCTACTGGGGCCAGGTTTAACTTCGAAAGGTAGCTCAGCCCTCGGTACGAAAGGCAGCGAAGGAACTAAAGTGGGTTTTTAGTCAGTAAAAGTCTGACACTATCTCCCATTCCACCCAAGAGCGGGGGATGGCATTAGATGATTTTCCCACCGAATAAAAAATTAGTCATACCCAAAAAATAAAAAGATTGAAACTTCTACCCGTAACGTTAGAATTTATTTACAGCACTGGAAAAAAAAAGCACCATGACGCGTTTCTTATCCAACACAACAGTTCATAGAATGACACGATGTGTGGATGACATTTGGGTCACGTTAAGAACGGCCATGACCCACGTTTTGAACTGTTTGATCCAAATGTGTGTGGAACGTTAGCCATGCATTATGATTACTATTCACAGTGGCCAATGTTGGCCACACATGTTGGTATGATTCTTAAAAATTTGCTAATAAGTAGTATTTGCTTTATAATAGAATAAACTTTATAGTACATCAAAGTAGTAACAATATCACAGAAACTTAAATCTATGGGTACGATAGCGGTCTTATCGCTGACAGGGATATCTACCAGACAACCTTAAGTTTGGGCTAAAAGGAAATTTAAATAGTCCAACATTGCATGAGTCTCTTAAGTAAATCTTGGATGTAATTTTTCTTTTAACAGAATATTACGCTTCTTAGGTAGGTACCTAATACTGGTTAAACTTCCAGGAGATTAGAGAGACTTCCTCGCGTCTCTATGGTACCTGCATTTCAAAACTATTACCATATTATCTCTTCACCTCCCTAGGTTGACTGGTAGAGAATGCCTAAGGCATTAAGTCCGCCTTTGTACTTTTTGTTGCATGAAGATTAAATAAATAAATAAATAAAAAGGGGTAGCAAAGTGTGTGTGGTAAATATATTTTATTTCTATTACGAATCACTTACGACTTAATATTAATGCTCTTTGATCGATCACCTATTTCGGCATTTTATAAAAACAACCTTTAGAAGGGGTGGAATTGGGTGTTAGAGTTTTATGTTTGTTAATCACGCTTCAACGGCTGAATAGGTATCATTGAAACTTAGCGTACAAGTAGACTATGATCACTAAGTCAGAAAATAAGTTTACTTACCTTTTTCGCAAAATTAATAAAATATACGACATTTCTTCTTTCAAACGGTAAATTAGTAGCCTAAAAAGCCTATCGACATCTACTAACTACGCGACATCCAATAAGACTCTGAATATCGAATGGTGTAATAGGCCTTTTAAGAAAAAACAAAAACAGAGGTGAAACACAAAGTTCGGACAGGTTTAGAAACGATTCTTTAATATATAATGAAAAGTGTCTCAGCTACCACATGACGATGGTCGCGTTGGGATATTTTATCAGGTAATTTTCGGGTAGGTATTAAATGAGCAACAGACAAGGTATCTAGGTCATGGAAAACTTATTTGTTGGAAGACCTAAGAATAAATAGTTAGCTGCTTCCACTAACTACTCCAGACGGAATATTATATAGAAAAAGAACATCCTCACGGCCAAGCCACCGAGACTCCGACCTCGATTCCTTGATCCAGGCACCGTAGGAGTAGATTTGCGGACGACGAGCCATTAGGCCGTATGGTAACCAACCAGACCGAGCCCGAGTTGTCGACGACACCTAGTGTTCCACGCGTGCGTCAAAGAGATATCAGCAAAACCGTACAAGTTCCTGCAGGACAAAGCTTACTGCCATAGATCGCCTTCTGAAAAAATGGAAACCCATAGTTCCAAGAACACAACAGCTAACTGGAGAAATATAGCTGTTGTTTTAGTTACTCTCTCGCTCTGTCTTAGAGCGGAAGTCATTAGATAATAATTTTCTACCTTAAAAAAAAGACCGAATTATATGAGGCTAGCTGCTCCCAGCGGCTTCGCCCGCGTGATAGTAGAAAATTATACTAAGAGAACATACTTCCGGGATAATAAGTACCCTATGTCCTATTCCAGGACATGGTCTATCCGTGTACCAAGTTTCATCAAAATCGGTTTTACCATTTAGGCGTGAAGACAAACAAACTCACTTTCGCTTTTATAATATTAGTAAGAATAGTTTATGTTTGAAAACTTGAGTAGAAAATTTGCCTGTTGACCGAACAAAGAAGATCAGATGAGTTTTACATAATTATTGAGGCTGAAATTCTAACGGTTGCCATTGGTACTAAATTGGGCGTCGATCAGAAGCTTGTTTACTCTAACGAGAACAACAATATGTACCTATATACGTAAACTACATAGTATAGAAGATATACTGCCGCAAACAGAGACAAATTGTTTGACTCTGGGAGCCTGAAGGTGTCATTAAGTAACCCTCCTTGATCCTCGCAACTTGCGTGGGAACAGTGCTCTTTTCCCTTCATTTCGCTCAATAGAAATTTATTTTTGCTCTTAGAGAAAAAAATATGGAATGCCAGTTGTAAATGACAAAGGAATTGCGATATACTTGATGCAATTATAAAATTTGTGAATCTTTTAGTGATCTTTCCTGTTACCCCAATCTACTAGCTGGTCACGAGCTTATGCATAGTCGCAAAACTGGTAGGGACATAAGTGGTCACTTAGGTTTCGAATAATGCCCACCAAAAAGGTCCACCTAAATTCCATAAATTCATCAGTTCCCCACTCGCTTATTGTAAACGTCGATCATGGTTTAAAACGATATTTGAAGTAGAGGGTTCTATAGATGTAGTTTTTATATGTTTAATAACTGAGGACATTATGGAGGGCCAAAGTTTACGTTGTTATGTGATGTTTAGAGGTCGTTACTGGATTAGTTTTATACAAATTTATATTTCGATTTTTACAGAAGCCTTGTGAGAAGATATTTGCATATCCAAAAAATCTGGAAAAAGATGTGTAATAATATCATAATCACGTGAAAGCAGTTGTATTGAAAATGTACCTCGGGTTGGTCACTCCTAAACTGCGGTTACCGAAATTAAGATTACTGAAACTGCTATCACGCTAACGTGAACATCTGTGGTGGCAGCAGTCGTTATGCATGTAAAAATGCACGTTAGCCTTCTATGATGTTCGGGAGCGATGTTAAATCAGGCCACACAGAGGCTGTGGGGGTCTGTCGAGGCTGGAGGGAGGGTGACCCAGTTCTCGTGACCAGGTCGCACGCAGGCGCTCAACACTCCACCTGCAATTAAAGCTAACTAAATGTTTGTTATATTCAATTAGCCATTAATGACGTCGATGCAGAAGTGGATACAATGGATATAATGGAATGCGTTGATTGTATCGACAATATATAATAATAACCCAACCTATACGAGTAAATATCGAACGTTCTTGATATTTATAGGTTGGGTTATTTGAGAACAAAGGAAGCTTGGTTTACACCATTTCAGTCAGAATTTAATTGAACTTGAAGGACAGTCCTTCAAGTATGTGCATTGCGAGCTTTGAAAGGTTTCCTAGGTTATAAACGTGAACTACCTCACCAGAAGTATTCCTTTGTACCCATCACAAAATCTATTTATCCCAAAGTTGCTGAATTGCTAGTTTGATCCGTCCACCATCACGGATAAACCTGGTTACTCCAACACACACTGGGTCCGCGTGGTGGATTACGGCCCATTCCCTCTCCTAGTGAGGAGGCCTGAGTCCCAGCAGTGGGAACATTAAAAAGGCTGATGATGATTCCATAACTATATTGTTCATCTTCACTATTCTTCCGTATTTCCCGCCCGTTTAGGTCATGTTTGGTTTGGGAATTAAGCTGCCAATCAAAGCTTTATTAAATATTGAAGCAAAAGCTATTCCTCTCAGGTTTAATAAATTCTCAAGTCTTGACTCCACTGTTTTATTCTGTTGGTTTGTTTTATGGTAGGAAAATCATCAATGACAACCCCCGCTCTTGGGCGGAGCGGGAGATAGTGTCAGACTCTTACTGACTAAAAACCCACCCCATTTCTTCATGCCTTCATACCGGGGCTCGAGCTACTCTTTCGAAATTAACCCAGGCCCTAGTAGGCTTCGACCCAGCTGGAAACCTGCTTTATTCTGTTAGTTCCTTCTATCACACTCAAATTATAAAGACGAAAGTTAGTGAGACTATGTGTGTATGTTTTGTTACTTCTTCAAGCTCAAACGGTTGAACGCATTTGTATGTCTGTCGCACAGAACATGGTCTACCTAACCGTGTCCTAGAATATTTATTTATTAGCTTTTTCCCGCGGCTTCTACATAAAATATAGCCTATATCACTCAGAAATAAAGCAGCTTTCTATCGGTGAAAAAAATTTAGCAATCGGACCAGTATTTTCAGATACCTAATCTTTGAAACCGTTTGCTCCGTCACATATCACTAAAGGTTCATTGGAAGACCAGCGTCAGACAGTATTTTTTTCTGTCTGGCAACATTGCTGAAATAAACCTTTTAGGCGCGGCCGTGAGGGTCACACAATGATATTGTTTTTATTTACTTTTTACATTTTTTTTTGTTTTTATTTAAGTTGTGTGATCCTGGTGAGAGTCGCCAAATAAATATTTTTTCTTTCTTTCTTTCTTTCTATATCTTCCAACAAAAAAAGAAACAAAAAAACAAACTTTACCTTTTATCATATGAGAGTAGATTTATTTATTTTTATGCACACAAGAGTACAAAGGTGAACTTATTGCCTTAGGCATTTTCCTCCAGTCAACATTTGGGCGATGCAGAGAAAAAATAGTGGTCGGTGTAATATAAGATTGAGAAAAAGGCCTATAGATGAACATATGATACTTTTTGATCCCTGGAATGTTTTTCCTTGAGTCAATTTTCCATTTTGACACAGACAAAGCCGCTGGCAGCAGCTAGTTGGCTATAAAAGATGGACACATTGCGATATAAAACCTTTTGTCAAGCTTTTATGATAAATTTTATACATCGAGGGGTCGAGTTCTAATATTTTATCGCATGGAATACTAATGCGCTGACCTAAAGACGGTAAAAGCTACAGTTGTACATGAATATTGAGAAAATAGATCTCGCACTTACATAAAAACAAGACTAACCCTAAATCATACTTACGAGATCTCATGTGCTCAATATCGCAGCCCAGCATTGGGCACGCATTAAATCTATGTTTGATAGGCACTGTCATGGCTGGATTCCGGTTTAAAATATGAACACAAGTGGATTTTAGTTAGTGTAAGTCTAACAATCCCTCTCGAACCAGCTAAGACTCTCTTGTCGTGAGAAAAGCTAAAAAAAAAGCAGAATAAGTGAGACTGCTCAATGAAAAAATCCTCACTATTACTAAGACCACAATAAGAGCAAAAAATTCAAACAAAAGAGCAGCTTAGTTTGTATCAAATTCCGATTGCTGTGTTATATGGTATACAGGGTTATTTGTAAAACACTAAAAACTTTGCAGGACTGTTTTACTAACATCATAAACAACAACTTTTGTTCTTTGAATTTTACAAAACATAATACATTACCAAAAACAAACCTTCAAGATTTCGTAGTTCTATCTAACATATTTTGTTCAACTCTGTATTTTGCTATACCTACATACGTCTATATGATGCAACACAAGCGCATCAAGCATCTCCACCGCCCGATCCCCACTCCCTTTCATATTGTACTATCGCTTGCTTTGCAGAGACTTCGTAATATTTAGAATATTAAATTTAAAGGATAGGTATAGATAGGTGCGTCCTTACCTTCCGCATGACGCAGGTCCTCACCGGACATGGCAAGTTCGGGAGGTACCTGCATCGGATTCAAGCGGAAGAGACGCCCGGGTGTCGCCACTGTGCGCAACGCCCGGAGGACACGGTGGAGCACACTGTCGAGGTGTGCCCTGCCTGGGCGGAGCATCGCCGTGCCCTCGTGGGGGCGATCGGCGGCGGAGACCTCTCGCGCCGGGCCCTGGTCGAGGCCATGGTCCGGAGCGAGGAGGAATGGCAGGCGGTCGCCTCCTTCTGCGAAGCAGTAATGCTTGCAAAGGAGGAGGCCGACCGCATCAGGCAACGGCGCCCTCGCCGCCGTCGCCGGGATTCCGATCCCGATTTCCGGCCACCGTAGACGCGGGCTCGCGGACGGCGAGCCATGGGTAGCTCGCTGTCCGATCGTCCGGTAATGGACCGAGTCCAAGACGTCGACGGCGCGCACTGTTCCCGCGCGCCTCAAGGAGTTGTCAGCAGCAGGAGTGGCCCAGCTGGGTCGAAGCCTACTGGGGACAGGGTTGTCCGAAAGGGAGCTCGTGCCCCGGTATGAAGGCTAGAAGGAACGGCGCGGGGTTTTTAGTCAGTAAGAGTCTGACACTGTCTCCCGCTCCACCCAAGAGCGGGTTTCGTCAAAGATGATTTTCCCCGTCGACAAAAAAAAAAAAAAGGTATAGATAGGTATTTTTTATTTTTGTATGAAAATCTGATGATCTAAAATATGATAGACACATTTTTAAAAGTCATAGAACTAAAGTAGTTGTTTATGATGTTAGTAAGTACCATAGTCCTGAGAGGTTACCAGTGTTTTGCAAATAACCCTTTACCTATAAGTGGAGAAAAAAATACCTATCTCTGTTTTTATTGTTTATTTAGTTATTAAATGTAATAACCTCGACGAAAGGTTCCATAATACGTCTTTAAAGCTTTGACATTTTCAGCTCCGTTACAAGTAGACAGTTCTGGAAGGTAACTTTAGGCTTTTGTTTTTCTTGGCATAGAATCAGGACTAGAAATCTAACTGTCCGCACACGGGCCTCAAAAAAACGCCGCCACAAAAAAACATTAGAAGTGGCCACAAAACAAAGCTAGAAGCCGCCTAAAAAACCAGCTGAAGCACGCGACAACTTGTGGCCGGAGAAGCTTGAAGCAGCTTCAAGCGTTTTTTGTGGCGGCACCGCTGCACACGAGCCACAAAAAAGGCCGCCACAAAAAGAAGCTTGCAGCGGCGTTTTTTCGAGGCCCGTGTGCAGAGACAGTAAGAGATTCAATTACTTGCGAAACCTTGGAATCTGTACCCAATAACAATATCTAAGTAACTCTCGTCTTATTGAATTTCACCCTTAAAGTTTGGCTATTATGTTGATCTCTAAATGAAATTCATGGCCAAGTAAGTATGTACAGGCATCATTGTGTCTGTCTGAGGTTGGTGTCTTTCAAAGAGTTGGCATACTTTTGAACAGTTTGGAAATAAAAATCCAAAGCTCTCTCTTTTTCTCTGTCAAATCCATCCAAAAGTTGTCTGTAAAAATCGCTTTTAGGGATAAGACCGCCCATCGTGACACCCTATTAATTTTAAGTTCCTATTGTAATTTCATTATTGGTATTATTTTATAATCTACGCAGTTTAAAGGTAAAGTTTGTTTTTTTTTGTTAGTAGGAGGTAATCTCTGAAAGTACTGGTCCGATACCGAACATTTTTTCACCGTTATAAAGCTGTTTTATTCTTGAGTGAGAGATTTTCCGCGGAAAAAGCTAGTAAAAATATATAATATTTGAGTATATAGATATACTTAATGAAAAAACAATATTTGTTTGTCACAAAAGCATTTTAACACACGAGCATGAGTGGGTCTGTCCAACCATTCTTTCTAAAAGGATCCAAGAGTAAGTAGTCTTCAAACAAAAAACCAGATTGTTGATCGCATTTCCTTTTTATTAGCTGAAACATCCCGATACTTAATCCCTTCGTAATACAGACAATCTTTTAATTCCAGAAAATCATTAAAATAAGTCGCTCTTACCTAGCGGGCTCGTAACTCTGAAGTTAATTGCGTAAAATATTATTTCGCCAGCGATATGAAGACGTCAAAGTATTGGAAAACCATTCGTGTATCAAATCACTGGCTGGCAGATGTTATAGAAAATTACCATAATTCGCTTGAAGTTAGTATAAAAAAAAAAACATAATGAAAAACTATTCAAGGGCTAAATAGCACGCTCCTGGAATGTTTGAAAAGAGTTTTCGTGGTTCTAGAACGCAAAAGACAAATCAGATTTTTATTTGTAGAACATAGGTGTTTACATGAAGGTCTTACTTTAATTAAATAGGCGCTATGTTTTGCCGTGAAGGCGTACAAATGTTGAGATTATAAAGTCGTTAAAAAAAAACTAAATAAAAATAAACGAACACAAATAGAAACAAAATTAAACTCTCCAAAAAAAAGAAATGACTATTTTACATTTCCATAAAAATCTTTGTAAATTAAAACAAACTTGGACAGAACAACAAAAAACAAAAAAAGGAAAATAGGTGGCGTTTAGTCAGTAAAGAAGTAGAAGAAATAATTATTTTGATGATTTTACACCTCAAAAAAGAAGGTAATGTTGTCAAAAAATAATAGTCCGTTTTGAGGTTTGTATTTTGACTATGTAGGGGCTTGTCTTGTGTGTAGTGTAGCTACTACTAAAATGGCAAAAATGGCAAAAATGGCAAAAATGGCAAAAATGGCTAAAATGGCTAGTACTACTATACCATAACCAGAAGATTCGGCCTCGGTACGAAAGGCAATGAAGGAACAGGAGTGAGTTTGTAGTTAGTACAAGTCTGACACTATCTCCCGCTTCGCTCAGGGGCGAGGGATGTCATTGGATGATTTTCGCTAAAAAAAAAATATGGTGAAAGTGAAAAAAAGCCAATTTACGTAGGTCAAAGAATGTTTGTTACAACCTACACTATACGGTCTTCCGTAAGGATTTTGAAACAGACTAGCCGTATTAAAAATACCCCTAATTATTACATTTTATTGTTTCTTTCAGTTTCGTTCCAAGTCAAATTCTAGGGTTATTCTGAAATGTTAAAACGGGCCTTTTATTTTTAAAGCGTTTAAGTTTACGTAAATAAAATAACAAATGCGCCTCACGACTGCGCCAAAATGGTCCATTTCAGCAATGGCAATATTGCTGAAATGGACAGACGCTGTCTGAAACTAGTCATAGTTAACAATGATTATTACAGAATCTAACATTGGTTAACTTTGTTTGTAAACATGTCTTTTGAAGTAATCACACTTAATATTTTAAAAGCGTTTTTGAGTTTGTATGTTTGTTACGGTCGAATAGCTAAATAGATTTCTATGAAATTTGGGGCATGGGTAGCCGTGTGCATGGGATAGGGTATAGGATAGTTCTTGTCCCTGGAGCATGTCTCCTTGGGATAATTTTATAGTTTTCAACAGCCCACCTATTTTAAAATATTTTTCAACACACTTGAAAACCCGCTCGAACCCGCTTTTAGGCACGCAATTTATTGTTTTTCACACTAGTGCGGAAAAGTGGAAAGACGCTTGCTCCGTGAAAATGTATCGTGTTAGGCTGGACTCTAATCGACCCCCACGAGTCTCACGTCAAGCTCCGTTTATTTATTTCTTACTATATGTATTGAAAAACGTCGTTTGATTGCACTTTAATCCATAACGCCCTCACCTGCGGTTCGGGCAAATTCCTTCTCGGCCACAATGACAAAATTTCTACACTTGTGCTAACATCTACATACTATTTCCGTACGCATCATCTCCGCCCATCCGTAGTTCACCATGTCGTAATTTTCCGACCTGTAAACACAGTAATTTCGCTTTTATTTAACACCGTTATCTTAATTAAGAACGTCTCATATCAAACAGTCTAATTATGTTAGTGTAACGTAGTGTGATTCCAATTTATTTTTGCTCACTTGTGTAACAAGATGTGGGAGGATTTTCAATATTGAACTTGAATTTGAGAGTACGGGAGTTGTACCTCATTGCCTTTTGAAGAAAATATCATCTTAATTAGGTAGTTGCTTGTTTTGGTTATTAATTATAACATGTCAGATACTTACATAAACAGTATGTAGTACATAAAATGCAGGTATTTCTAGAGAAGATATGTACAGCTATAGATTGGAATTCCCAGCCGGAGTCTGTGTTTCCTGATAGCTACAACTTAGGGGTATTTAAGTCAAGAGTGAATAGGTTGCTTCTAGGCAAGCCTGCTACATCGTCGGCCACATCATCGCTTTCCATCAGGTGAGATAGTGGTCAAACGCAAGCCAATAAATAATAAAAAAAGAAAGAAAAATAACAAGCCAAATGTGAGTCGAATTTTCGCACGAAGGGTCCCGTACTGTCCGTAACCAAAACGGCAAAAAAAACACGTTTGTTGTATGGGAGCCACACTTCAATACTTATTTTATTCTGTTTATAATCGACTTTTAAAAAAAGGAGGTTATCAATTCGACCCATATCCTACTAATATTATAAATGCGAAAGTTTGTATGTATGGATAGATGTATGGATGTTTGTTTCTCTTTCACGCAAAAACCACTGAACGGATCTCGATGAAACTTGGTACACGAGTAGACCATATCCCAGAATAACACAGGATACTTTTTATCCTGGGATCATGTACGCGGGTAAAGCCGCGAGCAAAAGCGGAAAGGAAAGAAAGGAAATATGTAATATTTCCAGAACTGCCCAGTTTTTAGTACTTGTTGTTATAGCGGCAACAGGAATACATCATCCATAAAAATTTCAACTGTCTAGCTATCACGGTTCATGAGATTACAGTTTGGTCACAGACAGACGGAAGGTAGACACTTAGCAATAGGGTCCCTTTGGGTGCGGAACCCTAAAATAGTACTCGTGGATGTTTTTTTAGTATCGTGTATAAATTACAATTAGAGTAATTTGGATTTCTCCTTATTTTAGACATTGCTTGACTATACATATAGATATAAACATACAATAACTATAAGATGAATGTGTCAGCAACCGTAGGGTCACCCAGCAGGGTCGAAACCTACTGGGTGATCTGTAATCCACCACGCGGACCCAGTGCAGGTTGGTGAATGTCATACGTCTTCAAATTTTTGGTTCTAGGACATGCCGGTTTCCTCACGATGTTCTCCTTCACCAATTTGAGAGCAGTGGTGATGAAATAAATTACACAAAGTAATGTGCCTGGCTGGTTTGAACACGCAACTCATAACTCGGTAAATTAAAGCCGCTACAACTCGGCCACAACTGCTCTATGGAAACGTGACTTCACTAGTCCAAATCATGCATTTTCTACACAAATCGAGAATTATCTATGGTTCAGAGCTGTGACAGTCATCACAAACAACAAGAACATCGAAAGGTCAAACTCCTTATGATTTCGGTGTCCCTCAGTAATTGGGTTTTGGTTTGCGGTGGCCAGCCTCATTTAGCAGCATCGTCGACCGTAATAACATAATTGGAAGAGCCTCGACTAATAACCACTTATAGTGTTGTGGAAACATAAACTTTGCTCTTTATGGTTAAAAGGTCCATGGGTCGTTCAAAAAGAAACCTCAGGGTCCTGAGAAAGATCCTTCTTTGCCATGGGTTTTAGTCAAAAAAAGTCTGACATACCTTTCTGTTCATGCACCTTAGAGTGGACAAAGTCATTGAATTATTTATCACCTAAAAAAAATTGGTTAAAGTTACAAGGGTTTTCATGCTTTCGCTGACGTTAAAGCTCCAAACCATCTTTTGCCTATTGTGGATCCCGCTACTGGGCAAAAGCCTCCCCTTTCTTCTTCCAAACTTCTTTATTTAGGACGATCTCTTGCCAAGTTTGCCCCGCGAACATGACCAGATCGTCACACCAATTTCGCCACGGTCATCTTCGACGGCGTCGTCCTCCTTCAGGCGTTCAGCGAGTGACAATTCTCGCCCACCAGTCCGAAAACTCTCATAGATATTGGTATTTTCTTGAGCCATTCTGCGATTTCTTTCTGGCAGTAGGCAGTACTTTCCATCTTCAGGCACTTACTGTCTGAAACTCAGATTTAGCCGAAATAAGTAAAAAGCCGAATCAAATGTGTAGTTTATATCGTTGTAAAGGACTAATGCGGGAATAAGTGAAGGAATAAGTGTCGTCAGTTGTTGTCCCCGCCTAAACGTTTACCATCCCGCATAACAAAATCCTGCTAGAATAATCCGAGTCTACCACAGATATTGCACTTTATCCTGTAATATTTCCTCAGCTACTACTCGGGTCAATTTTACTGAAAGGAATTAATCTACCATTTACTAACGGGGTCCTTCATCCATGTTGTAGAGTTTCTCAAGCGGGAACTGAGACGTGAAGCGACTGCCATCGGACAAGACCATTAGACGTAGCAAGGTTTTGTAATGAGGGTTATTTTTGTTAGATTTTTCTATCTTGATGATACACTATTTTTTTTTTTTTTTTCAATTAAAGCGGCCCACGGGATAGTTAACAAAAATTCTATTAGTCACCCGTAAATTTTTGCTTGATTAGAACGGCAATGAGACGACCATTCTGGGCCAGAGGCATTCGTCAAGTGGGATAGGCATAGACTACATTCCACCGCGATTTTTTTCGTAGATATTGTCTATTATGATTCAACAATATATATATTATCAAAAATATCATAAAGGGCATTGCGTGAAAGTGTCCCCACCCACCAACAGACTTGAAACAGGTGTCATTCGAAGCGTCTAGTTAAATAGAGTATTTTTTGTTATGGAGACATATCTCTAAAGTATGGGGTTTAGGTTTTATAACTTAGGGTAGGGCCAGGTTAGGTTAGGTTAGGTAAAAATAAAAATGGTTTATAAAATATATTTTTGCAGAATCGTATAGAGCTCGAAAACCGCTTTTAAAAATATATGACAGTACTATATTTCGAGTATATTTAAGGTCCAAAACACTTGAGTTAGGTTAGGTTAGGTCAAAATATAATGTTTTAATTAACCCCATACTTTAGAGATGTGTCGCCAGAATAAAAAATACTCCATTTAACTAGACGCTTTGAATGACACCTGTCTCATGTCTGTTGGAGGGTGGGGACGGTGCCCATATAAAATCCGGCATCCTCCTTTATTTGTTTTATCTGAAAAACGTCCACAGTTGGACCTTCCCAAAGTGTCCGAAATTGCCCAGAGGCTCTACCACGAGCTCTCAACACGATCCATTTGACGACCTAGACTGATCTGTTAAAGGGTTGGGGCCATATAGGGTGTACAGCTCCATCCCTTACTCGCTTGCACTTGACATTTTAACACATCAAGGTAAGTCATTGCGCATCCTTCGGATTCCCGCAATCCTCACCAAGTCATCGGACCATCATGTGGGCCTTGTATCTTGCAGTACACGATTGTTACTCCAGATCCTTTTGGCGCCACTAGCCATCAGTTGTAGGAGCAATATGACCTACGCATGTTTAGTGATTATTATTATTTGTTGATGAATATAAACCAGTGTTTTACTGCAATCCCACCTGATGGTAAGCAGTGATGCAGTCGTTACTGGTGAGACACACCAGTTTATTATGAGGGGATTTTTGAGCATAGCATAGTCAGCCTTATAATGTTCCCACTGTTGGGATTCAGGCCTCCTCTCTAGGAGAGGGCACGGGTCGTAATCCACCACGCGGGCCCAGTGCAGGTTGGTGGATGTCACATGTCTTTGAATTTTTGGTTCTAGGACATGCCGGTTTTCTCACGAGGTTTTCCTTCACCGTTTTGAGAATGGTGATGAATCATAAAATGCTGTTTCTCACGACCATATTCCACATATCAAACTGTTTAATGACTAAAAAGCGTTTGCATAGTACGTATTGGGTAAGATCGAGAATACATGTACATATCTAAGCCACGCGTGTCACGGCTAGACAAGCTCGGTTAGAGATCACGGCGGTTCATCAACATGATTGATTGTGTAACATTTCATATTATTTCATCAACTTCTAACTACTAGGTCACATGTTAGCTAAGTAATTATAGGGTTAAAGCACTTTGTTTCCATACTCACCATTATTGTTGATAGGTTCGCGCATGACCGCTATCCTCACTTGATGGAAAGCGACGATGCGGTCGACGATGGAACGAGCTTACCTAGAAGAAACCCGGTTTGTAGCCAGGTCATTCTGTCAAGGATTTCCACTCCTTAGCTATATGCATAATGAATGTCTTCCCGAAACGTTTAGTTAAGAACTTAAAAATGGTGGACCCATACACACAAAACCTTTTGGGGACACATTCATTGTGTGTACAGCAAAGTAGTGAATTTGGGAGTGAGCCCAGGGGGTCTTTAAGTCAAGAGTGAATGGTTTATTTCTAGGCAAGTGTGATGATACGTCGACTATATCATCGCTTACCATCAGGCGAGTGTATGGAATACTACACTACGCTCCAAAACGGGCATAATAGATTAGGATAACATAATCATCCTTTTAATGTACCCACTAGTGGCCTCAGGCATCCTCTCTAGGACAGGGAATGAGCCTTAGTCCTGCGCGAGTCCAGTGCAGGTTGGTGAATGTCTTATGTCTTCGAATTTTTGGTTCTAGGACATGCCGGATTCCTCTCAATGTTTTCCGTCACGATTTTGAGAGCAGTCGTGATGAAATAATGAATAAAATAACACAGCTAAGCCCATTATTTTCAATAAGTAATGCAGCCAGGTGGCTGGGTTTGAACCTGCGACTTGCAACTCGTAAGTCGAGGAGTAATAAAAAAAAACAATTATAAAAAAAGCTACCTGATTGGTGCTTTTAACGTATCTGAAGTCCTCAAGTCGGATAGAGTAGGTTATTATTCGGTTTGTCCATTTCTTTTTTCGGTGAGTAAAAATCATCTGAATGACATCCCCCGCCCTTGGGCGGAGCGGGAGATAGTGTCAGACTCTTACTGACTAAAAAAACCAGTCCGTTCCTTTTTGCCTTTCATACCGGGGCCGAGCTTCCCTTTCAGAACTAGATCCTGGTCCCAGTACCGGTTTTTCCATTTGAAATTTCTCAGTAAAAAGCCCGGAGTCTGATTCTAAGAACGGTTTAGGTAGGTATAGAAATAGAATTGCTACTTCGTGGAACTTATAAGTATGCCGACATTTTGATTTCCTATAGGCACACCATTGTATAGCTTTCACAGGCATCTCGTTGGTATGTAAAGGTAGACGTCCACAAGACTGTGTTTCCAAAATATCTAACGAAAAATGTGTAATAACGTCATAATCGCGTAAGAGCGGTTGTATGTCAAGATCTTTCTTAGTGACAAAGCATTCGTCTGCCATAATTATAAAAGTGTTTGTGGTGCATTTTGCTACTAACACAACTGATGTAGTCGAAAGTAGTGCGAATGTAAGTAGCCCTACAACACTGACGCCAGTAACAGCGTCACCCGTGGCGACTGGAATGACTCAATATCCGATATGCGATCACCAACGCGCTTGCCGATTAGCGCCATTTCCTTTTGCCCTATTTCCAAATGTCAACTTTTAACGACCTATTATCGATTCGGGAGACCCAATTTTTTATTTGTTAGTTTTTCTTTGTTAGACGTACTGTCCGAAAATCGGAAGTTTAAAATGTCACAAAATGTATTACAAGTTGTATAAAGACCTATCCAAATGCCGAGTTGACTCTTCGCGTGGCACCAGGGCTGAGCTGATAGAGACCTTGAACTGACGACAATTCCAATTGCAGACCGACAACTAAGCTATTCTGAAGCTAAACAAAGACAGCTTAGCTAAGCTAAGCTAACATAAACTAAAAGTATGTCCTGTGCACACCAAGAACTAAACGAAAGCTCAGTCGGTTAACGCAAGACACAAGACAGCACTGGCAAAGGATATGCGAAGGGGTTGCGGGGTAGGCGGGAGGGGTTTAGCTTAGCTCGTGTAGCTGCGCATTGGCATACACAACGTAGCTTCGCAAATAGTTCACATGCATAGTTTGCAGTCTGTACATATCGTGGCAAGTCATGGTTTTAGCACATCCCTAGTCCTCTTTCACGTCCTAAAGATCACATGTTTGTCCGGATGTCCCCAGGCGATTCTACACACGAATTTCGTCCTGACATTCACGGTTGATCGCATTGCCTTCGCTTCGTTGGCCACGCCGATTTCGGATATCCGTTATAATTTGTTTCGTAATACTCGTACTTAGCAGTCAGCCATGCTGGATTTGACACTTAAAATTGCGGCTTTGTGGTTATATTTTTGAATAAAAATGGGCTCATTTTTTATTTGTCTGTGGTTGTGACAGAGTTAGATTTATTGCCCGCTCTACTGTATTTTGTTTCCATGCGAATGGAATTTTAATCGTTTACGTTTGAGCGAATAAATGCAATTGAATAAACGGTTAAAAGAATTTTATGACTTGTGCATCACCGTTTTTAGGATTCCGTTCTTCAAAAATAGTCCAATACAAACGGATAATACTATCTACGTATCTTTTCTCCTTCTCTGTAAAATCCACAGAGGTTGGAAGTTTACTTTCCGATTTATACTACAACGTGTGTCGCCGCTTGTCTCCTACCATTTAACTCCACTACAGGCAATAAACTAATACGATCGCGCATTACGCAACGAACAGACCACGCACACTTAGATTGCAAGTATACTATTGGTAGTTGAACTATGAGCATTGCCCTACTTTGTGGCACGCCTGCCCCGCCCACAGGGCCATTCTAACCTCTTTCATCTGTTCTGTGGTCAAATCCTTCCAAAGGTTGTAAGAAAAGAAACACTTTTACCGATAAGACCGCTCATTGTGACACCCTATTCATTTTAAGCTCCTACTGATATTGTATTTATAGTGACTACTCTACTAGGACTATTTCGTTGTCCGACTGTCAAAAAACACTTTACTCAGTAGAGGTATTAAACTGAAATTAAAATGTCTGCTACGCTTTGCAACGCAATCTAAAGATAACACCACAAGGAAAACAAAACTTATAGGCTACCTCGTGTTGACCTAGCACAATTAAAGGAAAAAGTCGGAAAACCGTAAATTCATAGTCACGTGACCAAATGTTTTTTTTTGTCATTTGGAAAAAAATTCGAGGTTCGATTATATAATTGAACTAGATAAGTTTGTACGGAACTCCTAGCGCACGACTCGTACTTGACCAGTTATTTGTCTAAAAAGACGTAACTATTTGAGCATTGCATCTATTTCGCGTCTAAAATAACGTGTCGTCTCGCATGCGTCGGCATAACGTTCGCACAAGTCCTTGGCTAATGACGTGTGAGTCACAGTTCTATTTCTTATTTTCTAAGAATAAATTCAAAACTGCATTGGAATGACTCATGGCGACACTAAAATGATGCTTAGAGGGCGATGACCCGATGATCTTGTGCATACTTTATTTTGTTTGTTCGCTTTCTGTTGTTAGGCGGTTGTTTATTTATTTCTTTTTTTTTTGGTTAATGTTGATTTGTTTTTTTGAATGTTGCACTGATTGTTTGTATTTATTATTATTATTATTGATAGGCTTGCGTAGTTCTTCAAGAGTTACAACATCAAAGGTTCTGCAACTAATTTTTTGTTTTCTAAAATTGCAACTAAATTTTTTTTTTCTAATATGTAATTTAATTATATTTACGCAACGATTCCCTGAAAAATAATATTGACTAAAATCTCTCAAGAGCGATTTCTATATGAGCATATTTTGTTAATTTTGGTGAGAGTTGGAGGAACCATTTTTTATACCTGGTATATATAACTGTGTAGATACAAAGATTAAAACTTTCGGTGTGCGGGTCGAAGTTGCCTCGTGTATGACTCGTTTTTTACCGACTTCCCAAAAAGGAGGAGGTACTACGTTCAGCTGTTTGTATGTTTTTTTATTTTTTTTTTTGTATGTTTTTTTTTTTAATTGTTGTGAAACTATACTTTTGAATTAAAATTCTGTGTGATTTCATATGTCCTCATTACTCATTGAACGCAGGTATATTTTTGCATATTATTTCTGTACCTTTCCTTTTAAAATTAGTCACGAAAATATAAATATCAAAGCAAAACAGAGATTTAAATAAATATGAAACACGTAACTTATCACAGAAAGTTCCCTACATCTAACACTTGATAACATTTACATCCCAAGGGAATTGTAAACGATCGTGAGGAAAACAGGTTATTATTGAGATGGGATACCACGGGTCAACAACCTTCTTCTAATTATATATGGGCCATAAAGGTTTAAAAGGTCTCTGGCTAAAAATAGGGTTCCGTAAGTAGCTGTGGGTTTAAGGGATTATTATCATGTAGTCGTATCGTATTCGATGTAATTATTAGATTTGTATAGAAATAACACTGATAAATAAAAATAATTATGAGAATGTTTTAGAAGGAAAAAGTGGGTCAGTTATTTGAGAATACAACTGTTATACGAGTAGGCGTCGTATTTAGGTATATGGGTGTCAAATTCAAAAGACTTAATAAGTACTTTTTTTTGTCATGAATGTTGGTCAAAAGTCCTTTCATCACCAATAGAGTAGGTACCTCTCACTCACTGAATTTTATTCAAAATCGCTAGTAGAAAGAATTTTCGAAATCCATTCGGAAACCTTTCAAAATAATGTTTGAAGGGGAAACTGACAAGGGTGCATAAACGTAAATATGACGTCACCACCGCTCTTTTTCGTACCAAGATGTCAAATTAGAATTGCCCCTTCTATAAGTAAGTTTGATATTTTTTTGTCAGAAAAATATTTATTTCTCTTATCATTTTTCTCATTACTTCTCATATTTTATTTCTCATGTGGGGTCGTAGTCAAGCACTAGTTAAGTAAGTATACGAATTTAAAAAAAAAAAAGAAAAAAAAAGTGAAGAATTTTTTTCCAAATTGAGGAACTCAGAGATAAGTGAAATGGAAGAACTGGATTCTGGTTAAACTTTTTTCGTACACAGTTTGTAAATAAATTAAAATTAAAACAGTTAAAATTTAATTTCTTTCCTCGATTTGACAGCAAATCCTGACGTCACAACGTGAAATCAAACCTATTCTCATTTGGAACGCATTGTACGATGAAATATTAAATCACAACTCAAATGAAGTCACGTAGCTACGGCAGTCAAAAGTTTCCATCTTGAAACTATCGCTGCACTGGATTTGCATTTTACCTAGAACTTCTTAATTACAATCGGTTAACTCCGGCGTGTGGGCGGAGCTCCGATATTTGCCGAAGTATTCCGAAGTGCAACTGTCAAAGGAGTTACATCCCTTGCGGTTTATCAAATGTGAAAGTAAACGGTTTCAAACGGAGGCTAATACCGTCTAATACTGTAAAGTGAAATGTTTTCTAGTTATGACTCCCAGACTCGGATAGTTAGAGCTCAAAGAGCTTACATACAAGCTCTGTTTACATAAAAGGAAACATACGTGGAACAAATGAAGTTATGTTTTTTTTTATTATATAAACCAGAGCAGTGGTGGCCGAGTGGTAACGGACCCCGACTTACGAGTTGTAGGTCGCGGGTTCAAACCCAGCCAGGCGCATTACTTTGTGTAATTTATTTCATCACCACTGCTCTCAAAACGGTGAAGGAAAACATCGTGAGGAAACTGGCATGTCCTAGAACCAAAAATTCGAAGACATGTGACATTCACCAACCCGCACTGGGCCCGCGTGGTGGATTACGGCCCATTCCCTCTTCTAGAGAGGAGGCCTGAGTCCCAGCAGTGGGAACATTAAAAAGGCTGATGATGATGATGATGAAACCAGTGCCGTGATCTCACCTGATGGTAAGTATTTAGTGAGTAAAAGTCAGATAATCCATCTCGCTGCATCCAGTGTGTGAAGAGTTCTTTGATGATTGCAGAACTAAAAATAAATTGGGGCCTCGTCGAGCTTCATTGCTTTGCTCAGCGCGTTTCTGGTGGTCACCACTGTTTCTGGCTCTGGAGTCAGCAGTTAGGATCTGAAGGAAATAGTGTGGTGGCCTGCACGTTTATTCGAAAGACTCTCGCAAAGTGCAACTCAAGGAACACTCAGAGCGTCAGTCGGTATAAGTCTAACAGGGAGTGTTAGACTTTTACTGACTGTCAGAGCGGGAAAAGTCGTTTGATAATTTCCCTTGTGAAAAACGGGAATAACTTTTGCCAGTGCCCATACTGCTACTCACCAAAATCATCATCATCCTCCTGCCCTTGTCCCGTTTTATATGGGGTCGGTGCAATACGTTTTTTAATTCCATTCTGTCCTGTCACTCGTCACGCTATCACTAACTCCCTTTTGCTTCATATCACTTCCCACACAATTCATCCATCTTTTCTTTGGCTTCCTTCTCCCTCGCCATCCATGCTACTCACCAAAATGTACTATTCAAAATATATCCTACTAGTTAAAGGTACATTTTAAAATCGTCGGGTAGAGAATTTTTGACCTGCAAAATAAGACTCAATTTGATACTAATTTAACTGATGTAGCAAGAATAAGGGTATGACTGAAATAATAAAATAGGAAAATAAAGGATATTATAAGGCCTTTGATATAGCTATAAATTAAGGTGATATTGCTTTCATAATAGTTATTTCTATACTAAATAATTTAAATTTTGTCTTAATTATGAGCAATAGAAACTGTAATTTTGTGGCTTGGTAAACAAATTAGAGACAATGAATTTGTAGCTACGAAATTATACGAAGTTTCGTTTTCAATTAATGAACCTTGTTGTTAGGGTAATATCTAAGGTGAGAAGTATCGAGTTGCCCAGTAACTGGGTTGTGGAGGTACCATAGGCAGTCATTACATGTCAAATTCGGGTATTCAGCCAAATTTGGATAGACTGGAAGCCGATCCCCAGCATACCCCTAGCTTTTAGCCTCTAAGCTTAGCAGGGTCAAAGCCTACTCGGGGTTCACTTCTGAAAGGACAGCCTAGTCCAGGAATGAAAAGCAACGAACGAACTAGGAGTGGGTGGGAGTCAGTAAAAGTCTGATACGCCCTCCCGCTCCACTCAAGGCGGGAGATGTCACTGAGTGAATTCCCACCTAAATTAAAAGTTGGAAAAGGGTAAAGTGATGATGCTGTTGTTAGCAACAACAGCATCATCTCTTCAGCCTCTTCTTCGTCATCTTATTTTTTTTAAACTCTTTATTCAAGTAAAGAAATGGTCATGGATACTCTACGCCATCGGGCAAACTTAAGGAATATGGAAGGTTTCTTGTTGGAACTGCAGAGGTCAGTTATCGTCTTAGGTGTCTTCTGGAACTAGGTAAGCCCACTGGTACCCTTTTATGGTTGCTAAAAAAACAACAACAACAAAAAAACTTAAAAAAGGGAGTTCGATGTTAAAATTTTTCAAAAAGTCGTCAATATGTATGAGATTCTGATTTTAAACATTGCCCCACTTATGGAATTACTGTAGTATTATTGATGCGATCACAAACATTTATAAACTCACATACACAAGACACCCAAACCCGATATTTTTCGTCAGCAACTAAATAAAGGAAATATTAGCCATACGTACAGGAACTAAATCAATAACCATCAAATCCACAGCCAACATCACCAATAACCAACATCGCCAATAACCATCATCGCCAATAACCAACATCGCCAATAACCAACATCGCCAATAACCAATCTTACCTAGAATATTCTTATCACCAGTCACGGTTACTTTCTGAACCACCTATGTGTATGTAGGCACTTCAGCTATTCAAAAACTACCTTCAGAATTTCACAACCCAAAGCACACATTCAGTCGTCTCCTATCTCCAAGTTCGCGGGAACATAATCACACAAATGTATCTAGTTAGTGTTGTACCACGTCTAAGCGCTAGTGTTGTGCATTATATTCTAACTTATTTGCTTACTTGTTTGTTCTTTGCTTCAAGGTAAATACTCTGGGTCGGAGTACAGTCGCGCTCAGAAGTAGTTGTTAAAAAAATAGATATCGACGGCGAATTGCAAATAATTTAATTTTAATGTAAATATTTATATGTTGGAAAATAGCGTTTAATTTGTTGAGAATTTAAAAATTAGTCAAAATATTTCGATTTATTTAGTAAGTCTCTTTTTTTATTTTATTGTTGATAAGCATGCGCTTGGCCGCTATCTCATCTGATAGAAAGAGACGATGCGGTTAACGATGGAACGCGTCTACCTAGAAAATATTATTCACTCTTGACTTAAAGATTCCCGGGTTGTAGCCATTAGGAAACACAGACACCGGCAAGAAATTCCACTGTGAGTGTCATAGGAAATATTTTATGTACGCGGACGAAGCTGTGAGTAAGGGCTAGTAAATATGCAATTAGCGGCCTTGTCGCATTCTGAACCAAAAAATAAACCGTAATTGACCGCGTGTTATGGCAGTTTCGTCGTTTTATAAGTGCCCATGTAGGCCTATGTGAAATAAAATATTTTGACTTTGACTTTTGACTTTGCGATCTCTTCCAGTCAACCTGGAATGAACACAAAAAGTACTATTATCCTACTAATATTATAAATGCGAAAGTTTGTATGTATGGATGGATGTATGGATGTTTGTTACTCTTCCACGCAAAAACTACTGAACGGATCTCGATAAAACTTGGTACACGAGTAGACCATATCCCAGAATAACACATAGGATACTTTTTATCCTGGGATTATGTACGTGGGTGAAGCCGCGGGCAAAAGCTAGTACTGTAATAATATATTTTATGGTAGTGTAGTAGGCATTCGGTTAGTTTTCCATAAAACTAGTGATGGTTTAGTTGAAAGTCAATTTTAATATCAATATAAGTACTAGGTACTAATACCTACACTATAATTACGTATGTTGAACAGAGAGAGGGATGTCTATGCTTCATAGTGGGTCAACATAAGCTAGTTATAAACTAGAAGTTATGTCTCCATTAAAATAATTCGCTTGAAAAGCACTATAAAATACAAAATACCATTATGACTTTAAAATTAAAATACGATCAAGTACAAATTAACTTTCTACTAACGAGAAATAATTAGTAGAACATTTTCTAAATAATAAATTCATAATTCCAGTACGAGTGAGCAATGCATAAATAACTATAGCTAGAAGTATATAATTATTGTTTTAGTGTTTCCTGTTGTGTACTAGTGCGTATTGTCGAGTTGTAAATCCACTTTTATTGGCGACTGTACCCATCGAGACTCGAGATTGTGCCGAGAAATTCCCAAGGAGAGTAGTTTGTTTAACTACGTGGGTAGACGCAAAAGATAAACTGTGCTTGTGGATGTATGATCATGTTTTTATTTAGTCTACCTCGAAATTTTGGCCGTTGTAAGTGGTGCAACTGATGCACGACTGCACGATGCAGTTTTTACTTGAAAACTATGAAAAGTCGCTCAAATTAATGTACCTACATTCAAGATGACTGTAGATGTCTTTAATATTTTAAAAAGATTATTTTATATGCTATCCTGAAGACGTAGCGTTGGAAGGCCTCCCATTAAGTGGAACTATGAAATGGGCAGGGTCGTGGGAATCCGGTGGATGCGAGATGCACAGAAGCGGTCGTTAAGTCGACGCTTGGGGAGGCCTATGTCCAACAATGGACGTCTTTCGGCGGAAATGATGATTTTACTTGCTAGAGCTTAGCTTTACTTAGCTTGGAATAAATATGGGGAAAATTAAATTTTACACAGTCTTAAAGCAGTTTCGCAGTTTAAAATCTAAAACGCAATCCAAAATCATATTTTATCAGCCGTCATAGTAGCATCCTACCTCTGGGAAGTGTGGGAGCTCACAAGTCTAGACTCTCAATGAAATACGTTGCATCCATTGATATACAAAAAACCCGTAGCATCTGTGATAAAGCTATCGATGTAGCGGAATGGCGGGCAACAGCTCATAAAAACACCCTTATTCCGCTGGCTCTCGTTGAGATCGGACGTTCAGTTTGTCTCTTACGTTATTGGCCGTCAGCTAGCTTAATTTTATAAGCGTCGGAATATGATTATTTAAGTCTTATAAACAGTATGGATGTCATTTTAAATTAATACTTATAAGTTATCGTTTTTATTGCACAAGTAAATTAAAAACTTGTAAAAATACATATTTAAATAACCGCCAAGCAAAAAAAGGCAGGTGTGATTTTAAGCTAGAACTAAACTGCTCATACAGGTGCTACGTACGCCGACCTGGGAGTTTCGGTCTCCATACATTTTGTATGGAAACTAGACTTGTAGAGCTACACTAACTCCACGCTACGCGACACCACGCGACGTCGTTCAACGTTCAAATCAGACGTGGTCCACGTGTGCGTCGGTCTAATTTAGTATCTTTAGTCAGTAAAGGTCTGACACACCCTCCCGTTCTGCCATAAAGTTTCCAAGGCCTTCCCGTTCTCCAAAGCCTTGGACATCGCCGCATTTCTATCGTTTACATTTCGGGGAGTGTGGTCTAGAATTGCACAATCTAATTCCGCCAAGTCCGTTCCATCATCGGACTACAAGACTTGTGGCGTTGCACCATCTGTATATGATAAACATTCTACCTATACGTACAAAGCGTTTTGGGAACACATTTATTGTGCGTACCTACAGCCAAGGAGTAGAATTCCCTGCTGTAGCCTGTTTCCTGATATCTATAACTAAGGGGTCTTTAAGTAAGCGTGCTCCATCGTCGACCTCATCAACGCTTACCAAACCTGACGCCCCACTGATCTGATGTACTTAAAAAAAATAGAGTGGGTGAAGTCGTTGGATGATTTTCAAACTTAAAAAAAACCTGTAGGATATATTACAGGCAACTTCTAGCGCACGTCTTTATTTCTAAACTTACTTAGTGCAACGAAGCGTAGATATCTCAATTTCAAAGATAGAGCATTGAGCTTTAGAGGTTCCTTCATGAAGGACGTTGGAACTGCTATAAAAGCATAAAGGAAGATCGGAGACTTGATGACATTGGTACCTAGTGCAACTCGTTAGAGCGGGTTATGTATGAAAATGTAATTGAGTAGATGGAAGTGCGGTTTTATAGCTTAGGGAATTGTAAATGATTGATGTTGCAAAAGTTTGCAGGTTTGGAAATGCTCGTAATGTTCCTATTTACTCGTATATATCAAACTAGCTGCTCCCAGCGGCTTCGCCCGCGTGATGGCACAAAATTATCCCAAAGGAACATACTTCCAGGATAAAACGTATCCTATGTCCTATTCCAGGGCATGTTCTATCCGTGTACCAAGTTTCATCAAAATCAGTTTTGGCATTTAGGCATGAAAACGTAACAAACAAACAAACAAACTCACTTTCGCTTTTATAATATTAGTAAGGATAATCCAATGACTTTTTTCGCTCTAGAGCGAGGGCGTGTCAGACTTATACCTACTAAAACCACACATATGGCTCCTTCATTTGCCTTTTGCGTTCTAGGACCACGGGTGTCTTTTTCATACTTTTCCCCAGGGCACAAGCGTGCATCGGCCCGACTGAGCACCTAGCATATGACATGTCAAATATTATCGATTTTTTTTGTACTATATAGGTCCTAAAAGCATAGAAAATGAGCTCGTTTATTGGATTTATTCTTGAGTTTTTACTGTCGCCTACTACGTAGAAAAAGCTAGAACAAGGGAAGTGATCTAAAACCTTTTAGGACAGCTTGTCATTATCTAAGATAATATTCATTCACTACTGGCCTCCTTTCAATATGGGAATTTAAGATTGTAAATGAATGTACATAATTATTACGAATTATGGCCCATATCGAGGCCCCCGGCTCCACCCCGGCCCCCGGCTCGGGGCCCCGCATCATTGATACAGCAGGCGGTAGCTACGCCCCACACCAAGATGTAAACAGTATCCATACCTACCTAGCAATTAGGATTGCACACGAGTTAACATAATCAAAACATCAATATTCAAGGTAAAATCTAAATGAGAGAATAACATTTAAAATTAACTTTTCCAGTGTTGTAACCAACACACGTTAGGGGTACACAGAGTAATTAAACTTCAAACGGATAACACTCATAGCCGGCATTGCTTGATGTTTATTAAACAGTCTACCTAATTACTTAACACTTGCACAAATTACATTCAAACTTTGTGCAACTTGGTACAGTAAGCAAGAGAGATTAGTATGCAGGCTGATACCTAGCTTACTAAGAGATGCACAACATAACACTACGTTTTTTTTTTCGGGTGGAGGGGGAAATCTTCGAATAACTTTCGATTATCAGACTTACTGCCGCACTCAGAGACGCCCATTAACGCTAATCTCTGATTTACTAATTTTGTCATTGAATAATAGTCTATATCTTTATGATGTTAAGTACCTTAGGTTTTGCTATAATTGACATTAAAGTAAAATGACGTCTCTGAATGCGGCAGTTAGTAACGCTAACGCTAAAGCCCCAAAATTACTTATTATTTTATTTAGACTATTCTTTCTAGGACCTCGGTAACGGTGAAGTATGGCAAGCAAAAGAAATAGATAGGCGGGCCATATTATTTGGTTTAGTTTACCCCATTTATTTCATCACCATTGCTCTCAAAATGGTGAAGGAAATCCTTGGGAGGAAACCGGCACGACCTGAATCCAAAATTCGAAGTGAAGTGACAACTAACTGAAGCAACCCGTCCTGGACCTTTGCCACACTTACAGAGGCCTGAAGTCCAGCAGTAGGAAGCCCCCCGCAGAAGCTAGTGGTTTTAAAAATTTGGCATATTTAATAAATATTCGGGGCAATCCCCAGACAAGTTCCGATATGTTTATTTTTCTTTGAAAACATTCGATTAACGTCGCAGGACCCTCACCTACCGTAAATAAGACAACGTTACTTTAAACCTGTCTATTCGGCAAACTGTGTTAAGATAAGTGATTAAACAGACCACATCAATGTCAGTTGTCTACCGTGGATGTTCCTAATTTACTTGCACACTCAACCTTAAACTACGATACGTACAAATAGTTTCACATAGCTCGGTGCATAACACCACCGCGTCTCCATTTAGTAATTCGCCAGCGTGCAGTCTATACTGTATTATTATAACCCTCGGTTACTGCGCAACTTGCACTGGATTATTTTAATGAATAGCCAGCTTTGTTCCCCGCTACCAAAGGGTTATTTGAATAAGATAATATAAGAAAGTGGAACTCTCTCTGCACCATCACTGGTATTTTCTTTCGTAATTGAATTGGATAGATGAGTGTTTTGTTCAAGCGGGATCCTTAAAAGGGAAATTTTTACGTATCCATTCAATTTAAATGTGCACTTTAATCTAAGGATATAAAAGTGGTCTTGGAAGGCGAAGAAAAAAGGTTTATCATCTCCTTAGCTTTTTTCTCTAACTAGTTTAGGGTTGGCTTTAGTTAGTTGAAGTTATGATAGCCTGACGAGTGACAGGACAGAGTGGAAAACAAAACGGGTTGCGCCAACCTCAAGTAATATGGGAAGTGCAGGAAGAAGAAGAAAAAGAAGTTTCGGGTTGGCTTCCAGTCTAGCTGGAAGCGTCTGAATGCCTATGCTTTACATGACAATAGAGGGAGGCCTATGTGCAACGGTGGACGCTTTTCGGCTGAAATGATGATGAAGATGACTACCTATCAGAACTCCACAACCCAGTTACTGGGCAAACGAAACTCCTTCCATCAGGTTTTATGCCGTCTGACAGCTTACCCGTAACGGCTAAAAAACAAAAGAAAAAGATTACAGTTTAGTAAAAAATGTAGCAGATAGTATCAAGAACTAAGTACGCTTGTATCCGTTCAAATAAATAAACAATGCATGCAACCTATAATTTTGTTGTTAAACCCGAGTCTAATTAAAAGTCCATTAAGAATGTTTTCCAACGAGGTCGTCTGTTCATGCAGGATACAGATACTGCCTTCCCACCATATTTTGCCCCCATAAGCCAAAAAGTGGTAACTCAATGAAAGAAAGTTTCGAGAAACAAAGAACGATTGCCGCCACCATCGACGCGTATACGAAATAAAAGCTTTGACAAGCGGCTTCACAAGCTTGGCATGTTGATAAAAAAATATTTAAAATCTTTTTTCATAACCTAGACTGTCTGTCTGACTGTTGTTAAGTCGGTTTAGCGGCTTAGGCGTGAAGACGTAACAAAGAAACAAAATTACTTTCGCGTTTATTATGTTACTAAGTGTGGATTGTTCTTATTTCCAGTGTTCCTATAAAGATTTTTTGAGTATCCCTCGTGTTTTTTAGAATTTTGATTTAAAATAGAATATAATATATAATTTATTCGACACAGCCAACGCAGGTTTTCAGCTGGCGCACTTTTTAAAAATTTTGAGATACCGCTTTGGCTTATGAGAGCAGTATTATAATAAATCGATTTACCATACAGTTCGGCTCATTCCCCACGGACTCCGCAAGCCCGTGCCCTTGTCCTCAGGCTAGCATCACGACTCCTGCCTAATGGCGCGAGATAAGCGAATACACCCTGATTTCCCCAGCGAGCCACACTAAATAGTTGTCAATTTTGACCTTCAAGGACCACTATACCGATCATTGACACGCAACATTGATTGCGACCCCTTGTTCCTGATTCCTTTTTGTGTTTTTAGCGATAAAGGGTGAGAGGAAATCTCCTGAAATAACTGTCGTATAGATTTACCATCTTCAGAAAGAGGATACCTTCTAAGGATTGGTCAAATGTGTGTTCCGTATATCGTAAATTTTTAGGGTCCTGAACCTAAAGGTTAAAACGGGAATCCTATTACTAAGACTTCACTGTCCGTCTGTCCATCACTAGGCTGTATATCATGAACTGTACTAACTAGACAGTAGATCACAGGTGATGTATTTCTGTTGCCGCTATGACAACTTATCACAGAACACAGGAATCATCTACATTCTTCTGTTCTGTGCAACTTATACTAAAAACAGAGTAAAATAAATTGTGTAAGAAAAGTTGTATAAATGGTACGGACTTGCACTTCGCTGTTTTTGGGTGTAAGTATCGTGCCATTTGCCAGACACTAGTTAATCTAATGAGAAGCTGAGATTCTTCAGCCTAAGAATTAAAAAGACGGCCCTCCAACGTGGCAGTCGCATTCGGATCCTATAACACATCGGGCTGTTAACGCATTCTAAACCGCCTCTAAATATTGCTCTAACAACTTACAGCTGACTACACCAACAAATAACATCCAACTCGCCCAATTAAGTACCTACATGTTAATGTATTGACTTATAAAACTCGTCCAGTTATTTGCCCATATCCAATATAATTACTTTGGTGCCTAGCTCTAAGATAAACGTGTACTTTACGGTCGACTTCAGAACAATTTATTAGAGTTCCATACGTTTTCTTGCAGAAACACGCACTTATTGCGGCTAAGAATTTCGCTGAAATAACCAAACTGACTGGCACACTTGATACGGTCATTTGTTGGATGAAAACACACGCTTAATGTTCGTAAAAACAAAAACTAGAGCTACAAATTGCTCGTAATTAAGGCCAGCCGTGGCGGGGGACTATTACAGGGTCAGGGCCGCGCACCTTTGTTCTTGCCATGCAGTACCCCTCGGCTATCGTGGCTTGAGCACGCTCTATCTTGCACCGCAGGGAGGCAGGGGGAAGAGCATAACGCAGGATAAGGAGCCCCGCATCGCTCCGGGCTATTCATCCGTCTCAGACTGATAAAAGCCGTGTTTTACCCAAACTATCCTTTTTACTTTGGTTTCAAACAACGAGCTTCAATTTATTTTTATGATTGCTCTTTTGTGTTGCAAAAAGCTGGGGATGATTGATGTTTTTAATATGAGCTGAAAATTGTGCAGCATGCGAGTAATTTATTCATGTTGTAGTGTAGAGCAGCGTCTCATGACGTTACATCAAATGGAATTTAATATATGGGGTTTATGTAAAAGGTTGTGGGATATGAGGGCGCTGATGTGTTGGCGCGTTGGCACGCTAGTATGGTTTGAACGTCAATGATTGATGTGCGGTGGTGGTCGCGACACGCAACCTCTCTGCACCGCACAGGCTATAGGGAACTGAATAATTTAATAGACAGAGCATACTCACTATCGATGTGTTGCTAGACTTATGCATGCTGACAAGACGGCTATTTGACAAATTGTCGATCCGGTGTCTTCGGTGATAACAATTTCTACATTTTAAAAGCAGTAATATTATTCGAAGTTGGGAATCTAAACATTCAAATCTCTGCAAACAGAAATCCTTTCGTTTGTTAAAACTCGTACTCAACGCCCCAACACGCAGAAGGCTTTTGAAGGATTTAACCCAAAATGGGTATGGATAAAATACGAATTAGGTATATTATTTGTACCTATATCATATATAAACTTTACCAGGGCTTCTCGACGAAGGACTGCGGGATTTAGCACTTTTTTTGAGGTGTGAAATGTTCAAATGAGTTCACCCTCCAGGGTGGAGTAAAAGCTGGGTGTATCAAACTTTTACTGACCCACCCGTGCGGGTGCCCTTCATTACTCTTAAAACATTCTAGGACCATGACCACTCAGAAAAATTTCCCTCTCGGTCCATCCATAGAGGAAAGTTGATGATTTCCTACCTCAAAAAAAGGGTTTCTAGACGAAGGGCCATTTTACATTTATAAGTAACAGCGATAGTCGAAAAACTCTTTGTGATTGACCACATGATATCTCAGTATTACATGTCAATTACATTTTTGGTCAGTCTTTATTATATAACATAACATAACATTTATATAAATATTAACAGTAATTAATTTTAATTAAGTTGAAAATTAGCACGTTTTGACTGTTAGATTTAACAGAAGACGGTCTTCCAATCCCGCCCATCATCACTTCCATGTATTTTAGCTGGTAAGAAGTAGCACAACCAACTCCCCAGCAACACAACTATCTGTTAGAAGACACAATATCACTTTTCTTAAGTCCCCAGTTTTTATGAAAATTCTAAGATCAATTCTATAACTTTGTCGATATCTGTGGACCCATCACTATGCCTTGAGGAACTCGTCGCGGACACAGAGATCACGGTCATACGTACCGCGGTGCGTGTGTTCTTGTTTATATTTAGATCGTTCATGTGATATAACAATGGCGTTGCACATTTGTATGTATCTAATGCGTGTTGTGAGTTCCTTCAGGGAAAACCCTTTGCTTGCTGAACTCAGAAGTAGTGCAATGAATCGTAATGGAGGTTTCTTTCTATGAAACTCCTCATCATCCAAATACGGAAAGACGTCCACTCTTGGATATAGGCCTCTACCAAGTGTCGCCACAACGAACGCCCCTGTGCGTCTTGCATCTTCGCATTTTCCTCTCACCAGGTCATCGGTCCACCTTGTTGAACACGTTCCAACGCTGTGTCTTCCGGCTGCGTTCACGAAACTGTATAACGCATTTGAAAGTGTTGTTCTTCATAAGTTTGGAGACCAATGATCTTATTTAAATGTGAAATAGCCACTCTCATTTTTGGTGTTTCATCATTGATATTACTTATACTTTTTTTGCGCAATAAATGATTCATCATCATCATCCGCCTTTAATATTCCCACTGCTGGGATTCTAGCCTCCTCTCTAGGAGACAGATTAATAAATGATTACATACTTTCAAACCAAACCATCATAAGTGACTTTGACAGGGTCCAAATTCTTCGAATTAAAACAAAATATACCTTGGTTTATTTTGTGTTAAGAAATATCGATCTTGTGTCAAACTCTTCAACCTTAATCAAACTTCTTATCGGACTCAATATCCACGAAATTTAGGTACATAACCTTGCTCAAGCACATAACACATTCGGTAAAGAAATCCCTCAAGTCACAAGGGATAAATTTCTTCAAAACATGTTTACTTACGTTCGTCACAATACATTTACATAAAGTCAAACTTAACAATACCAGTATTTGTTTGCTTATATCAAAGTTAAACAAAGTCTAAGAAGCCCCCACGCGTTTGCGATTAACTTCGACAGATTTTGTTTTCGATTTACATATGTAACCCAAAACTTATTTACTTGCTGCTTCTAATATGGGAAATGGATATATAGTATCGCGTAAGTTCCTGGTCGACCAGTTATCGCTTTTATTTCTTTAGCAATTAGGTTGAAATGAGATTGAGTGGGTATTTATGGAAATACTTCTTAGTTCCTATTCAATCACCGTTCTTCTTCACCTACTCTTTTCTCAGTTGCTAATGATTGGGCAGTCGCGATACAGTCACGTCTCATCTCTTCTCTGGAATGGGACCATAATGTTTCTATGGATCATGACTTTGGTGTAAGAGTAAGACGGAATATAACGTATATAATACACGCCATATATATGGCGTATAGCACTTCCCCTTTCTCACACCATTCACGATAATATTAAGACCTCATAGTAAGGCAGAATCAAACTAGGGGGTCTTCTATAGTAAGTAAGTCTTTACTAGTATCAGACAATTAAACTAAAGGCAAAAGAGTTATTTACTGTGCCATTTTATAGCAACTATTAAATGAAAGGCCTCACTAAAGTCATTTCAACTGTGATTCGCCCTCACACGACAAATTATAGCTATGGTAACTGCGAATTCATCAAATAACCCGTCCTGCTCTGAGTAGAGTGAGAATGTGCCAGTCTTTCACTGACTAAAACCCATATGTGTTCCTTCAGTTGCCCTTTGAGTTCCAAGGGTACGGTAACTATTTTGAATAATTCAGTTAAATTTTGCAGAACAATAAATGGGTTCCTATTACACTAATACGTAATGGTGCGTTTACACGTGGACCCAGCCTCGGCCAAACGCCAACCCTAGCCATTGTGTAAACGGGGTCTTGCTCATGAAAGCTTTACCCCGTATACAGAATGGCTAGGGATGGCGGTTGGCCGTGGCTGGGCCCATGTGTAAACGCACCATAAAAAAGAACTCTATACCGCCAGTCTTGTGACGTAGACTCAAGATACGAGTAGTTAGTTACCTGAGAGTAATAATGGAGTATTATTATAAGCTTCAGCTCAACCAAAAAACGAAATAGCCTTAATTTCCGAAGCGGGCTCCTAGATATTTTTTATCATGAGATAATCTCCTTTTTTGTACCGAAAGTTAATACCGGTAGCGAAATCGGCGGTTTTACTTTAGGTAACTTGAAACTCACTTAGCTTACTTGAAAAATACTTAAAAATAAGGTCATCTTTAACGACAATGGCCGAGACGAAACATGAGTATGTACTGACTTATTGAATGCTAAATGTTTTGTATAAGTAGAATGTTTTTTTTAATAGAAAAAAAATCTTTGTTGAAATATGATGTTGAAACAATATCTTCACACCGCGTTTTGTTTTCTAAACTTGTTATAACATTCTTTACTTGGCGCCATCATTTTTGCAGTGTTTATGAGTGGGTACCGGTAGACGCAGCATTGGAAGGTCCTACAAGGTGGACCGAAGACCTGGTGAGGGATGTAGGAAACCGAGGGATTTGAAGATGCACAGAGCAAGTAATTGTGGTGTCCCTTGAGGAATGCCTACGTCCAGCAGTGGTCGCCTTTTGACAATGGTAATGACACTTCTCTTCAAATATTAAGATTAATTTATGTATTACTAGCTGCTCCCAGCGGCTTCGCCCGCGTGATAGCAGAAAATTATCACAAGGAAACATACTTCTGGGATAAAAAGTATCCTATGTCCTATTCCAGGACATGGTCTATCCGTGTACCAAGTTTAATCAAAATGGGTTTTGCCATTTAGGCGTGAAGACGTAACAAACCAACAAACTAACTCACTTTCGCTTTTATAATATGAGTAAGGATATTCAGTTATAGTTGATATCCTTATCAGCCTTATATCTCAAGGTCAACCAACGGCAAGTTTAGGGTCACAGAACCATTGGATAGAGAAGCATAGGACCGGATGATGTAGACACTTTGGGAAGCCTATGTCTAGTAGTAGACATCTTTCTAAAGAGCTGATGACGAGCATGACTTTGCCATTATCCCTCTTCATTTTTTCTTGACGGGAAATTTTCAAACAACTGCTGCTCTGGGTGTGGCTACGTAGTCACATTTCGCCACTTAATCATTTCAGTTTTCCTGCTAATTAGTTTCGAGAGCTGACAGAACAGAAAGACACTAAAATAACAAGTCAATCTTTTTCTTCTTCATAACAATCATATATAACATCTCAAGTTTCCCATTACGCATAAAAGGCGTGCTACACACTTGCAGAACAACAGTTTATTTACGAGTTCTCAGCGAATGTCAGACTTCAAAGAGGAGCTTTGTATCGTGTTTCGGTGTGACTAAATGAAACGCGCCGCGGATTCGACAACTCTTGCGCACATCCGGCGCATGCGCACGCCCTTACAGCGCCCTCGGACGTCAAATGAGATGCACAGAACAGATATAAGTGCAGCTATACTCAATGTCATATAAGAGCGTGCGGATTTGAGAAGTAAATAAGAAGTATATGTAGGATAATCTCCTGAAACATTTGTCTTTCATCATTTGAAAGATACATTATTCTAAATGATCATCTATACTAATAAATGTGCAATGGCCAATGCAAATGGCTATGCTCGGAGTTTTCTGGCGTGATCACATCAAAAATGACGAAATCCGCAGGAGATGCTATGTCGGTACATATCACGCAGAACAGATGGTCGATGGGGACGAAATGTTTTGGACTGGGGACTGCGTATCGGAAGACGCAGCCTTAGAAGGCTCACAAGAAGGACCGATGACCTAGTGAGGGTTGCGGAAATACGATGGATGGGAGACGCACAGGACCGGTCGTTCTGGCGAAGTTTTGGGGAGGCCTATGTCAAACAGTGGACGTTTTTCGGCTGAAATGATAATGATGATGATAACTCTGTCTGTCTGTTCCACGTTCACGGTTAAACTACTGAACTTATTTTGATGAAATTTGGTACAGAACAAGCTCGAACCTCAACGAGAGACATCGCATTCACGATAACTCACGATACTCACGCAGACAAACCCTCTGATAGAAGTAACCTCTAATTAGATAACTAAATAATAAATTGTATCTGACCTGTTGTCCTATTCTCTAAAGAAAACCGCTTTGAGCGCAGCGTTAGCCGCAGCGACGAAATCCAGATAGGTACATTGGATTAACAATCCAATCTGCCTATGCATTAGGTTGTTAATTCAATGTACTACGCTCTCGTCGCAGCGGCCAGCACTGTTTTCTTAGAGAATAGCACTGCTGAGCATAGCAAGGTTTACTACTTGTTTTTTTTTTTTTAATGTTTCGTCAACCATCCTGCCTGGGTCAGATAGAACCGCTATACCTGTGGAAGATAGCACAGTGGTTATCGGTAGATCTATGAAAAAAAGGCCTTGTTAATATTAAAAATACAAGTTGTTTGATATGTTGTTTTCTTTGTGTAAAAACACTTTTACTAAGGTATCTCTATTTTTACCGACTTCCCAAAAAGGAGGAGGTACTACGTTCGGCTGTTTGTATGTTTTTTTTTTTTTTTTTTGTATGTTTGTTCGTCGAATACTCCCCCAAATGTGGACGGATTTTCAAAATTCTTTTTTTTGTTCGAAAGTAGATAGCTCTGAGGTGGTCCCATTATCACCAAATTAGGATCTGATGATGGGATCTTGGAGAAATCGAGGGCAACCTTCAAATTTTATAGGCTCACTTATTGATTTTCGCATATTTTATGAAGTATCTTGTGTATTTGCGTATGGTCGTCACCATCTCAGGTAGCTGGGCTGATGATGGAAGGTACAACTCCTTAACAGTAAGAAGTTACTCGAACAGGCAAGGACTGTTTTAGTAAATTGTTTTGATGTTTGATAGGGCATTTGCCACATTTGGTCTCATGATCATCAAGTCATGACCTGATGCTGCAGTCAGGATAGTCTGCAGAGTACCTAAGTCCTCGACAACAAACAGCAGATATATCGAGTTTAGGCTCATTGAAAACGGCTCGATGTGTGGATAAACGTACTGCTAATAAAGAACACCGAAGTACATAGAGACCTGATGCTGAAGCCAGGAGCATCAGGAAAAGTACAAACCTTGAAATTACAGCACCGTAGTCGTGTTTGGGCTCATTTTAAACAGGACTAAATTTTAAGTTCATTGCAATGTTGACATAAATCTGGCCTGATGCTACAGCCGGGATTATCAGCATCTAGTTTAATGACTGTTTGAAAGAAGAGGGGGAGAGGATATATCGAACTGATCTGATGATGAAAGCCGAAAGGTAAATTAATGTAATCTAACCGTGTTTGGGATTATTAGAACCGTTATGAGATGCGCTCTGACTATAAGGTATTTAAGTTTGACTGAGGGGTACTTTTTAGTGGTGGTACCGTAACTAAAAAGTGTAAAATAAAAAAAACTTTTTACAAAAAAAATATAACCGACTTCAATGATAAAAAACACTGAAAAGTATCAAATAACTTTAATTTTGGAAGTCGGTGTTAAATAACGAAGAGACTAAACTATTAAAGAAACACCGACTTCCAAAATTAAAGTTATTTGATACTTTTCAGTGTTTTTTATCATTGAAGTCGGTTATATTTTTTTTGTAAAAAGTTTTTTGTTTCCTGTCGTGCTAAATATTGTCTGATAGATATCGCTATCAGCGATAAGTCTGCCGTGGCGCTCAAAATATTCCACATAATATGTAAGAAAACCAAGGTTGGAAGCCAAGACGTGCCAAATAAAGTAGCCAAGTAAAGCAGCCAAGTAATTATTATTCTATATTTTATTGTTTTTAGGTAGATACTAACAACATTTTCAGAACACGACTAGCTGCAGCCAGCGGCTACGCCCGTGTGATAGTAAAAAAATATACCAAAGATAAAAAATATAACCTATTCTAAGTATTATTCCAGGGTATGGTCTACGTGTGTGCTCAATTTCTTTCAGCCGTTCGAGTAGTAACAAGTAACAAACATACACACACACACTTTCGACTTTACAATATTAGTGAGATAGATAATGTATAGGCATTCAATCTACTATTAATTACGTAGTTTTTTCTTTTTCCGACCACTATGAAAATCATTACCCTGTTTATTATTTCACCACATCTAATAAAAATCCACTAACCGCAAAATCATGGCGTTAAATAAAGCATTAAGATTATAAAATTGACGTAATTAATTAGAAATTATGGAAACACACACACACATACAAATAGCAATACAATAACAAAAAGCCTACGACAAAAACTGTTAAAGTCACCGCCACACATTTAATCAACAAAAACTACATGGTAACAAACCGAGTAATTGATGCAAAAAATCTTTTTATACTAGGTAGAAAAACAAATCTGATAAGAAACCGGTATACGAAGGCATCTAACCGTAGCGAGTACTATAAGCAAGAATGCAAGAGAGAAATCTCAAACACTAAAATAAATATAAAACATGCTAGGGAATAAAATAAAAAGTGCTAGAGTACTGGACGCTCGCCGTACGCCGCTGTACAAAGCTTGTTTGAACTTTGCAGGATTTCAATGTAAGTACATTCACGAACAAAAGTGAAAGCGAATTCTTAGACATGTTTTCTTTATTACTTCGATATTTTCAGCCATGATTTTTATAGAAATAAAAAGGTATTTTTCTTAATAACATGCCATACATTGAAGTTTATTATTGAAAATGTTTCTATAGGCAAAATCTAAACCTGCTGAATGGGTATTATTTTTATTTTTAGGGCGTTTTAATATGGGTTTGAAATTTCATATTTTATCAATATCTTTTAATTGAAAAGGGAATGTATTTTACCGGTTTTTTTAAAAGAATGTACTGAAACTCATCTTTTGATATTATTATCCAAATAATTTTCTTTACTTTCCACGCAGTCGTTACAGTCGGAAACGTGTGGTTATTCACTGATTATTAAAACTATACTATCAGAAAATACTTTTATTCAACAATTATGGCAAAAATTTGAGTTTATGCTTGTGTTTTTACATGCTTTGCTTTTCTGTGTGTTTGTCGATCAGTCAAGCCTCAGCGGCTGAACGGATTAAGATGAAATTTTACACATAAATTAACAGTGATGTGCATAAGCAAGGCTCGGAACCGGTTTAAAAAATACCGGTTATTGTGCATAAGGCTATGAGACAATTTTTTCTTAGTGCAGTGCATTATTATTTTTATTTTCACGAGGACAAAACCAGAGGCAAAAGATAGTCAATAAAACGTTGTAAATCGTTACAAGCAAGCGCACGCGCACTTCACAGGCGACCATTGCTAGATGCTACACTAACCTCTTTGTTTCCCCCAAGGCTCGGATACCGGTTAAATTGTCAAACCGTTATTATGTACTTGACGCAAAACCTTTTACATTAGGTTTCGTTTGCATATACCGGTTTTTTTAAACCGATATTTGGAAGAGTATTTATATAAAGGTTTTTTCGGATTAAACGGTTTAGAGCAATAAAAACCGGAATAATAATACGGACGCACAATAAAGAAACGTCGCGCGCATTTCAGATTTTATTCAGTAGTAACAATTGTTTTGTTTTGGGTCGGACGTTTACGTCAGTGCATCAATAAGCTACGTTGCAAAAACATGAAAAAATATACATCTCATACCGCGCCGCTATGCGCGGCATCCATACAAGTTGCAACGCGTTTACCGACATGCCGTTCGCCGAATAAACCGGTTAATTTAGGTTAAAATAAAGTTCTTAAAACGTTCACGTTCTTAAGAAAAGTTCGGAGGAAAACCGAAATAAACCGGTGTTAACCGGTATTTTTTAAACCGGTTTCAAGCCTTGGTTTCCCCTTTCTCTCTTTAAATTTAGAGCGAGGAGCGAGCACTCCAATAAAACTTCACAATTCGCCAGTGAGCCAAATGCTTAACATCGTAACATCTCACATGCATATACGTAATGTGTACTTCACTTTTCTTTGTGCTTTCTTCGTAAGATGTTAATAGTTCATCAGAGATGTAGCAAGAACGAATAAAACTTGGAACTTCGCACACAGAGGCGAAAATGCGAAAGCGATGTGAGGTCGCTTTTTTGAGAAATGTTTTATTATAAGGCACTCGTACCACTGATAACAATGAGCGATAATGTAGTAAAGCTAGAAACTAGAAACTAGTACGGTAAAATGGGGTGAATAGAAACAAAACTTCAAAGGGCATTTTCACGATATTTAAATAGTTTTGAAGCATTTAACTATATATTTGTTAATGAATTCATATTTTAAAAAGTCGATGCTTTGTTAGAAGCTTTATGGTATCAAAGTGAAAAACAAAACCAAAGTTTTATTTCTATTCACAACTGCGTTTCTATTCATCCCGTTTTACGGTACGTTGTTTCAATAATTGTTTTCGCTGGGCTATAAGAGAGTGGGCGAGTGCGACGGGCGATAACTAGCATCACACGCTCGAGGTAAGTCGTCCTGCGCAACGTGATAGTGGAACGCGTTATTGGGTCATTCAGTTCTCTTCAAAATGGTTTCGCCAAGTGGAGCTAAAGCACGCATCAAGCTCGTGAATGGGTGCCGTCAGTTGAGGCTGGTCATCTCTTAGCTGCCAGTGGTTTTATTGAATTTCTATTTTAATTTTAAGTTTTTTTTTTATTACTTATCTACATTGTGCTCATATATTATTGCACCAAGAAATATCTAACCAACATTTATGTAACTCATAATATGATTTAAAAAAAGGGTCCATGGAGATCTACGATTTGAAACGTGCAATTAGGTTTCATATTTTTTGACTGACCGACATTTTGACAATTCAAAAGTGCCTATAATTGGTCTATTTGAAATAAACGTTTCTTTCAACACTGCATACGCTACGCAAGTACGCACGTGTTTAGTCCCGACGAAATGAAGAGGGACGCTCATTGTTTCAATTAACTATGTCTGAGTTTTTTTATTGAGTATGTGAGACCATATCTCCGTCTTTGAGACAAAAAACTACCTTCTAATAAACACATACACGTAAAAAACACAGCTCGGAAAGACATTGAAAAGAAAACTAACATAGAGAATGACCATCGCTAAGTATCGCTGAGAAAGCTTTCAAAGCTCTTGTAGCTCAGCGACTAACTAGAGGAGTGAGTCCTCACTGGCAGTGTAAACAGTCAGTAATCAACTATCTTTCATGAGCGAGAATAGCCGACAGCTAGTAGCTTCCTCACCGGAATTTAGCCGAAATTTTGGCAAAATAATAAAAGCTCGACATTACATCGTTGAAGCATACAGCCGCGCCGATCTGCAGAGGCCCTAAGCAAAGTCCTATTACGTATACATATAATTTATATGTCTTTCCTATTATTTATACAACCAAGTTGTTGAAAATTCTCAAACAAAGTACAAAAAGCAAGATGGAGTTTGTTGCTTAGGTATTTTTTCTTAAGTTGTAATGAGAAGTCATAAGAAATGTTTTACGGCTGTTTTATGAGCGCTAGCACATTGCTGTTTTAAAGCTTACTATTTTAATATTATTGCTAATTTTCTTAGGATTATCCATTTTCACATTAGTGCCTAGCGCAACTGATTTGCGTGAGAAAACGAAGTGAAATGTCGGACCACCCCGGTTTCTATACTGGTGATCTTAACACGATCGTTAGCTTTCTGAGCATGATCTTATTTTATCGCAAGAACCTTTTGTACTGATATTTAATTTCCATATGTAAAACTAAATGCTCCATCTACATAAAACACTAGTGATTCAGTTATTTATGAGTTCGCGTTTGACCACTATCTCACCTGATGGTAAGCGATGACGTGGTTGACGATGGAGCAAACTTGCCTAGAAGTAACCTTTTCACTTTTGACTTATAGACGGAGTTGTGTCTATTTTTACTACTTTATAATTATTATATTAATTATTTTAGACTTCAAGAAAATAATAAATAGGTACATTGTTCACTGCTGAAATTTTTGTTTTAAATACTTAGCACTTAATTAGTAGAATTTCAGTAAACTTTAACTTTGATGTAGATCGTGACAGACTTTTTTTGTTAAAAATTATCGCATAGCTCCTAAACTATAGCTTAATTCATGAATCCCCAAGCGACCACCGGTGGCCGCGCATCTATTGTCTTACTATTGTGTCTCTAATTGACGGTATCTGAAGGGTTAAGATACTAAGACCTTTTTTTGAGGGTAGGAGATACATGTAATTAAATAACTTCTTGCACTCTGGGTGAAGTGAGAGGGAGTGTCAGACTTTTACTGGCTAAAACTTATCCGTGCTTTTCTAGTTATTTTTTGTGTTCCAGGACCGCAGTAAATCCTTTGAACAATCTCAGAACCCTGGGTCCTACCATACCTTTAAGGGTTTTTTTATTATCTAGCTTTTATTTCATCATCATCATCATCATTTCATCCGAAAGACGTTACTGTTAGACATCCAAGTACCCCAAGTGTCACCATAATGATCGGTCCACCTTCCCTGAGGCCTTCCAACACTGCTTCTTTCAGTACATGGTTGCCACTCCAGAACCTTTTATCCCCATCGACCATGTGTTCTGCGAGCAATGTGCCCTGCCCACTGCCATCATGTTTGGTTTAAGTTTGGCACTTGGAATTTGGCTTGGTAGATTTTATTTATATTACTTCAAATTAATTTATCGCCAGCATGTAAGGAATGTTATTCACTTAATGTTATCGGTTAACTTAATAAGAGTATCCATATACTTAAATCCAGCTTGAAATAATAATTCTCAATTACTTGGGAGTTTTAGTATCCATTCGAGGATTTTATAGGTGTTAAGCGGTTTAACTTAATAGGCATTTTAAAAGGCATCTTACTGTTTTCTTGAACAGGTAAAATTTAATTTAATTTAGATCTGACTTAACAGTCCTATAATATCTACCTAATAAAGAGATGTCTAGAGTTTTCGAGAGCGTCAGAATTGCTGGGAATTATGAAGATTTTGCAAGAACTGGTCGAAGCCTACTGGAACTATGGGTTGTGCGAAAGAGAACCCCAAGGTCTGAAACGAAGGCAAAGAAGGAACCCATAAGTGGGTTGAAGTCAGTAAAAGGCAGACACGCTCTCCCACTCTATCTTAGAGCGGGATAAGTCATTCGATGATTTCCCACCTAAAAAAACCAATAAAGGTAATCTAAAATTATGAAGAAAAAAAGGTCTTTGCTTATATTAATGTTCGTAAAAATCAATCTCTTCTATTTATAGGTTTCACGACAGACGACGTTCTATCAAATGAAAAAGTGTCAAATATGGATAAAAGTACTTTAATAGTATATTTATTAAGTATTGACAGCTCACTAATATTGGCAGTTACGAAAAAGTTTGTAAATGTCGCAGGGATATGTTAAAAACAAACATTTCATTTTTTTAGATTTTCTACTTAGCTTGAGACTAGATGGCGTTGCGTAATAGTTGTGGAATATTATTATTATTATTTATTTGGTCAATTCCCTAATTAAATTGATGAAATCACGGACGATGTTAAAATAACAACAATATTTTATCATTTCCCTGATTAAATCTAGGGATTTGAACAAATAATAGAACTGGTTCCGTGAAATGACAAAAATCTTCTCTATGGTATTTTAAACGTGCCTTTGTAATAAAATACATATCTAATTATAATAATTAATTTCCATTACTTATGTCTTTTTTTTTTTCGACGGGGAAAATCATCTTATGACAAAACCCGCTCTAGGGTGGAGCGGGAGATAGTGTCAGACTCTTACTGACTAAAAACCCCGCGCCGTTCCTTCTAGCCTTCATACCGGGGCACGAGCTCCCTTTCGGACAACCCTGTCTCCAGTAGGCTTCGACCCAGCTGGGCCCCTCCTGCTGCTGACAACTCCTTGAGGCGCGCGGGAACAGTGCGCGCCGTCGACGTCTTGGACTCGGTCCATTACCGGACGATCGGACAGCGAGCTACCCATGGCTCGCCGGCCACGAGCCCGCGTCTACGGTGGCCGGAAATCGGGATCGGAATCCCGGCGACGGCGGCGAGGGCACCGTTGCCTGATGCGGTCGGCCTCCTCCTTTGCAAGCATTACTGCTTCGCAGAAGGAGGCGACGCTCCTGCCATTCCTCCTCGCTCCGGACCATGGCCTCGACCAGGGCCCGGCGCGAGAGGTCTCCGCCGCCGATCGCCCTCACGAGGGCACGGCGATGCTCCGCACAGGCAGGGCACACCTCGACGGTGTGCTCCACCGTATTTCCATTATGTCTACCTGTGGGCATTATTGCCAAAATGTACCTATGTCTTATATTTAATTAGTTGTAAGATATAATAATGTAACATTTGTTGCTCCTTTTTTATAAAAATAAAATAAAATTAGTAGGAGTAATATCGTGTAATATTGATCTCAAAAATCATCACTAGATAATTTTATTAAAAATCTTATAGTTCCGGATTGTAAAATGCAGATAAGCCGGAGTATAAAGCCAGTCAAGCCATAATTAAATCGTAAAAGCTACGACATTTTTGTCTGCACAACATAAAAAATACAATATCGTTGGTTTTATTTTTATTTTATAAAAACAGAAATAATACATAAACGAAAAAACTTTTAACAATGTCCAAAAATATGCAATTTCACTTAGGAATTTTTAATTAAAGTTGTTTTGGTTCGCGCCAAAATATTGTCCAACAGATAATAAATCTTCGCAGAAAGTTGAGAGAGAAAGTGATGAAACAAACCAACAAACACTTTATCATTTGGAGTTTTAGTTTAAAACATGTCTTTGATATAAATCGTAATTCAGAAACTTTTCCAATTCACTAATGTGTTTGTTCGCAGCGTATAATACTTGTACAACTCTAGTTTTAGTAAGTATATGCAAACCCCGCAGCACGTGTCTTGTATTTTTATGTAAAGAATTCATGTACAAAATTTCAGATAGATGCATCTCCATAGAGATCAGTACTCCTAGCCAAGTTACAAATCTGCAATAGTTAACGCTTGTAGAAAGTTTCAAATGTACGGGAACGCTCAGTCACGTGGTCAGAACAAAAGAATTGGCGGCAAGGTCAACTCTAAGCGTTCGACGCAAGCGAAACGATTGTAACTTGGCTAGGGGGGCAGGTAGATCTCTATGGAGAAGAACGTGTAAGAAATTCCATGGTCACTCTTTAAAATCATGTTGTGAGTTACAAAAATCTTGGTTACATATTTTTTGTCGCTTCTTTTATGTCAGCACAAGTCAATAAATAAAAAAAAAGATGATTTAAAACGTTAAAAAACAAATCATCAACTGAATTGAGAACTTCCTCTTGTTTTTGAAGTCGGTTGAAATATTACACTGTGATATTCATCCACATAATGAAATAATTACATCACACCCAAATAAATCATGAAACCGAAAGAGAAAACGAAGAAGTCATTGCTCCTGTCTTGTAAAATTCCATTCTTTCTCTTAAATCTTATACATCGCTAAGTAGACTGAGTTACCGACTTACCTCGTTAATTCTCCACCGAAATTGAAAGGCACGAACTAATTAACATAATAAAGACACTTCACTTACTTTTGTTTTCGACATGTCGCCTCGCTACAGAATATGTATTACGTTTACCAGCTAATTATTCTTCAGACATCGAACGCCTCGTTCACTTACTACAGGTGTACTTTAATTAGTCTGCGGGAATATGGAATGCGGTATATTTTTGTTCCGCGCGAGATGAATTCCGCATGCGGGGGCGTTTACAACGTGTAACGTTAAATGCGCAAAACCTCAGACACCCTAAATGATTTTTAATTCGATTGACCTAATGATGTAAGAAAAAAAAACATGAAAAAAAATTAAAGGTTTGAAATAAGAACTTTTATTATTAAATTTTTCTCTTGCACGGGGTGTATGAGAAAATTTGATTGGATTACAACTATTTGTGTTTGTTTACCTATTTCAGCGGGTTTGCGCATGTGATAGCTTGACCTATTCATAAATAGGCGGGTCGAAGTTTTTAATGATTTTTTTTTTGAAAAATGTAACCTATATTAAAAAGTGGTTTAATTGATTCTGCTCGGTATTCTGATCAAACTAATTTCAGGTTTTGCGCATTTAACGTTACACCTTGTATAAATAATTAATTTACGAATCGAATCTGTCATGTGGTAGATGGTCGTTTAAGCCCGCATAGTTGATTGAGTCAACTAGTGTACTCGTTGCTTTGACGACCTTTAATTCGTTAAGTCGAAAATTATCCCCTTAGAACATATTTACTACCGTGGGTAAAAATTATTCTTTCTCCTAATCTAGCTCACGGTTTACCCGAACTTCTAGTTACATCCTAATCTCTTTTGGAGTTGAAGCGTATTGACAAAAAAAATACTCACATAACTAAGATCTACCTCGCATACAGACGCGTCAAATTCCGCACTTTACATTCGGAGTTCCCCGCAGGTGGTTGAGTGAACCACGTACTCAACCAAATCAATTATTTGCTCTTATTTCTGATGTGTCACTTTACTAAAGAATTATGTTTCATTATTTAACAGTTATTATGCCACGGACATCGAATGTCTTGTTAAGTTTTACTAATAAGGGGTGATTGCTACAGTCAGTGTGATTTAGTGTATTTCATGTCTTATAAATGAAGGTATTTCATTCGATTGGTATAAATTCAATGTTAAAGAGAGTATTTAGTGCTAACGTCGGACGTTTGGTAGTGGCGATAACTTTGGCAGTTTATTCTCTTGCAATCTACACATCTACACGACCGATTACTAGACAATATATGTCGGTAAAGATATTCGTAGACTGAGATACCTCTGGTCGATTCTCTGTGCTGTGTAGGTTTTTATATACTTTGCTACGAACAAAATCTTTTTGTGCATCAATAGCTGATGCATCCTTCTCCCAAGCAGTAATGCGAACAAAGAAGGTGGTGGAAATCGTGAGAAGGAAAGAATTTTCACACCTTAACCTCAGTAGGGGACGTATATTGTGACTCCCGACCTCCGTAGGCGCGGGCTTGCGGAGGGCGAGTAATGGACAGGTCGTCATTCAATAAGGTCTAGGCCCTGAACGATGGGTCGTCGTGTTCCATGCCTACCACAAAGAGATGTCAGTTAAACGTACAAGGCTTACGACAGCCGGTGTCAAACACGCGGTGGTGACCATGCACAGGTGGGTTTTAGACAATAAAATTCTGATAGTCTTGCTCTGTTTTCCGTAAGTTGACCTAAATTAATTCCTAACTAATTTCAAATGGGTATGTTTCTCAGAATACTCCAACGCCAAAATGCCGTTATATAAGTAAAAGATAATGAAACGTATTTATTTAGTGCTAGATATTGTAGACGTACTACTAACATAATTAACATTAACTGCGAATCAAAGCCGAGGCCAATTTCAAGGTTAAGCAAGTTTGTCGAGGTCGGTCCATGGATAAGTAACTATTCAGGAGAGTCTGAACCATAAAAGCTGAACGTGCTTTCGAAGCACAGAAGAGTCTCCCTCAGAATTAGTCGGAATGCTGTTAAAGCTTTTGATTTATTTGTTGGTCTTTGTCAGTAGTTAGGGTAGACAGTCGCAAAGAGACGGTTCATGCTGGGCAGTTAAGCTTATTGATAGGGAAAATCTTGAGGTGGCTGTTATCACCTATATATTTTACGAAGGACGCTGGCTTGAGCCAGCGTAAGATATCATGAGGTGTTCTACTGGGTTCTGTTACGGGCCCATTCCTGTGCAACATCAAATACGAATATAATATAATAAGTGTTCTGTCAGGACGTATCGGTGATAGAATGGCAAAAGAGAGATGCGAAAAAATCCGCGGGGTGGGACCGCGGATTTTTTCTTTGATGTTAATTACCATTATAAATTTTATGAAATATAATCTTTTAGACTCGTAATTTTGGCGCAGTCCATTTTGAGGCACACATTGTGTACCTTATGGGAGGTTGGTGAGGCACAGGGAAGAGCTCCTGAATACTTGCCGTGAGGGCTGGTTCAAGGTGGCTTAGGACAACGATTCTCTTGGGGAAAATTTGGAGTGGGATGGTAATAAAATTTGCTTTCCACACGCGGGTATCCATCCCGATATAATATATCATTTACCGATGAAGTCTTGGGACAAAATTTATTTTATGAGACCTAGAGCATAAAATCCACTTTGGTAAATATTCGTTTAAATAAGTTCGTGTTTCGTAAATAAAAATCTCGTAAATGTCTGATATTATTATGTCATACTTTGATACTTTTTATTGCAGCGATTTGAGAGGTGGACTTTAAACCAGTAATATTTAAGGATAGTGGAATTTTTTCATCTTTAATCGGCAAGAAGAAGGAATGTTCACCAAGCTGGAAGGAGTTTCAATTTAAACAATCTTTACTGACTGAACGGGGATGTTATGAGTTTTTTTGGTATTTTTCTCTACCTACGTATAGTTTGAGGATACTTCCCGTGTACCTATTTATTTATGAAATAAAACTTATATTATTATAACCCCCCAATTGTACTTATCTAGTTTAGTTTTTTAAACGTACAAAGAAACGCACGTCTCTGTCAAACTTTTTCACTCGTGTAAAAGATTGATGGATGACCCTTGTTTCACAGATTTTCCTAGCAGGAGATCACGCATCGCGTACCTCGCTAATTGTACCCTAAATACCTACCTTTTGTATTGTTATTTTTTGTATGCTTTATGCAAATAAATTATTATTATTTTAATTGTTTTATTTCAATGTAACAATCGAAAACAGCGCCGGTTTTGGTTCGGAAGCATTTTTATTAACCAACTTCTAAAAAAGATGGAGGTTCTCAATTCGGATGTTTGTATTTTTTTTATGTTTGCTCGCGCGAAGCGACGAAGTTATTCGTCGCTTGCTAACCGATTTGAAAAATTCTTGTTTAAAAAGGGTATATAAATACTTCCCAAATGGTCCCATAGTCACTAAGTTAGGATCTGAAGATGGAATCCTGGTGAAGAGTTCCCTCGATTTCACCAAGATTCCATTTTTGATTGAATTTGAAAATTCAATTCTATTTTTTAGTAAATTACCTATTTTTTTTTTTTATAAAAGGTTTTTTTTATGAAATATTTATTTCGTGTTATCATTTGTTCGCAGATACAGTGTTATCCTGACGATATCGACAAACGCTTCTGACGGATTTTCTTTGATTAATGGTGAGTTTAGTTATTTATATTATTGACGCATGTTTTTATTTACAATGTTTGAAAGGATTTGGACTTTGTAAAAACATTTTTGTCAAACGTTACAGAATTGAAATGTACCTAATGTTTGTAATGAAGTTTTTAAGGATAATGTTTCTGAACCCCGTGCGCCACAGCCTAGACAAACTCTTTTGAAAATTATTGATACACTGTCACATATTGCTGAAAGCCTAATAGTATTCGACAGCTCTATGTTACTTTTTATAGCAACCGGTTTCTACCTCAATAAGACATAAATCATTAATTGTCTTAATCTCATCTGTGAAAAGCATGGTCACTATCTGCCGGAAATGTTCGTTTTAATAAACAAAAACGATGTAATAGTATATTAAAATGAACATTATTAAGTTTCGTGCCAAAATATTGTGTAAAACTGCGTACTTATTCAATAACGTGCAGTTTTGACATTTATCAATATAGAAATAAAGAACAACACGGTTGACCGCTCGGTTCGAGCGACGCCGACTTTAGCTAGGGTTGTCGCGTTTAACAACACAACATACTAACCAAAATTACTAATATTGTACCAACATCTAATGTTTCCTATTTCATACTTAGTAACGTTGTTTACCTACCTTAACGAAACTGCAAATGCTGTCAGTATTCACTAATTGCGATGAGCAAGGCATATGATAAGAGGAACAGACAAATTGAGCATAATTGTGACACGATGGTATCATATAGAAGGTAAAAGGAAAAGAGGTATACAATAGAAAAGATGGGATGATGACTTAAGACAAGTGGCAGACATCACGTGGAACCGTGGAACAGAAAGGCTCAAAGGCAAGAGTGGAAAACATACGAGGTAATTTTGCCAACTAGCAAACAGATCTACATAGAGTAAAATAAGATAAGTAAAATTCAAATAAAAGATTAGATTTATATTCAAGTCTGGTATGCATTATTATTTTTTCGTATAATAATAAAATAATATTATTATTATATTATTATTCACTAATTGAGTACTATGTAGATACTGTTGTAAATAGTTATAATAAGTGTTTTACAGCTATAAAAATAATACAATAAGTAAAAAAACTCGAACATTCAAAAACAATTTTGAACAATCAACTGTAGAAACAGTTAGTGGCAGCCCTAAGTTTAACTTACAGGAGGACGGCGCAAGGGCGCGTAATGTCAGACAGTTGATTCACCCGGCCTGTACGGCACTAATTGCTAATTAATCACAATGCTCCCTGGACTAGAGGCGGTGACGGCCCGTGATATGATGGAAGGATTGGGTCTCGAAATGCTTGACAAGAGGTAATTACTTTCCTTCTTGTTGACACGAGGCTGACGAAAATAGCACATTTTTTTATGATAGAATTCGAAATTTGAAAAAATTCAAAATTCAAATATTTTTATTTCACATAGGCCTACATGGACAGTAAACGTCGTTTCATATGGAGAAAAACCGGCAAGAAACTCCATGATTACTCTTTATTGTCTAAGTGAGGTTGGTAGATCAATCTTCTTCTTCTTCTTCTTCTCATTCTTCTTAGCATGTCAATGGCAAAACTACTTTTTTTTTAAGTTAATTTCCGTGCCTGCCTGGCAGACCAATAAAATTCGGAGACGTGTGTCATCCAATCAAATACACCACAATACATTCTAAACGCCGGGAAACTACAATGTGGTAAGCCAACTATTGATAGGTTTATTTTTATTTTAGTAAATTATTGCCTGACTGGTATTTTTCTACCTTTTCAAATGAATTATTTACTCACAGGTCGGTACTTATTTGTATAAGTACTGAGGAGATCCAAGCCATTGTACAGTGGAAACTTTTTATTAACCTTTCGAATACCGTAATTAGAGACACAATGAGAGATCGAACGCGTTCCCTTCCGTTCGTTTAATTAATTAAAATAATAATAACCTAAAACCCTAATACAGGGTGTCTTTGACATCGACGCACAAACGAATGGTACGGATGCAGTACATGAATCTGGACCCCCAGTAGTGGAATTTTTCGTTTGCGATTTCTTAATTTTCTAAAGTATAGTACTTTTTTAAATTTAAACTGTAAAATCGTTAGTCTTTTAGTAAAAAAACAAAATCATTTTTTTTAATTAATTAATTAGGGTAAGTAAAATCCTTATTCAAATCAACCTCGGTGATATTTTTTATTTTTAAAGTAATTTATTCATTTTATTTTTTCAACTAAAAATTTTCGAATAACATTTAATACAGTTTAAATTAAGAAACGTAGGTTTTATAAAAAATAAATTAGGAAGAAACCGACAAAAAATTCTACCACTGGGAGTCCAGAATTATGTACTAGATGCATGTATTTGTTTATGCGTCGATATCAAAATCACCGTGTATAATGGTTTTAGGTTATTATTATTTCAATAAAAAGTTGCCTGTATATACCTATATAGTTTAACCCTTCAGATACCGTCAATTAGAGACACAATAGTAAGACAATAGATGCGCGGCCACCGGTGGTCGCTTGGGGATTCATGAATTAAAGAAATAAAAAAGAATAACAGGAAAATAAAAATTATAGATTTCCACCAAAATACACAAAACAAAATAAAACAATTTTTAACTTATTTTTCAACCATATTTTCACAAAATATTAGACTGACTGTCTGACACACATCATAAATGCTTTCACATCGTGTGACAACGATATCGTGTTGTTATCGCCTAATGTGAAAACGGCCGTAGGTACTCCACTGTGTTTTCTGTCTTAAACAGCAGGTGACTGGTCCAATTTTACCTTATTACCAAAGCCACTTAGGTATGTACTGCCCGAATTATCTTCCTCCATATAAGTTTATTACTTGCAAATGAATGATGATGATTGATGACAGTACATACGTCATATCCATACCAATTTGGGCCCATTACGAGTGAAGTATAAAAAACAGAATAACAAGTTATCTGCTTGTCATCCTTGTTGAAGTGAATGTCAATTGAAGAAGTGTATCCCCACTTTAGATAGTGCCGCTCTTTACTACAAGCTTGTGAACAAAAAACACGTGGGCATAGACAATGCTGTATTTTTTTATGAACTGGTATACCTACTGTTTGCCATATAGTGTTGTAAATCATATGTATAGGAAACAAAACAGCTTAATGATAACTTAATGTGATCATATATAAGATACGAGTATGTCAAAACTTTACAAATAATAAATATGTAACATACTGCCTTGTTTTTTTGCGATGGGTAATCATCAAAATACTTCTCCCGCTCTATAGTGGGACGAGATGGCGTGTCAGACTTTTACTGAGTTAACCACATGAGTCTCTTTCAAAAATCATGTTGTCTTTTAATAAAACACATAAAAACACGGGGATTTGAAACATATATTATAAAAGCCTATTATATGTAATAGGTACTAATATCGACGGGTGCAAAGTAAAAAAAGTTATCTGCAACTTTGCGATTTTCTGATAATTGCAGTAACTTAACAAATATTTAATATTCTAAGACATGCACACACCTTTCAAGTGTCAAAAACGAAAAAATAATAGTTTTCTTTTTAATAGTATTTTTGAAAAAAAAAATTACCTACTAAATAACTGCTTATTGTTACTAATTCAATAAAGATGGTAGAAAATCACAAAATTGCAGATAACTCTTTTTACTTTGCACCCGTCGATATTATATAACCTAGCATATCCGAGGTGAGGTTGAGCTCGATTGGCTTGCTTAGCAATCATTTGTTTTCTTCATTCTCAATTTTTTTGCATAATTCGACTAAGTTAGTTTTACATACTATCTCTATAAATGGACAAAAGAAGATAGACTATGCACCCCCCTAATTATAGCTCTACCGGCCCCCATGTTCTTGTTCGGATATCATAAACACGTGCAAACAAGTAGGTATACGCAAAAACAGCATGTAAATAAGTTAAATACGTTACATTAACCAGTTTCTAGGTACAGGGTAGGCCGAACAGAGAAAAAAAAAGTAAACAAAATAAAAAGAAGAAAAAAAAAACATTCAAAATGGCCGCGCGGTAAAGCGGCGGCGGCGGGCACACGGTTAACACTCGCGTTTTGACAGCGACATTTTTCATGCGTGCAGCGCGGCGCGCGGCGAGCGGGGCGGCGCGAACGCGTCAAGGTCATCCGTGACGTCATACGCCGGGCACAATGACCTCCCGAAAACGAGTCAGTGATGGTTGCCGCGACTCGATGACACTTGCCGAGTAATTTTGTTGACACTAACAGAAACTCAGTGTTGGTATAGTAACAGGGTTGATTTGCTACCAAGTTGGTTTAGGCGTAATGGCCTTACGTACTTACCCTCGCAAAAAAACCTTTTACAACTTTGTTAAGCAGAATTTTATAGTAGGTACAGTCAACAAAATTCATGTGGAAACTGCCGTAGTTAAATAATCTCATTTTCTGTGTTAAATATTTTTCTAGTTATTCATTTGTTTTTTTAGCGAAATGTTTTTGTTTTCAGTGTTTTATAAGTTGAAAATAATGTGGCAGATAAGAGAAAATAAGTACACTTTTTTTGGTTGGGCAATCATTAAATAACGCTGTAGGTGAAGCGAAAGGGAGTGTCAGACTTTTACTGACTAAAGTTTACCGGTTTTCCGTCAGATTATCATAATTATCATCATCAGTCTTTTTAATGTTACCAATGCTGGGACTCAGGCCTCCTCTCTAGGAGAGAGAATGGGCCGTATTCCAACCACGCGGCCCTGTCTAAATGTCACTTGTCTTCGAATTTTTGGTTCTAAGAGTTTCCTCACGATGTTTTCCTTCACCGTTTTGAGAGCAGTGGTGATGAAATAAATTACACAAAGTAATGCGCCTGGCCGGGTTCGAACCCATGACCTACAACTAGTAAGTCGGGGCCATTACTACTCGGTCACCACTGCTCAGATACTCCCAATGTTCCCTATTCCTTGTACGGTCACAGTAACTCTTCCGAGAAATTCCGCAGCCCTGAACGTACGTTGTACACCTTTTTTCATTGTAATTTGAGGAGGGACAATCATCAAATGATTTCTCCCACTTTAGGGTGGAGCGTGAGGATGTGTTAGACTTTCACTGACTAAAACCATTCTGTGACTTTTAGTTGCCCTTTGCGTTCCAGGACCACGGCTCTCATGAACTCTTTGGAAATGTATAAATTAACTAAAGCTATGACTTTAGTTGGAATTTAGTATCTATCTATCTCAAAGAAACTCTAAATCAGTTTCAATAGAAGACGCAGTTTCCAGATTTTATCGTTTCATTTTCTGAAATATTCCACTTACCTACCGTTTTTGACTATTAGAGCCGAAGCATAAATTAATGTTGAAGATATTCAGATAGGTATAAAAATAATTTAAGTGATTCGGTAACATCGACATTAAATCGAATCAATAAAGCAAATTTATGCACTCACTGACCCCACTCACAATGCTCAATTGAAACAGTAATAGGAATTATAATTGTTAATATTAATTATTTTTAACGTATTGTTTATTGAAATTTGATTCACATACATTTCCCTTTTTCAAATAGTAGTTAGGAACTGATTCGATCCTTACAAACTCCTTTTGATTTGATTTAAAAAAAAAGTCCAGTAGGTTAACATAATATAATTAGAGTAGGTACAAGTAAAGGTGACTTTACAAGAATATTTTTAGCTTATGTTCGATCAGTGATATTCATACCTCAGTCTTAAATAGAGATATTTTTTTATACATTAGACCCAGAGTCACATAATACATAGATATTGTATTTTTTTTTTCAATACACTTGCTCAAAAAGTGACTCTTATTGCACTGCACTTAGGTACCTATGTAATGGTACTAGTTACCAAACTGTGACATTTTGATTACCATTACGCACTACTGCTATAATGTAGTTAAAACCGTTTTGTTCAACCTATCCCCCGCCATAATTTTATTACATTTATTGTATCAGGATGGGCGTGCGTCGTCCCCCATGAGGTAAAGAAAAAAAAATGGGCGCGCATATGAAAACAGATTTTTACCGCCACAAAAGTTTACTAGCTTTACAGTTTTTTTCTTCTCAAGTGTATTGAAAAACGTCGTATGATACACGTGAATAATTAATAATTACCGTTCTCGGCTCTCTTAAGACCCTCGCCATGGCTCGGGTCTAAATACCGCCTCGACGGTAATCACTAACATTACACACTTATACCATAATTTACTATTAATATTTGTATGCCAACTCATGGCAAAATGTGTCTACACTATTATATTAAGTTACCATCTCTTTTGCCGCATTTAATGCAAATATATGGCTTTGACTTTGACTGGCGACATTGCCACTTTGACTTTGTATAACAATGTGTCCATATTTATCAAGTAAAGACTAGGTATACCAACCTAAAGAAAAAATCCTAATTTGCAAAACACCAACTCTAAGTATTTAGCGGGATTTTGTTTTATTGAAGTTCAGAGGCTGATGAATAAGTATATACAAATTGATTCTTAGTTAATATTGTGATGTCAAATTAGTGTAATTTTGTATCTCAAGTGTAAACCACTAGGCAACATGTAGAAGCATTGTAACTGGGGCTTCGGTAAATTGGAGCTTAGGATTCTACTGTAGTAATGGTACTGGCTACCTCAGCGAAGCATGCTGAGAAAGCTAACTCGATACATTTGCTACCAAATACAGCACAAAAAGTAATTAGAATGGGTTACATCCACCACGGAGTAAGTAGACATCCACATTCTAATGGAACTCGAAGTAACTGTAAAAAAACTGAATGCTTTCTGAACTTAACGATGGCTTAATAGGCAAACCGTGCAAAGCCAAACCCAGTAAAAACACGTACTTTCATAGTATATCTATAGACAAGGAACGCTTTACAAATAAAATCAATACCTAAGTACTTTAAGAGAAAATCGCTTTTCGTAACCTGTTTTTCTTTTTGCACACGACAGCCTTACCTACATCACCAAACACAGGAAAAATAAAAACTCCAGAACTGATCGTATAACTTTATCGGACGATAGTTTGGAAGACGGATGACGCTCAGAGACCTGAATATTTCGAACAAGCTTCATTTGTCAAATCGCCATGACAGGACCAAAGAAAATGATAAATATCTTAAATAAAAGGTGAATTTTTGAACATCAGCCAGAAGTTTTCGCTCAAAATTTACGAATGTGTCCAAAAAGTAATTCACTGCTTCAAGTTAAATAAAACTTATTTTGGTAAAAACAGAGTAATGTAATTACATTTGAGACATGATTTCTTTATTCCACCATTTGCTCATTCAGCTGAAAATCGACATATTTTTTCTTAGTGTGCTATAATAATGTTTTGCCTTTTATCATATTACATTATTACTTTTCGTCAGAAATAAATAATGAAGAAGGAAGAGCTACATATTTACGTTATTTTATTTATTACTGCACGTACTGATTTAGTCATATTATCATTTTCTTTGAAGATGATAAATTAATATTCTGTGTACACGTTATTCGAGCTCAAAAAGATATGTCTGTCGTGTTTTGTTCTGTTGTTTACCTGTAACTAAGCTGTCAGTATGTCACCTTTTTCTTGTAATTATGTATGGCTGTTAGTGACAAAACCAAAAAAAAAAAAAAAACATCTGGAACAGCTGTTGGTCTACCGACATATTAATTGCATGTGCTATTACCTAGAAAACGGTGTGAAAGGAAAATAATAATACCCATTACTCGTTCGAGGTGTCCTGAAAGGCGATGTTATTTTTAAAAGTAAATTGTACTTACGTAAGGGCGCTTAGATCTTAAGGAATACACCTACACGTTACGTGATCATGATTCGTGGAAAGGTAGATAATGTCAGTCACACCTTCCGTAAAAAGAGTGAGAAGTTATTTGGCAATGATAAAACTAAAGTTGTTCACACTTTACTATAAGAACTTCATTGTTTAGCTGCTTTTTTATAAGACAAGAAACCAGGGCAAGTGGATTTGCTGTTTATACACGACAAGAGGCCCGTCCCGGCTTTGCACGGGCATTAAGTATAGCCTATGTTACTCAGGGTGAATGTGGCTTTCCAACGGTAAAACAATTTTTGAAATCGGCACAGTGATTTTTTAGTTTATTAATTACAAACCTACACACACACACAAAACTACAAATTTTTCCTCTTTAAAATATTAATATATAGCGTGACGAGCGACAGGACAGAATGGAAGAAAAAAACATGTTGCGCCGACCCCAAATAAAACGGGATAAGGGCAGGAAGATGATGATGATGATGATAATATTAATATATAGTGTAGACTAGTTTGGAGTACATGAACTATGGGCGACTTAAACTTAGTTGAACTTCAAAGTGTAGACTAGAGACTTTTATTTATAGTTGAGAAATCATCAAATAACTTCTTGTGCTCTGGGTGGAGCGAGAGGGAGTGTCAGACTGACTAAACCCCATCTGTATTCCTTCAGTTGCACTTTGCGTTCTACGACCATGGTAACGGGTGTGGATTGAAATTTGATGGAAGAAATGGGTGACGGTCCATTCCCTCTCCTAGGAGACCACTCCTACTGCTGGGACTTCTCTAGAGAAGAGACCTGAGTCCCAGCAGTAGGAGGATTATAAGGCTGACTAAGCCTCCCTTAGTTTCACAAGAATCGCATCACCGTGGACCTACCTATAAGTCATAACATAGAATAGTCAGCCATTTTAAAAAAAAAAACCCACTATTGGGACTCAAAGTTACCTAATAATATAATATTCCACAACTTTTCAAACTAAGCAGACCTTGTGATATGATTACTAGACAACTGATAAACATACTTATATATTTTTAAATACATATTATAGATAAGGTTATCTGCAAATACTGCAGTTCTAATTCGCTCACAGCAGTCACAGCTGAGCGTATGCCTCTCGTTTTACTATCAAACCCCTCATTCCTGTACTAACTTCATCCAGACCTTACCTAAAATTAGCATTACCAAGGTTAAACTTACTCTAACTCAATATGTCTTTATCTTATACTCACAATTACTTAGTACGTCTAATATCTATGTTAAACAAAGGCACTCCCACGCAACCTGGCAAAGCAAATATTATGCTAACACCTAATAACCGGCCCAACTTCCATAATATTCGTACGTACGTCATATTTACTTAATGTGTCAAATAGAAGCGAAGTTAACAATTTTGTGAATTTGATATGAATAGGAAAGTTTGCTGTTTGCTGTCTGATAATTTAGAAAAATAGGTTTAATTAAAAAAAAAATCCTTTTTGCCACAAGTCCGTACGTCACACTTTTGGCAATGAGCAAAAAACTAAAAAGTTTTGAAAACCAATTAAGAGCTTTGGAAATTTTGAGTAGTCAATAAAATGGGGGAGCACGGCAGTGCCCCCGCCAAGTCGAGAACGAAGCAAACACTGCTGTACCATCCTTTACTGGATAGTTTTTTACAGAATGTTTTTGGTGGGATATTGTTTACTAGTTTTTGCTAGCAGCTTCGCCCACGTACATAAAATATAGCCTAATATGCCACTAAAAATAAAGCAGTTTTCTATCGCTGAAAAAAATGAGCTATTGGACCAGTACTTGATTAGACAACCTAGTTATATGATTCTACTTAATTTTTTAGCAGATATTATAAAATTTTCCATTCCCAGGCACGTTGATCCAGGTTAGTAGTCAAGCCTTAAACACGTACTTTAAAAAATCCCAGTGTACTTTAACAGATCTTGTAAATTGAGTACTTAAGAAAATGACTTGGTATCGTGGTCGCAGGCGATGATCTAAATGGCCAACCATTATTTGTGCATTGGCCCTAACTCATTATCGCTATTTGTAGCCTAAAGCAATCCAATAATAATGGCAACATGGACCCTTTATTATGATCTACAAGTCCTGATCACCTCATTTATGGTTCACACCAAATGATAAAGAATTTTATCAGCCAGTGTTAACCATTGGCTTGACTCGAGTAAATTTCGCAAACTATCCGGATCATGTATATCTATAAGTAAGTACATTTATAAGTGGACTGCGGAGTTCTATGAAATTAATAGTCACCTGGAACGTAAAATGTAAATGAAAGAATACGAGAAGGTTTTAGACAGTAGAAGTTTAACATTAACTCTCACCACATCCAGAGTAAGCGGAAGAGACGTCCGGGTGCCGCCACTGTGCGGAACGCCCGGAGGACACGGTGGAGCACACAGTTGAGGTGTGCCCTGCTTGGGCGGAGCAACGCCGTGCCCTCGTAAGGGCGATCGGCGGCGGAGACCTCTCACGCCGGGCCTTGGTTTAGGCCATGGTCCGGAGCGAGGAGGAGTGGCAGGCGGGCGCCTCCTTCTGCGAAGCAGTAATGCTAGCAAAGGAGGAGGCCGCCCCCTCCAGGCGGCCTCACCACCGCCGCCGCCGGGGTTCCAGCCCCGATTTCCAGCCACCGTAGACGCGGGCTCGTGCCTAGTATAGCTAGCTCGCTGTCCCGCTGTCCCGCTGTGCCCGTGGTAGCTCGCTGTCCGATCGTCCGGTGACTGTCCGGACCGAGCCAAGGCGTCGACGGCGCGCACTGTTCCCGCGCGCCTCAAGGAGTTGTCAGCAACAGGAGGGGCCCATCTGGGTCGAAGCATGCCGGGGTCAGGGTTATCCGAAAGGAAACTAGAGCCCCGGTATGAAGGCTAGAAGGAACGGCGCGGGGTTTTTAGTCAGTAAGAGTCTGACACTGTCACCCGCTCCACCCAAGAGCGGGTTTCGTCAATGATGATTTTCCCCGTCGAGAGAAAAAAAAACAAAAACCACATCCAGAGTAAATATTCCCATATTTACGAAATATAAAAAAAAGGAAACTTATAATAATAATAATTTTTATTTCAGACAACACAGCCCGCACAACAAAAAATAGGATGTTGGTAACAATGTTATCATCATCATCATCATTTCAGCCGATACACGTCCACTGCTGGACATAGGCCTCCCCCAAGCGTCGCCACAACGAACGCTCCTGCGCGTCTCGCATCCATCGGCTTTCCGCAATCCTCACTAGGTCATCAGACCACCTTGTTGGAGGCCTTCCAACGTTGCGTCTTCCGGTACGCGGTCGCCACTCCAGAACCTTTCGGCCCCAACGGCCATCTGTTCTGCGAGCAATGTGCCCTGCCCATTGCCACTTAAGTTTGGCAATTCTTTGCGCTATGTAACAATGTTAGTCTATAACTTATGTTAGTACTACACTATCAAAGACAATGTTGTTTTCATAAGATGCCTCATTATGGAGCTCTCATCAAATCATTCAGAAATCACTTTCAGGAGGCTGTAACAACTTAGGGATATGTATCGATATTTTTTCAACAAGCTTTTTGCTACTGCCACGTACTCGTAACCTGGCGAGAAAAGACGCACTCATTTATAATAATCGCAGGATTTCTCATCACGATAGTTTGAAAAACCTTCAGTAGGTAGGTAATAAATAAGACATTAATTAAAAAGATAATACTTTAATAAAAACTTCGCGAGCAACTTTCACAGATTTACTCAGTTCTCAGATAAGATTTAATTACGCTAACTTGAAAGGAAATCTTCATCCTTCAAAGAAATTAAATTTGATAAAAAATATTCAGTAAAATATTTTTAATGAGGGGTATCGTTGGTTCACAGTTTTATGAATACGACGATACTTATTAGTAGGAATAGTACCAAAGTTTGTGAAGACGAGTACATTATTTTTTCCCCCTCATTATCATCAATTTTTTTATATATATTTTGTGGGGAAGATCAAGAAAATTGAGATATATATTTCGGATATAGAAAGTCCATAATGTGTTAGTAACAGAAACTATTATCGATTATGTTAGTAACAAAATGAATTAAACAAAATAAATTAAAATATTGTCCCTCTTAATTCATATATTTTACCTCAGCACCAGGCCATGCCTGCGGGGACCAGTGCATCAGGAATGGACAGTCAGGTTTCTCAACAATTACCTACAGGATGTTATTGGAGCTTATACGATATATTCTATGCTAAATAATTAAAATAGTACAAGTAGGTTAATAAAAATAAGTACAACACTAGGTTAGTAAAAGTCGCTCGCTGGATTACATCCCATTAAAAAAAAATCATTACCTCGTATCAGTCATTTATCAGTCTGTATGGATAACTACAAATATATCGGTTTTTCTTTTTTGGGAAAAAATAATCAATTCCTCTGTTGGATGGTGAGGAAGAGGGAGGCCAAAGAAAAGATGGATGGATTGTGTAAGAAGTGATATGAAAGAAAAGTGAGTTAGTGATAGCGTGACGAGTGACAGGACAGAATGGAAAAAAAACGTGTTACACCAACCACAAATTAAAATGGGACAAGGGCAGGAAGATGATGATGAACTTCCGCTGCTCTGGGTGGAGTGAGAAGCAATATCAGACTTTTTCAGATTAAAACCTTCTCGTATTCCTGTCAAGACGCCCTTTGCGTTCCAGCGGTGCTATTCTCTAAGAAAACAGCCTTGAGCGCAGCACTGGCCGCAGCCACGAGTCGAGAGTGCAGTTCATTAACAACCCAATGTATAGGTTCATTGGATTGTTAATCCAATTTACCTATTTTATGGATTTTCGTTCAAGGCTGTTTTCTTAGAGAATAGCACGCCAGGGCTACAGTAATTCTTTCGAACAATCCTGCTCACATTGGTTGAATTTTATTTTGCAGTTGTACCTGCAACGGCATACCTACATTCATACGGATTATATATACCCTCCTAAAATTTCTTAAATTTTTTACATTTTGAAGAACCTCATTAAAAGATTTCTTAAGCAAGCCTTACAAAAATATCCTAAACACCCTAAAGATATTTTTCGAAAAGATATTAAAAGGCTGGCTAAATTTAGATTTCAATGTAATTTTTCTTATTAATTACACGCGATCGGTCTTTGTATCGGAATTGTAAGAGATTGCCTTTAAAATGAAACACTTAGACTGCTTCTGTCCTGAATACTTTAATTGTAATTACAAAATGATCAGCTCGTGAATGGTAGATTTTAATTAATTTTTATAATGAGATGAACCACCTTTAAAGAACCTTTTAAAACATTATTTTACTAACAAGCACTGTATGTTTATGAAATGTACTATAATAAAATTATTGTATTTTATAGTACATGCTGGCTGATGCTGGTGTGTATAAAAAAAGTAAGCAGGTGCTGTGAAAAGTACATGGGAATTTTTCAACTTTTCTATGTTTATAATAATATTATAACAATATTCTTTATTTCGAATCCAACTTATACCGACTTCTTCCATTGACATCGATGTGGATGAATTTGTTGATGCCCGAGCAGTTTTTTTTTTATTGTTGAAAGGTTTGCGCTTGACCGCTATCTCACCTAAAGTTCTTTTTACTCGTTTGTAAATATTATTATTATTATTTATTATTATATCTTAAGAGATAATAATGTAATGATCATGGTTAAAGATGAAAAAAAAAAAAACAAATGAGACTCATTTCATGTTGCAGTGACCGAAATACATCGAGAAATGACATTAACACACACAACAAAATTATCATGGCTTCAACACTGGAGCAATGATTCACTATACAGCAGTCTAGCCTTCTTAATGTTGGAATATGACAAAAACAAATCCGTCCTGCTTCAATACTATGGTCTTACTCTTTCTAACCAATAAATATTATATTTAATGGACAGAGTCCCGTGAGACCACTTGACTGAAATCCCTCGTATGGATATAGTTACTGTATTCCCTTAGCCTTGCTTAGGAGCACACGTCTCACCTAATATTACTGAAACACACCTTCCAATATAAAGAAAAGGATAATAAATAGTTATTATTTAAATCCTTAAAACGCTGTTTCCTTTTGGTGTCCCAATAATCCCAACAGGTTATGGGCCCAGAGCGCTAAACCAAAGTGCAAATAATATAAAGTGAAAATAAACGAACAATAAAATAATAAAAACGTTTTGTGTATCAAATTGTATAAAAGGGACATTAAACAATTTGATGGTGATAAATACAGCGAGTGGACATTTCGAATTCGAAAAATATTAAGTGAATTACCTATTGAACATTATCAACTTTGAAGTTCCGGTAGAAACAATAGTACCGAGTGAGTGAAGAAAAATGCGCGGCGATGCAGCTGTTTTTTTAGTAAAAAGTTGCTGAATTTAAAACTGGTTAGAAACACCACACTAACCAAATATTTTTAAGAATATAATGACATCGTCATTGAACCTATGGCAGGTACAAAATTAGAATCCGATAAAGTGATTCGGCTTTTTTCGTGACTCTACCAAACTAAACGAGCACGGAGCAGCGTTATCACTGCAATGGAGATACTGACCGAAGACAATATAATGTTAACTTTGAAAAACAAGAAAAGTACTTCAGGCTGAAACTTACGAGAGCACAAGTCACACTTTCAAACAATTCAAGAGAGCATCGACAAAAACACAAGTCAATAAAGAACAATTTAGAACCCAAGAAATTCTTATCTCAGGCAAAAAGGGAGATTTGAAGAATTACAAAAGCGCTATTGAAAACAAAGGAGCCAACAATAAAACGGTGTAGTTGATTACTTTAAAACCACTCAAATACTTCTGGATTTGCTATTATGGCGGGCCTTGATGTGATGATGAGAAATGATGGGCAAAACGAATTTACTTTTGCTTGGAATTCTGGAGCAGATCATTTGGAAATCAAGAAAACTTGCAGTAAACTTCACTGAGCTTGAGAAGCCAAGAAATGATTCGGTTGCTGTATTGGTGCGTGTAAACAATCGGCGAAGAATTATCAAGTGACCAGTAAAATGGGCGTACCAGGTATACTACAGAGTGTGTATTTGTGATGAAGATGGTAAGCCGGCAAAACAGGGTAAGTCTTTGAACAATCTATCAAGCGATAACTGGCTAGCTGTACTTAAAAATACATATATAGCGAATATTCATTAGATAAAGTAATAGTAATTATGAATTATTATGGAATCAAATAATTGCAAATCAGAATAGATTAAATGATTGAAACTATTGTCTGATAATTATACAATTGATAATATTAAACCTAACGGTTTTGAATTTGGTGTGAAGTTTGTATATGACAAAAACTTGTCTGTTATTTGATAAATTGAAAACAAAAAGTTCCAAACGAGAAGTCGTTTAATCTCAAGTGCACACAGATGTTTTACGGTCCTAACAGTTTTTTTTTCGTCTATTGAAGTTAAAAACTATGTTGTGATTTTGAGGATAAATCAAAAGTTATTGTTAAGTTTCGGGTTTACGTTGCAAAATGTGAAGTTCATTTTGGTCTGAGAATTGTTAACTTAGTTTGTGATAATGAAAGGGAAATTATATCCTATTAAATGGAAGAGTTGAGCTCGGGTAGGTATTGTCTGGTCATCCCTAAACAGTGCCGCATACACTGGCTGTAAATGGTACCTATGGCCTAACGTACTCGTACGATGTATGATGAACAATGCCGATGATAAAACGAGTCTAAATAAGACAAATCGTTTTGAAATTAAATTGTTCAGGGGAGCACTGAGGTTAGATAATATACCTGATGAGTTGTGGCATAATAATTAGCCAAAGCCGTATATTTTAAACTGTTTGATTCAACTATTTACTAAGTTAGTAAGAGTCAAAAAAACGAAATTTGACAAAGAGGTTGTCAAAGGGAATTTCGTGATGATGAATCAAATTTAATTCTTATATAGTGTGGGATGTGTTAAACCAAAAATGTTTGTGGGAGTCAGAGATGTGAAATGGGTTTAATCTCACCCAGTTCTTATCAAATAGGCCAGTGAAACTTGAGCCTAAATGGGTTATGAGCTATAAATAGCATAACTTGGTAACTCTGACTTGGTACACCCGTTCGAAAAGAGGTGTGGATCTGATAAAAATTAATCAGTTTTTAAGCAAACAAACATGATACAATACCTGGCGTAATTGCAAATAAATCTGTTTGAGAAACAGTGGAGAGCTCGAGATTGTCATATCACAATGGAAATAAGTTATCTTTATTTTAAGACCGAGAAAAATTACATAGTTAGAGACGAAGTGTCGGATGCAAAACCTATTTTCTGTTTCGTACAATGAATACGATGGCGACAGTATTTTTGATAATATGTTATTACTTATTGTGTGCTAGACCATAAAAATAAAATTAAATGTAGGTATGTTAAGCATTTAAATGAAGAATGTTTTCAGTGAAGTAATTGATTTAACTAGGTCTAAAACCATTCCTAAAAAGAGATAAAAGAAATGTTAATTCGATTAAATCAAATCGATTGTATGCGAAAAGAAGTCATTTATTGAAAATAAGTGCAGTTGAAAATAGGTTGTAAAGCGAGTTTAGTGGCTCGTGGTTATAATCAGATAAAAGTTAATGAAACCTTTGTATCATTTGAAAGAATAGCAAAGTTAAGCCTTTATGTATCAATGTAATTTCTTGGTTGAAATAATTATTATGTGGATATAAAAGCATAATTTGTAGGAACCTGGATGAAGAAATTTTAGTATATGAATTAATGTTTTATACATTAATGAAATCGTTATATGGACATTTGTAGTCTGTACATTATTGGTTCCTAATATTTCGGTGAGCTTAGACAAAAAGGTGTTTGTAATACTCATCAGTGGACCAGTGCATTTAAATTTTAATGCGGGTTATGAACGAAAATTGGTAGTTGCCCAGTTAGGTTAGGTTAGGTTAGGTTAGGGTGAATTGTGGAGGTCTGATATTTATTCGCTCCATGTAAAAATACTGGTATTTAGACGCATCTGGTTAGACTAGTAGCCGACTCTAAGACAGTTGGGAGATGATGATGCATGAAGTCTGGTACGTGGTTAATGGCAATAGGTATGCTCACTATTATAAGGTTTGTTATTTATTATATTGGTGTACAATAAATAAAATATAAAAAATAAGTAAATAAACTTAAACATAACTGATAAAATATCGGTGTACTATAGGTACACCTCTGCCTGACCCTTTGGGTCATAAAGGCGTGATGTTTATGTTATGAGATAAAGGACAAAGTTTTTTTTTTTTAGTTTTAAGTACTTTTAATTCTAAGTCTATGTTATTGCATTTTAACAACTATGTTTTAATGTGTAACGTAGCTTTAATCGTTGACTTATAATTTATAATATGTTTTCTGTGAACCAAAAATAAATAGGTCAGAAAACAAAATTACTTTAAATCAGTAGATAAATAATAGTTCTTGAAATGTTTAACTTGAGGAATGCTTTGGGGGCAATAAATTTGCCCATACACTTCATTGAGTTCCTGTGTATTCTACAAATCATTGAGTTCGTGGGAAATTATAAGAGCCCCTTTGTCGAAATCCTATGACGTGCTTGATACTGAACTATGCAATTGAGCCTAATCTTAGATAACTGTTTACATCTCAATTCGATATGTAAACAAAAACGACAATTTGTAAGGGTTACACTTAGATACAAGACCCTTTGTCTTGAAATATTTAAAAGGAACTATAAATCTCAAGTATAATAATAATATAATAGAATAATATAATAGGTCTTTGTTGATTGTGACTGAAGCGGCAATGATGAATAAATACAAAATGTACTGTTGGTCACTAATTCAAATTATTTAAGCAATGTATAATTTGCTGGCAAACATAGTGTCAGCGGACAAAAGCAAGATAGTACAAACTAGTAATGCAGAATACGGTCTAATGTAAAACATTTAAAGATACTGTGATTAAAGTCTTTGGTGACAAGTATTACATATTAATTATTCTTTATAGGCATTACTATAGCAAAATGCTGGTTTTATTTATGATAATTATAATACTAATGAATGCAAAAGCATTGTGAATTATCCTACCAGCCACAAACAAACACATAGACATTAAGTATCAGGTTGAGAAATATATTACTAAAATATATTTTTCTGTTTCTACAACTTAACCAGATAGCTGGTATCCTGTGAAATTTCGAACGTGGTGTTACACTTAGATAAGAATGAAATTCGTTGTGACGTCGTAAATAGATGCAATGTGCATAAGGATGTGTTATTATATTATGTTAATATTAAGAGCTTGGTTAAAATAAGTAGACGAACAAGATTCATAGTTTCAATAATCAATGAAATTATTGATTGGTCTGATTAGGTTTTACTGGGTTTTCCCTAATCCTGCGCAACGAATGTTGGACCATGATGATATTGTATTCCCAGAAAGAAGGAAGGTGTGTATTTTTATTATTGTATAAAATTGTTTGGTATAGTACTATGTAATCGATATTATACTGCGATTAACGAAAACGGGATTTATTTTTGAGGGGGGCGTGTTGGAATATGACAAAAACAAATCCGTCCTGCTTCAATACTATGGTCTTACTCTTTCTAACCAATAAATATTATATTTAATGGACAGAGTCCCGTGAGACCACTTGACTGAAATCCCTCGTATGGATATAGTTACTGTATTCCCTTAGCCTTGCTTAGGAGCACACGTCTCACCTAATATTACTGAAACACACCTTCCAATATAAAGAAAAGGATAATAAATAGTTATTATTTAAATCCTTAAAACGCTGTTTCCTTTTGGTGTCCCAATAATCCCAACACTTAAGACATTACTGATACCCTGTGCCTAGGTAAGCACGTAAAGCCGTTGGTCCTGGATGTCACTTGCAGATCTTTGACCATCATCTAGCCGTCAGAAAATCTGACCATCAGTCTTACAAAGGAGTATCGTGGTGCCCTGTAACCGGAATGTGGAGGTCTGATGGGCAGTCGCTCTATGTAAAACACTAAAGCTAGGGAGATGATGTTATGATGAGATAACCTTTATTGGAACTCTAAAAACCATTTTGGCATACAAATATTGATGCAGATCATCATTAAACATTTTAACCATTGATTTTCAATTAAAATGCGAGACAAAGTAGGAACATTTATTTGGCAAATAGTTTCTTTTTAGAAGTCTCTGGGTTTGTATATATATCATGTGATTTTGGAAGTTCATGTGTCTTGTCTTATTACCAATATGCCACAGCATCGTTATAGCTCCAGTGGCTAAATATTGGTCGGACAAAATTTGAGCCAAATCGACTCGAATCGAAGAAGACTGCATCGTTCAACGTTGTGAGAGGGAAACGTACTTCGAAGACGATATTTAAACAGGCCGTATGCACTCCATGTACCAGACATACATACTACAACATGGTTTCCTACCAGGCATGGGAATGTTGGATCACTGGTCCATTTCTTGCCGAACCTTTATCTTGATGCTAATTCCATTTACAAAACCGGACCTTAATTACATTTTGTTCCCATATTTAAGACAAACAAAAACCAGTGTAAACGACAATATTATCCATCAAAATTTCAACCGAATACGTGTATAAACTAAACATGAGACTGCAGAAAAACTCAGTTTACATTTTTAGACCGAAGTCCAGCGTCTCGAATTATATCATTTTAATTGTTACCAGTCTGTTTGTGAAAATTGTCACGTATCTTGGGTCTGCCGGTTAATCTGTCACTATTTGCTTGGAATATTAATGCGCCATTCATCATGGCTGCCATCGGTCATGACAAATCTGTCATGTGTTTTTTTGCAGTCACACTGTCACGTTACACGCGATGTTTTCTAATTAACATTCTAGTCATTGGACCGGTTCAACTACACCTAGTTGAATTTGATTAGATAATTATATTGCTAACACATGTGCTGTGACGATTGCTAATGATTGTGGGTTAATTAAAACAGTATGTTGTTAGTAAAATGGGTGACAAACAGTCTGTGGTAGTCTTGTATGAGAATCGTTGAATGGTTAAGTTTTGAGTGAATAGGCTACTCCTAGGCAAGCACATTACACACATAATCGCTTACTATTAAATAAGATAGTGGTCAAATGCCAGCCTATCTATATTATTGTTATTACAAGCTTTTATTTAGTTTCACCTGTCTGTCATCAAATCTTGGAAGTTAAATTGGACCCACTTCCCGGTTACCGATTGAGCTAAAATTTTGCATGCATGTGTAAATCAGATGACAATGCAAAATTGATCTGATGATGGAACTGGAAGGTGGCTATAGGAACTTGGTAGTTAAACGACACAACCCCATCGAGTTTCGGCTCGTATGATTCGTCTTGACGAGTATTATTATATAGCTACGAGTATATACCGTGCTATAAAAGCTTGCTAGTTGTTAGTCCACGTGTGCATGTTATTATTGTTTTCTTATGTATTTTTTTAATATGTAGAAAACAATTTTAAATATGTTTCTACAATTAAAATTCTAAGTTGTTGATGAGTTTCAGTAGACTGCTCTCAGACACATTAAACTATTGTAATTAGATGATTACGATAAAGAATATTCAAATAGCTCTTAAATGTTTTCACGGTAATAAACTTTTAATATAAAACGCCATTTTGATTGTTATTGTTAATTTAATATTAAACATTGACTGATATGAAACGTACTAAGTATTTAAAACTTAATTCAGAGGACATGTTTTTAATAGTATATATTGATACAAATGGAGAAAGTTTTACATTGCAACCGAGGCAGAATTCGCCCGAGCCATAGGTGAGGGTGTTATGGAGCCGAGTTTTGTAGTATCCAACGTCTACGTGTATCAAACGACGTTTTTCAATACATTTTTGAAGATTTAAATAAAAGTGAGTTGATGTGCGACTCGTGGGGGGTCATTTATCGCCCAGCCTGATACAATAAATGTAATAAATTGTGCTGTGTCCGAGTTTGTGCACTTTTCCTTACTAGTGCGAAAACAGTTGGTAAAAGCGTTAGGGATAAGAGTGGGTCCGACTAAGTGTACTGAAAAAGTATTATCCATCCAAGATGGTATTGTTTGTAACAAATTGATTTATTATACGATACAAATCCAAAGATTGAATAATTTCAAAGAAAACTTTTGATCAGTTTTGTAACAAAGAAGTTTTAATACAATTTTTCACAACAAAATAGAACTCTGCAACTTTTTTAACAATAAATTTTCCGCCTTGTTTAGTTTTTAACTGTTCAAATTAATTAACATTAATTAAATAAAAGTTATTCGATCGTGAAAGGTACTCCATTGTATTAGGTACTATTTTCGTTGGAATTTTAACAAATTCGTTTGGAAGTCAAACACACCAGGCGCGATTGGTGGTTAATGACCCACTCCCTCTCTTTAAGAGGAAGCCTGAATTCCAACTATTCGATAATTTGAGGTTATTTGGTAATAGAGATTAGAGCGGTAGAACTTGTTTAATGATTTCCCAACTTTAAAAAATAATAATTATGTTTTATAATAAAAATTTATTTAATTAAAGGTTCATTTTAATATAAGGTTGAACCCATCATTATAGTACAGGTAATCTAATACAAATAAAATACAACTATCGATAATATGTGTGTAATGTCAGTGATTACCGCTAAAGCGATATTTAGGACCTAGTACCCAAACTAAAAACATAACAAAAAAAGTTTTTTTTTTCGTATTAAAAATTGGTTTTGTGAACAAAGGTTTATGACGGTTTTATTTGCATTGTCGCACTAGTGCATAATCGTAACCAAAACGTCACAGTTTGGTTACAACTGCCATTGTATACCTAAGTTTAGTGTAATTATAGTCACTTTCTGAGCAAGAGTGTTGAAAATTACATCATATTATGACAACGCTACTTCTACTCCGAGAAAATATAAAATCAGATTTCTTTTGGAGAAACTTTTCAGCTTTGTTAAGAAGCTGAAAAGTTTAGGAAAGAAAACAGAAACCTTTTAATGTCTATGTCTCAATGCTAACAAAAACGCCTACTTGCGAGCATATAGGTCAGGTAAAAATGGAGCTTTTTACAAGAATATTTTTATAGAAAGGATTTTTTCGCTATATTAAAAAATGTATGAATTAATTAACCTCTAAGGGTGTTTATATCGTGCGGATTTCATCACGCATGCGGGATTGCTCCGCATGCGCAATCCCCGCCATGTCTTTCAATCAAATGTCCATTTCATTCAAGTATTTAACTACACAAAGTATACACATAAGTTTATCATAAAATAGACATGCATATAAAACTTTGTTAGAGTCTGGAGTCCATACTAGGATACCCTGGGTGACGGATCACCAGGCTCTCATCCCAAAATGCCGATGCTTAATTATTAGTACTTAATTCTAAACAAAAAAAAAAGAGATTTGAACATTACTCAATTTAGTGAGAAGTATTTATTATAATGCGTGGAATACGCACGCAGGCCGGTTTTGTTGCATTGTGAAATTTCCTGCATGCGGAGAAAGTCCGCATGCGTTGATCCGCACGATATTAAAAACACCAAATTCGCCTTTTGGTACTTCTGAACTTAATATAGTAAATGGAAACTGAAAATCTAAATAAATGTTGTAAAGCACTTAGCTAAACATGTTATTAAGAAAATTACTAACTACTTAACACGATTAGTTTTTTTAAACATAAAATGGTAATGATTGCTGTAATGGACGGGGGAACTTTATAATATATTCCCTAGACACGCACACTCTTCTTCCGACAGTGCTCTATTAATAATTTACTAAGTAGTAGTAGTTATGAGTATCATATTATGTCCCACTACTGGGCGAAGGCCTCCCTCTTTTTTTTTCACACACCTCTGTCCTCAGCCATTGCGGGCAAGTTCCTCCGGTAGTTGTCAAGCTCATCTCTCCACCTTTGTCTTGGTCTACCGCGATCTCATTTTGCATTTAATATAATATGCTTTATTTTTTCTCACTACAATATATAGTAATTAACAATTATTTCAATGAGTATACAAAAAACAAAAATAAATAACCATTTACAATTATATATTGTAGGAGACTGGTGCCTAAGCTAGGCTCTAGGTCTGTGTTTCAGGACACCAGGTTCCCACCCTTTAACTATTACAAGACTTAATGGGACCCAATAAGTAATAATTTAAAAAGAAAACTTTATCCATTTAAACATTTATCGATAAATTGATTCAAAAATACAAAGCAGATGATTAAAAGTATGTAAATAATTCCTTTGTTCTTAGGAAGAGTGAGTTTAGTACGGCAGAGTGATATCTCACAAAACATGTAGGTTATATAGTTAGGTTTGTGAAATAATATAGAAATTCGAACCGACTTCATTTGAGTGTTTGTTTATCGATGATGAAGATGGATGCAGCCTGCTGGATGCTGTAGGTTCGCCTTCAGTGGCCACCTATGCAATACTGTAAGCGATCAGAACCTTTGTAGTTCTCTAATGAAATCACTACGATGATTTACAGTACCCGCTTACTTACATTGAGAGACTCATTGACTAAAAACAGTGTTACGATCCACTAAGATGTCACATAACTAGGCTAACATAGGCACAGGGCTGTTGTGAGCATTTTGTTGCAACAATAGAAGATAAATGGACCAACTTAGGACTGATATTCTATCTAGTGTAGTCTGTATCTTATGACATTGTCTCTTGTTCTAATTGTTACTCTATAAGTTTAATAGCCTGTTGGTTTAGTGGTTAGTGGCCCTGACTGCTATACCGGAGGTCGTGGGTTCGATTCTCACCCAGGACAAATGTTTGTGTGATGAGCCTGATAGTTTTTTCTGTGACTGGGTGTAATTTATCTAAAATATGTATGTATTTAGAAATATATAAGTATGTTTATCAGTTGTCTAGTACCCATAACACAAGCTCTGCTTAGTTTGGGACTAGACGGCGTTGTGTGATAGTTGTGGAAATACATATATTTAATAGCTTTTGCTCGCGGCTTCACCCGCTTACATAAAATATAGCCTATGGCACTCAATAAAGCAGCTTTAGCTTTCTATCAATGAAAACATTGTAGCAATCGGACCATTAATTTCAGAGATACACGGATATACAGACAGAGATATATTAGATTTAGTGTAGATAATCTTAAGTGTAAGACCAGCCATGGTAATTTCTGAAAAGGACACCGTGGTCCTGGAAAACAAAAAGCAATTTAAGTCACACGTGGGTTTAAGTCAGTAAAAGTCCGAATTTCCCTTTGCTCTACCCAGAGCGATAAAAATCATTTGATGAGTGGCCACCTCAAAAAAAAGTAGTAACTTACATAACATTTTTTATTTTTTTATTAAAACACACACTTTCTTTACAGGCTGGACCCAATACAATAGTGGTTTTAAAAAGGAACAACATAAATTATCTCATCTCTAACACTCATCTAAAACTATAAAAATAATAATATAACCTTAACCTAGATGTAAGTAAATAAAATCAACATTAACTACTACAAACAAACTTTAATAAAACTCTTGCGAATTCGGTCTCGTGGATTGAACAATGAACATATTGTAACACCCGCCAGATTCACAGAAAACACGCATGCGAAATAACTGTCAGAATACTCATAAATCGATTCGTAGAAACCCCGATACATTCAGCCATAATCAAATAAAAAACCCAAAAGCACAGGATACGACTGAAGAGGGACAAAAGGCAAACAAAAAAGTATTTTATTTCAGATTGAAAACGTATCCCGTCTTTTAAATATCCAGAGGCTTGAAACAAACACTCCGTGTACAATCAAATAAAGAGTTAGATATACCGGTATACATATTTATTTGTTCAGTACACAGCCGAGTAGATGACAGAAAATCTATCACCAAGGGGAAGAGGGTAATCTAATTACGAGTACAACCTTACCTCCGTCAGATAGCATTCGCTTCATGTAAAATACTGATAAACAGCTGTAATAGACATGTTGAGTCTAACATGTTGAAAAAGAGCTGGGCAAAATAAACCTCACTGTCAATATTGTTCTTTATAGTGTGTTTAATCTCTAATGTAACTCTATAATCTTAAGGGCAATGTTCACAGATAGCACTTTGACTCTACTTTGTCAAGCAAGCATCTTTTTTAATGTAACTTCAATCTTCATTTGCATGACTTTAATGTTTCTTTTTATAAGGAACGCTTGCTCACTTACACTCATGAATACTAATATGAACATTATGCACTTACACTTGAGTCTATAATCTAAAAAACTATTTAGTATTCTCTGAAAATGTTACACACAGAATCTATCATGTGCAGCTATTGACACTAAGCAACTAAAATTTATATTTGTGTTATGTTTATTTAGTCAAAAAAGTGCTAACGCGAAAACGTTATAATGAAAAAGTCAATTGTGGTATGTTTAATGTCTTACTGAGTTAAAACACGTTTTTACAACAAGAGCTATCCGAGATGTTAGTAGATACGTCTGCCGCTATTGTAGTCATTGCTGTTGTAGTACGCTGCTTGCGCACCAATGTATTAATTCAACTGTACTTAGATAAACAAGACTGTCTCGAAATCGAATCGATTTGAATTCAATTAGAATAGTAATCGTGTTTGATCCTCCATTGTATCCGGGAGACCGCAATTATATCAAGATCAAAAGGCCACATTTTAATTAATTTAGATTTTGGTGGTTTGTCTTTACTCTTAATGAATAAACGCTCATGTAATTACTGTGAAGGATTTTGTTGTGAAACTGATTCTTATAAATTAGTTATTTCGGGAGTGTTGTGCTTGATTGAATGTGATTATAATTATAATAATCAGCATGTAATTGTCTTATTGCATGGAAATTAAACATTAAATTACCTTTCCTCATACAAAGAAAAAGAGCGTTTGGTCTCTCTTTTTTTCTTAAGTTTAGGGTGTCTCACAAAATTTTATCAATCAATGTCTTCAGCCTTGTATCTAATGTTTCCATTAACATTGCCTTTGGCACCCAGAGAGTTACGAAATCCACTACTCAGCCCCGGTTCAGGTTTGTAGATGTCAAATGTCTTCAAAGTTTTAGATCTATGACATGAAGATATCCTTACAACGTTTTACTTCACTGATTTGAAAGGAGCAGTTATGAAAAAAAAATTTTACAAAAAAAATATAACCGACTTCAATGTTAAAAGAACACTGAAAAGTACCAAATAACTTTAATTTTGGAAGTCGATGTTTCTATAATAGTTTAGTCTCTTCGTTATTTAACACGACTTCCAAAATTAAGGTTATTTGGTACTTTTCAGTGTTTTTTTAACATTGAAGTCGGTTATATTTTTTTGTAAAAAGTTTTTTCATATTTTACACTTTTTATTTATGGTACCACCACTAAAAAGTACCCCTCAGTCAAACTTAAATACCTTATAGTCAGAGCGCATCTCATAACGATTCTAATAATAACAAACACGGTTAGATTACATTACTATTTTGGTGTACAATAAAGTGCACCAAAATAGTAACAATTGTGTAGTAAAGTGTGTTTATTCTATTCTTGATGAAGTGATATTTATTATATAATACAAAGTTGTCTGGTAGAACCTGTGATACGAAAATCAACCGAAAGTTTCGTTCTTTTTCCGCTGAGTTAAACTTAACAATTTAATGTAACCGGGGCCACAGCCTTTGGCCCACCGTGTTTGTTTATTAGATGTAATAAATAAACTTAGTTAAATACAGTTAAAATCTAATGTTCCAGAAATTTCCTCGTAAGACGTAAAATGTGTTTCACGGCAAATAAAAGCACAAACGACACTGAAAGTTGTAAAGACAGCTAAAAATAAACCATTCCGTAATTTCAGATGTTACATACGAACAGAATGAACATTTTGTTGTTGAAAAACTTTTTCTTTCTAATTATGCCTCCCGTATGTTCGGGCCTTGAAAGTGTGTGCTTGAATTATGTACATTATTTCAGCCGAAATACGTCTATTGCTGGATATAAGTGTCTCTAAAGTGTTATCACAATGACGGATCCTAAACGTCTCACATCCATCGGGTTTTTTATTAAATTTGTCTTTCTTTTAAATGTGATATATTTTGTACGCTGAACACCTATTTATTTATTACTAGCTTTTGCCCGCGGCTTCACCCGCGTACATAATCCCAGGATAAAAATTATCCTATGTGTTATTCTGGGATATGGTTTACTCGTGTACCAAGTTTCATCAAGATCCGTTCAGTAGTTTTTGCGTGAAAGAGTAACAAACATCCATACATCCATCCATACATACAAACATTCGCATTTATAAATTATTAGTAGGATTTACCACACATAAACATATATAAATTGTAAATTTTTTACCCTACACCTAACACTAATAACTGAGTACCTACATATAAACCAAATTTCAACCGTACACTCGAAATAAAAATAACCATATAGTTATCTGGCATTTTTGCTGAACTGGACCTATTTGACGCCGCCGTGAGACACACATTGTTAGTGGTCTCTTTCTTTTAATATAATTAGTATCTACATGTTGTTACTACATTGTGTGTATCTACGAGTGTGTATGCCAAATGAAATATTTTTCTTTCTTTCTTTCCATCGGATTCCCGCGACTCTCACTATGTCATCGGTCTACCTTGTGGGAGGTCTTCTAACGCTGCATCTTCTTTGTCGTCGCCACTCTAAAAGGTATTGACCACTGCCACGTCAGTTCGATTATTCTTCGTTCTCCAGCGGATATCTTCATTTGTGATTCGATAACGCAAAAAAACTCCAACTCTCTGATCCACCAACCCACATTGGGCCTGCGTCGTGGATTACGGCCCATTCCCTTTCCTAGAGAGGAGGCCTGAGTCCTAACAGTGGGAACATTATAAGGCCGACTATGCTATGTAGCCCTCTCTCTATTGGGGGAGGCCTATGTCCAACAGTGGACGTCTATCGGCTGAAATGATGAGGATGTAGCTCACTCCATTGCCCTTTGCATGACTTTAAGCCTTCTGACATTATAAGTAAATAAACGGTATAATAATAAGTGAGTATATAAACCGTTTATTTACTCATGTGCTCCTGATGAGATTCATTGTTACTGCTATTGTTTAATTGGTAGACTTTGCTACATAATCATAATCCATTTGCGTCCTTTGATAGTTATTCAAGGTGATATTACCAGCGTGTAGTAGGTATTCGAGGTAGGCGTAAGTGTCCTCACGGCTTCAAAAAAACGCCGCTTCAAGCTTTTTTTGAAGCGGCCTTTTTTGTGGCTTGTGTACGGCGGTGCTGCCACAAAAAAAACGCTTGAAGCCGCTTCAAGCTTCTCCGGCCGCCAGCTGTTGCGCGGTTCAGCTGTTTTTCGCGACGGCTTCTGGCTTTTTTTTTTGTGGCCGCTTCTAGCGTTTTTTGAGGTCCGTGTGCGGGGACAGTTAACAGTACGAAAATTGCGTCACGTTTTCATCTTCCATTCTCACCTGTCGTAACGTTATCAATCACGTCCTGCGAGATGTCGCACATTTTAAATTAGAAAAAATATAAATTACCTACATTCATTTTAGTCCCTTTTTTTGAGGTCGGAAATCATCTGTAGACTTCCCCCGTACTAGTGCGGTGCGAAAGGGTGGTGTCAGACTTTTATTAACTAAAACACACCTGTATCCTTCAATTGCCCTTTGTCTTCTAGGATTTCACTTCCAGACGCACTCCTAGCACACATCGACTTTACTGGGCCCCTTCATTTTTGCCGACATCTTTTTGTGGCGTGCATGGAACACTACGTGCTATCGACACTGTCTTGGTCCATACCGGACGGGTGAACGACGAGCTACCATTGTTCGTCGTCCGCAAGCCCTATGACTTCAAAGCCCGGGGCGCCTCCTTCGACGACCCGAGGTTATTCGTTCCCTCATGATTACAGCCCTCCGCTTTGCAGAAGGTGGCGTTTACAAGGTTGTTTTGGCATTGCGTAATAAAAAAAAAAACATTTTTTTCACAATAATAAAAGTTATACGGCTGTTGGGGCCGAAAGGTTCTGGAGTGGCGACCGCGTACCGGAAGACGCAGCGTTGGAAGGCCTCCTACAAGGTGGACCGATGACCTGGTAAAGGTTGCGGCAAACCAATGGATGTGAGACGCACAGGATCGTTTATTGTGGCGACAATTAGACTGTGTCCAACAGTGGACGTATATCGATTGAAATGATGATAATGAATATGATGATAAAAAGTTATATTACTTTTTATGGTAAGTAATAGTAAGTAATAAGAAACTTGTTACAGTTACTATTACGAGTATTTTCTCTCGCGCTACAAGCTAAATATTTGGGCAACTAAGTCTCAAAGTTAGTCTGCAAATTACTTCGCAAAGCACGTACGTTTATAGGCTGTTACTGCTGTTAGTCACAGACAGTTTGAATTTAAATAATAAATGCACGTAACGTCCAAGATGACCGATATAGGGGTCATCCACATACAAATATGAGGTAACGCCTCAATGTCGCACGACACCGCCACGTAATCACGATTATTGGTATACTTTACCTATTCACATTTACCTCCGTTTACCAGATTCGTTCATAATTCAGGCAGCTAATAGTAGGGTCCGCAGGTCAACGGCCGGCCTTGCTGGCGCTCCGAATGTTTTTCTTAATTACCAGCGAAATTGATAGCTTTCGGTCACGCATTGTCGTCCAATAATACGTCAACGACGTCCTTAATTGCTAGTAACGTTACATCCATTTAAAGGTCACTCCTACGTGTATTGCAGCCGAGTGTAGACAATAGGATGAGATCATAGTTGCAGTTTTCTCGACGGCTATTTTCTGGGTGCAGCGAGCCACCAATTTGGTGGGTAGTCGCAATTGGCTCGGTAGACGGCGCGTCGGATGTTGCAATTGGCGTTCGCGTCGCCCCGCCGCCGCTCCACCGCGCCGCACCATCACCCTGGCAACCTTGTATCAACAATGCCATCAATCATGTCATCGATAATGTCGTCAAGTAAGCCAAACTTTGTTTTTGTTTCTGAATGTGGAAAGTTTTTGGCCTCCGTGTCCTTTCCCATGGGTATTTAAAGAATATATCGATAAGGTCATTGAATTCAGTACTATTGTTTTATAGTTGCCCTACAGAACGTTGATATCTGACACCAAGTGCAATATGACAACAATGAACAAATGACTTATTTACCATTAATTTTCATTTATTCATATTCATTGAAAATACGAACTCAGAAAATTAATATTTATGTTGCTTGGAAGACAAATAACAAGTTTTACAATAATGTTAAAATGGGGTATTTTGAAAACGTGATCGTTTAGCGAAATAAAGGTTTATTTTCAATCAGTCGTGATGTCCATGCTGATCTAGCCACGGGAAGATAAGATCGGTGCTCAATCGGTGTATCAATCGGTTGTCATCGGGCGCCATTTTTTTTATGGCTATTATTTTGATAGAGGTTATGAATGGCCTGTATAGAATATTCAAAAATAGAGATCCATGAATCCATGAATGAGAGAAGGGTTTTTGATTTTACTTTCCAGGTATTTTTAAGCTCTTAATTTATTAAACCCCAAGCGAACGGTTATAGGTTAATAAACTGTTGCAATTGTCGCCATCATCGATTTCATCACTGCTTACCATCTGGTAGGATTGCAGTTAAACAGTAGCTTATATCATTAGAAAAGAAATGTAAAGGTTACCTTCACACAATTGCTTTTTCTTAATTCTTTATTGTACACACATAAACTTAATCATATTACATTCATGTAGATAATTCATGTACAAAGGCGAGCTTAACTCAACAATGAGTTTTCTCCCAGCAAACCTTTGAGTGTCAGAGATCACATTCGAAGCTAATTTTAAAAGGTTTTTAAAGGTTTAAAGAAAGAACGAAAACACGTTTATTTGGCACACAGGTACACACAATGAGATAACACTTATAATTATAGTACACAACTGTGATTTCTACTAATAAGGGAGATTTTTTTTTGTCAAGACATTATTTTTTCCATAGGTTAAGACCAAAAAACGCTATTTTAGTCAAGTTTATGAGTTCATCATAAACTTGACTAAAATAGCGTCAAAAATCACATACTAATCTACTAAACCATTAAGGATAATAAAATAGATCATGTTTATTCATGAATACAAAGAGTCGTGTGTCCGATAACGTAGCGTAAACCGTGAAGTAGAACTAATTTTTATAGAGCTGTGGGCTATTGGCTTGCGCGGGCGCAACCGACCTCCGTGACTGCAGAGCGGTGCGTACGCAGTGAATAATTACACCAACACTAGCGTATTGTAACCTTCGTAGCTATTATTGTAATGAAGGAAATTGAGCCAGCTGAATTACCCAATATATGATTTTCATTTATTTAGGCATGTAACGAAATGTACTTTCGAAAGTTCGATTATGATAGCATAATTGAACTTTCGAAAGCACACTAATAGCATAGCATAATCAAAGTTTTAATATTCCCGCTGCTGTGACTCAGGAATAGAATAGAACAAACTTTATTGTACACCAAAAAGTAACATAACATAAACTTAAATCTGTAGGTGCAATGGCAGGCTTCCTTTCTAGAAGAAGAATAACAAATTAAAAAAATATATAATCGTGGGCCCAGAGCCCATTGGTGGATATCACACGCTTTTTCGAATTTTTAGAGCAGTGGTGATAAAATAATTACAACTACGAGACATAACAATAACAGCAGCTACAAATTAGGGGTCTTTAAGTCAAGAGTGAATAGGTTACTTCAAGGCAAGCGTGCTCCATTGTCGACCACATCAACGCTTACCATCACCACATCATTGCTATAAACGTAACTTTGTAGCTTTTATAACAAAAACTATTAAAAAGAAAAACAAAAAAATATATATACGTTAATATACCTAATTTAAATTTGTATTCGACTTCGTATTAAAATGCTTAAAGAGAGAACGAAGGACCAACTCAGAAAAAAAAAACCAACAAAAAAAACTATAGCTACCGAATTTTTAACGATCCACTCCGAGACCCAAGCTCATTCATGCAAGATTTTTTTTATATTATAATAGGAAGTGATTGATACAAAATCTGAGGAGATTGGCCCTACAGCGGTCACTGACACCAGTGCTCACCTTGAAACGATACCATTTATGTTAATACAAGATGGATTCCATTAAGAGCTCCCAACCTGACATACATTTTTACTGTTTTTCATAAAACCGCTCTTACACGATATAACAATAGAATCCTTGCAAATTTTTGACGAAAACTTTTTCGAAATTTTTTACAGTTTAAAAAAAAAGTATATTTCCTGGAAAAACTTTTGTGAAAGATTCGAATGAATGACAGTATTACAGAATGCCAGCAGAGCTTTCATGTATATCTCTCTGTTTTCACGTTGTTTTTTAATCAAACACTATCTTTTAACCGCGGATGCGCTCGCGTACTTAAAATATAGCCTATGTCTCTCAGGATTTGTGGCTTTTTTTTGGTAAAAAAAATTTTAGCAATCGATCCAGTACTTTCAGAGATTACCTCCTACAAATATAAAAACAAACATTACCTCTTTATAATATTAGCGTAGATTGTTTAAGATTACGTTGGATGAAACGGCAAGCTTTTTTAAACTATGCTCAGGCTGACGTTAAATGAATGAGAAAGGGCCCTCTTAAAAGTAACTAGGTGTATTTTCAGATCAGTAAATATTAGCACTTGTATACTAGTCATTATTACAAGTAGGTTAGTTTCAACATAAATTAGTGTTAGGTTTATTAATTATCTTTTGATTTTAACTAGCGATTAAGTGATTATGTTGTCAAGATGATGCGCATGCGCCGTTCTTCTGTCTATCAATACGAAGCGGTTCTGACTAGTTTGCTGCCAAGAGTGGTCATTATGACATAAGAGCGAATGATTGTTGCAGCGATCATTCGCAAGGCCATGGTTAGTAAGGGAAGTTGACCTGCTTTGAAACTACTTCCAACGAAACTTTTATGTACGCGGGCGAAACCGCGGGCAAAGGCTAGTTAATAATAAAGTAGTTTACGTTATTATAAAGTATGGTTTAAAACCCTAGTAGTAGCTATCAGGAAACACAGACCCCGGCAAGGAATTCTACTCTTCAGCTGTACGCATATTTAAAGTGTTCCAAAACGTTTTGTGTGTATAAGTGGGATGGCCACCATGTAAGTACTGGTGGCGCAACACTGTACACCGAGTAGTCCGATGATGGAACGAGATAGGTGGAACTAGGCAGATGCAATAAGGCGCACACTCCCCTCTCAATAATTAATCAACGGTGACTGTGAGGCAGTCTGGGCGTCCATGAGGACTTCTAACTCCTGAAAAAAAAATGCTGTGAAGATTTAAGGGAATATTGCCAGAATAATGAAAAACAAATTACTCCGTGTTTTACTAACCTTCTCAATATAGGTATAAAAACAAACACACAAGGATATTTATAAGGATAGATCAATAGATAGAACTACAAACATTTTCTAACGCCAACTACGATATGGGAACAGAGATAGACGTGAAAGGGAATCGGTAAAGCATTCTCCTTCAAAATCTATCTATTCTATCAATAAAGTACAAACAGGTGTGCAGTACAAATATAAGGTCTAAAAGGAAAGCAGATTTCTTAGAAAGCCTTTCTAGTTATTATCAAAGTGAATGCTTGCACTAGATTCGTTCACGAGAATAGTTTGAAAGAGATAAGTAGGTACCATCAGACACTTCCGCATGACCACGGCTAAGTTCATTTTTGATTACACTCGAATCGAAAATTTCGAAGGGTTTGGTTTGGCGCCGCACAGGGCTACTTCAAGCGAAATTTTATTTAAGTAATCAGGCAGAAATCGTACATATTGGATGTCGAAACGTTCTGATTGTGTTACCGACTTATGTCATAAAATTCATAATAAAGTTATCAATGTAAGGTAGATAGAATAGAATAAATATAAAATGCGGTTGTTGGCCTTGTTATTGACGTTTTTAATTTAAATAACGGAAATAAAGAAATTCTTAACTTTTTGTACTAATAAAAAACAGTGCATTGTTTACACCGAGATTAGGAAGAGGTCAATGTACTTTCTTGCAAACTTATCTGGCGACCACCATTTATTTATTTTTATTTTACTATTTAGTACAGCATAATAGCCATTAATACTATTTTTTTTTTTTATATTTAATTTTTTTAATGATTTACGTTTTTATTAACATACATATATACATCTTAATTATTAAATATTATAAACTAATAGGTATATTTACAAACTTAAAGAAAAAATATATACAAAATACTAAATTATGTTAAAACCTTTCACTCTGTCTTCTCACAAAATCGCAAACTTTCTAATAATATCGTCTTTCATGCATCAGCAAACAAATCCAATCCAGGGTTGGTTTCCACAAGCGCGTTGAGCATCGTTAGCATACGCGGTATAGGGGAGGTGGATCGAGCTACAGTGCGACAGAATGGGACATTAAATAGTTTATGTTTTCTAGAACGATTGTAATTATTTAGAGCAAATATTGACACAATTTCGCATGCAAATCGGACGCCTCAGTGTAACCATTAATAATTTTGTAAGCTGTTGTAATTTGGTTAAAGGCTCGCCTAACTTTTAATGAGTTGTAATTTAAGCATCCTAAGATGAACTTAGTAGGATACATATATGGGTGAAATTCAAATAATCGCTTACAAATGTACCTTAAAAAAGCTTTTTGAACTTTCTCCAGCATAAGTGTATATGTAACCTCATGAGGGTTCCATAAACAAGTCCTAGTTTTAAGTTTGCACCAAACTAAGGCATTATACAAAAGTTTTATAATTTTTAAAACCTTGACAGTTGTACTGTCTCACGGCTGGGTATCAGTCTACCTCCATTCCTGACATTGAACTTGCGAATACCAAAAGAAGGCATCTAAATCGTATGCACCATCCTTCGTGGTTGGCCGCGACTTCATTTTGCAATATCTGGGCATAATTTTGAGTTCTGCAGGCCCAGATCTCAACTGGCATGCAGCAGACATGTCCAGCCCAATCCCGATTAATTTAAGCAGCCTTCTGGAGCGTTTACAATTTACTCGTACGAGTATGTTTTGTAGCCCAGCATTTTGTTTTAAACGGTATGTTAATATTTATGAAGTTCACGTTCGTGCTGATTCATTTCTATCACAAATTTACTTTTATATTATACTTTCTTTTTGAGATTCAGACATGGAATTTACGAACCCTATTGATGCGAAACCTGGTCCAATATTTTATAGGGTCTAGATATTCATAGATCATAAAAAGGAAACAATAGGCTTCTGAACTGGGTGGTCACTAGTGTTCGACGGAATCTTCGTCTTGAAAATATCCATTTTCGAATAACATGAGTCAACTGGAAACAATAGGCTTCAGATACTTGTACTTTGAACGGGGTGGGTTGTTAGTCAGTAAGAGTCTAACACTATCTCTCGCTCCACCCAAGAGGGGGGGTTGTCATAAGATGATTTTTGCCCAACGTAAAAAAAAGGGTGGTTGTCAGTACAATTTGATTTTTTTTTTTATAAGTACTCATAGCGTGCGCGAGTCCACCTCGCACTTGACCGGTTTTTTATTAATCCAAGCCACTTTGGTCCACAAACCTACCTCTTCCCTTACAAACTACTTGCATGGGACCAAGTGTGAATGGAACCAACTGCGTAACTTTTACGTAATCCTAAGCTGACTTTTTTTAATGATATATGAATTTTGGCTTCGTCTTCAGGCTTTAACTCTGTGGTTATAACCGATTAATCGGTAGCAGCTTCTCTGGTGGCCACAGTGGAACAACGCGATTCATGAGTGAACATAACTTAATAGACCCCTATTGTACGATTTGATTACTATTAAAACATCACAAATGGCAAACGTAAATTTCTCAGAATTGATTACACGACGTGTATTGTATGACATATCATGGTTTAATTTATAGGCAGTGCTATGCTATTAGGGACGGCACATTCCTGGAATAGAGGCCCTACCACGGACCAATTTAACAACGTACACTGAACTGTCAAAGGGATGGAGCTATGCAACATTGGTTTTAGTATATCCGAAACCATCGTATCATTTAGTCATCGGCAATATTAATCAACATATGTGATATGTTTGTACAACATGAATATTTTTAAGTCAAGAGTGAATAGGTAATTTCTAAGCAAATGTCAACCACATTGTCGCTTACCATCATGTGAGTATCATCTCACACGATCCTCTGACCGCAAGGTCAAGCGCGAGTCTATCAAATTAAACAACCCCAATAGTGCTGCTTATTTAAAAAAAAATCTTCTAATAAACCACATAGGAGAACGAAACCAACCACAAGTTTAGGCATCACTCACACTGGATATTTGTTGCAATAGTCCAAGTTAGCTTCTCTCATTATGCCCACTATCCTGCCGCACAGGTTTTGCTACTCGTCCGTCTATAAATAGTTACTAAAACACACAACATAAACGACTTCAACGCACTCAAGAAAACCACAAAAATGCACTTTAGTTCTCAAATGATACAGTCGTTATTGCAAGGACAACGTTCGCCATAATATGCCCTTTTCGCTACTAGGTTATTACACGCACAGTGGCCCACTCGCAAGTGGAAGGAATGAATTCCTTACTGCTTGCACTTTCAATATAGCTTGGTTTATTAGTCGATTCGGAGTTAGTTCTCCGAATAACTTTTACGACAACGCCAGCCAAAATGTTATAAGGAATTTGTTTTGGTTTTAGCGTATGAAAGAACAATTCTTGGAAACAATATTTCTGAAGAACGTGCAAAGAATTGGTGGAAAGGAATGAAATATGAATGTTTTTATTCGTTTCCTACGTGAATTTATATGTAGAGTTGATGCGAGAACATATTGCTGAAATTGAAGTTACAGTTTTGAACTTTTGCTCCGAATTTCGAATCCGGGTTTTCAGGCCGGCAGCGGCCTGCATTGTTGAGTTGAAATTTATGTCGGAGCCAAAACACATGAAGAACGACAATATGTACCAAACTCATATTGCATAATATACATATATGTATGTTTCTTTGTTACTTCTTCACGATCCGATCAATCGTGTTGTCGGATTTAGGTATATGAATTTAGGTACCAGGATAATTTATATGACGTCAACGAGTTCTCACTACCGGCCGGCCCTGGTTTAGGTCATGAGTGAGAGTGAATCTGAAGCAGTCGGCTCCTTCTGTGAGTCAGTAATTCAGGCAAAGGAGTTGGCCGAAACCATGACAGAAAGATTATCTTCACGCCTGCTCAACTTTGTCTGTCATTGTTAGTGATGATTCGAGTTATGAAGAAACCATACTGATGATATTATTCCATTGCCTATAGCGGGCTTAATTAAGCTCACCATGGGCAAACCCTATCTTTTTCTGATTTCTCAAGTCTACGACTTTTTCTAATTTCATTCCTCTCACAATTTCAAACCCGACGAAGCGCTAAAATGTTACTCGATGTAACGGATACAAGTAATATTTCATTCCTTAGCCTAAAGGATCGGAAGAGGCAATCCACTCGGAATAAAAAATAGCCAACGTCCTTTTACAAGACGTCTGCTTCCTCCTCACAAAACGGCACCGTCATCATTCGGTCCTTCGACGCGTAAGTGAATAAGGACCGTTAAAATGCTGAGATGTTACGTCTATAAGTTTTATGGGATAATCAGGTCGACATACCATTTGAAATGTTTTATTACGGGACCAAACTTCAACGGTTTTATTTTAAACTAGCTTTTACCCACAGCTTTGCCTGTGTACATGAAATATAGCTATGTCACTTAGGAATAGAGCAGCTGTTTATTGGTGAAAAAAATTTAGGAATCGGACCAGTACTTTCAGAGATTAAGTACCTCTTACAAACAAAAAAAAAACACAAAAAAATCTTTACCTATTTATAATATTTTATGTGTAGATAAAAAGAAAAAGTTCGAATATTATCTCAATTTCAAGTTGAGGGATAAAATTTTCAAAGTCCATGATAAGACCTGTCCTAATTGTATGGATCAGAATTTTGGACTGTGAAAAAGACAGATGAAAAATAAATTGCATTGAGATGAAAATGTTGAGAAGGAGGTGTCGTGCGTCGAGAATAGATAAAGTGAGAAATATTATATTTGAGGAAGTTTGAAAATGGCACTAGTGACAGAAATGTTGAAAGGGAATCGTTTTTCTTAGTATGGTATTGTAAATAAAAGTGATTAAACGCATGTTACTAAAAGAGTTATGAGTACCTATACATGTGGATGGACGGAGAGGCGGGCCAAAGAAAAGATGGATGGATAGTGTGAAGTCTCATAAGAAAGAAAGAGGAGTAAGTTTATATACCTGATTTAAAAAAATCATATTTCTATAGTGAAATTTAGAATGTCTAGGACTAAATGTAAGTTAACGCAACCTCGGTCCCCAAGACACAGGCGCTGCCGCTGCCTAGTTTGGGGCCCACAGATCAACTTAATGTTAATTTTACTAGTTACTGTGAATATCCTTATCATAAGTTTAGTATTAAGACACATTCTGTAACATCATCATCATCTTCATCATCTTCCTGCTCTTATCCCGTTTTATTTGAGGTCAGCGCAACACGTGTTTTTTTTTTCAATCTGTTCTGTCACTCATCACGCTACCTCTAACTCCCTTTTATTTAATACTGGACTAATAAATTATTATTACAGTGACAGTATAAAAAAAACGTGTATTACTACCCCAAATAACACGGGATAAGAGCAGGACGATGATGATTATGTAAAAGGCATTTTCAAGAATAATATCACCTGATCTGGCAAGGTATAAAATGGTGGTTAAAATATGCCTTATTACATCACAAAGAAGTACCTATATTGAATATTTTTTGAAATAATTAGGATTTATTACATTTATACATAAAAAAAAACTTAAACTTTTCACGCCAACTGATCGACACTTTACGTGACCAGAAGGCTGGCTCGTTCTTTGCCCAAAGAATTAGCATTGCCATTCAACGTGGCAATGCTGCCAGTCTTCCGGGCACATTTCCGGATGACAGCGATGTGGAGGAGTACTTTGACGCCTGAGCGTGCTTTGTCTTTTTGTATCATATTTATGTACATAGTTAGGTTTTAGTTTAAATAGTTTATTTAGTATTTAAGTTTTTTTTATTGAATATTGGCTACCCCAAACTACGTCAATCCATAGAAAGTAGACCAGTTGCTATGCCACCTCAACTAACAATGAAACTTGACAGGTGTTTATAAAAAGCTTATTTGTAACAACAGTAAGTAACGCCCACAATATTTTCCTTTAATTTTCGTGTTGAAATGAAAATCCGTATAACATTATCACTTTCATAGTCTAACGGCGAAAAAATGGATCAAAGCTTCCAACAATATCCATAAAGAAAGAATGAAAAAAGGTGCGGTAAGTAGCTCAATCAAAGAATTACGAACGACAAAACAAAATTGCTTTTTATTCTACTTTCATAAGATTTCCTCTTTTCATTTCGTTTTATTTCTTCTTTTGAGTCCTGGTGTTATAATTACGTTTATGAGGCTTTATTATAATAATAAAATGTCTATGAAGTTAGGGTAATTGGTAATTGGCCTTTGTTTTTTTATAAGAAAGGAATTATAAGCAATTATTATAAACTAGCTTTTGCCCGCGGCTTCGCTCGCATTAAATTCGGTATAACACGGTTCCCCTGAGAAGAAGAGGGTTAAAAAGAGACAAAAAGTAGCCTATGTCACTCTCCAGCTCTTCGACTATCTCCACTTAAAAAATCACGTCAATTCGTCACTCGGTTTTGCCATGAAAGACGGACAAACAGACACACACACTTTTCCATTTATAATATTAGTATGGATGATTATCCGTGATAAGTCTCGATTGTTTCAAAAGATCAGGTTAGGTATGTAAATTTCCTCTTTCAGAGGAAGTTTTGTTAGTATAGACAGCTTATACAACAGTTTTAAAGATTATATTAATACAAAAACAAACAAAGTCAACTAAAGTAAACTTCTAGACGCCTAACAACCAACGTACCAATTTAATTTTATACAGTATTATCTAACGGTAGATATTTCGAAGACGCTCACCGGGAGTCCGGACTTAAATAATTATTCTACGAACTATCCCAATTTCAGACCGAAATACCTTTTAATATCGTATCTGATGAATTTACTATTAACTGGTAACTAACTACATAATTTACAAAATAAGGATTCTCAGATTTGTTTTTTTGAGATACCCATTTTGGTTTTCTTGTATATTTGTTACTTAAAAATGTTTTTTTTTCATAATAATTTTAAATATTTATTTCTGCAGACTCAAGAGGAATGAGGTTAAAATAAGCAAGCCAAAGTAGCAAGATTTTCGTCAAAGAAATATTTGCTCAAGACTAGGAAAGAGCTGCAATGATGTTTGCAAAACCACCTTTCGCAATGTTCTTAAAACTCCTAATTAACGCACCTAGTAGCAAAGAAACAGCACTAATTAAAATCTTGAAAAGACAGAAGTAATTTCACTGAATAAGACTTTTCCTCGTTTCCGCATTTTTTCGAGTTTTTATAAAGTATGATAAAACATCGCGAAAGTTTTCCCGAGCAAAGAGTTTCGCTCGAGAGTGCGAAACTCATTATAACTCTCTTTTGTTTTGGTAGCGTCACTAAAGTTTTAATGGGCGTATTTTGGAAGTTATCCTAGAACTAAATAATGCGAACCTTGTACTTTACGTACCTACCTTTTAAGGGACTGAAACAAAAAAACATTTTCTACTCAAAGTGATAAAGTTGTACTTACAGTTAATTTTCTTGAACTCTGTAATAAGTTTTATTAAGTAAGTACTGAAACTGTACTTAATTTAAGTAACTCTACAATAGAATTACTTTGAACATTAATATTGCTAATACTTTTAAAAGTGATCCGAGCTGTCAACTGAATCGTGTCACATTGACTCAATGTCTCCAATGTAATGACCATTCTTAGACTTCTCCATTTTTCTTTCTTTTGTAATTTTTCTGCTAGGATTTTCCACCCATTTCTTCCATTGAGACCCTTGTCAATAACATGTTAATGCGAGTATTTTCTTGATAACGTCAGAAAATACCATTTACGTATATATTTTTTGTGTCTCTAACGTCTTATTGACAAAGTAGCTTTGTATCAGTGATATGGTCAAAACTGATGCCTGATTAGTTTCGCGATCGCAAGCGCGGCTCTTGAGTATGAGGTCCTGTGATTGATTCCCGGGTTAGGTAAAAACTGCTATTGGGTTTTTATTATTGAAAATTATGCCTTGATCACACATATCGAGTAAACGGGCGAGACAGTGCGCTCGGCCGAGTGGTTATCTCTACAACTCGTTAACATCACGGTCTCGGCCGAGCAACATTTTACTGTCTCGCCCTTTTATACGGTACGTATGATCAAGGCATTACTCTGTAGCAATTCGGACTTTGGAAGTTGGTGGTATAACACCCGTACCTTAGATAGCTCGTAAGACCAAATACTACGCCTGATCCCTTTCTAGTCGGATCGGGTGAAAACCGATTAAAGCAAAAATGATTTTAGACCATTAAAACAATGCTTTAAAAAAAGAACAACAAGCGGCTCCGGGTAACCTCTAGTTGCTTCTAAAACAAGGCCTTTCCATGATATCCAGTTGTGCGAGTGAGAAAAAGAAAGAAGCTATACACCCTATAATTATAGCTCCATGCCGTTAACAGTTCAGTGTAGGTCATAAAATGGAACGCCTTAAGAGATCGTGGTAACTGACATAATAACTCGGATGCTCTCTCATACTTTCGTAGATAGAAAACATGACTAAGGCCAACGATGCCCTGCATTCATTCTCGACTTTCGATGACGTCAGAAGAAAGCCGCCTACGCTATTCTGCCGACTTCCGTATAGCGATGGGTATGTATGGAATCTCTATGAGTATGTATACTGTTTGTGAGTACTTCGTGTTTAACGTCATGATTTAATTGAGATTGGGGAGGGAGAAGGAGGGGGTGATTTGAGAATAATTACTCGCGTCTTGTAGATGTTATACATTATGTATTTGAAGCCAACTGAATCCCCGAAGTAGCTACAAGTAAAATAGTCTTATGTAAGTCTTGCTTCGATACTGGATAATAACACCAAATAGATGCATCGAAATGGATACCCAGTATTTGTCGCGAATCCCAGTGGGTCATTGTTTTTCTATTGTGTCTCTAATTGACGGTATCTGAAGAGTTAAGGCATGAATGAGGTTGTGGAAACCGGGCAAGTACCAAGCTAGGGTTCACCTGACCCCTTACCCAGTATTTATTCTCATCGCTGTTCTTGTCATTTAGCTGCGACTTTAGCAACTTTAGTCAGTAAAATTGTGACACTCCCCCTTTTTTTTTGTCGACGGGGAAAATCATCTTTGACGAAACCCGCTCTTGGGTGGAGCGGGAGACAGTGTCAGACTCTTACTGACTAAAAACCCCGCGCCGTTCCTTCTAGCCTTCATACCGGGGCAGATGAGGGTCCTATGTGACTGTAATATTTTCAAAAGTTCCTCATAATTCGACCTGCATGTTGATCTAGTGGTTAGTGACCCTGACTGCTATGCCAGGACAAATTTTAATGTTTGTGTGATGAGTACGATCAGTTCTGTGTAATTTTTATATAATATGTATGATGTTTTTAGAAATATATAAGTATGTGTATTAGTTGTATAGTACTCCTACCATAAGCTCAGCTTAGTTTGGGACTAGATGGCGTTGTGTGAAAGTTGTGGAATATTATTATACCGTTATCTTTCAAATGTTTCTTAAAAGAACTACCAAAAAAAAAATATCATAAACTGCCTGCTTTATACACTGCTAAATTTTGATCGTTTTAATCCCGTGGAGGGCCGATCCGGTACATGGAACACTATCGATTTGTAACGATAAAATTTGAAAAAGTAAAGTACCTTTTATTTATCAAAATTTAGCGCTGTATAACATTATATATTTATTATAATATTAAAAACACGAGAAACCTCATTTTATCATACAAACAAGCCACTTATTTAAAATAATATCCACAATAAGAAAGCACCCGTATTATGTGATCTTTGCTCCTTCGACTCGCATTAAACCTATTTATAATCCCATAGAATTCGCCATGGTCGGTCTGAACCTGCTTCGGTGCTTTTACACAACCATAATTGCATATTTAAACATCCAATCGAAGTAAAATCCCAATAGCTATGGTTTTTTAATGATAATCCATTGAACTATCGACTTGGTTATAACCATGTTACCTTGGGTAATTACGAAGGATACAATTGCTTTTGATGATATTAAAATGCAAAACAAATACAATTCGAAAGTCTAGCTGGCATTTGATGTGGAAATTATCCTTGCTCCATCTATATCTATAATTGTATATAGGGTTATTTGTAAAACACTAACAGCCTTGCAGGACTGTATTACTATCATTTTAAACAAAAACTTTAGTTTTATGAGTTTTTACAATACATTTACGAAAAACAAACCTTCAAGATGTTTCGTTGTTCTATCTAATACATTTCGATTCTGTATTTTGCTGTACCTACCTACGTCTGTACGATGTCACGCAAGCGCATCAAACACCACTGACGCCCGATCCTTACTCTCCCCCACTATTGTACTATCTCTTGCTTCGCTTTACCTTCGTAATATTTAGAATTTTCAATTTAAATAATTTTCATTTTCAAACTGAAATAAAATACATTTTTAATTCATGAATCCCCAAGCGACACCCGGTGGCCGCGCATCTATTGTCTTACTATTGTGTCTCTAATTGACGGTATCTGAAGGGTTAAAGGTCATAGAACAAAAGTTGTCGTTTACTATGTTAGTACCATAGTACCCTCTTCGTACTGAGATGAGTGTGCCAGTATTTTACAAATAATCCTGTATATAAGAGGATAAACTAACTGACTGTCATATCAACGCACAGACGAAATTGATTGAACAAGGCGCATGAAATTATTCTAGATTCACTCCCTAAGGGTATAGAACGAGGATCCAAAGTTTGGATAAAGAAATCTACTTTAATGCGGGCGAATTCGCTGGCAGAAGCTAGTCCAACAATAATAAAAGAATGGGGTTAAGTATTTGTTCAGGACAGTTCAAGTATTTTCAATTAGACCAAGTGAAATTATTATTTGATGTGGTATATTCTAGTTTTGTTTTCAATAATGGCATATATGGCATAATGGCAGTGACTGAAAAGTTGAAAGGGAATTGTTTGTCTTGGTATGGATATGTGAAAAGGAGAGATGAAATGCATATTGCTAAAAAAGTTATGAATTTAGGATAGATGGAGGGGGAAAGGGATATAAAAGAAAAGGGAGTTGATGATAGCGTGACGAGTGACAGGACAGAATGGAAGGAAAAAACGTGTTGCACTGACCTCAAATAAAACGAGATAAGGGCAGGAAGAAGAAGTTTTCAATAATGGCAACTTAACATTTCTGTTATAAATATTTACTGTTTATTATAATATCAAAAATGTTTTTGTTACGGTAGAAATATTTAATGAGCGTTAATCAAATTAATGACTTTGTTTAATACATACTTAGTAAGAACTAGAACTGTGTTCGAGTTTTTTTTTAATATTATAATTTTTATACTCATTATCATCGTCATTTCAGCCAAAGGACGTCCACTGTTGGACATAAACCTCCCCCAAGTATCGCCACAATGAACAGTTACGTGCGTGTCGCATCCATCGCATTCCCGGAAGCGGGACTCTTACCAGGGCATAGGTCCACCTTATGGGAGGCAACGCTGCATCTTTCAGTGCGCGATCGCCACTCTTTTGAAATAATTGAAATATATGATATCATCCTAAACTTACAGGCTATTGACCTATCCGTCTAGCATTTATTGGATTCCTACGACTAACCAGGTCACTGGTGAACCTTGGTGCGGTGATGACCTGGTTAGGGTCATGGGTGGACCAAGATCAACATTGTGGGAGGCCTTCCAAACGCTGTGTCTTCCAATACGCGGTTGTCCAAAACCTTTCAGCCTCATCGACCATTTGTTCTACGAACAATGTGCCTTGCGTATTTATTGAAATTGTTTCTGATAAATATTTTTTCCTGAAACCGACACCTTGATCTAAATAGGCTTCGACCAATGCTTGGGCTTGTATTTATAATACATAGGATATTTCAGTCGTGGCAAACGCCACTTGTCACCTTTATTTCGGTTTTTTGGCACCTAGCCACGCCATTTAGGCATATGTCAATTTCGATAACAATGTACCCATGTAGCATAACCTAGTTAGTAATCTCTTAACCAACTGTGGTCCCAGTTTTACCACTGTAAAAACAATCTGGCCAAAACAATCTGGCGATGCAGTGTGGAGCCGCTGCACAAGACATAGGTCACCTGCTATGCTGCCCGTCCTGCACAACCACCTGCATTTTTTAGGATTTATACGAGGCCACTAACAGAGCTGTACAGGTTGCCAAAACTGGTCAGAAAAAAAAAATTGAGAGTACATCGACACGAAAAGAAGAAGAAGATAACCTAGTGTTGGAACTCCAACTTTTAAAGTATAAATATTTTTTTTTTTTATATATATAATTTTTGTAAGAGAACACTAGCACTACTGTCAAGTGTCAACTGTCAAATAAGTTTTAAATGTCAAAGTATACGCTATAATTGTATTATTATTTAAACTTCTCTTTCTGCTATGTCTTCAACCAGCATATATAAATGTACACTTAGTTAATTGATAGAAGATAAACAAATGATAGGAAGAACGCCTTATCCATTGCCAACGATGTTCTAAACACGCATTTGTAATAAGCGAGAACTGGAACGCAATTTGGTGGGGTCATGGTTCTTTCTTGAGTGTCTTTACTCCAGCCGGGTTTATTCCCGTTACGTTGAGAGGAAAGCTTAAAAACTGGCTGCATTCCGCGTCTTGTTTTATTTGTCTATTCAATGTTACGTCAGGCGGTCGTTAGTCCGCCTCCTCGCCGCGTTTTTACATCGAATCGGGTCAAAAATTTGGGTTGAACTCAACTATATCGGACGTTTATTCACCTTTCTAGGTCGCGTTCGAAATGTGGACGACTCACTCACACTAAATAAAGACTATGTGTGTAAGTGTGTACTACGATTATGTTGTATAGTAAAACGACGTAAAAGTTGTGTGTTACCAAAGTATTAAAGGGCTATTTTTATCATGGGTAAATTGCGACAAAATCTCTAAGTATTATGACCTAATTTTCTGCTAGCAAAAATACCATGAATGTGTTATTCCAGGACATGGTTTACCCATGTACTGAACAAATTTCATCCAAAGAGTAAAGTGGTGATAAACATACACATATATACAGATAAACTTTAAACGAGTAATAGTAGTTTGATAAATAAATATATAACAATAACAATATATCATATATATAATAAATATATATATAACAAGGCTGATGATGATGAAATAAATATATATTTAGCCTATAAACAAGCCATCTAATTCTTGGTAACATTTGTTAATATGATCAGTTTCGACATTGTAACATACATACACGCATATCTCGACGTTGATAGAGATGAGAACATTAATAGTGACATTTTAAATTTATCTAAGCTAAACTTGTTTCACTAAATATACATTTGGCAAAGGTGTGGATGTAATTACAGCCAAATGCATTAGTTTTGCATTAAGCCAATGACTCCGCTACAATGAAAAGTGTCAATATAAGGTTATTTGGTTCGATATGTTGTTTGCATTTAGGTACATACATATTTGGCAGTAAATAAGTTGACTAATTTAATTTATCGACGTGGCCTGGCCCCTTTAATACATAAATTATTGTTTGTCAGGCACCTAGGCTGTCTTTGAATCTAATTTAGTATTCAAGAATAGTACTGTTATTATATTCTATAACCTAATCTAACTTACAATTCAATCCAGTTTAAATGAAGCTCAGGGCCTCATTTATAAAAAAAAACATCTGATTTATTTAGGCACTGATTCTTTATTCAAAATTTTGTATGGAGAATTTAAATTTAAAAAATTGAATATAAAATTAAATTTAAAAAAATACAGGCTTTTATGAGCCTATCTTATTAGCCCGTATTCTTTTTGTTTAATCGATAACTTTTTTGGCGGATTTTTTTGTGTGAAGTCCAGTAGCTGTTTTAGTTATTCGCAAATTGATCCCTAGTGGATATTGTGATGTAAACTTAGCGTAGTTTTCTATCTCGAGTGCCTGTACACCGCAAAATTTGGAGGGTCGATCCGGTACATGGAACACTATCGATTTGTAACGTTATTAATAAAAATAAAGTACCTTTTTTTAAATTTCGTATTAATTTATGCATATACGAGTTTTTTTTTTGAAAACATCAGCTGAGCGAGTCTAATTACCTGTAGGTAGTAGTCGGAGTTGCGTACTAACTACCTACAGGTATATTACTGACCCATAATTCGATATGATCTGATTTCTTTTATCGGATTATTTTAAAATCAATACTTCTGCTAGGATACAGGTCTTCTCTCTGCATTAATTAATATGCCGCGGATTGATAGTTATCAGAAATCTTTTCAGTTTATTACTTTTAGGACATGGGAGTTTCTTCTCTATGTTTTCTTTCATAATTTTGAGTTAATATTATATTATTTATTTATTCAATCTTCATGCAATACAAAGTACATAGGCGGACTTGATGCCTTAGGCACTCTCTGCCAGTCAATCTAGGGTGGTACAGAGACAATATGGTAGGCGTATAAAAAGAAAATTTTATTTTAAAGACAAAATCCTAACTCATCAACGCCCAACTCAAACCCTTGGACCTAGAACGGTGATGCATTCCATTTATGTTAGCTCTATTTAACCCTGCAGATACCGTCAATTAGAAACACAATAGTAAGACAATAGATGCGCGGCCACCGGTGGTCGCTTGGGGATTCATGAATTAAAATTACAATACAACTCAAATAAAACTTTGTACTAATATTAGTTCTGCAGTTGAGGCACGTTACCGAATGGGGCACGAATGACTGATTTACCATAATATATTACAAAACAATAAGAAAGAATATTTTAAAATTCTCCTAATAGTCTGAAACGGGGCTACAAAATTTGAATGGTAAAACCTACTTTCATGCAAATGGAGCCGCTGATAGAAGTTTGTATTAACCCTTCAGATACCGTCAATTAGAGACACAATAGTAAGACAATAGATGCGCGGCCACCGGTGGTCGCTTGGGGATTCATGAATTAAAGAAAACCCTTAAAACAAGATGTGACAAATCAGTAAAATATTGGTTAAATAAGACGCCAACTTGTACGTCACGCATTTACACAGTTTGGCACTGCCATAACTTCCTTACAACTGTGTAAACTATTAAAAGCACAGTAAAAGTATGGCAGCTCTTCAATCGCTAGCATTCGCTACTGACCTAATGATGGACGAGTATGGTCTAAAAAGGAAATCCTACTTGCGCCCGCAACCGATACGCGAGACTAGCGACACATTTATAACTACTAATGTTACTATTATAATTATTTATTGCACTGCTGATAATAGCACTAGCAGCAAAACAAATACCAATTTGCATAGCCTTTTTCAATACTCGAAAACCCGCTTTTACGCACACAATTTACTGTTTTCTGTACTAGTGTTTGTTGTAATTTTATTTAATTTTCCAGCACATTGTTCACCCGTATGCCACAATTTAATTCATATCCGTTCAGCCGTTTGAGCATGAAAGAGATATAACATACACACGTCATTTTTTACATACACATATATACATATATTCTATCTTCTTCATAGTATTCGTAAAATTAATCGTAGTTATGGAGGAGCTTCAACAATGACTGTAATAAAAGCACTGTTACTTAGTTCTGGATCCTTGTTCCCAAAGTGCCATTGGGTTGTTAAGATGAGCTCATTTTCTTAATTTCTTCTCAGATAGTTAGAATGGTTTGTAATCGTTTTTATGGAAACACTTAAAAACATTCAGTTACCAGTAGGTACTTAACAGAACCTCGATAGCATCTAAAACCATTTAAAGCCAGTACACTAATTTAATAGTTGGCTTAGCATCTGGAAAGATGCTTAAGTTTAATCATTTTCTTTTCATGACCGCTTAGTAACATATTAGTAACCAGCTATTCAAAAATTACATTAATGTTAATATTGTATTTTCCTTCAACAAACTTTTCTATCAATACATCATCTGTTTGAAAAACAAAGTCATTGACCTTACCTTGAAAGCCAAGCCAAACAAAACTTACAAAAATACTGAATAATTAAGGTTTTGAACAACAACTGCTAAATAAACAACACATAAATCATACTCCTTCGTAATTATACAATGGAAGTGAGCTTTCTGATGGTTCGCATTGATTTACATGCACAATTGACATTGGTGCGCATATGTGGGAGGCGCGTGGGTGTGCAGGCGCCGAAGATGTGGCACTCATTAGAGAGCCGACCTCTGCAGGTGTTAATTGCAAAGCTTTTGAAAAAAGAACTACTCAACTACAGCCTGACAAAGGCAGACACACAGCTCGGCAAGCTGCAATTTGTATAAACTATGTATCGTCCTGTCATTCATCGTTCATAGTAAATTATTAGTCTGCATCGTCGGCGACTGCAGTGACAAATTGCTGCTGGCCATTTAATTGATAACGACTTTGCGTAAAGGTGGTAGCATCCTCTTTGACATTGTAATTGCCGCACCACATTTGTATATGTTTTCTAGAAATATATTAACGTTTATTAAAATAAAAGTACGCATTAAAAATCTAAACAATTTATAATTTCATAATTAATGAGTATTGTATGACTAAAACGAGAATTCGCATGATCACAATTAGAATATGGTTTAGAAATGGGGTTTCACCAAATGCCTACACAAATTTTAATTATTACGGCTGAACACATCGTAACAAGGCTGTTTGATTTCGAAATTAATGCGTCGTTCCCAAAAAGGTGGATAATGAGCACGTTTATGGAATCGCCCAAATTATTCGACATCCTTTAGTCGGTCGTTGACACAATACCTCAGTGTTCTGAATCGACTGGAACCTGTGCCTCCGCGAAACAGAGGTCAACCAAAGTATCTTTGCAAAGGGTACCGCAGACTTCCTCCATCGAGGGTCGGTACTGAACAATCGCGTGAAAATGCCTTATTATGGTTACGACTTTTCAAGTTGCACGTGTAAATAGCTTGTTTGTACACAGTTACGACTGTTTGTTAGGTCGTTTACGTTCATACGAAATGCGAAAATGTTTCTTTGACGTCCGACAGAAATATACAAACGTTTATGTCGCATTGTCCGGCCCATGATGTGTTCAAGCCAATCAGAAGGCTTTTGTTAGCGTCGGCTTGGATCTTTCAAAGGACAAAGTTCTATAAACCATCAAGCAACTACACATTTGTGATCAAAAGTTGTTTGTTGCTGAAGACCACACAGACCGCGTTCCTTTTGGCTGCCACCAAACCGGCGGGGCCTCCTGCCGCGGCGGCGACTAGGTCGCGCCTGCCGCCTTCTCCGCCCGAAGACTCCTCGGCTGGCGCCGAGTGGACGGTCGTCGGCGCCAAGGAGAAGGCGAGTAAGGCGGCTAGGGCGACCAATAGGCGCAAACGGCGACGGGAGCGCAAGAAGCGGGCCATGGCTGCCAGACTTCGCGCCCCGACTTCCGCAGCTGTAGTGATCACACTACAGCCGGCTGCGGAAAAGAAGGGCGTGAACTACGACGTAGTCATGGCCAAGGCGAAGCAGGCGGTGGTAGGGCACCTCGACGAGTTCGGAGCCTCCGGGGGCTTCCGAATAAGGAAGACCGTGACCGGAGCCCGAATTTTGGAGGTCCCCGGGGCGGACAGCGGCAAACTCGCCGACGCTCTGGCCGACAAGATCAGGGCGTCCCTGGACGTCGAGGAGGCCCGAGTGTCCAGACCCACCAAGAGCGTAGACATGCGCATTATGGGTCTGGACGACTCTGTCAGGGTGGAAGAAGTGATGGCCGCCATCGTCAGGGCGGGAGGGTGCACGACCGATCAGGTTCGGGTGGGCACCATCCGCGCTGACAGCACGGGCATGCGAGCCGTCACGGTGAGCTGCCCCGTGTCGGTGGCCAAGGCCATCACGACCGAGGGCCGAAGGCTGTTGGTGGGCTGGGTTTCAGCCCAAGTCAAGATGCTGGAACCCAGACCTCTGCGGTGCTACCGATGCCACGTCGGGCACCACGTGGGCGCCTATTGCGCCGCGGAGGTGGATCGCAGCGACCGCTGCCACCAGTGCGGACAGCCTGGTCATAAGGCCGCCGAATGCCGTGCATTGCCGCACTGCTACGCATGTGCGGCGGCCGGCAAGCCGGCCGACCACCGGGCTGGGGGTAGGTCCTGCGACCCTCCCACCATGGCCAAAGGCAAGGTCAGGAGGGGCATCCACCCTGACGTCCTCACCGCCGCAACCACCACCCTGGCTGCTGCCGCCATCGCCGCCGCTCCCGCCGCCGCGGCAGGACCCTCGCAAAGGGCTCAGGAGGAGACGATAATGGAATGTCAATAACGACACCATTACGTCTCCTCCAGGCGAACATCAACCACTGCGCCGCCGCTCAGGATCTGTTGCTCCAGAGCATGGCGCAGTGGTCGATCAATATCGCCGTCGTCGCCGAGCCGTACTTTGTCCAGCCCCGTGGAGACTGGGTTCAGGACTTGGACGGCTCGGTGACGTTAATTTCGTCGGCCGCCGCCGGTACCCCGCCCCCCGAGTCCGTCACTAGGGGGCGGGGTTGTGTGGCAGCACGGTTCGGGGACATCGCCGTGGTAGGCGTTTACCTGTCCCCGAACAGATCTCTCGACGTGTTCCAACTCTCCCTGATGGAGCTAAATTCCGTCGTCGCTGGGTTCGGTTCCCTCCCCGTGGTCGTGTGCGGGGACTTCAATGCCTGGAACACGGCTTGGGGTTCTCGGCGCACGAACCGAAGGGGTCGGATGGTGGAGGACTGGGCCTTGGAGCTGGGCCTGGTCGTCCTGAACCGGGGCTCTGTCCCCACGTTGGTGCGGATGCGGGGTGAGTCGGTGGTGGACATCTCGTTCGCCAGCCCCGCTCTGTCGCCACGTGTCGTCGACTGGCGCGTTATGGAGGAGGTGGAGACGTACTCCGACCACCGGTACATCCGGTTTGACGTCTCCGCCGAAACCTCGGCCGCGCCGGTCCGACAGAGCCCTTGTGGTCCGCGGTGGGCGCTTAAGCAGATGGACCGGGAGCTCCTCCTGGAAGCCGCGACGGTACAGGCCTGGGTGCAAGCACCGGACAGGCCTGTCGACATCGACGTCGAGGCGGAGTGGTTCCAGGAGGCCATGTCGCAAATCTGCGACGCGGCAATGCCCCGAGTCCCTCCAGGTCGTGCTAAGCGCCGCGTGTACTGGTGGTCGCCGGAGATCGGCGCACTGCGCAACGCGTGCAACCACGCGCGCCGCCGGTACGACAGACACTGCAGGCGCCGCAACCGCCAGCCGGATGCGGAGATCAGAGAGGCGGAGCTGTATGAGGGGTACAGAGAGGCAAAGCGCACCCTCCGAACGGAGATAAGGCGGGCCAAACTCGAGGCCCGCAACGTGTGGCTGGGGTCTCTGAACGCGGATCCTTGGGGGCGCCCGTACAAATTGGTACGGGACAAGCTACGCCCCTGGGCTCCGCCGCTGACTCAGAGTCTCCGGCCCCAACTCGTGGAGGGTGTGGTAACCACTCTGTTCCCTGCGCGAGGGGAACACTCCCCCCCGCCCATGGCTCCGCCCCCGCCAGCAGTGTCTGACGCGGACCACAACAGCGACGACGACGACAACGCTCCAGAGGTGACCGAGGTAGAGGTGAGAGTGGCGGTGCGAAGGCTGAGTGCCAAGAACACCGCCCCAGGACCCGACGGCTTGCCAGGGAAAGCCTGGGTCCTGGCCATGGAGGCTCTCGGGCCTCGACTAAGAGGGCTCTTCAGCGCATGTATGGAGAGGGGCCAGTTTCCACTTCGCTGGAAGACGGGGAAACTGGTCCTCATCGCGAAGCCAGGGCGCCCTGCGGACTCTCCGTCCGCGTACCGGCCCATTGTGCTGCTCGACGAGGTGGGCAAGCTCTTTGAAAGAGTCATTGCAAACCGCCTCGTCGCGCGGCTAACACGGGTGGGGCCGGACTTGTCGGACGGACAGTTCGGTTTTCTCAGGGCGCGCTCTACGGTGGACGCCATCATGCGCGTGCGAGCCCTCACGACAGGGGTTGCGGTGTCCCGGGGCAGGAGCGTCGTGGCAGTGTCCTTGGACATTGCCAACGCGTTCAACTCCCTGCCCTGGAGTACGATCCGGAGGGCACTCCGGTACCACCGGGTGCCCGAATACCTCTGTCGAGTGGTCGAGGCTTACCTGTCGGACAGGTCCATTATCTACCCCGGTCACCAGGGAGACTGGAAACGTCGAGAGATGTCGTGCGGTGTTCCGCAGGGGTCGGTTCTAGGCCCACCCTTGTGGAACATCGGCTACGACTACGTGCTGCGCGGCGACCTCCCTGACGGGGTCAGCGTGGTCTGCTACGCAGACGACACGCTGGTTCTAGCGCAGGGAGAGTCGCACCAGGCGGCGGTCGCTCTAGCGACACGCGGGGTTGCGATAGTCGTTGGTAGGATCCAGGAGTTGGGACTCGAGGTGGCGCTGCACAAATCCGAGGCCATGTTTTTCCACGGCCCTCGGAATGCGCCACCATCGGACTCCCAACTTACGGTAGGAGGAGTTCGCATCGGCGTCGGGTCGACGATGAAGTACCTGGGACTCGTTCTCGACAGCCGATGGAATTTCGGAGAACACTTCCGACGTTTGGCTCCCAAACTCAACCGGGCCGGGGCTGCTCTCAAGCGGCTCCTGCCCAACCTTGGGGGTCCAGACGCCTCCTGCCGGAGGTTCTACGCGGGGATCGTTCGGTCCATGGCCCTCTACGGGGCGCCGGTGTGGGCGCCGTCGCTGGCAAAGCGACCGGCATCCATACTGAACGCCTGCCAGAGGGTCATGGCAATACGGATGGTGCGGGGTTACCGCACGATCTCCCGCGAAGCGGCGAGCCTTCTGGCTGGCCTACCACCGTGGGATCTGGAGGCAACAGTCCTTGCACACATGCACGATAAGCGCGTGGAGATGCAACGCCGGGGTGAAAGTCCACTACCGCGACAGGTCGAGGTATGGCGGACAGAGCTCCGGCGGGATCTCATGGTGAAATGGCGTCAGCGACTATCGCAACCCAGTGCTGGGCACGCCACAATTATGGCGGTAAGTCCCCTCTTTGAGGCGTGGCTGGAAAGACCTCACGGCGTCCTTACCTTCCGCATGACGCAGGTCCTCACCGGACATGGTAAGTTCGGGAGGTTCCTGCATCGGATTCGAGCGGAAGAGACGCCCGGGTGCCGCCACTGTGCGGAACGCCCGGAGGACACGGTGGAGCACACAGTTGAGGTGTGCCCTGCTTGGGCGGAGCAACGCCGTGTCCTCGTGGGGGCGATCGGCGGCGGAGACCTCTCGCGCCGGGCCTTGGTTCAGGCCATGGTCCGGAGCGAGGAGGAGTGGCAGGCGGTCGCCTCCTTCTGCGAAGCAGTAATGCTAGCAAAGGAGGAGGCAGACCGCATCAGGCAACAGCGCCCCCGCCGCCGCCGCCGGGATTCCGATCCCGATTTCCGGCCACCGTAGACGCGGGCTCGCGGACGGCGAGCCATGGGTAGCTCGCTGTCCGATCGTCCGGTAACTGTCCGGACCGAGCCAAGGCGTCGACGGCGCGCACTGTTCCCGCGCGCCTCAAGGAGTTGTCAGCAACAGGAGGGGCCCATCTGGGTCGAAGCCTACCGGGGTCGGGGTTATCCGAAAGGAAACTAGAGCCCCGGTATGAAGGCTAGAAGGAACGGCGCGGGGTTTTTAGTCAGTAAGACTCTGACACTGTCTCCCGCTCCACCCAAGAGCGGGTTTCGTCAATGATGATTTTCCCCGTCGAGAAAAAAAAAAAAAAAAAAAAAAAGACCGCGTTCCTTTATAGCCTCTGTACTTGATATCGAGTCGAGGCTACAGACCTGAAGTCTGAAGATAAACCACTATGGCTTTGTATTCAATCTGATATATCAAACGACTTGAAACCATTATTTCGGCAACGATGTTCTGAACTTTCATTTTAGTTTGTTATTGTCTTTAAGAAGAACAATTGTTACATTAAATTCAGTTGTTAAATTATGCAAGTTATGTATGTTTTCAGCATATTTAGAAATACAAAATTCAACCTACCTTTTCTTGTTTGAGTACTTAGGTGTATGTAACTGTCAGAAAATGATATTTTAAATGACATTCATACGCCAACTAATCCACTTGAGTCAGTCTGTCATAACAATTCGTATAAAAACTAATATATTTCCATCTGCAATGTCACGCTCATTAAAGTCAGAAAAAGTATGCGCTGTTGCCACTACTGAGTATTAATCAGCTGACTTGGAATTTCACGCATTGCGCCCGCACATCCCGCCACTGAAAGTTTTACGCGCGTTGCTTTTTATTTGGAACTCTACCTTGTATTGGATCGTATTTTTATCATCAAGGAAATTATTTCCATTCCCAATATCTAATTTTAAACTACATCGAACGGTTTTTTGCCAAGAAATTTTTGGAGGTAAGTTGTTTCTCCATTATACAAAATAAAGATGCATCGTATATAACTAAGAATTTTGTGACTTTCTTTCTTTCTTCTTTCTTTTCAGAAAATTTCTTAGTTTTAACACGAGTTGGGTTAAAACTGAGATTTTTTTGAGGTGTAGATATGATTTGAACCGTTTTATACTCGAGTTTTCCCCCTAAGTGTTTCTGACAATGATCGGGCGCCGGCGGAAGTCAGGATTGGCATCCCGGGCGACCACCTCTCGCAAACAGACCCATCTTTGTCTGGCCTTTAAATGTGGCTCTTTGACTACAGACTACTTGGAGAATTTTCGGACATGAAATCTTTTAATTGTCTTTTTGTACGACTGAATGGATTCATCTGTTTAAAGATATAATGTACTGACAGTCTTTTACATATGAATTATTTTTTACATGGCTTGTGATTTCAAAATGATGCGTTTTTATTCTGATTATACTTGATATTGGTTTTACTTCTGGTCAACTCCTCAATGCTAAATTCTGCATTTTTTATATCCATCTGCTCTCCAACTTCAGTCTCTGTTTTTAGATCTCTATTTTTCTAATAAATCGTTTGAGATATTCTCATTCGTATTTCAGCCGTCGTAAGTTATTTTACTATTTTTTATTTACCATCATATCAACTTGGACTTTTATTTTCGTATTCTTTCTCAGCTTATGATTATAAATTTCTTATTATTTCACTATGAAAATATTATACTTTTTTTTGCATCGAATGCTTCTAACGAAAAACCAGCTCCAATTTTTTATATTTCATTTGTTTATACCATGTTAAATTTTAAAGTTCTCCTTTTGTACGAAAAAAAATATAAGTCGACTCCAATACGAGAACAAATTTGTTTTCGCTGGAACTTGACGTGCTGTGACGGCTCCCGGCTGATGAGGCCGCTCCTCGTTTTATTGTACCATTAATTTTGCAATGTCATTTTTAATTACTTCAAATTCATTGAGTTCATGTTATAAATATACTACTGCTCGTGATTCTAATAAAAGATTAGATGGTTTATTAGTATTTATTTTCTAAAATATGCGGAGGTCAAAGTTGAATAGCTCACCATTGAATATTTTTATGACAGTATTTCCGTGAGTTATGTTCCATGACAACGGCAGCGTATGTGTAGTGCAACCTTGAGCCAGTCTCACATAGACTCGAGTAGCGACTACACGACTAGTATTTCTCTTCAGTGACGCCCTCACTACGCCCGCTATTATTAAACGAGTTCATTGGAACATCTATTTGCGCAATTTGTATCTTCGCATCTACAGCATTTTGATGACCTTACTGTGACTGCACGGGCTGCATAATGCAGTGATATGTGTTGTATAAGTGCACAGCGCACACTGAACCGGAGCTGATTTCACTAATTGACCATTGATCTCCATTTCAAACGCTTTATCAATAAAGTCAGTTGAACTCGGTCTTCCTAGAACTTATCGTATCTATTTCTATAAATATTACATACTGTATTTAAGTCTATGCGTTTCCAAATTTCACAGGCTTGTTTTTCAATTTCCCAGCCTCGTTTCGGACATGCTAAACTACAGTCACACTTGTTCGAAATTTTCGTAAGTACAGGGCCGCCTCGAGTGAGTGTGCGTGGCGCATGCGCTCTCGGTGTTTCTACACGCGCTGTCCATTCACTGCGCAACCGATGCGTCCAGTGAGACACCGCAATGCTTTTGTTCAGGTTAATATTCAGGCTGATAGACTGGCTCGCGTCTTGGACGGGCCCGATGAGATTTTAAAGTCAAATTGGGTATGAAACTTTAAAATATGTTTGGATCTGGTGTGGTGGGTCGGCGGCGCGGCGTGTCGGTGTAGCGCTGTGTGTCGGCGTGCGGTGTCGGCTGTCGGCGCGGCACGAGTGTGCGCGGGTGCGCGTGTGGTGGTGAGCGCGGCTCGTCGCGGCGCGCCCGTCAGTCGGCGGCGGCGAGTCACGCGCGTCGTCTCGTACAGCTCTCTCCGCATTACGCTGCACTTCGAGCAGCACACCTGCCACCGTTCAGGCTTTGCCGGCTCTCACGCTCTCGAGCGTGGAGGTCGCGCCGACCTCGCGCGTCGCAGTTTTGGTCCTCAGCGGTTTCACCTCGCGCGACGACTGGTGCCCGTGCGTCCACCACACTGCAGCGGTAGCCGCGGTACTATTGAAACGTCTGTGCTGGTGCGTGCCGTGACTCCGGCTGGCCACAGGCCGCCGCGTGCTGTGACAGTGAAATCGTGAGTCTCGCAGTATCGTGCGGATGTGCAGTGATGGATGAGTAGACAGAAGCTAGTGCAGTGCGCGCAGACCACCGAACCGACTGTATTTCTGGCTGAGTGCGAAAGCGGGTCGTCAAAATTGAGCCCAAACTGTATCTAGGTGGGTATTGCTACTTATGACGAATGGATAAAGTAGTGGAGCCAGTGAGAGCTGGTGGCAGAGCTTCGTTGAATATTTATAGCAAGCAAGTTGGAAAGCTGTTAGTAGGTGAGGGTTCGATGGCAGTCGGGCCCCTGACAGGGTTGCTCAGCTGATTTGTTTTCTCACGCAGCAACACCTCATAACAATTGAGCTTATTGTAGCCAATTATGATGGCATTTAAGTCATCGTGATTTCGTTCTTATTGTACAATGCAGTGAGTTATTTAAGCGTAGTGCGTGAAACTGAGAGAGCCGCCAGCGGTCAGCACGACACAGGATACACATGTTAATGTTGAGCTACTGTGTTCAGCATTGCAATGACAGACATATTTTAATTCGCCACTGGATACTCTCTCTCTCTCTTCGTCAACTGGTTGTTATTCTAGTTTAGTTCATTGTTTATGAAATGTTAGTCATATTTTGAAAAGCAAAAGTATATCTTAATTTGGAATATAAGGAAGTCATAACCATACATTTGTGTTCAGACATTTGTCTTACTAATAGTAGCAAACTGACTGAAGCAACATTCAGTTTCCTTTCAAATGTTGTTGATCTGAGTGTTTAGTTTAGTCTGGTCACCTCTTAGCTACCACTGGCTTATTTTAATTTTAATTGATATCTACTACACCACTACTCCCCTACACTACTTTTAAATATATATTTCACATAGTGGAAAGTATAAAAAAGTAGCCAAAAGTTTTTCTTGCATGATTTAAAAGAAAGTCCATTGAGTTACTTGCACGCCCTTCTCCACAGAGATCTTCACTTTGGAATGTGCAATTAGTTTCATCTTTCTAACTAACCGACTTCTTCACAATTCAGAAATGCCTGGAAATGTTTTATTTGAAATAAATGCTTTTAATTTCAGTTTTTTTTTCTTATCAGTTGTCAGTCCAGTCATTGTTTCATAAATAATTACTGATTTCAACTTAATTCACATTCGGAATATTTACAAATCATGCTCATGGAATTATTCTAAAAATAGAGATTGTATTTGGAGCACGCCAACCACACGCAACTTTCAAATATTTCGTTGAACTTCGCAATAACATACCTACTGAACATAATCAAATGTAGGTAAATTATTCCAATATAGCACAAAAACATATAGTTGAACTGGCTGAGTAAAATTCTTAATTAAATTCCATAGTTCGGTAAAGATAGATTATTTAGTTGGTACCTAATATTGAACTTAGGTCATCAACTTGCAACGTAAACAGCTTAGTCTTAGCTTTGCAAATTGAATTAGTAAAGCCAAGTCCATTGCAATAGAATTATACTAATGCCTTCATTGGATAAACGGATAACTTGCACAAATAGCACCACTGTTTCTGAACAGAATTCAACTCCAAACAAAGTCACGAATGGCGACGATTCTGATGTCGAAGACATCGTTAATAAGGAAAACAAAAACGATACATAAATTAAAATTCTCATTGGAATCCAATAATAGTGAAGAGATGAGTTTACGATTAGACAATAAAGGCGTATTAATACATTTTGAATAGTAACTGAGAATATGGTTTCAAAATAAATCAATTTTGAAATTCACAGCCATTTCATCTACAATTAAAATTTAGAATTCCAACAATCCAACTTGGATTGGAAATTGAAACAATCCTGCCATAACGTTATTTTACTCGAGACTGTATATTAAAGGTATTGTTTGTTTATGATTTAAATTATTTTGGAATATTTGTTTGACTGTTTCCATTTTATCACTTTCTTCCTAAATTCGAAAACTCAATATCATTTCATGTATTTCTCGTTTTTTTATAAGGGTTTAAAAACCCTTTAAAAAATCTTCATTTGTGTTGTATTTTTTTGTACAACTTTACAAGGTCGACTTAAAACTTTCTTATTCTATTATAATTTTAGAAAAACTCAACTGTTTATTTAATACATACCGTTAACCTAGATAGTCGGAAAATTTTGCAAAATGATTAGAGACTTGTTTTTATATTAATTTTTTCTGCCGTACACTATACTCTATCAATCAAATCGGCAGTCTGCCTGGCGTTGGCTATAGTTCAAAGAGTAGATAAAAATGTGCCAATCTGAGAAGCAGGACAAGGCCGCGCCCTCATTCCCCGCGCGGGAAAACTGTGAATCGCGTAATAAACTCTCAATTGTGAATTCATACACGTCTGTAAAGTAACATGATATTTCTACTCTTTGATCGAAATTTCTAAATCGAATTTAGTTCTCCCTAAAATATACGTGTTCCACTTTGTAATGAAAAATAGCTAAAAGCTAAACGATTGCTATGAAACAAAGAATAAGGAATGGCAGATTGACCTTGTGTGAAAGTTCATTGCAACGCTACATTAGTTCTGACCTTTATTTTGTCACCCGAGCAAGCGTCCTCTAATATTCGCCGTCCCCCACTTTGCATATACAATTCATTAATTGTTATCAAAGGAATTAGGTTCTAATCCCGAGCATCGACCCCTTATAAATAGGGGATAGTAATGATTTATATTCTACAGTTTCCCGTTCCGGCTAAGGGTGTAAAAATTTACAAAAACCTTTCTCATTTATTTTTCGTTTCATTACTGAAAATCGCATCAAAATCTATTGCGTGATTCAGGAATAGTTAGTGAATAACACAGACGCGAACAGCGACTTTGTTTTATACTATACAAATAAATGATGTAATTTTAGTTTCGTAAGGCTAAAATTTAATTCGATATTGTATCATAACGAGGAAATCATATTTTATGCTTATAATTAATATAAAACACTAAAACTAAGTTTAAAAACCAGAGCAAACACAAAGAGCAGAAACAAGTTTGTAAGACTTACAAATATATCACATAAAATATTTGAGGTGCAGGAGCCAATAATCGTTGAGTTTATCCTAGCTACACTGAAATCTCAAGTACGTTGTACTGACACTCATTATCACTTCGAAGCGTCACGGCCGTCAGTTGCTTGTGTCAACAGCGACCGATTGCAGGTGCCTGAGAGGTCGTTCACCCCGCACGCCACCGATATTCGGATACTATACCACCCATACATATACCGCGCTATACGATAACGGGCCTCAGACGGACGCGCGACGGGCGACACGTGTCGCGCGGGAAACAAAAGGGAATTCGACGCATGTCGCCCAATGCAAGCACGACTGTATCGCTAATTCGATGTCATGAATCGATTTTAAGATTTATTGTTTCGGTTTTTTGGTCCTTCGAGCCGGATTTTGTTAGTTGAACAAAAATTTTATTTTGACTCCAAATCAAAATCTTCATAAAAACAGACTTCTTTAAGTTCATTGACCCCGATAATTTAAATCTACAAACATAAAAACCTAATAACTTACTTACTGCTATCTCCCTCTATCATATCTATTCGGTTTGATCGATTGCTTAATAGGAATGGAAAGTTTGAATCCGATTGTAAAACCAGTGCACTTGGGAACATTTGACCAGTAAAGTCAGGGCAACAATCGGACATTGCGTATCGCACGTCCGCCGTAGGGAGCAGGGGACAAATCTGGGACAGAGCCCGGTTATTTTGGTAGTTGAATTGGGGCGGCACGTTAAAACATCGGGGTTTCCGAGTCGGGTGTACGATGAAAACAAATAGTTACATGCCACACCTGAGTGGGCGGTATATGCCAGTCAATCCGCAACTTTATGCCGTAGGCGTAAGAGTGAGTGACAAACTCGACGCCACCACGTCGACGCTCGACTTATATTAATGGTCGAAATCATAAGACATAGTCGGGCCGTCAGGATGGATTAGACATAGTAACTTTTTTTACAATTTGAAGCTTGATTGAATCATTTTTTTCGTTTGATTTAGAAGGTTCCTTAACTACGCCATAAGCGATGAGGTCATTTGTTAGAGTCCTATGGTGTATTTTTTGTTCAGTAATTTTCTATGAATGATCGTGCCAATTAACAACTTTAAGCTCAAGTTAGTCAAGGTTTAAGCCAAAAAGGCAACACCTGTTTCGTAAGAAAGTCAAACACGGACATGGTGGATGATAAAGTGTTTCACAAAATTTTGCTTTAAATATTTCAAGTACCAGATAAAGATACACCGAGTAGATTATTCACGATCAAAACTTTTACTTTTAATTAGTACCTATCTAACATCAAGTCCCTTAGTTACAAAGTAACTGTATCATTTAAGTGACCCTATAACACTTACGAGGCACGTTTAGTGTCATCATTTATTCAGTGTTCATCGCCAGTGACGCCGCGGAACAGAATTGGGGCAAGCCTACATTTACTAAAACTGTGTCCAGTTTCATTAGGTCTCCTATAACTCCCCTGAAACTTTAGTTAGTAGGTGACTGAGGGGTGAATATTAGGAATTCTAAAGCTCCAGGTTTACTGGTCGGAAACCATATCCTGACGTTTGAAGCGATTTTTAATTTATATATCGCATTTTGATTCATGGTTGTTTACATGTGGATGCTAATTGCTGTTCGTTTCGATATCGTCTGGTGTTTAGGGACGCTTGTTGCAATTAATCATTCACAGTTAGCTGGATTATCCTTCCATTAAATTGCTGCCTATAATCAAAACGTGTTTTAGTAAAATTGCAAACCTATATAGAGCTGTGTTTACCTACTTTGCATCTTGATCAAATATGACTCAGAACTAATTAACTGCACCTTTATTTAGTCGGTTAACATTTATATTTCAGCATCGTTAATTTTATTATTAAACATCTCACAAAGTTCGTTTGTTATGTGAGTTGCGTCACACAACATTTACGTAAAAGGTTCATCGTGCTGCGTTAGAATTATAATAGGATGACTAGTAGGTAGTGTAACTAGGTAAGTAGTTCTTAACAAACAATCCTGACGCGCGTAGAAACTATCTAGGAGGTAAACAAAGTTGGATAACGATGAGGAAGCTTCATTATCGGTCCATTCGATGCGCTCGGACGTGGAAATTGTGATGGATTTGACGCAAAAATTGTTAACCTTCCGTTTGCTGATATTATTTGGGACAGCACGGATTTGAAAGTATGCTAAAAATATTCAAGTATTTTTGTTGTTCCATATTAGGTACAAGCTCTCTTAATATGGTGAAACAATTGACTTACCAAACATTGACACAATCTCGTCAAAACACTGAAGTGTTTACCAAAAGCTAGACAGAGATGTTGACAGAAAATTATCATAATTATTTTTCTAACACAAACGAAACCCAATTTTTTGCTTGACTCGCTAGCTGCGCGTGCGACTTACAGAGTGTTTATGTATAAAATATGATAATTTGATTACCAACCAACAGTAATAATATAAAATGAAGATCACAGCGTGTGATTACAGGCAATTTTGAGTTACCAAACAATTGGTTGGTCCAATAATAAGCGCAGTGGAAAAAATGGTGGCTCACGCTCTGGAAGTTTTAATACTAAGTTTCACTATTTCAATACAGGTGAAGTGAATTGAAAATTTGGTGTTTTCACTGTTTAAAGGGTATAAAATCGATGTCGGAAATATTAGTGTGTCGATAGGCGTCGCGGGCAGCGCGGTGGAGCACACTTTCAAATCTCGGCGTCTCGGTCCGTCCGTGCATTCCACAACTCGCTCACCCACAGCACGCGGACCGGTCTTGAGCATTGTACCAAACGTGGTACGCGGCCAGTTTACGTCGTCTGCAGACTGCTACACGTGTAAGACCGCCTAGTGGTATTTCGCCGTGGTGGGGTTATAAAAGCGAGGTGCGGTCTCAAGGTGAATCGCCCGGTCAACACACGCTCGATACCACGAACGCCTAGACCAAACACTGCCCCGTGACCTAACTATAAATATATGAATGGTTTGTCTGAAATACGATGACCTCCCATTGTTGACGATCATCGAATTTTCTATTACAATTTCTTATACTATTCACATCACGTTGTTTATGTCGAAAACACATCTATTTTGATTTCGCTTGTAGTTATTCGGTTTATAGACTGAATGGATCACTAATACCGTTCATTGAAAGCCAACAAAGCAATTTTTCGATATTGCGTACGTGTGGAGCCACGAGTAAGCTATAATGACACCATAATATAACCTTGAGAATGAAAGATGACTATACCGTCGACTCCGCTATTTTATTCATTAAATTCTTCAGCATTTTTAATGGGTATCATATTTTTTTACGGTGTTTTTTTTTTTTGACGGAAAGTTTTGAAACAAAATATTTTAAATAAGTTTTTTGGTTTCGTCATGCGTTTGAACAACATCCTCAAAGTGGCTATTATGAGAATATTTAAATAAATATAAATTGTATTTAACGTTAACTGGATCCGCTGCAGAGTGAGGTTAAAGTTCTCATTAAATATCTGTATAGTTTTTACTGATCGGTTGCCAGGAATATCTGATTGTACACCGCGGCTCGATTCATAATAAAAAAAGCCTTGAAAAACAAGTAGTCCGAGCGTGGGTTTTGAAATCTGCACGCTCGTAAGAATAATTTAGTCGTTTGTGTTAAAACAGTAATGGTTTTTAAAGCGTAACGTTTATTGGAGTTTACGGTTCTACGCTACCGTTCACGATTAGTGAGTCGATAGCCGATAGACCCAGTTTTTTGGGGGACCGGTTAAAAAGACCAGCGAAAGCTTTGTCTTTATTCAACTAAATGGCTCACTTAGGTATTTTTATATAGTACTAAGCATTCGTGTGGTCGTTTTTGTCGCTTGTTTTAATTCAAACCCTAGAAATCGATGTCAATGGAGCGAGCACAATGGGGCCGCGAGCGGCCGTTGACCGAAATAAAAAATAAACATAAATGGAGCTAAGGAATTGGGAACTCGATCGTGATTCAGAGCTCTTTATATAATACCATCTCAATTGTTTAGTTGGCTTCTAAGGTGAGCGTTATGTTCCTAGCTATAGCTTTGTCGTTTCACTATACGGCCTTCATTGTTAAGAATAATAATCATGAGTCAATGATCTTTAAACTTACTGTGATAATCTGTACCATATTTGGCTACTGAGACCTTTAGTATCTATTGTGACCAAAGATTTTATATATCCTAGTAGGTACTAGATTGACTACGACAACCTCAAAAGCGTACCCGAAAAGGAAAGTCAGAAAGAGTCCTGTCATCTCGTTCTACTAGTGTGTCCATACATACTGCGGGACAATGTTGCTCAAAAGTTAGTTAAAGATATTTTTGATACATTAAAATAGACATGCAAGTTCAAAAACAGTTAATATGTATTATAATATGCTTACCAAAATTGAACTGTGAGTTTTCTCTGTAATTACTAGAAAATAGCTGATGTCCGTATATATTATAATAGCAATATCCTCTTATGCGAGTTAGAAATACCTACACTGATAAAAAAATGCCTAATGTGTGTGTAACTACGTATCAGAATAAGGTTTGTCTGAAAGAAAAAACTAGTTAGTTTATAATAAAACTAATGTTATTTTTTTATTTTTACTTTATTAAAAATAGACTGATGCGTGACATCAAATTGTACATTTTTTATTACGTTAAATTGCACTTATTAACTAACAAATAAATAATACATTAAATAAATGATCCTCGACTGGTTTATAAATTTATTTATACTAACTACTACTACTAATTATTGCCGATGCCCGTTAGCGCCACAGGGAATTTCCGAAAGGGAAACCATGGTCCTGGAACACAAAGGGCAACTGAAGGACACGGGTAGATTTATTCAGTATAAACCTCAAATAACTTGTCCCGCTCTAAGATGGAGCGTAAGGCGCTCTACCTTAGAGCAGGATAAATTATTGGAGATTTTACCACATCAAAAAAAGTCCCCCACTATGTTCGTTTGTCTATATCTGTTTGCAATCAACTCAAAAACTACTGAACGGATTTTTAACAACGGATGAACTTACAAAAGGGTATACAGATGGAATAGAATTAGGTTTTAGTGTTGATTTGACTTTACATCTTCAGACTTAATGAGGCGACTACAAATAAAAGTGTTGCTGAAAAAAAAAAATTTAAATGGCACGACTTCAAAGCCACTGTTTCCGATGGTTCTCGTTTCTTGGAAATCTACAACAAAACATAAAAAATAATATATTACTAGTAGTTAACGGTTAAGCCACATACCTACGTGCAGCATTGCGTGCGGCATTTATTAGGGACCTACCTAAGGACTAAACTTAAAGACAGTAGACTATTATATTTAACCCTTCAGATACCGTCAATTAGAGACACAATAGTAAAACAATAGATGCGCGGCCACCGGTGGTCGCTTGGGGATTCATGAATTAACCCTTCAGATACCGTCAATTAGAGACACAATAGTAAGACAATAGATGCGCGGCCACCGGTGGTCGCTTGGGGATTCATGAATTAAAATGAATATAATTCTCGAATGTACTATATCGATGTGGAGAAGATTTTGGAGCGCACGCGCGTCGTTTTAAGAGCTGGTCACAGATAACTATATACTGAATTGGGCCGAAGACACGTCCCGCATGCCGCAGCTCTAGCCGCCGCTGCTCGCCGCTTTCCGTTGTGTCATGAGAGCAGCCGAAGATCGCTGAGCGGCCAAAGGCGCCCGATCAACAGAAAAAATAAAATTAGTAAAATTGGGACGCGCTTGATTTATAAAAAAAAAAATTGAGCCTTAGATATTTAGAAATTTGCTTATAATAATATAAAACTTGAACAGTAGACAATCAAATTTTATAAAATTTAGCACCCAGTCCGTCTTCTGAGTCGTTTATGATGCCCCTTCTCTAAGTATTTTTACAGGCAGTTAATATGTTTTAATTCCCGCATGAAATTCAAAACGATGTTTGTTGTCACCCTACATAAATATTTTGTAAACAAAACAGAAAACTTACCAAATAAAATGAAATTCCACAACCAGGATACTCATCACTATTGCGAAACTTTACACAGCAAAGTTTTGAACATCTTTTACACTTTATACTTTACTAAACATTGAGATAAAAACAATTAACAATTAAAAATACAACTTTAGCCCTATGAAGCATCAGCCATATTGTTTATTGATGTCAAATTCTGTCAAATTGAAACCTCCCAAATGTTGCCTTTCATAATTTGAAAATTACTACGAATAGCTACTAAATCTAAATGAAATCATCATTAAATACAAGAAGAATGCGGACAAAATTTCAAGAAGCAATATTTGAAATAAAATATTTAGTTGCAATTCATTTTATGTTGCATAAACCAATCAAAATGCATGAACACGGACTATTTAACGATAACTGGAGCAATCTAAAAACTACCATCTGTTTCTTATTTTTTTCTGGTAGTATGTGAGAAAGGGACACAGAGGATTTATCTTAGTGTCCTGCTCCAGGCCATTTTTCCCTTTTGCGTGTCAATAACACACATGAACTTAATGCTAATGAGAATAAAGAACACTTTAGACAGTTTAATATTTCTTCGTAGTCAATCTAGTCTACTCTAGTAGGATATATAAAATCTTTGATTGTGACATAAATATCCTATTAACATTCAACTGACAGTTTACTATGTTACGTTGTAACTATCAAAAAAAGAGCAATGACGGTGTGTTTCTTGTAGCTTTATTTAAATTAATTAATGTATCATTAATTCATAGTTGCATGTCGGTTGTTTCAGCAAAAGATCTCTTTGAAGCTCAATTAAAACTAAACACAATTTTGTCTTGTATTATTACCAACTTAGCGTTTCATGTGCTATTAAAATTAATTCTTAAAACAGTTTATGTACCTATCATCGTCTAGAAGACACGTTAAATCCATCATCTTTATTATGATCGAACAGATAACTATGAGTAAGCGACGATTAAAAGCGCTTTATATTTCTCACATTTGACATTTGAAATTGTATTACAAAACTAGTTTATTTTGATACCTATAATCGGATTACGGAGCAGGTCTGTTGGGTTGGATACAGCATTCAAGCACATGATAGGCAAACAATGAAATTTTAAGTTCCCAACGATTCCATTTTGTGAAACAATGGGCAAGAAGATTGCGCAGGCACAACGTGATTGACAATGGTCAAGCTTGGCCGGCCTATTTGTCCAGCGGAGCGACAAGTGGCAGATGTGAAAACTGGCCAAGGTGAGACCAGTTTGTGACTTAACCTGGTTCTAAACTTCTAGCATCTCGTTCGTTCTAAATTATAGTTATGCGACAAGCTCCACTCACTTACTAAACCTAATACAAATAATAAATTTACTACCAAGGAATCATTTTATAGTCAAGAAATATTTAAAATTGTTATTAAGTGTCCATATAATTAATAGGACAGGCTTGAGTTTACTAATTAATTTTTTCATTGACTACATTATGAACACTTGATCATTGCCCTATTTAGTTCTGGTTCAAGTGCTATGGAAGTGAATAAAAAATCTATTAAGTTTAATTGTGTTAGACGTGTGGAAGACCGAGTTATTTATATTCCTCCGTTCACAAGGTTTTATGAATTTGTTTAAACGATCTGCTTTGTAATTTGTAAAAGACAATAAAATATTCAATGATTAAAATATACTTGATTGCAATACAATCAATATTTTATGCGCTAATGTCATAACACTTACTCATATGTCCAGAACGAATATATCGATGCCATATAAACCAGATATATTACTTATTATCTTCCCAAGTCGTAAATATTATCTTGGTGACAACTATAAATTGTTCCTAGTATATTAAATTTAATATTTCGAATGATTCATTTCAAGTTACCATCGGAATCACATAACTCATTGTTGATCGCAATCCTATTTATTTGACAGTTCCTTTATAATCCTAAATATCATGATAGAGCTTATCATAATTTTCATTAATGACAATATCCAATTTGTGATAATTTGACACAGATTTATAATTAAAGCTTTAATAAATAAAATTAACTTAAAAGTAAAATTAGTCAGTTTTATAAAAATCTGTAAATAAATTTTTCAAAAACTGTATAAAGCGATTGAAATTGTTAGTTTCCTAAATTCCTTTAACTAACCCCCACTTTGATTAAAACTTAGTTCAAAGTCAAAGAACCATAAAAAGATTGAAAAACCAACTGAAACTTATAAGTAATTTTTAGTTAAGAACTGAAGCTAAAAACTAAAGCGTTTGACACTGTCAATCACAAACAATGTCTTTAAGACATACAGTGTCAAACGCAATTAAAAAAATTTAAGATGAAAACTGAACGAAACATACGTAAGTACAAAAATTATAATTATTAAAAACACACACATACAACACACACACAACTTCGTGAACACAATTCAAACGGTTTCCCCACCTCGATATAGCTGCAATGGTCCTGAATAGACTAGACGGTAAACTATTGATCGCAAGCCTGCCCAACATAACACCTTTATGGACTATTGTAACTTAACACTACTTAACTACTGGTTAGTAGGAACAAGATAAAGATGTGGAACTTTTGTTTAGAATTTCAATTCAATATAAAAGGAACATGTTGACGATCGGATGTATGGTCCTTTTTAGTATACCTTTGTAGTATACTAGCTTTTGCACGCGACTTCGTCCATCTATGTAACTCAGGACTAAAGCAGCTTTCTATTGGTAAAAAAAATTTGGTAATCAGACCAAAACTTTCAGAGATTACCTCCTTCAAACAAAAAACAAACTTTTCCTCTTTTTTATATTAGTGGAGACGATACATTGTAGATCGAAGATACGTGTCATCTAACGATCCGCACTGGACCTGCGTGGTGGATTACCTGCCTGAGTCCCAGCAATGAGAACATTAAAAGGCTGTAACAGTCCAAGGTCTGAAATAAATTCTGTGGAATATTCAAAATAATTTTCATAAAATCCTTTCAACAAACTTTGTATACTGATTGAATGTTGTGTTGTAAAACGCTGAACGTCCGAAATCAACCGCACAGTCGAGCGTTGTATTCATATTCGTAATACAAAGTAGTCTGTTCGCCTCGCTCAGACCACACATCATCGTTATGAGTAACATTGTATTAGGAGAATGCAGTATAACTCAGTGTAGTTTAAGTACCGACGACGTCACTATCGGCTTCTAAACACTACACAGTAAGGTAAGGTAAGACCCGAACGTGACCATATAATTATACCTCACCTCTGCACCTTATCGTGTTCGCGTGACCAAGTATATTTGCACCAAGCTAACTATACTAAAACGGAAATAGTTTATATTTTTTATACCAGTAATAAATGCAAAAAGTAATCATTCTCGTGGGAAGCCGCAAGTTTACGGCGAATTCTATGAAGAACACTCAATTCGGACGGCAACACGTAAACTGTCTAGTAAATGCATGAAATAATACTGTAATTGCTTAGTTATTGTGTCATAAAAGTTTCCAGGCTGTTCGAAGTACCTAATAACTTCTATAAAGACAAAAACCTCGTTATTCGAAAAACTTAACGTTTAAGTCTTTAATTAAATTATCTCCTATAAGTATAAGTTTCTTTTAAATTAAATTATTTCTTCAGTCGAACAAATTGGTTCTTTTATGTAAGTTGGTAGGAAGCGATGTAAATAGGAAGTAGGCTATTGATCAGTTTGGGTGGCGGGGAGTGCGGTACGGGGGAGTGCGATGCGGTGCAGGGGAGGGGGTATGGGCAGAGGCGCGGCCAGTCGCCGTTTGGGCGGGCGGTGCGTGCCGCGGGCGGCGTGCGTTCCCCCCGGGTTCAAGGGCAAGGTCTTCGCCCATTCAGTTCTGAACACGTGCCCGAAAGTAAATATAGTACTCGTTCCGTTACGCCATCGTGCCGTAACGTACCGCCAATTGGTGTCCTTCCCGAATTTCGACGAAGTCGATCTCATTTGTACCGACCTCCCCAGATTTAATAATACAGCAGCTTTCTTGCGGTTGAATCAACGCATGACGCTCGGACGTATCGGCTTCGTACCGGATGCTCGTCTAGTGTGTAACAGACTTGCTATTGATATGCACGACACGATGTACCTAGTTATGTAGAAATGTCTCGCAGACTCGTGGTGCGCACAAAAAGCAACTACAACTTACCTCACTAAAATTTAAAGTAAAATAATATCTGAAGCATAGAAATTGAGCTTCTAAGAAGTTCTTGGAAGTAAACAAGCTATTGTAGAGACTACTAATGAACAACAAAAACAACAACAATAAATATTGAATCGACATTTCATTAGAGCACATTACATAACTCAACGAAATCAACAATTTCTGCTCTGTTTCTAGTCTACGATTTCTGATTTAGCTTCGATCTTGGCAGGCGGCCATTTAATGCAACTATGTGGGTACGATTCACTGGAAATTTTAATTATGATGAATAGTATGAATGTTAATCAATTTAGGTTCGTATTGGGCATTAATTATCTGAAAATGTTTCCACATTCTGTATTAATCATATTGATATTAAGATGAAGAATCCGAAAGCGCTCCTTATGTTCGCTCTTCAAGATCGATAATTTTTAATTCTTTGATGTACTTATGTAAAAAAAAAAACATTAGGTACACAGTAATTTAAAAATTCATGTATATATGAGAGCTTAACTCAACAACGAATTTTCTCTTTGTAAACCTTTGGGTGATAGAGAGAGATGATATTCGAGGGTAGGATCCAGTGTACAACATAAACTTACATATAATAAGTTAAAATAAGTTTTTCAAGTATCATTTTACTCCATCTTCTACTGTTCCTAAAATATAAAGACTTATATTCCCAAAACATAAAGAATAATATTCCCAAAATTACATAAATTATTATATTCAGAAAATTATATAAAGAATTATATTCCCAAAATTACATAAAGAATTATATTCCCAACTTGCAAATCATTTAATCATTGAAATTTTACGCTGGCATTCTCAACTTGTTCATCGGCATTTCGTACTTATTCCTTACAACATTTCTACATAACAAGCCTACAAGAAGGAACAACATTATTTCGCATCAACAAACTCATAAAAATAAATGTGTGTAATTACGACCGGTGTTTTTCTCGTCAAGAAAACCTAAGGGACGACTCTGAGCAAAATATATGGGCCTTGAATGACATCCCTTTCCGTTTAAGTGTGATTTAAATAGGAAGTTAGGAATTTGAGTAACGATCTACCATTGGAAACTATAAAATTGTGTACATAATACTAATATCACAAAACGGTGAAGGAAAACATCGTGATGAAACCGGCATGTCCTAGAACCAAAAATTCGGAGACATGTGACATCCGCTAACCGGCACTGGGCCGGTGGTGGATGACGGCCCATTCCCTCTCCTATTAAAGAGACCTGAGTCCCAGCAGTGGGAACATTAAAAAGGCAGATGATGATGATGATACTGATATACCATAGAAATTCATTCACTGAAAATCACACCAGTAAAAAAAATAGTTATATAATACGTTTGTTACTCCTTCACGCTAAAAGGGCTGAATGGATTTAGGTGAAAGTTTGCATACGAGTAGACCTTTTCCTGAAATAGTACCTAAGATACAATTAATGCCAGGATTAGGTCCGTTTTGGATTATTTTATTCAAAAAACCGGGTAAAAGCGCTAGTGGCAGCTTGTTGTTACTACATTGTGTGTATCTACGTGTTTGTATGCCAAATAAAATAGTTTTTTTTTTCTTCTTCTTCTCTCTTTCTTGTATACTATGACTGGTTAAAAATGCGTTATCCTGTATATTGTAGTGATGATGTTAAAACGCTAACAATATAAATTATGTACGAAAAGCTAGAAGAAAATGTATGTCTGAGATTGTAGTAAGCTATAATAATAAAGTTGAAGAGTTTGTGCGTTTGTTTGGTTGCACATGCTAATCTCAGGAACTACTGAAAGCGTCCGAATTAAAAAAATAATAATTTAGTGCTGGATCGCCCATATTGAGGAAGGCTAAAACCGCTGAAGACAACCAGTTTTAAATATAACCTTATTCAATGAACATTATCTAATCTCTTATTCAAATAACAAACGAAGACACCAGATTATATGTTTATATTTTGTCTCACGCTTCACTGAACAACGTATACAGGGTGTAACAAAAATAGGTGGTAATTTTTTTCCAGATATTGCTCACAACGGTGGTGTTATCGCCATTGTACCCAAAAGTTTAAGTTTGTGTAAAAATATGTTACTATTATGGTATGCAATCAAGTTTATTCTATTTTTATATTTTAAATAATGCTTTTTTTTTTCGACGGGGAAAATCATCTTATGACAAGACCCGCTATTGGGTGGAGCGGGAGATAGTGTCAGACTCTTACTGACTAAAAACCCCGCGCCGTTCCTTCTAGCCTTCATACCGGGGCACGAGCTCCCTTTCGGACAACCCTGTCCCCAGTAGGCTTCGACTCAGCTGGGCCCCTCCTGCTGCTGACAACTCCTTGAGGCGCGCGGGAACAGTGCGCGCCGACGACGTCTTGGACTCGGTCCATTACCGGACGATCGGACAGCGAGCTACCCATGGCTCGCCGTCCGCGAGCCCGCGTCTACGGTGGCCGGAAATCGGGATCGGAATCCCGGCGACGGCGGCGAGGGCGCCGTTGCCTGATGCGGGGTTGCCTAATGCTTCTACCCATAGAATTGAAAAATTTTCTTCAAAAAGTCACACTAAAATCTGAAAAAAAGAAAAAAACAATTTCTATAAAGGCAGTATCAAAAATATGACCATTCATTTCCGTTACATCCCGTAAACGGTGGAGGCGTTGTTGTATTAGTACCCTCACTTAACACACTTCCCAGTCTTTAGTAAACAAACAAATAGGTATGTTATAATCAATGAGTAATATGAACCTTTTCATTGTGTCACTACGCTACAATATTACTGTTATACAAACGTCAATACACGACTAGAACACATCACGTTGACCAAAACGTATCTATTTTGGTATGATAATCTCTGGTCTTCGAATTTAAATGAAGCCAAATTAGCTTACCCTTGTTCGGCTATAGAAACGGTTTTGGCATACATGTAGTTGTACATAAGTTTAAAACTGTTTTTCACGATAGAGTGTGATGTAATAATGAAAATATTATTGCTAACTTCATAGCATTAAATTGTTAATGAAGACCGCGTTATTGTATTTCCCGTGTCTAGCTCAGAGTATAACAAAAAAAAACATTAACCAAGACTTTATCGTAGGTGCTAATGGACACGGCACTCATTTTATTGCAATTCTTCCCACAATCAATACACCTACACCCAATGCCGACGTCAATAATAAAATCTTATGGTCTAACAAGATTATTGCACGAAAACTACGCCGCCATAGCACCGTTTGGTACAAACACGGTTTCAAATAAAAACAGGACCATCGCAGAATTTATAACCACGCAACAGCAAGCAACTGGCGTTCAAAGCACCCCTTGTACGTGCTCTCCTATAAACATAAACATGGAAAACGCACAAAAGCCTCTCGGGCGTCGCGTCGCGTCGCTGTCAGATAAAGTTGTAGCGTTTCTTTTGCGAGACACGCTCGCCGAGGCGCGGGTGCGACCGAGACAGAGCACGCACGCCGATCGTTAGCCCTGATCTTCAGCGCGCCACAAACACACAGCCCGACCGAGAGCGAAATTGCAGCGAGAATGCACCTAGCTGTGTTATTACCGCGGCGGCCGGCTTGCGAAACGGCCTTCTTCCGCTCGCAGCACACACCAAACAGTTCCGAATGCCGACGGCACAGGGTCGTTAATCGCTTGCTGCGATGGTGAAACTGGTTATTTTCTCTGCACAAGCAATTGTGGACGTTGTCGTTGCGACATAAGTTCCGTTCGGCGCGCTGCAACGCAGGAACGCAGCGGGTCCCTGTATATTTAGCCCGCATTGCATGCGGTCGCCGTAGTGGGTGTATTAGGTCGGTCGCACGCACTGCTGAACTAGTCGGAGGGCTTCCTATTATCGATTTATGTTATTGTGTAGGACGTGGTGTCACGCCGCTTGCCGTAACACGTTTTTCATGAAGTTTTTCTTCATTTTCCGCTGCGCCGCGCTCGGTTTCTCTTTCACAGAAAGCTCGACCTGAGTGAAACTTGTTGGAAAATATTATGATTTCACTCGTGATATTGTTCCGATCACGTACAGTCGCCGCTGTGTTCTACACATTGATGTTATTAAGCAATTACTAAGTGTTATTTTTTTGGAACAGTAAACACAGAGAAGCGTGTTGTTAGAAATATCATGTTTTTCATTTAGATTATTAAGTACGAGTATGAGGAGTGATTAAATTGTTGTATACGTGTTATTAATACACAGTAATTTATTATCGTCTGTGGGATAGGTTAGCGCGATGAAATATAGTAGTGAATTTGCATTTAATAAAACTTAATAACTTTCATCACAGTTGACGAAGTTTATTAAGTTAATTGGATATTTTATTTTATTAATCATTCTCATCACACTAATACTATACTCGTAAAGGCTGCTAAAAGATTGTATGTACTTTGTTTGCATATGTAAGTTAGTTATTCTTTCACTCTCAAACGGCTGAACTAACCTAAATGAAATTTGGAACTCGGGTAATACAGGAGCAGTGGTAATGACCCCGACTTACAAGCCCCGCCAGGTGTAATTTATTTCATCACCACTGCTCTCAAAACCGTGAGGAAACCGGAGTGTCCTAGAACCAAAAATTTGAAGACATGTGACATTGAACAACCCGCGCTGAGCCTGCGTGGTGGATTACGGCCCATTCCCTTTTCTAGAGAGTAGGCTTGAGTCCCAGTAGTAGGAAAATTAAAAAAAATGCTGATGATTATGATGATGACTCGGATAGACCATGTCTATTGAAAAGCACAGTATACTTTCATCCCAATAGTTTCTTTACAAATAAATTTCTAGTTTCACTCAGAAGTTAGTACCTAATATATATATGGTTTACTGCAAATAGTACCCTGAAGATTGCAATTTATGACGGGCCCAACAAAATTTGTCTACAAACGGACACTGGTCGCTGACAGTTACAAATTAGAATCTCGTACAATGTTATCTGTTGGAATAAATCACGTTGAAAGCGTCTCATGTGGTAGTAAGTTGCATAGGCTTTAGGGCAGAGGGCGAAGCGTAGGTCTGGGGGGAAGGGGGGGCTGTGGTTACACCCACATTCGCGATGACACCTCGAGAGCTGACAAGCGACCATTGCGAATGGCCGCATAACCGACGAGGATAAGCCTATTGTACGTGGCAACATTATGACCGACTATGTGGGATGATATGGTGCCTAGCGTAGGAAACCTTAGATTGTTCATGGGAATCTTAACATCGAAGTACGTGGAGTTAGACCATTTTATTGATACCTATTTCATAAAATAATTCCCATTACATCTATCGAAAGATAAGGTTGAACCATTGGTTCTTTTGGTATGTTGGCAACAGATTCTGTTTTTTTTTTACTGTATCTTGTGTGGGTCACAAACATGTAAACTGATATATACCAGACATCAGGACCGAAAGCAACTTCCTCCAAGTGATACAAATATTTGTTCGTTTCACGACATTCAGTGCAGCAGCCAATCACTCAACCACTGCGCCCACTGCCAATTCCCAAATATTAATAATTTTTAAAGTTGAAAGAAGTTAAAAAAGTTGTTTAGTCTGACATTAATTAAAGTGCAAGTTATAATTAAGACTACTGAAATTACAAATTTTTCTTTCTACAGTCTTTGTTCTCATTTAACTTTAGTCCATTTAAAATGAAAACGTCTGGACATTAAATGAATCGCCCTTGAGTATTTTTCAACTTACTTGCTTTCTGCATCTCATTTGTCTTTTATTTCGGGTTTTTTTTTTATTCATCTTCACTAGCTTTATTGATTCGTAGAAGGAGGCGATCACTTCTTCCTGAAACAGGGGCCGGCGCAAGAGATCGCCTCTTTTTTCAGGGTGTAATAATTATCATAAAATAACTTCTCCTGCTGTGGGTGGAACAGGAAGGAGTGTTAGACTTTTTTGACTAAAACCCCCCCGTTTTTCTTCAGTCTCCTTTCGAATCGTCCAGACCACAGTGACTCTTTTGTAAAATCCTACAGCCCCAGATCTGATTTGGCTTGATTTACTTATGTCTTATTAAGATTTCTGACCTATCAGCATTTTTGTGTTCTTAAATTCCACATTCATTTCGATCGATGTTTCTACATTCTTCATCATATTTGTTGCATACTAACTTACAGCAGCAGCTTCGTCCAAAAAGCTTGAAAGTAGAAAATTGGCCTATGTGTATGGTCTACCTAGGTAGATAAAAAACATACAATAAACTTTCGCTTTTATAACTAATATTAGTGTGATACCATCCTCCATGTTATTTGGTTACCAATTGACTATTGTTCATAACCTTTTAACTACCTACGTCGGATATATCCGACCAACACTCTTGCGTTTATTCTGACAGGGCAGTACATCGACGGCCAAATACTTGATTGGATGGAATGGATTAAAGAGCTAAATTAGATGAAGTACCCAGTCGCAAATACACGATCCTGGCGAATGAGACACGAAAACACCCTTTGGAAAAATTCGACACAAGTGCTTAGAGTTAATAATTTTGTCATACCTTAAATTGCTCATAAAATTCTTTTATCCGGTTTTCATTATGGCGTGCAAGGGAGATGGGCGTTGGTTTTGTACAGCTCAATGTCGTAGCGACAAAACCGTGGTTGTTATGGCTTTCGCTACAATACTTAATAACATGTTCCTTAGTGTTTCCCTTGCAACTAGTGTTTTGTGTCACACAACGTCAGGTCTTTTCAAATAAAGGCGTGCGCGTAGGAAGGACGGCTTGACTGAAGTCTATATGGATGACGTGCTTATGTTATTTTAATAGTCGCTGACTTTTAGTGGCGTTTGTGTAGTATACCGTGTATAATTGTTTGTACCTAATAGTAAAGCATACCGACAGCAGTGGACTACCATTTTTGTTTTTATAAAATAATGAAATATGAATTTATAAAAGTTATAAATATGTACAAAATAAATTAAGTATATATTAGTAACTTTTTTTGCAGTTCTATGTCTCATAAAATACTTCTGCCGGTGGTTTTATTCGCATAAAAATAGAAAATTATACCAAAGGAAAAATACTTCCTGCATAAAAAGTATCGTATGTGATATTCCAGAGTAAGTACTACCTGTGTTTCTACGTGACGAAATAACGAACACGTATGGGTACCAATAATCACCTTTGTAATATTAGTATAATTATTTTTATGAATTACTAAGTCTTAATTAAACTAGAATAATGATGTTTATACATAGCACTACTCAATTATAATAATCAGGCCAAATCATGTCTACAAAGACACAAAAATAACATACAAGACTAGCCCAGATAAACAACTAGCCAAGAATTGGATAGAGAATTTAATTGTAGAGGTTACGTAGCCAAGATTTTAGCAAAGTATTTGATACTAGCTACTGCCAGTGGCTTTGCCCACGTAGATATTTGTCTAAAGAGAACATACTCTTGGGATACAAAGTATCTCTATGTTCTATTCCAAAACATAGTCTACTAGTGTGCTAAGTTAGAATTCTAAAAATTCTAAATTCTAGTTCAGGCCAGTTCGACCTGGGCGGTGTACAGGTACCCACTTTTTGGAAATTCTTGCCCTACAGTCAGTGTGGACGCGGCTGATGTGAGCCTGGCAACCTTTTTTCCTACGTCTATGATCCCCGTCTTTAAACACAGCATAGTATTCTTCAGTCTGATGACTCTTTTGACATCCAGAATGCTGCGCTTCATTGCTCATTGGCAATGCCAAGCTGAAATTTTTGCGACTTGATGAGCGACCTTGACGACTGACAAATAATCAGAGTTACTTGGAGACATACTCACGGAATTAAAGGATTGTATGTTTCATTCCAGGTCATGGTTTAATCGTGTGCTAAACATCCAAATTGAGTAATAAACAAACTGACAGATAGACAGATTTGCTTTCACATATATTTAAAATTATGTATGCATTTAAATAGTCTTTAGTTTCTCTGCCAAGGCGTTGGTGATGATTTATTGCTTAATTAAATATCTCGTTTCGAACATATTAAAGTTCCTGATTAACACAATAAAAAATGGCCAATTTACACCTCCTATACTTGAAAAGTTAATAACAAAACTAAGTATAATCATGGAGTGCAGGAATCCTGGGTACCCAGTAGGTGGCGCTGCGATTGGGTTCTCAAGATAAAATATTGATAAAAGCCAATATTCAGACAAGACAATGTTTGTCGAAACCGCCAGTAAATGTATACATTTAGGCACGCGTAAATACACTGGACAGCAAATAAACCGAGCCACCCGCTACCTAGACACTCTAATTCGATTTTCTCAAAAACTAAAAAACCTACAATTATCAAAGTTGTACCTACAGAAAGTGCGTTTCATGGTGATTAAAATGAAAGGAAACTCATTGGGTTTAATCAATATTTCAGTGTTTATTAAGGATTTTACAAAGAAGAGTCGTTTTCCAGTCGTGAAAATCGTTAGTAATGATAAAGTGAAAAAAAAATTAAAGCCAAAAACAAAGATAAAATCAAAAAAAAGTTTTTGATCAATATTCCGTATTCCCTCCCCTTGCTCGGATAACTGCCAGCATCCTTGTATTCATCGACCTTACGAGCCTGACGATAAAATCTTGAGGAATTGTATTCCACTCCTCTTCAATTGCGATTCGCAGCTCTGGAAGCCTTGTTGGAGCAGGTACCCGGGCTCGAACCCGACATTTCAGCTCATCCCATAAGTGTTCTATCGGATTCAAGTCCGGGCTTCGAGCTGGCCAGTCCATCGTACGAATGCTGACGTCGCGTAGATACTGGGTCACCACATGAGCAACATGAGGCCGTGCATTATCATGCATCAATTGCATATCCTGTCCGATATATCCTGCGTAAGGTACCACATGGTCTACGAGGATTTCAGTAATGTAGCGATGAGAAGTCAGTCCACGTGTAAGGCCCGTCGGTTCGATGAAAACTAACACTGTATGTGCTGTTAACGAGATGCCGCCCCAGACCATTACAGATCCTCCTCCATAAGCAACAGTTTCTTCGATGCAACACTGAGAATAACGTTCTCCAGGGCGACGATATACTCTCTGACGTCGATCACTTCCATGTAGACTCACCCTGGTCTCATCAGTGAAGAGTACATTACTCCAATGCTCTAATGTCCAATCCCTATACTCTCGAGCAAATTCAAGTCGTGCTCGACGGTGTGCTACCGTTAATGCTGAGCCTGTTGCAGCTCTTTTTGGGGTCAGGTTCCGTTCAGCAAGTCTCCTTCTGACGGTATCTGAACTTATGACCACTTGGCGTGCGTCACGCAGACTTTGTTGGACTTGAACTGCGTTGAGGTGGCGATTTCGCAGAACAGTGAGGTGGATATAACGATCATCTGCTGCTGATGTAGCCCTAGGTCTGCCCGTACCTGGACGGCGATCGAATGCTCCAGTCTCCAGGTATCGTCTGTAAACTCGTTGCACCGAAAATCTGCTGATTCGAAGCCTTCGAGCGACTTCACGTTGCGCAATGCCTGCTTGAAGTAATGCTACAGCTTGAGCTGCTTCCTGAGGTGTTGTATCCATTATTAACCCTTATGTGAGTGACAAATAAAACACCTATAACAGAGTGACGAGGTACCCGGGTACCTTCATACAGTTTACACGTAATGTAAATAATCAAGTTCGGCTTTTGTGTTACACATACTTAGAATATTGTTATTTTAGCTAAGCTAAGTAGTTTACAATCTGTAGCGATAAAAGCGGAGGACTCCACCTCTCCTCCGGTACATGGTTATCGGCGCGCAAGAAACACTGAATCTATTCAATGCATCGTGCTTGACATTGCCATTTGACTTTATACGTTTGTTTCTATTGTACCCGTATATTTAGATTCTGTGAGTTTATAATTATTTCATTATGAATATTCGAGCGAGTACTTCTCAACAAAGATCACGTGTTCAAAGATATGATTCAACAGAATTACAAGCAATATTAGCAGCAGAATCTTCTAGTGACGAAGGTGAGTTTGTTGCTTCTGATAATGAACTTGATTATATTCCTTCGGTTGAAGATGGTAGATTTGAAATTTCAGATGTTGAGCCAGAAGGTGAAGTGGAAAATGAAATTGATTCCTACGATCGATGCGAGTTTTGCTTGAAAATATTCTTATTGCAAAAGATGGAACGCGGTGGCAGTCTAAACCACTTCCCAGAACACAAACTAGTAGTCGAAATATTATTTTCTGGGCTTGTGATGCAAATAACTCCTACCCCCTAAATGGACAAATATATACAGGAAAGTCAGGTGATGGCAAACGTCAAACAAATGTAGGAGAATGCACTGTATTAGATCAAGTGGCTAAATATAAAAACTCAGGGCTGAATGTTACAACGGATAATTTCACTTAGCCCTTTTCTTGAATTCGTGGAATATGACACTAGTTGGAATGATAAGAAAAAATAAACGTTTTCTTCCTGCTAATATGCAAGCACACAAGGAGAGGGCGATTTATTCTTCTAACTTTGCATTTAGCAAAGAACCAACTGTGTGCTCTTACGTACCTAAAAAGAATAAAGCAGTAATAATGTTGTCATCAATGCACATGTCACCAGTTATTGAAAGTAGGAATGAAACTGCCAAGCTAGAAATAATTTTATATTATAATAAAACCAAAAGTGGAGTGGATAACATGGATAAGCTGTTAGCAAAATATACTGTAAAACGCAGAACAAATCGGTGGCCTTTAGCACTTTTTTACAATATCATTGACATTGCAGCTTTGGCAACATACATCATTTACATGGAACATAACCCACAATTAGTCTCGAGCGACAGACGTAGAAAGTTTTTGAAAACATTGAGTCTGCAACTGTGTGGTAAAAATATAGATGAGAGATCAAAAAATAGCATTGTGACATCAAAATTACATGTGAGATCTGCAATGCAGGACGTGCTTGGCCGAGAACTTGGCCGTCAATTTCTTCTGGATCTACAACTTCTATAAGTCAGACTAGACGAGATTCTACAGGGCGTGTTGCAGTCGTCGGAAGTTGTTACCTATGCAGAGAACTCAAACGAAAGCAAAGAAAAACTCAAAAAGCTTGCACTAACTGCAAAAAAACAGTTTGTGATGAACATGCAGTAACTCGTCCAACATGTAACACCTGCTTCGAAAGTTGTACTAATTCTTTGTGAACAAAGATTTGTGTTTTTTATACGAATAAAACACTCTAACAAAATGCTTCTAATTCATTTTTTTTTATGAAATTATAAATACTTACTTCATATTCACACATGGTAGTTCATAGTCATAAAGAGGTACCCGGGTACCTCGTCACTCAATTGTGAGTTTATAATATGTTTTAGTTTCCACAAAACATTGTAAATAGTAGACTTGGTCAATACATTAAAAAATATGTAATTCATAAATAGTTAGGAGCTCTCAGGAACTCACAGCTACCTACAGGGCGTAAAACATTTTTTTTTTATTATTTAAAAACTCCAAAGGCACCCGGGTACCTCGTCACTCACATAAGGGTTAATCGAAAAAAGTAGCAAAAACACACGCGTCTGAGCAAACGATGGACAAAAACTAAAGAAATGATAAGAAATATCTGACAACCCTCATTGTAGAGAAAAAGAACGCTAATTTTAAACTCTGGTGAAAATAGAGCAAATCGTTAGCATTGTGTTTGTTGCTTGATTACAACGTGAGTTGATAGTACTTTCGAATTAATTTGTAGTCATTTTAATCACCATGAAACGCACTTTTTGTAGGTATAACTTTGATAGTTGTAAGTTTTATACTTTTTGAGAAAATCGAATCAGAGTTCCTAGGTAGCGGGTGGCTCGGTTTATTTGCTGACCAGTGTACTAGATTTATTACTAAAACGTTGCACACAGAACAGTCAGATCTAAAACGGAAATGGGCGTACATCCTCTAAGTTCAATGTCTCTCTCAGTAGAAACGTGGCTATAAAATTAAACCTAGCAATCAGAAAATCACCAACCGTTTAAATTCTTCACATTACGAAGAACCTATAATCATACGAGCCGACGGAAAGTGACATCATGGCTATATAATGTCCTATGTTTAATGTATTATGTGGAGCTGTGATTTAGTTTTTCGTTTTTTATAGGATTCCGTATCAAAGTTGGCAAAAACGGGATTTTTTTCATAAGGCGAAAGAATATCATGCTGGAGAGTGTGCGGGAATTGTACGACTTAATTCTGCCATTAAATCCTACGGTCCAGACTAATCGTTTTGCCTCGTCTCTTATACCGCGTACATCGAAGCACTGGAATAATTTACTTGATTATAATTTAGGTGTCTTCAATGTTAGAAGGAGGCGGAGGAGGTTCCTTCTCCCAGAGAGGAGGCCTGAGTCCCAACAGTGGGAACATTATAAGACCGACTATGCTATGCTATGCAAGGTTAGAGTGAATAGGCTCTTATAAACTGAAGCGTCTCACTATCAATGATAGCATCACTGGTTACCATCAGGTGGATCGTAGTCAAGGACCTTAAGTAGGATTTGTCCTTATTCACATTTTTATTCTAAGAAACAAATAAATGAAAATATTTTTTCATAGCAAGCTTTTATAGCACGGTATAAAAGTTATATAATTAATTCTCGTCAAGACGAATCATACGAGCCCAAACTCGATGGAATTGTGACGTTTAACTACCTTCCAGTTCCATCATCAGATCAGCTTCATGTCGTAATAATTTTGCATTGTCATCTGATTTAAACATGCATGCAAAAATTCAGCTCAATCGGTAACCGGGAAGTGAATTAAATTTAATTTGCAAGATTTGGTTACCGACAAACATGGACAGGTGAAACTAAATAAAAGCTTGTAAAATACTGAAGTTTTCGCCCACTAATCCTAGTGCTAAATGATGTGAGCTATATGAAACACATTTATCGGTAATGGAGCATGTCTCCGGCCGCCGTTAATATTCATGCGTTTAATTGATAACATGCTTGCAACAGCCATTTATCTTACAATTGCAAGCGACTACGGGTCTCAAGCTAATAGCCATTTGAGTTCTTGCGTAAAAACGTTTTTGTGTTTTTATGCGTAGCTTCTGCCAGCAACTTCGCCCACGCAAAAGGTTTTTGTGTACAAACTATGGACCCTCGATTCATCCCGTTAGGGGGTGAATTTTAGGAAATCTTCTCTTAGTGCTCGACATGGAAACCTTGTGCAAAATTTCACACTCCTAGGCCCTGTTGTTTCGGCTGTGCGTTGATATGTAAGTTAGTTAGTCAGTGTCTCCTATTATACAATATAAATAAGTAACGCCTAAGAACTTAAAAACGTCTTCATTACCCTATGATTTATTTCGTGGTATCTTTGCAAGATTCTGTTTCTAAAATACTATGGTCACTATTCATTTAAAATTGTTTAACTTGAGCAGTTTCAGTAGATTTGGAATTTATATTTTCATAGTTTGTAGTGTTGCAAATACAATTAGGTAAATTCGCACTATCGTAAATTATAGTAGGTATTATGCAAATAGCTTCCTTCATGAATAAAGTTCCCATATAAATTAAATGCCTCAGGGGAAATTTTGGAAAATTGGGGAGTATTCAGTCGTATTATATAGTTGAAAATTAGTCTAAATATGAAGGACATGTAGATTATATCTTCGGTCAGTAATTTTGCCTGTATGAAAGTTGAAAATTATCTCAAAGAAAAATACTTCTCCTGGAATAAAAAATATCCTATGTGCTATTAAAAGACATCTTCTCCACGTCTGCCAAAAATCATTCAAATCTGTTCTGCCAATTCAGCATGAAGGAGTAACAAACATACAACCATACGCACATATAACATTCGTATATATTAGTATGAAATGATCAATCAATCCCTACCTTCCTTGATCAAATAAAAAACTAACAATCTATTGTTTTCTGTATCATCTACAACTGTATCGTTTACAAAAAAAAACCGTTAACCCCACAAAACTTCATTCATCACACCCTACATCAAACAACTGAACTGGAGCTTCAAAATCGAAGGAACCACGCATACGCTTTTGAAGTACTAAAGCTAAAAACGCAGTTTCGCCGTTGAGTAAACATACTCGTACATGCACAGAGAAATGCAATGCTAAATATAGGCCGGCGAACGCAGCGGCTGACGGTTGTGCGTGGTCAGGACTTGCCCCCCTCTCCCCTCCATCCAGGGTTGCCTAGATCCCAAGGGCGCCTGGTTCAAATTGAGTTAGCAACGCTCGACGGAGCGCTATTAGGTTGTTGAGGCAGGTTTCAAGGGGATTTGTGTAGTCTAGACAAATAGATATCGTTGTGTACCAGCTGTCGTACTTCTACTATTGTATGCATTTTATGGTTTTGTTCTAATTGGTTCTTTTCTTTAAGTATTTTATTGTACATCAACGTGATTGCAAATGATGTTTTAAAAGACTTCCATTTAAAACAGATAAATGCTTCTAATTTAAACTCAAAATGAAATTGCAACTTTTAAAACGTCTGCTATAAAAATGTGGAACCTAACCTACCATTACTCCGCAATCAGTTAAAACCTAGGTTCGTCCGTGCAAGCCCTAACCTGTTACATAAAGTGGGGACGGGGAGTCGTAATGAATACATAGGGGCGCGTGCTGTGCGTGTGCGCGTATACATGCACTTCTACAATATACATCGTGCATACAAGCACTTATACAGCGTGCATTGCATATTTGTACACGACACGAGTACGGTCAGTCGGGCATACACTGATCGTTCCTAAGTGACATAGGTCGGGATTCGGGAATACTCGGGAATTGTCGACTATATTCCATGCGAATGCACTATTGGAACGTTAAATTTAAAGAAAATATTCGAGTTTATTGTACATAAAATTGCATAATAATATATGCCTGAGACCTTTGTTTCTAGATGCTATAAAATTTTATTTTCGCGCATATATCTTGGTTTAGTGCCCCAACGTCGGTCGAGGCGGTCTGGGTAGGTACCTGACTGGGTGCAGAGTAAGATTTATTGAATTGCCAAGTTCGTGCTGTGTCTAAGGGAAGTCACCTTGCGAAAATATTTTTATACTCGACCTATTCGACTTTGAGGATATTTTTCTTGGAGTAAAAAAGAAAAGATGAAAGAATTAGATGCTTGACATAATAATCATTACAACAACTTCGTGGAGTCGGCATAAAACCGTCAAAAGTTTTATTTTTGTAGATGAGCCGCCTATCATTTTATGAAGAATTTTTGCGGGATTATATTGTTACCACTTCCAATGAAAAGAAACGGTTTATTATATTGTCTCGCCCATCGTAATATTAAACTGGATTCCTAAGAAAACTCCACATAGTTTTTCGCTTTGAAACCTATAGACCCAAATCAACAACTCTATTAGATGACTAACAAATTACTGGAACAGATAACAATATCGCTATTTTCACTTGACACTACATTTTCAAGATACAATAACTTATAGTTATACGCAAAGAGGCCGCGGACGTACTCACAGATACATACATGGCACGAGCATGTGTGCGTGCGAAACCTGTATTAAAATAATGTTCTTTACGTACAGTGTGAATGTGTGCATGGGTGAATGTGTTAGTGTGTGGGAGTGTCTTTGTGAGTGTGTGCTATACATAATACATTTGCATGCGGCTGATGTAGACAGCAGCATACATAAAGAAGCTATACAACTAAGTACTCGATCAGTATGTCACTTCGATACCGAGTCTCCTTTCAATATCAACGCTTATTATACTTTCTTATAATAGCTTGGGTGTGACTTTGATGTTTTTGTATGAAGTCAAGTTGCTTTTACGTGTGTTTTCCTCATATCATTATTTACGGATTTATGACACTTAACGGTAACTAAGTAATTGTCAAAGTTTCGTAACGTAATCAGACAATCGAAGCAGACATTCCGACGTTCTTTTGTCTCACTCTAACACTCGACATCATTGTTAAAAATGTGACGTATTTGAATTATTTAAATAATCTCTTTTGACACGGAAACCTCACCTTTTAAAAGCTGACACACTGCCACTTGCCAAAATAACGATCCAAAGGTTGACGATCTGACATTTTGATGTACTAGTATTTAAATTCGGTTATATATAATGTATGTCAGTTGCCCTGGGTGGTTTAAATGGAAAAGTATTAATAAATTTAAGTCAGAGTACGTGTACTTACCAACCGATAAATTTAATTTCTGTATTTTAAATTTATTCGATGAACAATTCCGACTTTAAAACGCACATTTCATTGATTAATTATCGACAGTTGGGAGATTCAATTACGCCGTTTTCATAATGTGGTTTGCTTTTGTAAATTATAGTTTATTTATTAATAAATAATAATAGTCAAAAATATAACCTATCCTGGTATGAAATTCCTTGTGATTCATCTGTCCCAAATATCAATGACATGTTTGTCAACTCGCCATTATGAAATTCGTGCATGCTCGCGAGTTGGCATCTTCTGATTTTATATTAATCAGGTTTACTTTACAATGCTATCTTTAGAATTTAAAAGTATTAAGAGTTTAAACATATTTAAAAAAAAAGTCTTATTTATTGAGGAAATACTATTAGAGCATCGATGATTTCGAAGATTACAAACGACAACCGTAAATAATGGATATTTAAATACTGTGTGATTATTTAGTATAGTATCAACATGAAATAGAATTTTGATTATTATTATTTGATTTTTTCCTATATGTTATGTGACAATGTGTAATATGTATGAAATAGTTTTATAATTATTGTCATTGAATTGTATTGGCGACATCGCGGCAGACCAACCGAATGTAGATAATGTTTTTAGGCCTACTTTTTTAATTCTTATAATTTCTCCACAATATTGTTCTGAAATTTATTACGTTCAGACGTTTGAGCGTGAAGGTGTAATATACATACACAAACACATGCAAACGTTGCCTACACAGTATCATCGTGATATTTTACTTATAAATTTAAAGTTTATTTCAAACAAATTTCTGCAAAAATTAATAATCATCTCTACTTTTCTAATTCATCCTACATGACATCAGTAATTTTGTCACTGAGGAATATTCCTGTCATGAAATTCATCATGCCTGAAACTCAATTTCGCCTGTCTCCCTGTCTGTCACCAAATCAATTACTAATCGTAAGTGTAGCTACCTTGGCATGTATTCAAATTATGTGGTCAATGACCCCGGGGTGGTTGGACATTATAATGGGCATGATCGAACCGTAGGGCAGGACATATCACCTGACTAATGACAAATGCCACACTGTCTTTAGGAAAGTTGGTTCGTATTTTCCTTTGTATTTCCTCAGGTACTTTATGAATGAAGAATGAAGCGTTGCTGTCACTCAACAGTCTTGTAAATTCCTTTCAATGAGTGGTTTTATTTGTAAAGCGTTCTTCGAATCCAATTTGTAATAATCAAGCAGCTGCAGTATATTCTCTTTGATTGGAAATGGATCTTGATTGATAATATAACTCTCTAGGTTCTAGAATATGGTTGTAAAGTTAATGGATTGATCATCCTGTTTTGGTCGGTTGTCTAGCTGAATTAATTAATTTATTAATACCATACTAACAGCAGTACATACAAAAATATTTATGGGGAAAAATATTGGAATATGAACACTATAGTATAGGTACCTATCACTCGTACAAGATACGCAGACACTAATAACAATAATCCCATATTAAGAACAATAATCATTTTATGGTAGAAGATAGAAAATGGTTATTACAAAAATTCAATCAAGTCAATTTAAAAGCTTTTCTTTAGCAAATCGAGTTAAAACCCGACGTCTTTGTTAATAATAATTGTCAAACCATCATATTATTGATACCTAACACAAAATCATTCCTTCTTATCGCTTTTAATTCCCATAATAATACATAATGACCTTCGCAACAACAAAAACTGCATGCGGACAGTCCCTAATTGAATGGTGTCCAACGCGACCATTAAACAATACCCTCGCGGGTATACTGCTTTGTTTACGTTTCGTTCGGGGATAGAGGTCAAAGTTAAATGGACGCTAGTTGTGTAATCGTTCGAACGAGTGTCATTTACCCTGTGGCCTTCAGTCGAAACTTCCTTCTTCGTTCAATTATGTTTGGAGTCTCCTATCGATTGAAGTGGTTTAAATGGAATTGGATTGCCATGAATAATTAAATGGTGTTTAAGAAATTATGGTGTCTTGAGGAGTACCTACGTCAAACCAATTAAAGTCGGTCAATCACCTCAGCTATATTAAAGATACCTACTAAGAAATTTCTAGAAAAAGGTCAAGTCTACTTTTCAACTTCTAGTAATTACAGCTAATCAACCTCATTCCTTATTTAAATGACAGTTTTTGTTTAGATTCTGAGTAAACATTAATGTCTGCATGGTTGAAAAGAAAATTCATAAGAATTTTCATCTGTCTCGCTCAATCTGGGCTTATCCGGTCATAAAGGCGTCTGACAACGCCCACATACAGAGTCTTCCTACATGACACCATTGACATTGTCATATGGATTATCTAGTTGCTCAGCATTAGATCTATTTCGGTGTTTTCGACTAATTTATGTATGGCTTAGATAGATAGATAAATTCTTTATTGTACATCAAATATACAACTACTAACTACACTACACTTACGACTTCTAACTACTACTACACTACTTAATCAGTTACCTTAATTTCTTTGATTCTGCGATTACAAATCAATAAGTAAATGGTGGTGAGCAGGGCTTATAGATTACTAGCTTCTGCAAGCGGCTTCGCCAGGGTGAAATTATGTTTTCTCCATACAAACTTTGGAACCCCGTTTTACACCCTTAGGGGTCGAGTTTCGTAAAATCCGTTCTTAGCGGATGTCTACATCCTATAAGGAATACGGCCCATTCCCTCTTCTAGAGAGGAGGCCTCAACCCCAACAGTGGGAACATCAAAAAGGCTGATGATGATGATATAGAAGATTTCTTTAAGCCCTGTTCACAAAATGAAAAATATATTGTACCAAGGTTTACCTAAATAATAAACTAGTTTTTTTTTTTACTGAAAATAGTAACAAAATCATGATTTTTATTTTACTAAACGAAAACCTGGACAGAGGACAAAGTAACTCAAAATAATTAAATAATATAGCTGAAATAATAACGTTAGTACAGCACTCAGTACAATTTTCGCGTGTTTCCACCACATTATATAAGAATTAATTTTACAGAATGGCCTTAAGAAAAACCGCTTATCTAAACATTAACATATTCTATGAATCACCGTGTGAAGAATGTCTATTGTTGTGAATATAAAACCATCTTACCAGTACCTTACACCATGTATTTACATATGGGTTTCTCAAAGGTTATAATCAAGATATGTATATAGATATAAGATAGATAGGTATCTGAGTCAGAAAACATAGGTGTACAATGTGTACATATACAGGGTTATTTGCAAAATATCAGCAACCTCTCAGGACTTTGGCACTAACATCATAAAGAACAACTTTTGTTCTATGACTTTTAAATTTATCATATTTTGGTTCATCAGGTACAAAATTAAAAATATTTAAATTTAACGTTTTAAATATTACGAAGTCTATGCGAAGCAAGCGATAGTACAATAGCGGAAGGGAGTGGGATTCCGGTGGCGGGGTTCTTGATGTGATTGCGGTGCATCATATAGATGTAGGTAGGTATAGCATAGTACTGAGCTGACCAGCGCGCGCGGCGCAGGGACGCGAAATGCACGCGTAGTTCGCAAGCGGCGCGCCAAATTTGAACACACCATAATAAACAACTAAATAGGAAAAATTTTCTTCATTCTGTCCCACGTTTAACATTAAGTTTATATAAGAAGGCTATCAACTTTTTCTTGTTATATTCAAAGTCAAAGTCAAAATATTTTATTTCACATAGGCCTACATGGGCACTTATAAAACATCAGAAGCTAGCGCACGGTTCCAAATTGGTCGTTTACTATGGAGAAGAACCGGCAAGAAACTCCATGGTTACTCTTTTAAAAAAAAAGTGGATATTACAATATTTATAGAATTATGTAAGAACAGTGTAGACCAGTCAATATTGTACATCATCATTTCAGCCGATAGACGTCCACTGCTGGACATAGGCCTCCCCTAAGTGCCGCCACAATGATCGATCCTGTGCGTCTCGCATCCATCGGTTTCCCGCAACCTTCACCAGTTCATCGGTCCACCTTGTAGGAGGCCTTTCGAAGCTGCGTCTTCCAGTACGAGGTCGCCACTCCAGAACCTTTTGGCCCCAACGGCCATCTGTTCTGCGAGCAATGTGCCCTGCCCACTTAAGTTTGGCAAGATTGTACACAAAAGCTCAATAAAAATAATCATAATAAATAAAAAAAGTAAGTCGTAATAGGAAGTAATCTAAGAGTTTGTGGACAGTTACAACCAGGGATGTTACGGAGGTAGTTTTATCGGAACCGAAGTCGGAGTCGGAGTTTTTAAATTTGATTTATCGGAATCGGAATCGGAGTCGGAGACAGGGTCAGAAGTGGTGGCACGAGAAAGAATTTTTATTTACGGACAAATAAAACATTCTTTAATCATTTTTTTTTTAATATAAAACACAAACAATGAAAAAAAAATAGCATATTATTTCCAAATAAACAAGAACACATTATATTAAATCTATGAACCTGTTCATAACAGTCGATACAGGCCGCCGTCGCCGCTATGTTATGCTTCGACCTCCGATTAAAACATCCCTGGTTACAACCAGGGATGTTACGGAGCTTCGACTCCGGTTCCGTTAAGTCGGAACTTCCGATTGTTATTACACCTTCCGTTCCGACTTCGACTCCGACACTTTTAAATCGGAGGTCAAAGCATAACATAGCGGCGACGGCGGCCTGTGTCGACTGTTATGAACAGGTTCATACATGTCGCGCGGGGAATCCCGCTGACCTCCGCTACGTGCACTCAATCGTCAATTATGTTTTCACTTGTTGTTAATTTGTTACGCACACGACACTTCTGACCCTGCCTCCGACTCCGATTCCGACTCCAATAAATTAAATTTAAAAACTCCGACTCCGACTTCGGTTCCGATAAAACTGCCGTTCCATCCCGTTCCGTTACATCCCTGGTTACAACACAGAAACAAAAAGTACAGTGACAGAAACAAACAGTATTTTATCAAATTATACACATGTCATGTTATATAGGAAATATCAGAAACCGTCTGTTCTGACATTTCATTTCAGGCGCTTTAAAAGGCAGCTCTATTATCATTTCCCAAAAACAATTTTACCTGTTCAATTCTTTCAGTTTTGCCTGTATTTTTTTCTCGTATTTACCTAAATGATTGAAAACGGAATGATTGAGCTGCTTTTTCGTTGGTGGGATTTCTCCCGCTTTGGGTAGAGCAAAAGGGAGTCTCAGATTTTAACTGATTAATATCCGCATTTTTAGGTGGGAAAATCATCAATATCCTATCATAATGACATCTACCGTTTTTGGACGGAGCGAGAGGTCGTTTCAGACTTTTACTGACTAAAAACCCTGTTCCTTCTTTGCCTTCGTTCCAGACCTCCGTGGTTCTCTTTCGCATTACCCATGGTCCCAGCAGGCTTTGACCCTGCCCTGCGACCCTTTGACCCTTCGGTTTGCTGAAATCTCCTTGATGCGCGCGTGAAACACTACGCGCCGTGGATGGCCTGGGCTCGGTCTGGACAGTTGGACGGCGAGCTACCCATTGCTCACCGTCCACAAGCATGGACTAACATCCGCCTGTATACCCTCAGTTGCCCTTTGCGTTCTAGGGCTGCGATGACAGTTTCAAACAATCCTTCTACCCAACTTGTAATCACTGAACTATTGAATATGTTGTCTTCTTCTTTTCGAGTTGAGAATATACACTGAATTTAGTTATGCAACATGATTGTTAAACTAGGCAAATGTCAAGCAACTTATTGTGTACATTTACACAATAAGTTGCCTGACATTTGCCTAGTGTATCTATAGCGTCTTATTCGCATTAGCGAAAACGATCTCCAAATAAAGATTTTGTTATAAGGCTAATATTTGCATTCAATATGGCCACATTAATAGAAGTGCCAGTGGCGGTCATTAACTCCTCAAAAATGCCGGTATCACACCTACATTTTTCAGTCAGAACTCTTGAATCTGTCCAAGATTTGAAACATCTTCCATCCAGTACAGGGACAACACATTCAAATTAGATATCAAGCGAAGATCGAAAGAGTTACCGCGGCCTTGGAACGCAAAACGACTATTGCTCCACCTAGAGCGGAAGAAGGTATTTGATTCATCATCATCATATCAGCCGAACACATCCACTGTTGGACTGTTGGCCTGATTATTAGGACATAATCAAATAAGGAGGTATTTTCGCCTCAAAAAAAAGATATCAGACGACCACAAAACCTCATTTTCCCTCATGTTGCCTTTAATACTGCGGCCTACTTGAGTGCAGAACCGATTGGTATTATTTAAGTTCTAAAATTAAGACTCAAAATAGAATCTACTGATTTATTTTTTCTATATAAGCAATAGGTATATAAATGTAAATCTAATACTAACCTTGAAATATTATTTATTGCAGATTACAACGCCGCCCCGCTGTTCGCCTCGGAAAACGCCTCCAGTGGTAAGACATAGCATAAATACTTACATAATGTATTACAAAATTAGACAACAAAGACCTTCATAAGATGACTTCGTTGAACTTTTAATAAAAAAAAAACATTAATATCTTCCTGAGGCCAAAAGACCTGAACATATCTTGGATACTTCTCACGTTCCCAAATTGATATGGCAAAACAATAAATTCTTGGAATTTCAGAAATAATTTAATTTATAAACAATAAAAAATGGGTAGAAGATAGTTTAGAAGGGCTTACTATCCCACGGGTAGGGCCTCCTCCTTTGCCCAGCCGTGGGACAGTATGGACTGAAAAAAAAAAACATAAAAAATACAAGAAAATTAACTGCCAAACTGTCACGACCATAACTTGTTTTCGTGTAGTCAAATAAAACCTATTTTTTTTATTTGATGACAAAATTTTTCACGGTATAGTCATTACACAATGCTCTCACAGTTACTTTTTATTTGAAACTAGCGAGGCCCAGTTTCGCACGGGTTTTTTTATTAATTATTATTAGGCTCGCGTTTGCCCACTATCTCACCAGGTAGTAAACGATGATGTGGCCGACGATGGAGCACGCTTGTCTAGGAGTAACTTATTCACTCTTGACTCAAAATGTTGACAAGCAATATAGCGTGAGTGTCACCACCCTACGAGCAGTTTTTCGGTCGTTTTACTATCGGAAGTTATGAAAGAATCTACTTCATATTATGGGGCTATAAAGCTATGAATACAGTCATAAAACACTAAGATATTGCTAGTTTAGTAACAGCTCTGGCATAGCCACTAACATAATTGTATAAAAAAATATCGTAAATTTTCCTCTAGGTAGGTATCCATGTATATGAATTCTAAAACCTCTTATCTAGATTTATCTTTGTAATGATTAAAATCAGTATTCATAATATTCAACATATTTCCTCAAAACGATAACGTAATTTATTTCAATAATAATGAAAAATACGATCGAAGTGAAATTCTAATTTCAGCGACTGAAATAACTCGACTGCGACAACCGCATGCTAGGTGTATAATTACATGAATTAATCTAAATGAATACCACCCTGACTCACCCCTTGCATCGATACTAACTCAACCACAAGTAATAGCTATGTTGTTTTTGTTAGTGTGAGTGTTGCATCGCATCACTAAAAAGATAGATGCAGAAAGTTGAGTCCTACAACACGCACACACATGTACAATGAGTACAAGCGCACTCGCAATTGTATTTTTTTTGATACCTGTATCTTAAGTCTTAGATATATTAAGGGACAAAAAGTCCCCCAACATGACGCGCAATGCTGTCAAATCGTCCAGCAACATATCCTGCGCCACGTGAATGCGTCGTAAAATGTTTGTGGACAAGTTGAGGGACACTGGGCAACGTTGCAGCGTCATGTTGGGGAACATTTTGCCCCCAAAAGTATTTAAGGCTTTAAGTTATACCTACGTGATTTAGAGATCTTTAAAATCTGTTGAAGTTCTCTAAATAACATTAATTGAAAAGATTTGAAAAAATATTACCATTAGCGATATTATAAATATTATCATTTTATTAATGATAATATTTATAACTAGCTTCTGCCAGCGACTTCGTACGCGGATCCTGTTGCTTATGCCAGCGACATTCAGTGTTATAAACGTAAGAGTAGACAAAAATAAACAGAAAGCTCAGAACTGCTAAGCTATCGGGAGTTACACGTGTTATTGTGAGTCAACCATAAAAGATATACGTATGCTGTCGTGGGACATTTTTTATATAATTTTGAGGAGAACATTTCCGTTATACATGTTTTCTGTGTAGCTTTAACCATTAAGGCTGCAAACGCGACGGAAGCTTAAAAAATGGAGTAATTTCTCCCGTTTCCCCAACATTTCCCTTCACTGCTCTGCTCCTATTGATCGTAGCGTGATGAAGAGTATACTATAACCTGCCCAGGAGTATGAAGAATAATTGTACCAAGTTTCGTTAAAATCCATCGAGTAGTTTTTGTTTCTATAAAGAACATACAGACAGACAGACAGACAGACAGACAGACAGACAGACAGACAGACAAAAAATTTACTGTTTGCATTTTTAGCATCAGTATCGATCACTAATCACCCCCTGATAGTTATTTTGGAAATATATTTCATGTACAGAATTGACCTCTCTACAGATTTATTATAAGTATAGATATCGCTAATGGTAATATTTTTTTTTGAGTTAACTACCAAATTGTTCTATCTAACAATTTTGATGCAATTTCTATGGCAATGCATTGTCGCATTGTCAAGTCACACCTGCCCGAAATTATCCAGAGTTTACCTTCTTTTCCTGATCTATTTAGTGACCACAGTGTGTGCGTAACATTATAACCTATTTCTGTAACAATAATACTATAGCGAGCCTTTATTATAGAATATGATGTCAGTTATTACAAAATTGTAATATAATTATGATTCGCGTATCTATTACTGACCTAGGATAAAAAGACGTAAAAAAGTGCGCTTTGTGTTTTAATTAGCATTTACATTGATTAAGTGGTGAGCTAATATTACTGATATTGATACTCGCTTATTATACGAGTAATAATTAAATGTGACATTTCATAATGGAAGGATCGCATGGTTATAATAATAATTAATGTCATCTTGATTATTATCTCATTCAACGCATGTTACCCACATCACTTATGCATTTTTTTTACGGAAAATGTACTTAATATATCAGATATTTTTATATGTAAAATTAGCACTTGCACGATGCGCGGTGTAGGCTATATTAAAGTCAACGCAGCATCGTGTAGCCAATATTAAAGTCAGAATTCAATTTACGGAAATGTCCTGGTCATGCCATTTTTTTTTTTTTTTGGAAGTGAAAAACTATGAAATTTTGTCTTCTACTCTGTGTGGAACGCCAGTGTCAGACTTTTGCTGACAAACACACTCGTGTTACTTCTTCTTCAGGGTTGCGTTGCCTTTTTCGGAGAATCCCAGCCTTTGGTCATGGAATATCCGAGTCCCAAATTTTATTAAATGATATTTATTTTGCAAATAGGTTTAAACAACACTTTTACAGGTCAATTTTTTTTTCGTCTGTTTATGCTAGATGAGGCCGGTGTTTCCTAGCTGAATACCCTGAGAAGAAACACCAAAACAAACCCAGGGGTCAAAGTTTCTTTTAAAGTCCATACATTCAAACCCTCTCAGCAATTGAGCGTTGTCTGTTTAACAAAAATCCGGGTCTTATTTTTTTTTTATTTGTCGGTTAATCTTTACTGTAACATACATGCATTATATACCTAAACCTTTCTCAGAATCACGTACATATTAGATTGGTAACATTTTATAAAATGTAAGGATTTCACTAAAAACCTAAACTTTTTCATTAATATTTCATGGCTATCATTAGCTATCACTTTCCAGTTATTAAGGAAATCAGTCATCTTGGAGACGTATCAGCTCGATATTGACATTAAAACCTCTTTGACGTTATATGACTGACAAACGAAAGTTCCTTCTCCCTGCCGTCAGTCAGTCACTATGTGAAATAGCAAGCCTTTATAATAACGTCATAGTGAGATATTCTCTTCACTTCATTCTTCATTCAGCTTTTCCGATATTTTCCATTGTCCCCTGATCTAGAAACAAAGGGAAATATAAAATGCATTGTCAGTTGATTCATATCTGAGTAAGTTGAAAGTTTTACTGGTTTGGTTTGAAGGAAGATGACTGTGAGGTGTGATTTTTTTACTGAATTACATTTTGAAAAACAAAAAAACTGTTGGCAAACAGATGAGTAACTAGCCTATTTATTGATTTTATTGGTTAATTCCTATTGCTAGCTTGACACTTTTTACAATATTATCCGTAGTTTACTCTCCAAATACTTATTTCTCCAAAAAATCTAAATTTCTAATGACGGTCCCACTCGTTTAAAACTAGAAAATTTTCCCCAGTTTGCTAATAATAAGAAATACAAAAAGAAGGTATATTTTTCTATTATTAAAAAAAAAACTTAAATTTTTAGTTCAAGGACACCATAACTTAGATAATACAAATACAAAATTTTATTTCAGAAATATCTTAATTGCTAACGTAATACATATTTATAACCAAAAATGTTGCTTTTATCGCCGAACGAAGTCTAAGCCGCTTAAATCTTAAAACAACGAAAGCCTCAATTCAAATTTCCTATTATAATATCTTTCGAATTTTAATGAGTTTTAACATCTTGAAAAATCACACGGCCATAAATAACGCAGATCTTGAAATTAATTAGCTAATTTATAAATCACTTGCTGTGTGGGCGGACATGTTTTAAAATTTAACTAGCGTGTCTGGATTTTATTTAAATTAACCAGCATTATGCAGATTTTTAACTTGATAAAACATAACAACCATATTTGGAGTTAATATAGATTTATTTTTGAGCCGTTTGGGGTTGAAACACTAGACTATATCGAGCCTTATCAAAAGGAACATTGCCACCGACAGGTTGCACATTTTTAGTGGTAGAAACTTGTGCTTGACTGCTATCCCATCTATAAACAGTGATGCAGTCGTTGATGGTAAAGTGCACGTCTATTAAGAGCCTATCCTCTCTAGCTTTAAAGATACCTAAATTATAAACGAACGGAAAAACCGTTCAGATAAAATGTCGCAGTCCAGTTAATAGGAGCTATTTTTCATGCGATCTCTTTCATATCACAATTCTTTCTAATTCTTCTTTTTGAGACAATAGTAAAGTCCTTAAATTGTTTGTATCCAGAAGGTTAGCTGCTAGCATTCACAAAGTTCTCCAAAGTATAGGTAAAGTAAATAGGATACCAAATATAATACCTACTCCTGTAATAATAAATCATTATTACATGAAAGCAGGCTTTATGTATCTAAAAATAGCTATTATTTCCTCCACACTTGGCCCACATAAATATTTTGTAATATCAATTCTTCCGTGTAACACACGGTTTTATTGTAATTTTTTAGGATACTGTTAAAAATAACATCGCTGAGCGAATAACATTGATTTCGTGTGGGTGTTTGTTCATAAAGGCTCTTCCGCTTCTTAGATATTATATCAATAAGTATGAATTGACGTAAGCGACATGTTTACGTTTTGCGTAAAATACCCTTACATCAATCATCATAAGGCACATTTTAGGTAAAAGTCCCTTACGTTAATTCATACTTCTAGTATCGATATATCCTGTCTGTATAGAAATATGTGCCAGACTTAGATGAAATATGGGTTACTTAATCACCGCCGGCGACTGTTAGAAATATCTCATACCTATATTTGATGTTCGAGTTCAAGGATATTTTCAAATCTTGGAACGAACAACTCTGTGACATAATAAAGTTTCAAATCGTTTGAAAAAAACTCATACTTTTTTAATTACTATTACCAGAGTAGTCCGCGACAAATTTTCTTAAATTTTTTGAATTCTGCAGGTGTGTTAGAACCCCAAGTAATATGGAATAATGGCAGGAAAAAGAAGAAGAAAAAGAAGAAAGAAAAAAATAAAAAAGAAATAAGAAAGTTTGTTAGCAAATATTAATCAAAATTCATTAAAATATGATTAGGTTAGGATTATCAAATATAGCTTTACAACCATAACCTTACCCATGTTTCATATTTATGCTAACTCTATTTAATGACTTTTTCATGAAACAGCCATTCAATATTATTAGACAAACTGCGAGGCTTGTATTGATGATATTAATTATTTATTCCGTAAACAATGTTAACCGTGTTACTGACACTAGTAACCTGACACTGACCTCCAAAATGCAGAAAACTAAGGATTACTTGATTATTTGATTTGCGGGACATCCTGGGGCTTTCGCCAAAAAGTAAAAGTGTAACTTAAAAGGTAGCAAGACAAAAATCCTGACGAGCATAATAACCAAGCATTTCGCATCACATAAAAACAAGAACATTGATTACTTTTAGCCTCTGTCTCAAAGAGCTGCTAGAACCGTCTTCTAGCAGTTCAATGACGGGCCTCGGGCCGTTACTTCCAACTCTTCAATTCTGTACTATTATGAACCACTGGTCCCTGGCACCCAGCTGGGCCCACCGTCGTCCGTAGGATATAAAAAACCATTTAAAATTCTGACCACACCTTGAACAGTAGAACGCGGCACGTTTGATATTTCTGAGCTTTAAATCAAAATGGCTGCTGTCAAAACACTTTCACGACCGAATTTATGTAGGGACGATGAATCTAAGAAGTCGTGAGCACCCCGAGCTACGTGCTCTTATTATATTCCCACCGAAGATTGCTCATCTGAGCACCTGTCTGAGGTTTGTTTCAATTTTCTTGATACATAGATATTGGCATTGGAACTGCAGAAACTAGCTTGTCTTGAAAGATGGAAAATAGGATAGGATGGAATTTTTGAAAGCGATACCGCGGTCAAACGTAATGGACAACTGAAATAAATAAAAAAGGAAGGCCAATAAAAGTCTTGCACCACCCTAGAGTCGAAGAAATCATTTGATGTTTAGAAAAAAAATAGTCTGAGAAAAATGGTATTGTTTCAAATCGAGCATGATATGGTAAACTGCCATGGGTTTATGTTGCAGATTCACTCCAGTACAGCACACACAGGCCTGCACCGTGAATATTTTTAAAAAATCAGCAAACACTTTCCAAAGAAAGAAAAAAATAACATTCAACAACTTTGGGCCTTTCTGTTTACTTCTTCTTGTCGGTGTATGTCGGGGAGAACTCTATTAACACGAAGCAGGATTTTGAATTTTAGTACTCATAGATTAGTAGTCATATATGTCGCTACAAGTTTGGGAGATAAATATCAAAAAACCTTACGCAAGAGGTTAAATAAAAATATTTTCTCCAATATGGAAGACTTGTTACAGAGGCATACAAATCAGAATAAAAGTAATACTCAGTAAAATCAATATGTTCAAAATAGAATAAGGAAAACAGAAAACACGACGATAACCAAATAGATCTATTACAACAAAAACACATTAGTAACGCTCAAAAAACGAGTCAGAAATAAATATTCATATTTCATTCAAATGAAAAGAATAGAATAGAATTTATTTTTAACGGGCACAAAGCGATCCATAGTGTTACTAACTTAATAAATAAATTATCTAGTGTTAGTACCAATTACCTTTTGTATAAGAAATTTTACAATCGGTTAAATTAAGGTTTTACTCAGAAACCATTTATTAATAATTATAAATAATAATTTGAAGCATTTTACAATCGTTTAAAAGTTCAATTCTATTCACTTCACCACTGAAGCAAACTGCTGAGTGACACGCAATGCTTATCTTGTGTTTAATTAATTCATAACCTTTTCATAAACCGAGAAACAGATTGCAAGGGATGTAATATAATCAATATAATAAATAACCATTAAAAAAATACTAATATTCGATACTTTTTATAAGGTTCATCTAATAGTAAACAATGATCAAGATCTCTTAATCAACCTTGGTTATTGAACCAGTGTTGACTACATCAGATTTCATTTTGCCCTAATAATTACCCAAGTCGTTTGAATTTCAGTCATTTCAGTAATTTAGACAGACTCTAAAATCTTAGTTTTAAAAGCAATTACTATTGTTACCCACAATAAATGTATATATGTACCTAGGTAACCTAAAATACCAACTCCTAAAGCCTAGCTTAGTCGTCAGTCTCCAGCAATAACTTAAATAAAACATCAATTGTATAAGCACGTCTCCAATGTTTATGATGTATAATGTTGTGAACAAATAAACACTTATTATTATTATCTTTATTTTTCATTACAACAGATTAAATACATTTCTAAATATTTCGTAAAAAAATAATAATTAAAAAAACATTTAAAAATATAAAAATAGTGTCCCACCGGTACCGGGAACAGGGTCCAAGCTACCGGCGGTCAGGGCTCTTATTATTATTATTAATTAGGTTAGAGAATCTTTCTTCAAATCAATAGAAATAGTTATACAATACACTAGTAACAAAATACACAGTTATTTGTTGTGTTCAGATAGACTATTTCTCTTTACAAGTGGTATCGAAATCACAAAAGTGTTATTGATATCTCTGTGTAACATTTCTAGTTACTATTTACCTAGTAAGATAGGCGACTATCGCTATGTGAGATAGTGAAGCTATCGTTTTTCACGCTCAAATTGTCTTTACAAAGTTAGCTGAACCAGTAATTAATGATAGATAGACACGCGGTTTGCTACTTTGTTTACCTACGCCCTTATCTCCTCGATAAAGGGGTTTTTTGACGGGATTATCCAGTTACTGGGTTTTTGGTAAGTCCCAGCACGAGCTCTTAACGTAATCCTTTTTACGACCTAAACAGAACTGTTAAAGATATGGAGCTTTAAAGGATATCCCTCTTTTTCGCTTTCTCGACTGAGATTTTAACACTTCATAGTAAGAGCATCAACAACAGCTACGAAAATTGCTGATTTGGAGCTCATAGGCTTTATGAGCTCTTAAGAGAAATGATACCTATCAACTTACGAAAATTTACTTTTTACTATGGGCCAACCTCTCAATTGTGTTAAATGTAGTACCCGAGAATAACTGACACAATTTGTACGAAAAGTCGCAGTAAGGTTTTTATTAAAAGAAAATTCACGGTAAATCGTTAAAACATTTTTTTTTTTTATACATTGGAACTGTTCTTAGCTGTCAATATTGGGGTCAGCTGTCAATCCTTTTTGACAGAACGACGTTTGTGAAGAAATTGGTACACGGGTTGACCATGTCTATGGATAGTCTTTATCCCAAGGCTATGTTTCCTTAGGATTACTTTCTACAATCGCGTGGGCAAAGCCGCTTGAAACAATAATAAAAAAAATAGGTAGTATAAAATAAAAACAAGTCCTATCTCTTGAACTTGAACTCACTGTTCATTGAACATTTTATTCTCTTTAATCAGAATAGTAACTGTTCACTCTGCAGCCGTCCCGATCCCGATCTTGATTTCCAGCCACCGCAAATGAGGGCTTACGGACGGCGAGTAACGGATAGCTCGCCGTAGTCAGTAAAAGTCTGACACACCCTTCCGCTCTGTCCAAAGGGCGGGAGATAATCTTTATATGATTTCCTAACTAAAAAAAACTACTAAAAACGTATGAAATTACGAATTTCTCGCACTCCTAACACTTCAATCCCGCACGGTCAGCACTGGTATCAGAAAATATCAGTAATATTCACACAATTTACTTGCAGCGCACTTAAATTCCCAGTTTCATAACCGAAGGGTTTCCTTAGAAGACAAGATGATAAGTGGTCGTGATTGCACGATATTCCAATGCTGGGTAATAGGTTGTTAACCTACTAAGATAGTGTTATCGTTCGCCAACGCGCCTGCCTACATACTTCCGACACATACATACATATGTATTGTATGTATGTATGTTTGGTATGTGTGTGTTCCAGCTATTGGGTTTTTTTGCGGAATGTTGAAATGATTTTGAAGCGGAGGAATTTTTTACACAATCATCATCATCATTTTAACCGAAAGACGCCTAGGTACTGTTGGACATAAGCCTCCCACAAGTGTCGCTAACGGCCGGTCCTGTTCGTCTCGTATCCATCGGATTCCACTGACCTTTACCAGGTCACAGGTGGACCAATGACACGATATTTTAAGATGTTTTGTCATGAGTTTTTAAGTCTTTAGATAGTATTAGATTCTGCCAGTGGCTTTGCCTGATATTATAAGAAAATATCCCAAAGGAATAAGCATACTCCAGGGGTAGAAAACTTACCTGTATGCCAAATTTCATAAAAATTTGTCCAGTTACTAAGCTCAATTCATTAAACGCCAAGCGAACGCCTTTTTATTGTATCTCTAAATACGGTATTCAAAAGGTTAAAGGATTATCTTACAATTACAATCATACAAAACGTATACGAATATACAAACTTTCGCCTTAATATTTGAAGCATAAAATTCTAAACTAGCAAGGAATAAAAAAATGTGGAAACATTAAACAAAAAATAATTCCGTTTAAAAAATGTATTCGATCTATTTTGTAGCTCACACTTTTTATAAATGGGTCATCCTTGACCCCAATTGAATATTAAAGAATACAAGCATCAGTAAATCTTAGACTGTCAAAAGATACAGAACGATTTTTTACATTCTCGTAGCATCACATCAATTTTTATGAGATTACTTGGTGCCTAATCATGAATTAAACATACGTTTAATTTAAAAGTCCTGCCCATACAAAACCAAAACAAAATATTCTAGAGAATTTCATATTGACCCTGCATCCCTTATGAAGGACGAGCAATGGGCAGCTCGCCGTCCGATAACCTCCTGGACCAAGCCCGAGTCGTCGTCGGCTCGTAGTGTTCCACGTGCGCCTCATAGAGATGTCAGCAAAACTGTAGGGGTCCAGCAGAGCCGAAGCCTACTGGGGCCATGGGTTATCCGAAAGGGAACCCCAGGACCCTGGAACGTAAGGTAAAGAGGAACATAGGAAGGGGTTTTAGTCAGTAAAAATCTGACACGCTGAGAAGTCATTGGATGATTTCCCACTTAAAAAAAACCCTGCGTCAAATAAAATTGCCTCTGGACAAAAATAGCTACTCAATCCTATTGTAAAACTGCTAGGGATGAACGAAAGCAATTTCGAATTCGTGTAGTATGTAGATTTCGACAACGAAGCCTGAGATAAGGGGATTCTTTATTTTTGCGTTTACGAGTCACGTTTGAGCGCGCTCCCTCCATTGGTGCGTTATCTGGTTAAAATATTGCAGTGAGCTGGGCGTGCAATGCATTCCCGGAGAGACTGCGCTTGAGCATACATAGATCAGATGGAAAATGCGCGGGGCTTGCCGCGTCGCGTCGCATCGCTTCCACGTCCGGAATGTACGACGGTTTACGCTTACCGGGACACAAAATAGGGCTGTCACCTAACACATTTTTTTAATAATAATTTTTATTGATAGGTTTGCGTTTGACCACAATATCACCTGGAAGTATGGGATGACTTCTATCACTTCATCATCATCATCAGCCTTTTTGACGTTCATTGCTGAGAAACAGGCCTCCTCTCTAGGAGAGGGAATGGGCCGTAATCCACCAGACCCGGCCCAGTGCGAGTTGGTGAATGTTACATGTCTTCGAATTTTTGCTTCTAGGACATGCCGGTTGCCTCACAATGTTTTCTTTTACCGTTTTAAGATTTCTTTCACTAAGGATGTCAAAAATTCATTTAATATCAGATATTTGTGAAATTACTTAAAATAATAATAATAATGTAACTTTTAGGGCCGATGCCTCCTGGGACTGCGAAATGTTCACAAGAGTCACCGCGGTAGTCGGTAATTCTGTACCTTTCTCTCTCACTCCACCCAGAGAATGAAAAGTTATTTGATGATTTTTCACTCTAAAAAAAGCTATAACAAAGTGAAATTTATGTATTAATTCATGCATTAGTAAAAAAACACTGTACCAAGGCAGCCTTAGGCATTTTTACACCATGACCGGGTGATGCAGAAACATAACAGGACAGGTCTCGATAAATGTCGCTAAATAGATTGACGGAAATCTGATTAAATATCTTACCTGACGTTGTCGTGTCAACCCTATATATTTTGGCCGTCTGACGAATCGTCATCGATGTCAGAACGTCACTTTTGTGCACGGAAGTAATCACACGAGGAGTGTGCTTCGAAGTGCAATACTCAATGAACAACGTTAAAAAGCTAAAAATAGTCCTCAGATAATTATCTTATAGCTATTTGACGTACTAGTCCTGACCTCACTCAATTTGTATGAATATTAATCACTTTCTAAGATTATATTGGCACTAAGAGTAGGTCGAACTGAACTTAGTTAGGAACTTTATAAGGATAACATTGTGAATATTAAAATAAAGATTTACTTTATTTTTTGCTGACGAAAAGTTCTGGAGTGCTAACCACGTACCAAAAGCTACAGCTTTGGAAGGCCGCCTATAAGATGGACCGATGACTTGGTGATGGTCGCGGGAATCCGATGAATACGAGATGCACAGGACCGGTCGTTATGGCGACACTTGAGGGAGGCCTATATCGAATTGTTGGCGTTTTTCAGCTGAAATGATGATGGTGCTAACTTTATGTTATAAATCTTTAATGCAGATCTAAAAAAAAGGCTGCAAGATTGTTCGGAAAAAGTTACTGTAGCCCTGACACATCTTCTGTTTTTTACAAAGTAGATTTTAGTTTCTAAAATTCTGACACACCCTCGCGCTCCACTCCGAGTGGAGGAAATTATATAATGATTTCTCATCTCAAAGAAAAGAACTCACGTGATAAAAGAAAATAAGTCAAATGTAAAATACTAGCTTCTGCCAGTGACTTCGTCTGCGTGAATATAAGAAACTATAGGTATAGCCTAAGTTACACAGTGACAAATAATATCTATCTACTGGTAAAAGATTTTTTTAAATCGGTCCAACAGTTTTTGAGTTCATTCATAACAGACAAACATACAAATTTTTTATCTTTATAATATTAGTACAGAAAAATACAGTAGGTATATACTTAGAAAAGCTATAATTAAGAACATACTTTATCAATTTTTGTACTTAAATTTACTGGAAATGAGAAATTAGAGATTTCTTAATAATCAGACGCAAATTGGTAATACGTTCTAGGCGGTATAATCAGCCCTGTATTTACGTCGACAGAGAAATCCGCAACCGGTCTGCGCCGGCGCACCGCGTCTCGTTACCAACATGTTGAACATTTGCAAACACGATGTGGCTATATTATTAAATGAAAGTGGACGATATGACTGATATCTACTGGAAAATCACAAGTAAACAAGCTGTCTAGTCTATCTGTACACGCATATCTCAAGAACTACTGACCCAGATTTCACACGATTCGGGCAGAGTATAATTTATGCTCATGTTTTTTTGTTCGCAGCAATCCGCCCGGTTTCTATATAACATCTTACTCGATTATTTTAGTGAGAAATACGTCAACATCCATTATGTTGATTAAGCGGATGAACGGAAATATAGACGCGGTAAGCGACTTAGTTTATACGATGTAGACTTACTACATTTTCTTCCAGTTAACCTAAAGGTTGTAAAGAAACAGAACATTGTAAGTAACTGAGTAAAAGAACAAACAAAAAAAAACAATATTAAAAACATACATATAAATAAACAATGTTTATTTATTTATTAAAACTTCATGCAACACAAAACTACAAAACCGGAAAAACAAATGTAACAAATCAACGCTGTGATGATCCAGCGTTCTACTAGGAGTACATAAGGGTCAACTCACACCAAAAGTCGAATCGAATGGAATTCCAGCAGCGCCGCGGGCATCCACGCGACTCTTTCAAGTTTCTCACGCGATAATAAGTATTATAGTAATGTAAATAAAGTGAAAATTCATATGACACTGAAACTGCGCTCCGCTTCGCTGCGCTTCGACGCTCTTTTGGTGTGAGTTGATCCTAAATGTGGGCAATCAAAATATAAGCAACATTTAACATACATTTATTTAGATGACACTCTCGTATGCGCACAATTTATCAAACAACCGGATGTCACTAACAAAATAAACATGAAGTGCTCACAAAACAAATTATATAATGTATTTTTTACCTTTTCCATAACTAATACAAATACATATCATTGATTTTCTTGTGCATTTGACTTCGAAAGTGCATCCAGGTGTACTCAATCAAGTCGTTGCGAGCGTACTTACTACCTACACTGCACCTACGCTCAACATGACACTTCAAAAGATAAATATTCTGATGTAACTTGGGTGGCCACCGTTGAAAGATCGATTGAAGATGTAGAAATATCGATATTTATGTATTTTAATCGATGCATTGAGACAGAATAGTGCGTCAGTCGCTCGATTAAACATCGATTTCTAGTTTGACTCTGTAAGATCCTTTTGTTCAAAGTATTAGGTACCAAAGTGAATTTTGATTGCGATGAAATATTCAAAGATTATTGAACAATGGTTCGTGCGGTCGTGTTTCAATTGACTAAGAAATGTAGGTCTTATGTTTTTTTTTATCGTTATATTTTTTGACGTCTCTAGCTGAGAAAAGTTTTTAAGATTCTTCACAAATACGCCTGTAGAATGAATATAAAAATATTTTGTTAGTGTTATTAAACACATGTTACATACCAAGTTGCTCTTAATTACCTAAATTAGGAACAAGTCATAAACATATGTAGCTAAAATTAACAGTTTTTTTTTTTTAAATCCTCTTTACAAAATAAAGATCATCATCATCATCATCAGTAAGTAACAGTACCTAGTTTTAGTTTATGTATAAGTTATGATACTTTTTTTGATATACAATGAATCTTCTTCTGTTCTATTCTATTAACTAATATTCCCACTTGAACATCTAGATTTCTCAAAAATAAAAAATACGTAATATCTTCAAAAAAACATTCGTAGCGCTGTAACCCGCGCGCGTAGCACTTTCGTAGACGCTTGTAGACCCCGCTACGAGAGAAAAGGAAAAGTTGATTTACGAATGTTTTGTTGACAAAATTGTTCCCATATCTTACTTAAGTAGAACAAAGGGATTCGTTCTGAGATAACAAACTCATTATAACACTTCATGAACATAACATAAAACAAAAGCGTCGTTACAGTAGCCTCGAAATTAATGTATGCGTACGAAATCGCCTGTAAAACAAAACAAAGCAAAATCCTAATTGACCGTTTTGTTTCGGCCAACCCATTTCCGAAATGAGTCTAAATCTATTTTGCCCACTTCCTCTATTGTTTCGTGTTGTTATGTAGCAGTTTTGATTTATTAAGGTTTATCTGATTTTACATTGTTATTTGTAATGAGTTGTGGATTTTGGTGGTATATTTTATGTGTACATTTTTTTGCGATAACGACCCCGATGTACGAGCTTAGTTCGTACGTTCAAGCTCACTCAAGTGCATTACATTGTCATTTTTTTTTTTCTCAACGTTCACACTACCTTATCTAGTCCCAAACTCAGTAGGGTTTGTGGTATGTGACCTTACCCTGATCAAGTCAATGGGTTTCTGTTTTTTTTTTTAATTTTTTTTACTCTAAAAGTTCGATTTATATCCATAATTTGCTTAAATCTACTTTCTAGTTTTTTTTTTTAATAAAATAAACCCATTGCTTGACTGCGATCCCACCTGATGGTAAGCAGTGATGACGTCATTAATGGTGAATCGCACCAGTTTATTGAGAGACTGTCCTCTTTTCCACACAGTTTACTATCAAGAATACTATGGAGCTAACTATTCTCGTATAGTTTAGAACAACTATTTCCATAATCACTTCATCGATCGTGTTTAGTTTGCTAATCGCGATAAATGCGATAATTATGGGTTGAAACTCATCACAAAAAAGAGAAAATTGAAGAACTGTAAAATTGCACTATTGTGTGCAACTGTGGCCTTATTACGAGTTTGTTACGAATTTAATCATTGTACTGAAACTGAATAAGCGCCATCTAGTGATAAATACCAAAAACTACCATTTTTATTATGGATAGGATCACGTTTGAGCACTGTCTCACCTGATGGAAAGCGATGATGTGGCCGACAATGGGGCACGCTTGCCTAGAAGCAACCTATTCACTCTTGACTTAACGACCCCTGTATTGGCAATGTTCTATACAAATTGACATAAGGGATGGAGGGCCTACCGTCCAGAGACGCATAGCTTCTATGACGTGACCGCACGACGTTGCCGCTTCGTCGACAGCGTTTCATAGTTATGTATATAAGCGAAAGCGTAGATACACCTGGCGTATACCGACGGATAATCGTCTATGAAGCTATGCGTCCGTGAACAGTAAGCCTAAGTTATAAAAGTCTATGTCAATTGCCTTGGTTGTATTTTTATAAGTTAAAATAGGTCAAATCTTACAAATGAATATTAAAATAATTACCCCTAACCGATTGAGCTGTTTTGCAGAACACATGTGAAGGTTGGTTGACACTGTATGCTTACCCAAATGACGTCATTCTTAATCCAATATGGCGGACTCCTGAAGAAGGTAGTTATGGCTATGGGTATCAATTAAACGGGTTTGTTGACAAAAATACGAGAAAAGAAAACTACGTTACAATAAATCCAATATCGCAGACTATTTTTTAACATGTTTTTGAAAACTGTTTTTTTAATTATCTTATTACTATTTCACTCTGTCTAATTACAAACTATTGTGTTACATTAAAGCCTGCATTCCCCCAAGATGATCTAGTCAAGATACAAACAACAAAATAGTCTACACACCATAAATAAAAAAAACATAAGAATCACACGCCAGCCAGCCAGTTTGTCACGTTAAACGCAAGTAGGTTTACCTCGAGATAAAATCTATCTCTCTGTAATAAAACCGTGTAAAACAAGTAAAGTATTCTTATCAGAGTGTTGACTATTAAAGGCGCTACCATTAATTTGAAGCAATCTATGTGATTTATACAAGTGGCCGTACATCGCGATGTTATCGCCTTGACACATTAGCAAGTTGCTTGCGAAAACGGAATCGTTTCTCACTGAGACGTTTGCTAATACCTTTATGAATGTATTATCAAGTCTGAAGATTCTCAAGTTACGCGATGGATATCCTCCGATTTCTCAGTTAATAAAATAAAAAAACGAAAATCTTTTATTATCAGATAGGACTCCAAAGCCTCACATTTCAAAAGCAGGATTTAACAAAGTGATTTTATCAAAAAAAAAAAAAAACAGTGAAATAATAAATAAATCAAATCAAAAATTAAAATCACAATAAATAAATTAAATCTAAAATTAAAATGGATTAGATACTCAAGCGCGTTCCAATAAGGCCTAAAGGAAATGGGTTGGGCATTGGTATTGCGAGTTGCGTCCTGTTGCAATCTTTAAGGATTACGCAGAGCGACCATTTGTAAATAATGCTGTTGAAATAAATCGTGTTCCTGAGGCTAAAAGCGTAAAAAGGCTTCTGTTGATATATTTTTTTTTTTATTATGGATAGGCTCACTGCTTTATGCTAGTGAAGGAGGCGGCTGTCAGGGAACGGGCATCGTCGCGCCTCAGCCGCCGATCTCCCGACTTCGATTTCCAGCCACCGACCCGTGGGCTTATGGACGGCGAGAAAGGGGTTGATCGCTGTCCGGCCATCCAAAAACCTTCCGGACCGAGCCTAAGTCGACGGCGTGTAGTTTCCACGCGCGCCTCAAAGAGATGTCAGCAAACCCGTAGGAACCCAGCAGGGCCGAAGCCTCCTGGGGCTATGGGTTGACTTCCGAAAGGGACACCCAGGTTCCTATAATGCTAAGCAAAGAAGGAACATCGATGTGGTTTTAGTCAGTAAAAGTCTGACACAATCTCTCGTCCTAGAGCGGGAAAAGTCATTGGATGATTTCCCTCTTAAAAAAATAAATATATATCTGTTTGACATAGACGTACAGCATCAGTGGGATTGCGACAAAGCAATTATAAAATATGTAAAAAACAATTTAGGTCTACTTTCGTTTGTCGTTTGGGTCCAACTCGCTGATTTAATTTTATCCTAATGAAGTAACTTAAAAGCTTTTTAATTAAGAAACCAGATTGAGAAATAAAATAGCATTTTTAAAGGACATCTAAATTAGATATTGTTATGACTCATAACAATATCTAATTTAGGTCTCTTAAGTTAAGAGCATAGATAGATAGATAGATAAACTCTTTATTGTACACCAAAAATAAAAATTACATAAGAAACTTAAAATTAAGTCTTATCGCTAAAAGCGATTTTTTACAGACAACCTTTGGATGGATTTGACCGAGGAGGAGAAAAAGATACGCAGGTAGTTCGTGGTGTACTATTTACATATACACAATACATAAACCAATAAATTACATATATTACTATTAGCATTTTTACTTTTGGCAAATTATGTTAGAAATCAAATTGATTCTTCCTTCCTTAAAATTATTTATTTAACAATAAAAGACAGGAAGAAGAAAACAGAAAAATAGGTGCAAAGGTGACGCTTATTTCTATAGAAATATCTTTCAGCATAGGTATGCTAGAAGATATTGGCAACAACTATTAAAAAAAAACATTGTTTTTTTCACGGTGAAAGAAAACATCAAAAGAAAACCGGCAATGTCTTAGAACCAAAAATTCGAAGACATATATTATATGTGACATTCACCAAACCGCCCATTCCCTCTCTTAGAGAGGTGGCCTGAGTCCCAACAGTGGGAACATTATAAGGCCGACTATGCGATGCTATTGTTTTTTTATTTGATAAGTTGTACCTCAGGTACTCAACCTACATGTGGCTGTCAGTTCCATTGTCAGTCTGTCAATGATTAAAAAAAAGTGGTAGGATTGGTTTTCGAGAGTATTGTATTTTTCTTATAGTTTTTGGTTACACGTTTCCTTCCTGAAGCCATCATACTACTATCAATGTACTCATTACTATTGGTAAAATACATAATCAAGGAATGTTTCTTTACATAATATTGGTTTTCACAAACGTAACGATTATTAGACACAAAGGATGAGGAACTTAACAAATGTGAAAGTTGAGTAACAAAAGCACCGAGATTGCTTAAATATTAAATAATATAATTTATTTAGAAAAGTACCGCAAAAAAAAAGTAACGTGGTAGTACATTATGATATAAGTCTGTAATGTTAGTGATTACCGTTGAGGCGGTATTTAGACCCGAGCCATGGCGAGGGTCTTAAGAGAGTCGAGAAAGGTAATCATTAATTACTCACGTGTATCATACGACGTTTTTCAATACACTTGTGAAGAAAATAGTCACAGTTTGGTAACAAGTGTCTTTATACCTAAGTGCAGTGCAATAAGAGTCACTTTCTGAGCAAGTGTATTGAAAAAGTAATTTCTACGAAAGTAACATGTAGGTAAAAAAATAATTGACATAATTATACATATGTAAAAGCTTACCATTATTTGTTTAGATTGGAACTCATCAAATAACTCTTCTCGATCTAGCTGGCGCGTGAGGGAGATTCAGACTTTTACGGACTAAATCCAGCTGTATTCCTTCAGTTACCTTTTGTGTCCCAGGGCCACGGTAACTATATGGAGTTAGGTAGAGATAGTGGTCAAACGCGAACCCCATTAAAGGAAAAAAAAACATATAGGCCAATTTATATTTCTTTCCATGTACCTACTGATGGTGATCACCTGGACGGTTTTAGTGTCGTAAAAATATTACACCCCCTGTCTTATCCCCAAAGGCCCAAGCGCCTTATAAAGGTTTCCCTTCAATAGCAAATGAAGGCCCATTTAACTTAGATTAGGTAATTAAAAGAAAACAAGTGTTTGTAAAATAAACGCGCAAATCGTCAAGTTAACAGAAAGAGGCCAAATAAAAATACTGATGTCTTTTCATAAGTATTAACACACTGGCCAGTAATAAAATAAGTATCTATTGCGAAGCCTAATATAAAGAAATGGTCACACTATACCCACCTCGATCATTCTCAATGGCCATGATCTGTCAGATACATGAGCTTAGTAATGAAATCCATACCCCTTAGCTCAATTCATAGTGTGGCGCCGATATTGTTTTCGTTAGGCACGTAGACAGTAGACTGACACCATGTTTTGCCTAAACGAAAATGTTTATTACAAACAACCAAAAAAAAAACAAAGACAACACTGATATAGACAAAAAAGTAGCAAAACGTAATCTGTGTGAAGAGAAAATCGGTAGTGTTGCCTGTCGCTTTAAAAAAATAGCTCTAGAGATTGAGTTAAAAATGTAAACACCTAAAAAGCTCGTCGTTTTTAACTTCACTTCAAATGTAAACCAAACAGCACGTTTTTTAATCGCATCTACACAAAAAGTCCTCGCGAATCGCACTAGGGGTAAAAACTAGTTATAAATATAACGCGCACGTGTACTGTCATACATTGACAAATTTCTAGTTGGTTCGACCTTTTATATAACGTGACGAAGCGATAATATTATTTTCAGTTGTGGTCTTAAAGGAAGCGGGGTTTTTAAACACCGTATTCTAAAAAATGGAAATAAAAGAAATGGAAGGAATAGTGGGTACCGTTACTCAGAAATAGGCCGATACAGGCTGATAAAAAAATAAAAAACTTAATATCAACTCGATCACGTTTGGCATAAAATTATTCAAAAAAGGAATGATCGATTAGAAGGACAATGACTTGAGAATGGGAAAACAGCGTTCTATTTTCAAAACACAAACGCCTCTTTTGCATTAATGTCGCTTCGTCATTTCAATTACCAATGAAGAATGTTTTAACGCTTTTTCTTGTCCAGAAGTTGAACCTAGTATTTAGAAATGTGTAAAGTGTCTTTCTGTCATTTAATTTACTTATCACTTCGCAATGAAAATATGTCATGTTAACATTGAAAGTGAGAACGGCGAAAAAATGCTATTCTTTTTTTTTTGTAAAACATTTTGTCAGTTTACCGCTTATTTTAGAGCCCATTGGAGGCATAAGTCGTTGTCAGTTGCTTGAATAAAGATACACGGTATAAGGTCGACGTCTTTGTAAGCTAATACCTACTCTGTTTTCGTTTCTGTGACATAATGAAGGGTTATATTTGGGACAAAGCGAACGTGTTGTTTTACCTTGAATATTTTCATACAATATTTTTTTTTTGAGTTACATATGTTACCTACATAAGTATATTTCTAATATGAGGTCTTTCCTTTAAAATAATGAAAAATGCTTGAAAAGAAAACAAAGGTTGGTTTATGAAGAAATGTTGGTAATAATTTTCATCTCGGTATAAAAATATAAATTAAATCTTGTCATTCATATCATAATAAACGTTCGTATAGATGTTTTAATCATCTAAAACAAGCGAATATCAAAAAGACTCGTCGACTTTTCCTCAAACATGTAACATTCCTATGTCATTTCCCGGCGTGAAACAAATTTATTCCATGTGGTAAGGGGCACATCTCCGTACGTTTATAAATAGCCTGTGTTTCGTTCGGGAATTGTTTTTCTTAAATATATTTTCTTGGTACACACTTTGTCACTCTTGCATGAGTAATGAAAGAACGTTTTCTTCGTTCATAACATGTCATTGTTCTACAAAAAGCTTCTATTGTAGAGACACTTAACCCGAAGCTTGAGGCATAGACAAAACAAAGATGTTTTTTGTATTATTTGGAAGCAAAAGTAGCACATTACTTTGCCTTGGCCCACTATGTTTAAAAGCAAAAAGCTCTTAAGTACTCTTCAGATTGCTTAATTTATTTCTTAAGACCGAAAACTCAAGACTAAACAAGCCAAATATATGATTTTCGCTTTACAAATCTAAACTAATATTATAATGTTTCTTATTTTTTTGTAGGAGGTAACCCCTGAAAGTACTAGACCCATTTTTAATTTTTTAGCAGCGATAAAAAGTTGCTTTATTTTTGAGTGACATAATTTATCTACGCGGTTGAAACCGCGAGCAAAAGTTGAAACCCATTGGCCCATGTGTATTTATTAATGATTTGACACAATTATCATCCTGAATGTCTTTACAGCCCATGAGGCCAGGGCCTAGTCTGTCTAACGAATGATGGCATGTGATATTGTCAGGAAACAGCACATTGTAGCGTGGACCTCCCTCATTAGTGCCTTTTGTGAAGTTTTGTGACGCCTCACATCACATAGGCCCATATTGATTGCTGTCCCATTGTTCGTAATATTTTCTCTATTTTGGTCTTGTCATGTGGTTTTTCTGTCGCATTTTATATGTCCGATTGCGTCTTTTGTCACGTTAATGGAAACTGTTTCCAAATTACTGAAACTCATTTTCACCGAAATCATAATGTCCATTTGAAAACCATTCATAACTACAAACAGTAATCCTATGTAACGGACAAAAGACGTTTCCAAACACAACAAGCCCTCTACATTTTATTGCGAACCTTCCCCACACAGCTGCGGCGCAGTCTTACCGTACGTCTTCGGGTAGGTCAGGCTCCCGGGTCCCGGGCGAGAGAAACTGAAAGTACGCCAACCAGTTCAAGTGCAAATGCGGGCGGGAGAGAAGCGGGGCGGGGGCGTGACCCGGTCGCAGTCCCGGGTACAGCCGGGAGACTGCGATGTGTGTCACCAAACAATACGGATGACATTGCGAGAATATCAGAAAAATCAAATTTAGAACCAAACTCCTTCATTCACCCGGCCTTCTATTAACATAAAAAAATAAAACAAATAGTACAAACGCCATTGCGAAAAAATCAGAAAAAAAAGTTAAAAGGAGGTCCTTCAACTCGCGCTTTTTGAAAAAAGAAGTTGGCACGCATTTTTACTTTTGTGCAACATTCTTTTTTCAAAATCAATGACCACAATAAGCCAATATAGTTTCCCTTTAATTGCCTGTCATGCTGCGTATTTGTTTAGCATTTGTCTGTGGTCGTCTTTTTAATGGAAATCAGTAATTAAGGACTTGGCTAGTGTTTACTCTAGTAATGGACAATAGTGGTTTATGAACTCATCCAATTATTGTAAATTACGTTTACGACAAATTTTAAGTTGAGTTTAATGCAAGACGTCAACTTCTTGGATTTTACTTACCTGCAAGCAAACCTATTAAAAAGTTTTTTACTGGCTTGGTATTTTATTTCGATCATATTTTAATTTATGCACAGATTAACAAATATACTTATTAATTTTAATTCGCATGATAGGTTTAAAAGCCAATTAAGATTATTAAAGTAATCGCTCTGTAACTGTACCAACCAAACAATTGAAATCCTTTAAAGCAGTCTTTTTATAGACGATCAATCAGATTAATTCAATCATAATAATTGTCTGAATCGATTGATCTTTAGTGCTTTGTTATTATTTACAATTAAGTACTGATAATAATTGGTTTACGTGACCTCTCACCGATGACTTTTTCAAATAACAACAACTATCAAGTAGGTACAACTTATACCTAATGTTAAACACAGGTCATTGTGCCCGGTACCTATTATTTTTTATTAGTATTTGATAGGGTCGCGTTTAACTACTATTTTACTCGCAATGATTTTGAAGGTATACCTAAAAACCATAAAGGGTATTTAAAATAAATAAAATAGTCTAAAACCTTCTGTCCACTGATGCGTAGCTTCTTAGACGCGTATTAGTCGTTGTACGCTTGGTGTACGCCAGCTCGCAGCTTACATACAAAACTATGAAACTGTCGTCGAAGCGGCAACGTCGTGCGTTTCGTTGTAGCTTTCTTAGCTACGTCTATGAAGCTACGCGTCCGTGGACTAAGTAATAAGTCCCAATGTATATCCTTACTATCCTTACTAATATTTAAAAGTGAAAGTGAGTTTGTTTGTTACGTCTTCACGCCTAAATGGCAAAACCGATTTTGATGAATATTGGTACAGAGATAGTTGGGACCCTGGAGACGGATTTTGTTTTAAGTGAGAAAAGGGGGAGTAAGAGTAAAGTATATTAATAAACGTGGGCGAAGCCGCGGGTAAAAGCTAGTCTATGGCCACCTTTAGCCTACTTTCCACTCAAAATGTCAATCTTTATTTGTGCCATGATAATTAAAAATCATCTAAGCGCCAACTCCAAATTAAAAAACCAAAACAAGTACCAGATAATATTACGGATAATATTTTAATTACAGCACTCAACACTGCTCTAAATTACAGTGTTAAGTTTTCGCTAATTACGCTTTTTTTGAGTGAATCCAAGTGAGCGTAAAACGCGGATGGTGCGATCGCTCAAGAGAGATTTGTTAAGGAAAATGGGAGCCGCGAACCCGCCAAACGACTTCTCGGTATCGCTGACTCAGGCAGAAAGTCCCGCCATTTTGCAACAAGAATGTGATATTTTGAAAAATAAAGTATAGGAAGATTTGCTATAAGGAAAGTACGTATAATCTTTCTTAGAAATAAACGGCGTTGTGAAATCAGTCATTGTCTTTTCCCATTTTTTTTATTATTATGGATAGGCTCGCGTTTGACCATTATCTCACCTGATGGTAAGCGATGATATGGCTGAAGATAGAGTACGCTTGCCTAGAAGAAACCAATTCACTCTTGACTTAAAGACCCCCTTCCTAACGCCCCACTCCTAAGCTGCACGCACAATAAATATGTGGGACTTGGTTTACAGTACCATTAACTCTCTGTCTGACCTTTAAAAAGAATTTCACTTTGTCTAGAGCCAAATCTTTAAGACAGCCATCGAAAATCCATTCTCGGCAACACCAAAGTCATTTAAACAGCTATCATTGCGGTGTACCGAATGACGAAGGATACAGATCGAACAACTTGCCCTGAATTAACCTTTAATGGCTTGAACAGACAACGTAATTATACCAGCGATCGCGATCCGAAGGAAATTAAGGGAACATGATTGTAAGGGTCGCCTCATACTGATATAATACGTTACGATGCTTGGACAACCCAATGGTTTCGCGTTGCGCAGCGCAGCGCGAAGCATTCGAAGTAGCAACGCGCAGCACGTGCGAAGCATCACGCAAGCATCAGCAGAATGCTGCCAACCTTATCGCTAACATATACTGAAACGGAACATAAGACCCTTCTAAATGGTTTTTTATATTATGTCCGACATCACATACTGCATATCGTCGCAATGTTGTGCATTTCGATTTAAAGACCAAAGTTTCACACTGCGCCTACCCCGCGCCTCGACCTGCAACGCGACGCTACTATCTGAGTTATTCTTTATTTGAATTCAAATAAAGAAAAGCATAGACAGTAGCGTTGTGAAGTGTGTACCTTTTTGTATCAAGCACTAGTTTATTTCAGAAAAAAAAAAGTATATTAAAAATTATATTGCTGTTTTAAAAAGTGCGCGTTAAGACTCGGTGTGAGTTGACCCTAAGTGCAAATTAGTTGTAATGACTTGATTACGTCTCCATTATGAAGATGGTAGGATTGTTAATGTTGCACTATTACTTGATAATAGAGGAAAGACTATTCAGTTACATAGAATGTAATAAGAGAGATGGTTTGATTTGGTATGTTCTTAACTGATAGGTCATCTTATAAAAGTGTTGTAATTAATAAACGATTAGGACTTGATGATGTTCATGTTGTAAGCAAAATTGGTACAAATTAATTTGTGTAATTACTACGTGATTATATAGTGTAAATAACTATGCAGATCATTTTATTAATGGAAAGGAACATTGTTTATTTACTTTATTTCATTCAAGTGCTTGACATTTTAATTATATAATTACCTATTGACATTAGAAATATCATCACTGCTCCATCCAAATAAATGTTACTGCTCTACGACTGGATTTATGGTTAATTAAGAATGACCATTTTGATATTTGAGATTACTTATTAATTTTATTTCATCCAAGTGCATGACATTTTAATTGTATACTTATTTATTCACATTACAATCATCATCAAAATTTATAGAATTTGTATGCTTACGAGTAGAATGCAGCGCACTTTTATTATTCTGTAACACCTTGTGTTTTTTTTTACCTGCATTGAGACAAATAAAAATGATTTGATTTGATTTGATTTGAAGGCCTACTCAATTTTTTGGACGTAAAATATCATTAAATAACTCCAAGCCTACTTTGACCAAGGGTCTGCTTCTGAAAGGAAGACTTGGCCCCGGTACGAAAGGCAACGAAGGAACAGGAGTAGATTATTAGTCAGTAAAAGTCTGACACTATCTCCCGCTACGCCCAAGAGCGACAATACACTTTGGATCTAAACGAAAAAAGACGACAATCTATGACCAGTGCGTGTCGCCAGTGATGACATATGGCTCCGAAACGTGATCGCTTACAATAAGCTTTATCAGAAGACTTACAGTCACTCAATGGGCAACGGAAAGGGCTATGCTCGGAGTATCTTTGCGTGATCACAACAGAAATGAAGATATCCGCAGGAGAACCAAAGTTAACGACATAGTTAACCAAAGAATCGCCAAACTTAATTGGCAGAGGGCAGGGCACATTGCTCGCAGAACAAATGGTCGTTGGGACGGAAGGTTCTGGATTGGTGGCTTTTTTACGGTGGATAAAAATCATCATCATCTTATGACCACCCCCGCTCTTGGGTGAAGCGGGAGGTAGTGTCAGACTCTTACTGACTAAAAACCCACCCCGTTCCTTCTAGCCTCTTCATACCGGGGCTCGAGTTTCCTTTCGGATAACCCTGGATTGGTGGCTGAAATGATGATGATGATGATTGCTTTGAGTTGAGTGAGAGGGAGTGTCAGACTGTTACAAACTAAAACTCACTTAATAACTCTTTGCGTTCAAGTGCTGCGATGACTCTTTGAAGGTGAAATTTTTTTATCGTTTTTTTTTTTTTGGTGAGCTCATTCAGTTTCCAACCATGGAACATAAAATTTTATTACCATAAAACACTCGTTTAAGAAGGACATAAATTGCCTGATAATTAGATAGCTACGAGTATTAATTAATGGGACAGTTTTTATTCAACACTTAATTACTTAATTCACAGTATCAAATTATGAAATCGTTTTTCTTATAATATTCTTTATTCATGCATTAAATTGGGTTATCGCGATGAAAAAGCTACAGTAATTTAACCTGATATGGCTTTATACTGCGTGCTTCACAAAACGCTCGCTTTTATATAAAGTTTATTACTATTAAAAGCTACACCTTTCGTTTTACGTTTCAGTAAAATTACCGTTTTTGGAGTTTTGCAAATAAGTTTACGAAGCATGAATGGGAAAAAATGGCTTCTATTAAATAATTTTATGCGCAAGTGTCAAATCTTCCCGTGGTTCTGGAACGCGAAAGACAACTTAAGGTATCGTTTTAGTCAGTAACAGTCTGACACCCCTCGCTCCGCCCTAGAGCCGGAGAAGTCATTGGATGATTTGAGGTACGTGATCCACTAGGATATACCTACGTACCTGGTAAGGCAACAGCGGCCACGGTCCTGTAAGGCAAACAGCAACAGAAGAAACATGGGTGGACCTTAGTCAGCAAAAGTCTGCACCAACAAGAGAAGCTATTTGATTTGTCACCCCTAAAAAGGGGTAGGCCAAGTAACATTCGCTACAAAGGTAGCCCAGATCGTTGTAGGTACTTAGGTAATCGATGTTTTTTCTCTCATCGATCAGTAAATAAAGACTTCAAACTGACTAGACTAGGTAGGAAAAAAAACTAGCAAAACATTTAAAAGCAGAGCGATAAATTGATGATGACTCGTTGTGTTCCACTAGAGCCGAAAAAGAAATGTCACCTACCTACCTACCTTTTCTAGCCCGAAAAGTCAAATTTGGTTAGGGCCGATGACTGCTAGAGCTGAGGATTGTTGGAAGGAGTTATCGTATACCTCACAAAAAGTGCAACTGAAGGAACACTGTGGATTTAAGTTAGTTAAAGTCTGACTCCTGCTCCAACCAAGGCAGAAGAAATCATTCGATAATTTTACACGAAAAAAATACTAACCCTTTTAAAAATAACATCAAAATCTACAAATACACAAAGAAAATGCTTACAAACAAACTGCAACGTGTCAGTGTTTCTCATACAAACCGTGATATATTGCGCAAGAGTGTAGCGTTTCACCAACGAAGCAGTGGAGTGGGGCTTATGAGTTACTGCTAAAAATATTTAGTTTAGAATGTTGGTGGTCCATTTCACCTAAGGGAATTTGTTGCGGGAAATGAGAGTTGCATGTTGAGTTGCAGTTGAAATATTTGCTTATTGAATTCGACGGATTTGAAATTCTTAATAGGGTCGTAGATTTTGGGAATCATTTATTTTATTACTAGCTTCTACTAGTGGTATTTCCCGCATTCAACTAGTTTTCTAGATTTTTTATTGACCCTTATTTCATCCTTATTAGGGGTGAGTCTTCTGTGCTGTACTGTGAGTAAGTCTCTCTAAGTGCTCGCCTACGTCATAAATGGAAGCCTCGTGCAACGATTCCCGCTCCCAGTCTCAGTAGTATCAACTGTATACATAAAAGGACATTTATTTAGGTATTAGTTATGAATCAAAGACACAATTTAAGCTAAAAAATAAGTATAAAAAGTATATTTTCTTTCCCATAATTAAAAAAAAATATGAGGCATTGTTTTTTTTTATCTTTTGTGAAAAGGTAAAAATTACAGTCTAATTCATAAAATGAATTTCTTTGCGTGATTCACTACCATCTTGACTTAATGTAAGTATCGCGAACAAACCCAATTTGGCAATGGTGTCAAAATTATTAACAACTTTTCCGAAAACGAATCAGCAAACGAACATAAAAGTGCATTAAAAATATCTCAAGCCGCTGTAAAAAAGGGAAATACGTATGTTTTCATTCACATCGCAAGATCATAATATATTAAAGAAACGTGAATTTTAATGATACTCGTAGGCAACGAGCCAGCTGCTTGTCACAACTTACACACTCCTACGATCTCTTAAAGTCTCAATCAAATGCAATTTTTGTCTGATGACGTAATTATGACGTCATCAGACAAAAAAATCGGACGAACGAATGTAAAGAAACTCACTCCCGCCTCCCAAAGTGTCCGAAGTCCCGACCCCATTCGACATTAAATACTAACATTCAAAAATAGAATCGTCAAAAAAGTAAAAACGAAATCCATTACCGTTTTATCACTAAGCTTGCAGACGGCGGCCAATCAAAAGTTTTAATGAACCGCGTCCTTATCGAAGGCAACAGATACAGCGGGTGCGTATCGATTGGGCTCAGATGTAGGTCACAGGCTGCGGGTCAAAGGTCACGGGTAGGTCACCTCGCCCAGCCTCGCTAACGTAAATAGTCTGAAGTAGGGCTGCCACGCAAGCGAAATCCTTAGTCTGAGTGCATCCTTGGTGGAAGTTGTAACCAGTAGTATTTCTATGAGATGCATAATTACTTATTGCTGTGCATATGAGTATATGTGTGTTTTTTATTGTTGTCAAATAAAGGTATGGCTTTTTTTAAGGTGGTTCTCCCGCTCTGGAGTGGAGCAAGAAGGTATGTCACAGACTAAAATCGTACCTATGCCGCTTTGTGTTCTAGGATCACGGGTTTGATGTATGTATTATATGTATATGGCTGATTGACTGAGATTTTGTCGTTTGCTACCGTAAATTGGTTACAGCTCATGCATTCATTAGGTACCTACATACGATCTTCTGTTTCTTTCCTAGGGGTGCCTTTATTTATTTAAATTTCAAGAAACACAAAGGTATACCAATATTAATTTTATCTATCTGGCCATGCAATACCACGACACAAAGAAAAGGTACTCTTCCCCTCTTTCCACTTTTTTGTCTTGCGATTTTGGCCATTGCGATATTGACCAGTAATTGATGGAAAGATAACATACATAACAGAGGCATAGTGTTGCCAAAAAAAAGTTGTTTCACGATGAATAGAAAATCATTTAATCAACATAAAATAATAATATTAAAAAAAGAGTAGGTACAGAAATACAATACAGTTGCATTGAATGTGCCCGAACCGAAAGGGTCACCTATTCAGCAATGCTGGGCGTCAAACTTCTTAAAACACTCTTCCAAATTCAATCAAACAAAACAATTACCACAATTTAAAATTCCCGATTACGTCACAAAAAATCACAGCCTAAATCGGGCAGCCCTGCTAGTTCTCCCCACGACCCGAGCCACGTCTCGTCAAGGAGACTTGCGACTAGCTACGCTACGCCCTTTGTGTACCCTGGCGTCGCAATCGTAAAACGTAACTCTAAAGATACATTGTTTAGTGCCTACATAATATTATGTCACTGCAAAAGTACGAATATGATTCGTGGTCAGTTTGAGGTCGTACGTGTGTATCCTCCAGATATTATTTAATAATATGAGGAGCTTCTTATGTGTATAAGTAAAGGGAACAAGCTTATCCAGAAGGCTGACTTGATCTGCTGTAAAATACTGCAAAAGCATATCCTTATCATCATCATCATTTCAACCGATATACGTCCACTGTCGGACATAGGTCTCCCACAAGTGTCGCCACAACGAATGATCCTGTTCGTCTCGCATCCATCGGTTTCCCGCAACCTTCACCAGGTCATCAGTCCACCTAAAATAAATAAAATAATAAAATACCTAATAGAAAATAATGCTGCTATTTTTGTACTAAATGCTTTCAAATTTTGACACTGGCTGAATGTACCGTGTGAAGCTAGAATAAAAAGCGTGCGAAACACAGTAAAATAAAAATAAAAAAGATTATCTGAGTAGTACATATTCATTCCATGCATTTTGAACTTTTTGACAACTGTCATTAATTACACTCGGTCAAAATGTCAATATGTGTAGACCTTAGTTTCTTAGCTAACTTAACCATACAGTTAATTAGCACATTAATATTTCTCGATTATCTTAAGATTCAACAATATTATTATAACCAGAACAGCAACACAAACTCAGACCTAGCAGTAAGTGCCAACATTCAGCAAGAATGTTATATTCATTTACTAGACACTTTATGTAAACAGAGTCGTGGAAATCTACCACAGACATAAATAACAGACAAAGAAATTACGCCAGCCGGGAATCAAACGAAAACATTATATCAGTCTCTTTGGTGGGTGTATCATAATATTTTATAGGTCATTCGGGAGGAATGTCCTATGGTTACTAAGGAAATGTTCCTTTTGGCACGTCTATATTTTGTTTCTGTTTTGGTGGGAAGTCTTCAAATATTTTCTCCCGCTCTGGGTGGAGCGAAAGGACGTGACAGACTTTTACTGTCTAAAATCCATCTGTGTTTCTGCAGTTACTCTTTCCTGTGTCACAGTACCTCTTTCGAACAATTATACAATCTACGTGTGTGTGTGTGTTGTGTGTGTGCTAAGTTTTGCCACGATGAGACCGTTTTTGAGGTTATCTTCACGGATTTTATTCATGGTCTTCAGATTTCAAACTTGAACATGACCAATAGCATCATATGAGCGTTTCACCACAGAATAAGTAATGCATGTGCTGATACATGAATTAAGATAGCTTACTTTATCTAAATTATTTTCTCATTCAAATAATTTTAAAAGCTTCTGTAACAATGCTATGCCTAATTATTGTACCATTCGTGGTAAGAAAGTAGGTACGTCGTTAAATATACAATAATGCCAAAAGCAACAATCTTAATCAAAAACAAACAAAGCTGTTTAAAAAGCTTCACAAACGTTTCGCTTTAAATTTCTCGCTCAAACTTAAACTCAAATCATCATGAATGATTTAGAAATAGAAATAGAAATAGAAATCATTTATTTGCTAATAATGTAGGTAACAGATATGGTGTTAAATTGTGGAGAGTCCCGATACATTTTGCCTTACAGCATGCAAACTTATTTAATTATTAAATGTATTATTATTATTTTTTGTGTTTGTTTTATGTATTGACATTTTTTTTGAATGATTTAAATGTAATATTGTTATTATTTTGTGTTTGTTTTGCGAATTGACATTTTCACTTTAATTGATTTAAATGTAATATTATTTTTATATTGATTTGATTGGAATAATGATTTGTTATACGAGTAATTAGCATGTATACGTAAAATATTTGTACGCCAACGATGGCTAGACATAGCGTTCCTTTATAAAAATAATGAACATCTGTACCTAAACCACCTATGTTAAACAAATAAAAATATTTGTATTTGTATTTGTATTTTGTACATCGCACTCCTTATTTCCTAGATACCAAAGATACGAAATTACACGCTGTCTAGTAAACAGAAAAGCACGTAATGTTTCACTCATTATTCATCTCAGGGCATCAACCAATCATAGCAGACACCCCAGCACATTTTCTAAATAAGAAACTTGGTGTAAATTTGTATTGGTTATGTAAACAAGATATGCACTTTCTCACGCTCGCCCGCTTTGAATGCACAAAGTCAATTTTCCACAAGAGCAAAAACAACACAAATTCAATTAGGGAAATGGTTTCTGTTTTGTGAAACAGGAGGTTGGAATTTATAGGGGTAATGTAAATAGTGGTGCTGAGTTCCAATCAACAGATTGAACCCGTTATACTGCTGGCAAACATAATGTATCAACTGCAAGAAAGGAAGCCTGGAGATTTATGTGTGATTGTATTGCTTCCGGTGCTTTCAAATCATTGAAATACATTGAAACATGCTTGGCTGAATATAACTTCATAATTTATGGCGTTTTGCAAAACGTTTACCGATGCTTAAACTGTATCTCTAAAGCACGTTTCGTTCCATGATGCAATTCCCTGACAATTTAACAAAATTTAAAGAATTTGCTTTATTAGCAAATGTACTGCCGCGAAACACATTAAATATTCAAAATGGAGTAAATATTTGTGACACAAAGAAATACCAAAGTTATGCAATAGGATACGGGTAGAAAAGAATGTTTGGAAACCATCTTGCCTATTACAATAAAACATCCATTGAAAAAGGACGATCAGATGTTAAACGAAGTTGCAAAATCTAAGACCAATAATATTATAAAGTCGTCAGACCAAACATAAGCAGTAAAACCGGACTTAACGTACACTAGGGCAGGAACACACGTGCTGCGTTCGATATCGATCGACTTCATACTCGTACTTTCATCGGCTTAACGATGTAGACCACGAAGGCAAAATGGTCGCTTCATCAAAAATGCAGGACACTCGACTGCATCGCCGCCGCATTCGATGAATCTTGAATGTGTTTAATACATCGAAATTGCTCGATTAAAACAAGGAAGTTACATTTTACATTGACGTAAGCAAGGAAAAGGATACAGCTGAATTATGATATCATGTAACAGGAGATTTTCATTACAATAAAAAATTATTCCATCATCAGTAATCAGTATGCAGGGATATGGACATTGGATAGCTATAAAAATTATATGACGTGGACTTGAATAAATCGATGATTGAACTTTTTTATTTGTGGTGTTTTGCCTATTTCTGTTGCTAAGCAGCATGACGTAGGTACTCCAGAATATACAACCATATTTTTAGTATAAATACAAAATTTCAAAACTGTATTATAAAAAATCGCAAAGTTAAAAGTCAGTTATGGTACCTGGTGAGTGACATAAATACATGGTCACCGGGCCACACAGGTGATTGAGCGGTGGTTTTTGTTCCGCACCCAGCTGTGTGTTGGCGCCTATTGCCCGCTATGACTTGCCGTAACCTGATTTGTACTGAAAATAATGTTGTATAAACTATTTTAAAATGATAAGCGCAATAATGTTATTGTACGTGGGAAATCATCGGATGACTTTATCCGCTCTGAGTGAAGCGAGAGAGAGTGAGACACACCTTTACTGACTAAAACCCACGATACGCCTTCAGTTGCCAGTTTGTTAGTCCACAGCCGAGGCTTGTTTGGATAGACCAGTTCCGTTCTTTATCTAAAAAATACTATTTTAGCACCTCGTGAGTTAAAGCCCTAAACCTCGCCATTTTGTCACCGGAATTGCAAAATTGCTTATGAAACAAGACTATCGCAATCTCAAGTTGTTATTAGTAATGCTCAATGCTCATAATATTATGCATGGGTCCGTCACGTAATCACGCTAATCGTGAATTAGATATGATACTGGTTAATACCCATCTAGTTAGTTTTTACATTCACTTTTTCCTAAGTTGTGAAACGTAATGACATATGTCGAAATACAGTGAAACTTGGTTAAGTGGGACCTGGATAAGTGAGAAACCTCCATAACTGGAACTCATGCTGAGGTCCCAACACTTTGGCACTGAATTACCTCTGTTAGTGGGACGAGGTAAGCCTCTATATCTGGGATTTGTTCTTTCGATTTATCATCATAGTTACCTCTATAGCTGAGACAGCGAGTAAATTTTATATGCATAAACCGCTGTAACTGAGATAACATTGTTTGTTTACTCATTCTTATTCTACCCACAAATTCCACATGTAATTCCAAGTACGTAAGTAATTTTGAGCTTCAATTACCTTCAGTTTTAGTTTCGCTTTACTATCATACAGATGTTTATTTGAAAAATGCCAAAACGAAATAACCTGTATTCTCACCTCTATTAATGAAACCCTCTGTAAATGAGACAGATATTTATTTATACCTGTATATCTGAGACACTGGGTAAGTGGAATACCTCTATAAGTGAAACGACATTGCAGGTCCCTTGATGACTCACTTAACCAGGTTTCACTGTATATCTGTCCCTTTGGTTGCACAAATTGTTTGGTATATTTACGTTGAAGTGTGCTAATGAGCCTGTAGAGATCTTTTTTTTTTAAATTGATATAAGCTAGTGCTGCGTCCTGGGGCGAGGGTTATCCGAAAGGAACTCGAGCCCCGGAATGAAGGCTAGAAGGAACGGGGTGGGGTTTTAAGTCAGAAAGAGTCTGACACTATCTTCCGCTCCACCCAAGAGTGCCGGTTGTCATAGGATGATTTTTGAATACCGAAAAAAAACATTATAAACTAGTGCTTGACTACGATTCCACCTTATGGTAAGCAGTGATGCAATCGTTGATGGTAAGCCGCGTTAGTTTATTAAGAGCCTATTCACTCCTTGAAGACAAGTAAATTATAATTGGTCCTCACTAAGGAATAAAACCAGCTCGAAAATGTGTATAAGCAGCAATGATAGTCTGCTTCATTCAGTTTCATGGTCTGTTAATGAAGCTTCTAAAACAAAATGATGAGAAAACATCAGCCAATAAAATAGAGACGTTGTGTTACAAGTACATGTACAAGGATCTTTGAAAATTGCGAAAGTATAAATACGGTTGCTCAGGAAATTGGATACCATTCCGAGGTACAGAGAACAGTTGCCGAGGAAATCGAAAACCTGAAGGACTTGAGTGTTCTCGGACTCTGTGCAATATTTATACTTATATATCTTGACAAATACGACGTTCCTTTCAGAGATTCGGAAGAAGTTTCACGCTTGTGTGAAAACTGTCAACGTAAACTAAGATTTAAAAAGAAAGCTTTAAAAGAAAATACAAGAAAGATATAAAATGTAACCCAAGACCAACATAAGCACATAAGCCACTCGTATAAGCAATATTCACAGCGACACGCCGACGCCCCACAGCTACACACCAGTTACGAGCAAGTGCAAAATACCCAGTTTCACTAGAACAACATTATTTATGCACCATTCAGAATAAGGTTCTGTAGCACTAGCAATTCGCATCACACCATTCGTAACTAGAAACATGCAAGCAATTTGTTCTGAAATTGAACCGAGGTATAAAATTTTTTTGCTCTCTCAAACACAGAAATGTGCATTGTTACGATCGCCTGCACAGGCACACATAGGTTTTGAAGCGGCTGCTACATTTGCGTTATTGTGGGCGCAGCCGGCGGGTCTGAAACGAGGGCGCCGGATCGATAACGGCAGACTGGCAGACACAACAGAGCGTTCAGGCCGCGCACTCAGCCTTATTTTGCGTCTAGGACCTACCTCCCCTGCCCCACCCTGTAGACCCTTCAAAACAGCCGATGCGATGTGGTAACGACTATTTAGAAAACTAGAAATAACAACTACATCAACTGCAACTGCACCAAATGCATCCCAAAGGTATAATGTTCTGTCTGTGTTGGAAATAGTCTTTAGAGTTCTGAAAGCAAGGATTCTAAATGTGTTCTGGTCGTCGTTCCGCTTTGTTTATGTATCGTGAGAAAACGTGTTATCTTATTCTGTTTTCTTTTTAGTACTATCCGGAGCTCGCAGTAGGGTCCGTTTAGCCGCGTCGGCAGCGAGCCCCAAATTGATCCGTAACATGTTATCGGTTTCAAGGTTCTGGTAAACTATAATAGTGACTTTGTTTCATTTAGTTTTCACACAAAATCGGTGTTAGTAACACAAAAGGTAATATGGCAGGCAATCCATTTAACGACATAACAACAATGACTTTCTGGTAGTAAGTTATTGTAGAAAACACCTTTACAAATACGTTATTATTTGTAGAGTGTGAAGGCCTTAAGGCCGTTGACCTCTTGCAACCTCAAGGATGGTAACGTTTGCACGCGCAGCGTTATTTACCTGTACTCTACGTATTGAATACAAATACTTGATGGCTCATTTTGAATATTCAATAATTCCTTCGATTCCGCTTATAAACAATGGCACTTGAAATATAAATAGACTTTGACTTAAATTATAATTATCTAACGATTAAAATCTACCTATATTTTGTTTCTTTGACTTTGCCCTACACTAGAGATTACCCCTGTATCATGGGTGCATATACAAGTAAACTACACGCTCTTGCGACGCCGAGACTCGGAAACTGAACCACAATCTGTAGGTCATACAATTATTGGGTCCGTACGGGAATGAAAACCGCGACCCGCAATGCAGCAGCTAATCACTCAACCACTCCGTCAACCGTCATATCATGTCTAATTGTGGTAGGATTAAATACTTCCATGATAAACCATCTTTCATTTACAGTATTTTTCCTGTGGGTTTTCCGTACTTTAAACTATAAATATGGTAATACCTATTTAGTAAAAGGTTTAGGTTTGAATCTACGACAAGTACTCGACGCAAATTCTCTCTTAGCAAGCAGAGTGCCTAGTTCGAGTTAATTTTACGTAATCGCGATTGACACGTTTATGACGTACGGCGTTACGATTGGTCCGCACCAAGTCCTTAACCAATCAGAGAGCTAAACGTATAAATAACTCGAGCACAGATAACCAACATCAACGAGCATACATTTAATATCTTGATTTATTTATTCCTCAATTAAATAATCGAGAGCATCTAAAATTAATAATCAAAAAACACTAAAAGAATAACAATGAAAACAATTTTTTTTAATAAAACGACTCAAGCGAGAATTATTGAAAGAGTCAACACGACTCTGGAGGAAGAAAGGCAAATGAAGGAACACAGTAATGCTTTGGTCAGTGAAATTCTGACACTCTATCTAGAGCGGAGGAATTTATTTGATGACAAAAAGGAGATAGTGACTCATTCATTAAAATCTGAACGGTTGTAACGCATTTTGGAAGCCACGCTAGTGAACCAAGCCTTTAATATTCAAATACAAACAAGTTACTTTTATTTGCAGTAATAAGGAAACATTTGAATAAGGATTTCCTACAAACTATTGATATTGGTCCGATAGATCTTATTTCTGTAAATATTCCTTTATCAAAAACATTTATAGCAGTTTTATTTGGCAAGATTGGCAGTAAAATATCTGCTTTATACCATAACTCGTTCGTAATGGTAATGTTACAGTTCCGTACAATAAATTTTAATGTTGGTAACATTTTCTGTTTTGTGTCTTCTGATTAATGGACGAATGTTTCTGTATTTTCTTTTATTAAATCAAGTTGGTTGTTCGCAAAAAGGTTCGTGAAAATCGTTGTTGTTTCTGTATGGCTACTGTGTCGTTTCCTGATACCGTTTTATTTCTTTGTCTCTGTTACTATGTGAAAATTTTTACTTTGAAATACATAATTTGTTTATTTATTAAATATTTTATGCACATAAAGGTACAGATGCAGATTCAATGCCTTTAGCATTTTCTATCAGACAAACTTTGGGTGATGCAGAGTAAAATAGTGGTAGGTGCAATAAATGAGAAAAATAAACTAAAAAAGAGCGAATGTATGAAAGATACACAAATGTACCATAGAGGCATAGACACAATACAATTATAAAATATAGGTTCACAATTATTTAAATAAATATATATAATTTTGTAAAAAAAAACCCTGTACTGCAAAATTAGATGCCTGTAACTAATTAACATTTCTCAAGTCTGCCCGATTTTAAATATATTGCCCAGTTTTGACAGCACAATATCCTGCTGGCAACACTCAAGAATAAACCATGCTTATGTCAGAACTGCCAACCGCTACATACGAATTGGCATTGCCTGCGAGCACCATTAACCCGATTCTCTTTGTTGACTTAAACAACATGGGACGACTCGCAGCTGATACATTCATGGCCTACTTTTAGACACACGGAAATTAAATCCGTAGTTGAAAAGCACATACAGCTTATCATTTTCCATGTGCCTGCCGCAATATATAATGAGAATACTGCACCTGCGGTAAAAACTAATTGTTTTTTTATATATCTAATGAAATCATATCAAAACATTCATTTTAAATATTATAAATTAGGTATAGGCAAATAACTGTCAAAAAGTTATAAAAATTTTGCTTATTGCACATTTCGAAGCATAGATCTCTATAGAGAGGCATACGCGAATTACATGCACTCACACTATTTTAAATCATGATATATATAACAAATATCTTGGTTAGGTAGGTATATGTTTCTGGTTGTCTTATTAAAAGAATAATTTAAATTAAAAAAAAAGTAAAAACATACAAAATAAATAAATTAAAGTAAGCCAGTAGTAGTTTAGAAATGACCAGTCTCAACTGATAGACTCCGTTCACGGATATGATGAATGATCCAACACACGCGCCATCTTGAGTGAGACATTTGAGCCTCAACTGTCTCACTTTTGGGCGAAAACCCTTCTTTCAATCCTTTGTTCCCGGCTTCTTGGCAATTCTTGAGAACTAAGTCCCTGCCTTCACCGTCATTGTTTGTAAGCTTACAAGCAACTTAAAAAAACAACCACAATATTTTAATATTATTTTAAAGCCCTTGCATAATATTATAAAACATATATTTTAATAATGAATTTAAAGTAAAAGAAAAATAAGAAACTTAACAATATCAAGTATTAATACAATATTAAAATTATTTTTCAGATATAACTATCTCGCAAAACAAAGCTAAAACAATGAATGAAGACACGACAGTACCTACATTGCCATCGAGTGCAGTAGGTATCTAGATATAGTGCATATTTGAATGTGATCAGCTTACGGACGGATATTATCACAGTACTCCGCATTTCACTACAATATCGCCGTAGCACGCTAAACAAGTTTACGTGTTTCCATCTATTTAAATGTAAAACGATATATAATAACAGTTTCTAACTTAGAAATATAGGAACTATAATAAATAAATCTGACATTTATGAATAAGTACGGTAAAAGAATAGGTTTTTGTTGAAAAATTGCACAAAAAATGACCCACTGAATAGGTTCTTGAACAGAAACTAAGCTTGACTGATAAGCACAAAATTATGAATACAGTAGCTAGACCATTTTTCAGGCTTTTTTTCTAAGCTCTTTTCATCATTAAACATAGCAAAAAATTTAACATTCTGACACGAAGAATATAGGCTCCCAAACACAAGAGCGTTTACTTAGAAATAACCAAAAATCGAATGATACATAAAACAATTCGATTCGGAATGTTCGAATTTTTTGTTTTACAGTTTCACAAACAACAATTCAACTCGCGCATGTCCTGATTGTTGATATACGGGTGTGGGTCGCCCAGCAGCCGTCATATCTCGTAGCAAATTCTTAATTAAATTTCTACGCAATAAATCTCAGTGAAGTGGGCGTTTATTTATGGCGACCATAAAAAGATACACAAAGGACATCACCGAGATAAGTCCCATGTAATTACGATCTGCCGCAAATCTCAAACAAATGAGTAACGCATGATTTTTACGAGACTTTTTACCGCCATTATTTTAAAACGATTTAAGTGTCGTTGACTTAATGTACAGTCATAATCGCTATATCCAAATAAGGGGTTGGAAAGATATTTTATATAATTAAAATCAAATTGTTTAAGTGTTTTCTGCCCACTGCGTTATCCTTTATTCAAATGAAGGCCTTGCTAAACGATATTATTACCTACTTGAAAAACAGTCCTCCTGTGTAATAATTTTGCAAACTAATTGTATAAAGATGTCTGTAGGAAGATAAGTTATAGGAAAATACAAGGACTTTTAAACGAGACGTTATTGTCATAAATATACAATATTACTATTCTGTTATTACTTTTTGTCGATGGCCATGCGTTAACTGCAAAAAATTAGACGCAATTTGTCATATTCGCAAGGCCAAAATAACTTGCCAAGCGAGTTAGTTTTTTAGCGCCTTCTTAGTGTTATACTTATAAAATAGCTTGGGCACATTTAACACAATACTCGATACCTATCATTACGCATAATAAACTGCCAAGTTATAGAACCGATAAATAATAAAATAACACACTCGAATGGAATCGAATAGAAACGAATATATCGTGCGCAAACAACTCGAATAAAGTTGAAAGCAATTTAGCATCGTAAAAATATTCTATTGAGCGAAATTTAAAGAGTTTCCAATAATATTCGAAGGGAATGCAGCTGAACATGTAATAGGAGTAAAACTATTATGCAAACAGTCTAACTTGAACGTACGAACAATGAACAATCGGAACTTTATGTTAGTGCTTCTAACTTTGTCGTTTGAGGGAGAGAATTTTGATGTTTCGGTGTCTAAAGTTCCACTATCTTCCTTCGTATGATATTATCTAGATTAAATTTTATTTGATCGTCAAATTTTAATATTACCATGATTTCAAACTAAAGAAAACTTTGGTGGAGTTTTTCAATACAGGCAGTGGAAGCAAAATGTCATGAAAAGACCGCTTTTGAGGGTCTAAAGCTGTGGTTTACAGAAACACTGGGTTTTAGTCTGTAAAAGTCTAACACGACTTCCTCTCTCTTCTCTTTGCACCCAGATTGAGAAAACTGATCTGCAGTATTTCCAAGAATAAAAAAGTCTAAAAGTAAAAACTCTTTCTTTTTGAGGATCTAATAAATTCCCACTTTACCTAATCTTCGCTTTGTTTTAGACACTCTTGCAACTCTATCTCATCAGATGATAAACGATGATGTGGTCTACGTTAGACCACGCTTGCCTAGAAGTAACCTATTCAATCTTGACTTAAATACCTCCAGGTTGTAGCTATCAGAGCTGCCCGATTATTCGAAACAGTCACCTGGTCTCTGGAACGCAAAGGGAAACTGAAAAACAAGGGTGGGTTAAATCAGTAAAAGTCTGACACCCCTCGTTCCACCCATAGTGGGAGAACTTATTTTACGATTTAGCTGATAGCTAATTTCCTTAACAGCATCATATAACTAACTAAATCCAAGGAATACTGACTTTTTCTGTTAGCTTTTGAATCGCAGTCTTAATATTGCACAAAATAAAAAAGAGAACCATGTAGTCCATACTACAAAGTACATATTATGTAGTGTATTCTAGTTTAATCAACATCAAGCAGTAAATTGTACAGTTTGCGTGTGAAAACAGCAAAATGAAAGCTGAGAACGATATCGTAGGACGCAAGGTCCCTCCGCCCTTGCCTCAGCCTTGCACTTTGATTAACCTTGGCTTTATCAATGCATTTCACCATTATATTACTGTAAAATGTTCTCAAACATTCTCAGAGCTTGGAATAGAATAACTATTTGAGGAGAACGTGCAATGTCTTTGGTGGCAATTTTGCCGTTACGTGATACGTGAGTATCTTTTAGAAAGACTAGCTTCTTTTTTCATATCTTTGTATGTCATCTTGTCAGCACTTAATTTTGAGAACACAATAACTTTAAGCAAAGGTCTCACTAGTCACCACCCGTCAACAACTTGTAATATAATAAAAATATCAGGTACTTATTTGCCCTTAAGCGGGCATGCATAACGACTGCATCGAGCCTTTATTTACAAAGAAATACAGCCCATCACCAAGGATAGTTTACGTACACCTTTTAAGCTGAAAATAGCGCTCCTTTATTTGCAGAACCATCCGCAAGTTTATCTTGTCCAGCATCAGTACCAATAATCTTAAAGTATACAAACATCGAAGATATGCAGATTTTAATCTTCGCGCTGTAACTAGAGAACAAAGAAAATAAAAGGATATTGTACACAAGAAGCCATTAACATGGGTATGTTGGCATTATAGTGTATTGAAGCTAGCGATAGATATAAAATGCTCAGTACGAAAATTTATGTAAAGGATTCCAATTCAAAACATGTCGAGAATAACTTTATGGACGCTCACTTCCTCGCACTCGACAATTTTAACGTTTCGTTAGAAGAAAACAAAGCAATTCGTACTTGAATAAGTAATATCGGAGGTAATACTTGATATCGAATTCCCCCTATTTGTTCTACATTCGTTCTTATTATTTTCCGGTTGTCGTGAGAACTGCGAATTTCGTGAAGGCACGTGTCTTTTCTAAGTAAAAATGAAATGGGTCGGAGCCTTTTATCTTGGAAATAATGGAGAGGTTTGTAGCCTCTTAGTCGCCTGAGATGTTTCCCAAATTAAGACGAACGATACTACGGGTCTTTCATAAATCTAAGTTGATATTGTAGAAGAGACAAGCCGACTTTTCTCGTTTTCTTTCCTTATCGTTGGACTCAGATTAATTTAAGTATGATTTGAATGTCTTCAAGGTTGATTTTCAACTAGCAAACCTTTTGTTTTTCGAGAATTGTTTCTATTTCTGCCTAGATACCATTCATTATTCCATTCTACCTATTTGCATTCAATTTTCGCTCTAAATCACTCAATTTCGTTGTATGTTCAATGCCAATTCTGAGTACCTTATATTAATCCTAACATCTGCGACCTCTTCTAATACGCCTCTGCAAATATCGTCAGTAATCGAACAAAGTTGTAACTCATTGTGTAAACTTTCATACTGGCTCCTTATTAGTTTATCTAGTTGCTACTTTCGACATGTTTAACGAAGCTCTGTCAAACATAATCAAACTGGTCCCCTTCATAACAAATTGTGCCCATATTCGTTGGTACGTTCTAATAAAAGAATTGTGCCCATTGAGTCATGTTGGGCAATGTTTGTCGCAACTAAATCGAGCAATACGTCAACTAAGACATAATCTGATACCTTTGGTACACGATGCATTAGATTTCAAAAGAGTATGACACAACCGAACATCTGTAAATCTTTGTCAGTACTGAACATGTCTTTTGTCCTAAAATGGTTGTAGTAATTAATCTTGATCAATGGGTAGAACTGAAATGAGTGCAGTAACAACTTGTACGTAGATAGGGAGTCCAATTTAGTTCAAAACTATGTTAATCAGTAATCCCGCAACGTTAGCTGTTGAATTTGTGTTAGCTCTTAGCTCATTCAATTGGTATTTATTTTCCTCAGAGCAGTTTCAAATGATGTAACTCTGTTTACACGAAAATTTTCGCCAATATTTACCTTGAAAGCTTGTCAGTCAGACATTAAATCTGAAATGTTATATTTAAAATCTCAGCATATACTGGAATCCTTTTCGCAAAAGTGGTGGTAGTGTGGCGGACCATCGAGACGGTACGATGCGTCGATAAAATAGCGACGTGATTTCTCCGCTCGGGATCCTGCAATCTTTTCATCTCTCCCCATCCGCTCGGATCGTCTCGTATTCCAGCAAAAGACGCAGTAAACACACGGACTGTCATCTGGCGAGAATATCCAACGACTTTACATTCAGACTAAGTTTAGAAATCGCATTATTGAAGCACTCCCTCGCGGATATCAGTACCATATTGCTAGTCTCAAATATCTTACACAAATCGAATAGATTCATATATTTATTGTTACTTGATACCTTATTTCCCAGCATTTTTATTGCTTGAAATTCGTTTCTTGTTTTCTATAGCTATTGCTGAAAAGCAATTCTCATTTCTCGCAGACAATAAAGTGAAAATACAGTTTTGTTAGAGAGACGTCCCGTGACGTGATTTGTTCAATTGCACTGTTCTGCATTCGTAATATAAACTGGGTTGGGCGGGAATGTCGTTCAACTTCTTTATGTGATGAAAGTTCTCAGCGACGAGAGTGGCTGTGGGTAAATGGGTGTCCGTTTAATTAAAATATATGTCGCAGAAGGAGCCATTTTTCCAATTCACCTGAATTTTATCCACCGTGCCATGAATTCCTCTTAAAAACTGTGTAAAAATGTCGTATAAATTTTTAGCGTTCCTAAGCAATAAATATTGAGCGCTCGCTTTAAATTTCATTAATATTACGTAAAATGGCCCACAAACACGGCTATAAGTCCCGTGGGAACTATAACAATTTGCTCGCAATCACCTGAGCCCGGTGTCTGCCTACCATGCGCTCAACTCAATAATGCATGAAGCCCGTCAGTCGTCCGCTGCGCCGAACAGACTCTCTAATTACGGCGAACAACACAAACGGTTTATTCCCACCTCAGGGCACGGTTATCGAACCCTAGAGGTAGGAGGACCTAAAAATATGTTATGCCTACCTAACATTATAACAAAGCCATTAGTCTAGTAGTGACGCAACAGCTACTGCACGCCGCGAGCCAGTGACCTCGCTCAATATATCACACGGCACTGGTGCTGGTGGGGTCGCAACACTCGTAAATTATATTTCCGCGTCATCAACAATTCTTTTATACCTCAACAGCATCGAGGGCCACAAAGCATTGCATAAATAATGCGAGAACCTGCAAGAGTCAAATAGTCGGAGCGCGCCACGCCGGCTACCACACTACATCAGTGCCACCACGAGAGAGTTGCATGCGCCCCGGAATGTTCTCAGGACGTCGCCACTCGCGGCACGTCCTCGTTCTCTCCGTAATACTTTTATGCGATAGTATATGCGCTGACCGCACCAAAGATACTTTATACGCGCGTTCCCCGCGTGAACCACCGAACCGCACCGGATTTATTTCACAGAATATTTTCTGAACTCCAGCTCTCTTGTATAGTGCCGCGCATAAATCAGACGATCGCAATCGCGATGACTAGCGACTCCATGCGATGAATATTTTCTGAAAGGAAAATACAGAACTGAACGTCTCCAGTAAGGATCGAGCTAGCACTTACATTCTTTCGATTGCTTTTCGCGTATTTTATTCTAACGTTATCGTAATGAGTCATAAAAGTTTATTGCTCACGTCGTAAAAGTGAATCCTTGGTTGGGTCTGAAGGTAGAATGCGACGAGGCGAGAACGTTGGTGTTAGAGTATGAGACAAAGCTCGTACCACGCTGCAAACACCACAGTCGTCGGTGCCAATTGTCCAATAACTGAAAGATGCTATTTGTAAAAAAATTGGGAGTCACAGGATGCAATTCAGTTTAATGAGTATAGTGGCGCCGCTGGTGCTTGCTTTTATTACTCTAAAATGCAATTATATGAATCATTCAAGCTCTCAAATCTTATCGTTTACAAAGTTTATCTTTGAAGGAAACGATAAAGAACGAGAGCGAAAAATAAATGAGCACGAGCTAAATACCAATTCTCCAACAAAACGGTAATATCGCTCATGCTTTAGCGGCTGCACTTCGCTAATGAAGCTGCCATCTAAACCAGCACACTTGCATTCGCTGATGAAGCGAAAGTGGTATATCAGGTCAGGTGGTAGACACCCGCTGATATTTATAATATAAAATTAAAAAATATCAACTTTCACTGGCTTCATTGTGCTGTAAAACGAACGTAAAATGATGCGGCTGCGCACCGAAACGACGTCAGTGTTAACACTTGTATTTTTCTCATGTTTAGTATACGTTTAGTTTTCCATAGTGTTGTATTACGCATTGGCTAGTAACATGGTGATTACGTTGTGTTTATATCTGCGTGAAGAGGTTCTCGATGCACGGTGAGTCGGTGAGAGAAAGCCCGGCGACATTGGGCCGGCATCAGAAGTGGGTTGGTGCAGGCGGAGCGGCGCGCGCGCAAGTAGGTGAGCGTGTCGAGGTCGTGACGTTAGTCGCTTTCTCTGCGCGTTGTGCAACCACGCCCGCCTTGCTGCTGCGCTGCTCATTTCGATCAGCCAGTGCACCCTCATATGTTTTATTTTGGAGATTTAGACAGATACACATTCTGGGATTCCTTTATCATTTAATTGTACAAAATGTGTGTGTTTAATTGTACAAAATGTATAGTCATTGGTTCTCTCTATCTCTACTTCCCTTCAGCAATAGAAGCATGATGCTATGATTGTTGAATGCGAATGTTGGGAATGCGTGACGCACAAGATCGGTCTTTGTGGCGACGCTTAGGGGAGGCCTATGTCCAACATTGGAGGTCTCTCGGCTGAAATGATGATGATAATGATATTGTTGAATTATTCATTCAGTAAAAGTCTGTGTTTCGCCATAGCTATAACTTACGGAGTCTTTAAACTAAGCAGGAGTGAATAGGCTTCTTTTAGACAAACATCGTTGAAGATATTTCCGCTAACTATCCAGTGGGGTTTGATCAAACACCTATAAATACCTATCTATTTTTTTGTTCCTTCTTCTGTGCTGTTAATTGTATGTATGTGCATGTTGTACATCATCGAGAAACAAAACTTATCGATCACCTCATTATGTCCCCAATTCCCCATACTCTCAGAGTCCAATTACAATTTTCCAGGGAAAATCTAACACAAGCCTCAACACAACTTATCACTTACGTAATTGCCACTACATTCCTTAATTACCAAGATCTGGGTTACCCTCATGCTACGTCATCAAAGAAAGGAAAACTGCATGATTCAGCGATATCTCCACCACGGACGCGTTATTTTCATTTCTAATGAATTTTCCTTTTCTCTAACGAGTTTTCGTACTTTGGTAGTAAGACGTATCTAGGTACTTATTTTAAATCTTTTCGTCCACTCGACTGTTTTTTCCGGTGTCATGGTCAATCTCTTAGGTAGGAGTCCAACTCGCCACGCCATATCTTTCTGGGCCTACCACGTTCCGGCTCTTGCTGTTTGGGATCCAGTCAATGTTTGCCTTTGCCCAATTTTATTGAATTTGCAGCAGATGTGGCCTGCCCAAATCCATTTTAGTTTCGTGGCTGAGTTTCTCACATCTGCGATTAGTGATTTGGATCCTGTTACATAATTTAATAAATTCACTCTTTTGTCTTGAGACATAATCGATTTATAGGAAAGTTACCATGATGAACAAAATTACTTTTAGTTACTTTGTCTTGTCATTCCTCGTTAGAATTCTCGTCAATACATCATGTTTATTAAGTACGATTGATTACAAATAATTTATCTCATTTAAGCTGTTTGTAAATTGCTTGTCTCTAGGACTTCAATAATCTCGAGTGTAATTAAAATCAAAACATGAATTCTCGTCTGTATTGGAAGATTTATTACAGTTATATGACTTTACAGACCTTGGGTAATCTAACAGCCGATAGAAAGTGGTCCTTCGAGGCGAGTAAGTTTGGAACTTATATTTTATCATCTTTGGAAAACTTGTAGCTAATACATACATGCCTATGTCATTGTAATATTATAAAGATGTGAATATGTATGTATGTTTTTATTTATTACTTTATTGCACACCTTAGCTTAAAAAAAGATAAGTGTACAATATGCCATCTTATTATTGCAAAGAGTAATTTCTACCAGACAAACATTGGATAGACTGAACGAAAGGAAAAGATTTGGAGTTTTCAGTGTACAACAACATAAATTATATATACATGTAGGATTTTAAAAATGTGTACTTAATAGTTAGAATCATAAGCATGAGTGAGGGTGAGCGAGACGACATGTGTGTATGAGAGAGAGGAAGGATGGAAGGGGAAAAGTTAAGATGGCGATAACCGTAGAACCGAGAAGGTGTACTCTGTAAATTTTGAATTCTAATAAAAATCTAAAGTAGTGAATCTGCCTTTATTTCACCGCCCCGAACCTACAAAATTGGGGGCTCGTCCGGGATACCAAGAAGAAAGGCGGAATAGTACGGCCGGTGAAATAATTACGACGGGTGCAGATCGGCCACCACGTGGAGATCGGCTACCACGTGCACGGGAACACGCGAACGACGGCGGTTTCTGCGGTAAAAGACTGTCTCAACGAGTACGACGAAAATAATGTCCAAACAAGATCGTAGGAAAAGTCGGCAAGAAGACTACACCGACTGCCACGACGACTGCGATTCGAAAAAGCGTAACGGCAACATGCTTCAGATGACGGCCGAGCTGATACCCAGCTTCAGCGGTCGCGACGACACCTATCCAGTGACGCGGTGGATAGACGAAGTAGAATCCAACGCCGAGATATTCGAGTGGACACCGCTTCAGCAGCTCCTAATCGCAAAACGAGCGCTGACAGGTACTGCACAGCTATGGTTACGGGCGGAGCGTCCACACAAGACTTGGGAAGAGCTCAAGGCAGCGCTGGTAAAAGAATTTCCAGACACTGTCGACATTAAATCCATCCACGAGTTAATGAGCAACAGAAAGAAACTGCCGAATGAATCCTGCTTAGACTACATGCTCGTTATGAAGGAACTCGGAAAGCGCGGTAAGATGCCTGACTATGTCGCAATCAAGTACATAGTGGATGGAATTGTGGATGTCGAAACAAATAAAATCATGCTGTATGGTGTCACCGCGTATAACGACCTTAAAGAAAAACTCAAGATTTATGAAGCTATAACCAAAAAGATGCAAAGTGCGGCGCAGGTGCAAAGGCGTTCAGCAGTGAGTACAAGTAGCAATAAACCCCATTCAAGCGGCAAACCAAGGATTCGGTGCTATGGATGTGGTGAAGTTGGACATGCATCAGGCGATTGCCCGCATAAAAGCAAAGGATTGAAGTGTTTTAAATGTAACCAATTCGGACATGTTGGATCGGCGTGCACTTCATCGGCGGCGCTGGCGTCGGCGTCGGCAACGCCCAAACCCAGCCATCGTGTATCATCGGACGAGATCGGTAAAACACGACGGAGCTACCAACAGCAGAATACGAAGAGCGCGATGTTCACGACGGTGAATGACGAAGAAGACAGCGCCCCAAGCGGATACTTTTCGAACGACGAATCGAAAATGGCGGCGTTTGTTTACAACGACGAAGAAGTGTCAATGTCCATGTTGACAATAGAGAAAAAGCCGGTTGTTGTGTTGGAAATAAACAATGTGCAGTTAAAAGCATTAGTAGACACGGGCAGCGACGTGAACATTATTTCGGCAGATGTTTACGATGCGATTGGAAAACCAGAATGCGAAAAGGACGAATTATTACTCTCCGGTATTGGACAATCAACAGTGCGTTCGATGGGAAAGTGTCGTTTGAATTTGTGCGTGGACAAACAGTGCTACCCAGATGTTATATTTCACGTTCTATGTAAAGACTATATACCATACGATGTAATAATAGGTCAGGAATTTCTTAACGACGTTACAGTTGTGTTAAAAAGGGGTTGCGTGAAATTTTATAGCAAAGAGTGGAAGCGACTGGGATGTTATGTAAGTGAAGTATGCCCATCTGATTCTGTTGTAGGTCACATGAAGGATCCGGCGTTAAGAGAGGAAGTGCTCAATTGTGTACGAAACTACAAGCCTCATCAAACGAAAGAAGCACCGCTGCAACTGCGAATCGTGCTCAAGGATGACGTTCCGGTGGCGCAACGACCACGACGTCTGGCGCTGAAGGAGCAGGAAATAGTGGATAAACAGGTTGCAGAATGGTTAGAAAAGGACGTCATACGCGTGAGTCATTCAGAATATAGTAGCCCACTGGTATTAGTTAAGAAAAAAGATAATTCTGTTAGAGTCTGTGTTGACTATAGATTGTTAAATAGAAAAATGGTTAAAGATGAATTTCCATTACCAGTAATAGAAGATCTTATTGATAAATTAAAGGATGCTAGGGTCTACAGTGTACTCGATTTAAAAAATGGGTTTTTTCACCTGAAAGTGTGCGAAGAGTCCATCAAGTATACTTCTTTTGTCACACACAATGGGCAATATGAATTCTTGAGGGCTCCTTTTGGTTTAAGTATCTGTCCAAAATATTTTATGAGATTTATAACGATTATCTTCAGAGAACTACTAGCGAAAGATGAAGTCATAATATTTATTGATGATTTATTGATACCGGCAAAAGATGAGGCCCAAGCTGTGCAACGGCTTAAGAAAGTACTTAGGATTTCAGAGCAATATGGTTTAGAGATGAATTGGAAGAAAGCAAAATTGATTTCCCAAGAAATAGAGTACTTGGGACACCTAGTGAAGAACGGAGAAGTGAGACCCTCTACTGAGAAGATAGATGCTGTCATGAGGTATCCAAGACCATCAACAACAAGGCAAGTTCATAGTTTTCTTGGCCTCACTTCATACTTTAGGAAGTACATTAAAGATTATGCATTTATAGCCAAACCCTTATCAGACTTACTTAAGAAGGATGCTCTGTTTGAATTCGGTGAGAAAGAAACAATGGCATTTGAGAACTTAAAACGAAAGTTAGGAGACTCGCCAGTATTAAAGATTTATGATCCTTACTTACCCACCGAATTGCACACAGACGCTTCTGCTATTGCCTATTCTGCCATACTACTGCAGCATGCCGACGCGTTAAGCCGACATCCATGTATGATTATAACAGTAAACAGTCTACAAAACCAAATAAAGCTGGCTCAACAAGATGATGACGGATTAAAGGCAGTGTGTGAAGTACTAAAACATGGTTCTTTTTCAGATTACTGGCTAGACAATGGACTTCTATACAAAGGAGAGCATAAGCAGCTTGTTATACCTAAGTCGCTGGAGAAAGAGATTATAAAACAAGTTCACAGTAAGGGGCATTTCTCTATGAAAAAAATGAAAGAAATTATAAAACAAGATTATTTTATCCGAGATTTGGATAAGAAGCTACAAGAGTTTGTGGTCTCTTGCATACCATGCCTACTGGCTACGAAGAAGGCAGGCAAGCAAGAGGGATATCTGAATCCAATTGATAAAGAAGGTACCCCATTACATACTCTACATATAGATCATTTGGGACCACTGACGGATACCAAGAAAATGTACAATCACATATTGACAATAGTGGATGGTTTCACTAAATTCACATGGATCTTCCCTACTAGGAGTACAACGAGTAAAGAAACGGTTGAAAAGCTAAAGATACATCAACAGCACTATGGAAACCCTGTGAGGATAATAAGCGACCGGGGGACTGCATTTACTGGAGGTGAATTTCAAGAGTACTGCCAAGAGGAGAACATACGACATGTTACCATCACCACAGGAGTCCCGAGAGGAAATGGTCAAGTGGAAAGGTTGCACAGGACTATACTAGCTGTATTGACCAAGCTATGTCTGGAAAATCCATCATTGTGGTATAGACAGATCAGTCGAGTGCAAAGGGCTATAAATAGTACCTACCAACGAAGTATAGACACGACTCCATTTCACCTTATGGTTGGCATAGGTATGAGAAGTAAGGAAGACCTACACATATTAGAATTGTTAAAGCAGGAAGAGATTGATCAATATGAAGAAAATAGAGAAGAGATTAGAATCAAAGCCAAGAAGCAAATACTACAAGTACAAGATGAGAATAAGAAGACATTTAATGAAAAGCGGAAGCCAAGTACTCAATATAAAGAAGGAGATTTGGTGGCTATAAAAAGGACTCAGTTTGGTACGGGGATGAAGCTGAAACCCAAGTTTCTAGGGCCATATCGAGTATCAAAAGTTAAGCGAAATGATCGCTACGACGTGGAGAAGGTTGAACGTGCTACCGAAGGGCCTATTAAAACGTCTAGCTCCACAGACCAAATGAAGCCGTGGCCGCAGTAGGTATTTTCTTTAATTCATTTTTTTTTGTTAGTAGATGGATGAAAGGTTAAGTAAATAAAACAGAACCCTTTTTATATCAATTGTAACGTTTATTGGCATAAACCGTGTGTATTGTGTATTGATATAATATTATGTGATTTATCACTGTCCACACTTTATTAATTGTGTATTTGTACACCATTTAACAATATTTTGTTTGTAACGAGTTCCATATAAATCTGTAATGTTATAAAGCAAAGTAGCTTCTATTTTAAACTGGTATTATTGTAACCTAGTATAGAATAATTCTTGATGTATGATACGTCCAATGGTCATTAACTTTAAGATAAGAGGTTGGTTCCTTTTGTTATTAAAGCTGAAGATATTAAGGTTGTCTTGTATTGTTGTTATTGTAATATTAAGGTTGTCTGAGGGCAGACAAATTATCAGGACAGCCGAGTTGTAGGATTTTAAAAATGTGTACTTAATAGTTAGAATCATAAGCATGAGTGAGGGTGAGCGAGACGACATGTGTGTATGAGAGAGAGGAAGGATGGAAGGGGAAAAGTTAAGATGGCGATAACCGTAGAACCGAGAAGGTGTACTCTGTAAATTTTGAATTCTAATAAAAATCTAAAGTAGTGAATCTGCCTTTATTTCACCGCCCCGAACCTACATACATTTATGTGTGCATTAGTATACCTATATACAGGGTGTAAGAGGCAGGTCACCGCAAACTTTGAAGGCATGCTCAGTAAAAGAAACTGTACAACCTTCCACAAGAATTTATCCGGAAACGAAAAAAATGGTCTATCCATACAAACTGTCCAATCAAGTTTATAAAATTGTATAAGGAGGCAGATATTTTTTGTCGTGTCCGGAAAAAATAATCTTATCGAAGATAGTTGAGTTTCATTTTCTAAGCAAGCCCTTAAATTTTCAGAGACCTGTCCCTTTACACCCTGTCCCATGACAATACTTCAAACAGCTGATCGGATTTGGATGAATTTCTGTGCACGGGTAGATCATGCCCCTTTTATCCCAGCAGTATGTTCCCTTGGCATCATTTTTTACTTTCACGCGGGCAAAACCACAGGTAGAACTACTGTTCTGATAAAAATTAAGCGAATTACAAGTTTTTACACGAAAATCAGTGTTTCAGACAATAATTACGTTTTACTATAAATAAATAAAAAATCAGTCATCTCTCTGCCGCAATTATACTAAGTAACTTATGACAATATCATAAAATATTTACAGTTATACTATTATTTTATTGTCATATGCAGATCTAGGTACAATATAATATTTCACTCATCGCAGCGCCCGCTGTTCCACAGAAATCGTATGTTTTGCATTTTCACATTTTATGTTTAGCCGTAAAATGTTTAAAGTTACAAAGTTTATTGTGGAGAACATAAAATAAGGACAATCATACTTACATCTATAGTCTGCATACACACACATAGCCAGCAGTTTTTCTTTTTTCTAAGTATTTAAAAAACATAGGTTGACATAGTTTTTTTTACAAAAAAAAAGCTATATTAACCTTTTTAGAAAGAACATCACACAAAACTCCGGGCGTTCCGCACAGTGGCGACACCCAGGATTTGGCCTTATGGTGATTTGGCATTGATGTAAGATTTGAATAATAATAAAAGATCTAAAGAACGTAATCCAAACGAAGATAATCAAATTTTGATGTTTACAAAGATCTGGCCAGTTTTACTTGACCATATTATGAAGTGGTCAGTTTCTAAGATGTGGGCGACATAAATATAGTATAGGTACATTAGTATTTGTCTCTTGCCTCGAATGTCTATGCAATTGAATTGATGTGCAATTGTGCATTATTCGAGTTACATGTTGTATATATGCTAAAATAGTAAATACCCAACAAATTTACTAACAGAACTTACACATTTACTAACAAAATTTATGTTCAACTAAACAAGGCCCAACAACCCGATTCATTCATAGTTAATCCAGGATTGGGTTGAACCGATTAGTCTTGAGAAAGGTCACACTTACATAATACAAGATTATCTGGAGGACCGGCAGGATTAAATCATGACCCCGGAGTACAATACATTACTCTTTGACCCACAAACAACTGTATAGATGTGGATATAGTAGGACCATTTTCAGGATTTGATTACACCCTTCTTCTTTACTGTATACAAAAATATACATAGTTAAGTGTGTCTCCTGATAGCTATAACCTAGGGGTCTTTAAGTCGAGAGTGAATAGATTGCTCCTAGGCAAGCGTGTTCCATCGTCGGCCACATCATCGCTTACCATCAGGTGAGATAGTGGTCAAACGTGAGGCTTTACATCATAATAAAAAAATAAAAGAAGGTTTGTCTAAAAAGTCAAAAGACTCGGGAATTTTTATAAATAAATAAATAAATAAATAATCATCATCATATCAGCCGAAAGACGTCGACTGCTGGACATAGGCTTCCAAATAAATAATAAATAAAATAAATAATTTTAGTGCAGATATTTTATTTTTATCAACATTTCTAAGGGATAATAATAAATGACGTCAATTGTCTAGCGAATTCCCTTTATGTTAAACTTTGATGAAACGAAAGATTATAATTATTAACTTTGTTCGAATATACACGGTGATGTAGACAGTACATTTATGTATAAAGGCGAGCTTAACTCAGCAATGACTTTTCTCCTAGCAAACCTTTGAGTTACAGTGAGAGAACATATTCGAGGCTACTATCCAGTGCACAATATAAACCCCGTCGTTCTTCATCTTTTCGTGTCGATGTGCTTAAATTAAAAAAAAAAAATCTGACCAATATTTAGCAACTTGCACAGATATTTAGCAGGCACCAGTACTAGCTACTAGTTGTCTAGCATTTATGCTGAACTGAACATATTTTGGCGCATTCTTTGTTACTTTTTCAAGCTTGAACGGCTAAACGGATTTTGGTGAAAATTGGTAAACGGGTAGACCATGTCCTGGGATAGCACATAAGACCATCAGGTTGCCGCGGCTTTTGAAAACTTCTTTTCGGAGATCCCCATATTAACTACAAAATCTCTTAACTCATCACCCTCTGCTGCAGAGTCTCTGCTTAAAGAAAATGTGAAAGTTTGCGACTTCAATTTTAATTTCGAACATGTGACTTATTTAGATATAATTAAAACCTTTAACACTTTAAATGTAAAAAAGACTACAGATTTATGGGGAAATTCTGTGGATGTTGTAAAATCGATTATCAACGTAGTAGCTCCTAGTCTAGCACTTATTTTTAACAGTTGTATTGATTGTGGTGAGTTTCCTGACTTAATGAAGTATAGTAAAATAATACCATTGTTTAAAACGGGTAGTACAACTGACCCTACTAATTATAGACCCATTTCAGTGCTACCCACTTTTAGTAAAATATTTGAGAAACTTATTTTAGAACAATTACAAAGATTTTTTAATAGACATAAATTGTTACATACTAAGCAATTCGGTTTTACAAGGGGTCGTTCAACAGCCGACGCCGGCGTTGAACTTTTGGGACATGTCTATAATGCATGGGAAGACAAATGCGATGCTCTGGGCATTTTTTGTGATTTGTCCAAGGCGTTCGATTGTGTTCTCCATGAAACTTTAGTCAGGAAGCTCCGCTATTACGGAATTCGGAACTCCTCTTTGGATCTTCTTACTTCTTATCTAAGTGATAGGATTCAGAGAGTTGACGTGAATGGGAAAAGATCACCCGGGTCTATAGTAACAATGGGTGTCCCCCAGGGCTCAATTCTTGGACCATTTTTATTTCTAATTTATATAAATGATTTACCTTACCTGATAAAGGATAACCATGATATAGTGTTGTTTGCAGACGATACTTCCCTTTTGTTTAAGCTCAAACGTCAGCAATCAGATACTGACGATATAAATATAGCTCTTTCTAAAATAGTACACTGGTTTAATGTCAATAACCTTCTCCTTAATGAAAAAAAAACGAAATGTATTAAATTTACGATGCCACATGTTAGACAAGTGGAAACTAGTGTACATATAAAGGGTAAAGAGTTGAGACCTGAAGACACTACAGTGTTTTTGGGCATAACTCTAGATTCTAAGCTTCAGTGGGGCCCACATATTGATAAATTATCTAAAAAACTTAGCTCTGCAGCATATGCTGTTAGAAAAATTCGAAATTTAACTGACTTAGAAACAGCCCGTTTAGTTTATTTCAGCTATTTTCATAGTGTTATGTCATACGGCATTTTATTGTGGGGAAATGCCGCCGATATCCAGTCAATTTTTGTTTTGCAGAAAAGGGCTATTCGTGCAATTTATAAATTGAGTCCCAGATACTCGCTCAGAGATAAATTTAAAAATATTAATATTTTGACTGTACCTTCTCAGTATATCTATGACAATATTTTGTATGTTCATAAAAACAAAAACATGTTTAAAAAATATAGTGATATCCATAGTGTAAATACTAGGAACAAACACAAATTTGTAGTTCCTGCAACCAGGCTCAAAAAAATAGGAGGCTCATTTAGATGCCAATGTATACACTTTTATAATAAACTTCCCAGTCACATTCAAGAACTTAGCCTGAATAAGTTTAAATCATTTGTAAAGCGGAAACTTTGTCAGAAGGCTTTTTATACTGTAAAAGAGTATCTTGAAGACAAAACAGCTTGGGATTGATCTGCTCCAGTACTGTCTATATTAGTTGTTATATAAGTATTTTCTGATTACTACTATATATATTATAATGATTATTTTTATTTACATTTTGACATTTGATGATTCTTGTTTAAAACTTTATTTTACAATTAGACTTAGAACTTAGAAGGTTCTTTATTTTATTTTAATTTGATAATATTTTAATGATTTGATAAATATTGATAATAATATTTTTTATTTTATTTTATATATGTCGAGTGTTACATTTTGTAAATACTAGTATTTTATTATTGTGAATGTGGGAACTATGTGGATTACTTTTTTCTTTTCTGTATTTTTATATGATGTCTGGCAGTTTTGAGTATTTGACGCGGCCTACCCAAATGTCCTATCTTTGGTATTGTTCGTCAAGTCGTTGAGCTCCTTGTTAGTCCTAAGTTTGAGCTACACGAATACTGACAAATGCTTGCACTGACTGGACAGGTCCACTCAAATCTGTGTGGTTCTTTCCTCAAAAGGCCATCTGAGACACTGGTCTGCATGGTTCTCATATGATTTGACCAGTACATGTTAACTGTATGGACTTTAAAAGAGACTTTGACCCCTGAGTTTGTTTCGGTGTTTCTTCTCAGGGTAGTCAGCTAGGAAACACCGGCCTCATCTCGTTAAAACTGACTGAAAACAAAATTGACGTGTAAAAGTGTTTTTTTAAAACCTATTTACAAAATAAAGATCATTTATCATTTATTTATCATTTACCTTTTTATCCCAGAAGTATCTATGGTACTTTGGGATATTTTTTTTACTAATCACACTACAAAGACGTTGAAACCAGCTAGTAACATGTAAATGTGCCTGGAGCGTTATTCCGTATGCCTTTCAGTTTTCAAAATCGCAACTGTTTGGGATGACGTGTATTACTTATCTTCGTTCACACATAATCTATAAAACTGTCTCAAGGCTTTTAAAGTTATGAGGTATATAAGATAGAGGAATGTCTCCTAGTTTGAAGGTTGATCTTATATATGTGAAATAGCCACTTTCACTTACTTCTACTTTGGTACTCACACTTAGTCTACTAGCTCAAAATACCACCCAAAAAGTAATAGCCTAATCACGTCATCACTTTTATTTGTATTAGGTCCAAATAAAAACAGCTTATCAGATTGATAATAAACGCCTATCAGATTATTTATGGTGCCATCCACAGAAAATAAATTACCACGGGAAATAAGTGGGGTCAATGGACTAAAAAAACATTCTTCTAGAAATAGTAACAGTAAATTTAGAGAACTGTTAACAAATTATTATATAGACTAAACATCTTGAAAAATATATGAAAACTTGGGTGATTTTAAAAATGATCTAGATGATAATTTAATGATTATAAATTGTATCAGAAATTATACCAACGTAAAGTGGTTCTCTAAGTATTGTTAATTTTAATAAAAGATTTCAAATCATTCTTCTTTCGGTGACATATTGGTACGAATAGTGTCAAAGATTAGTTTGAAATTGTTACTTTACTAATAACTTTGTAATAATAACTTTAAAGAAAATTTTACTCATAAATTCACTCTAAAATTATAAAAAATACTAGCTGCTGGCAGCGGCTTCGTCCGTGTGATAGAAGAAAATTATTCAAGGGTAAAATATACCGGGATTAAAAAGCATATAGAAGTAACAAACATACACATACTTTCGCATTTATGCTGAAATTTTGTATGTATTTGAGTGTTTATGTTTGATACTCTTTCACTTTCAAATGGCTGAACGGGTTTGGACATTTTGCACAGGTATCGATAGGATATAACTGCGGCCTCCTCCTTTGCTACCATTAGTGCTTCGCAGAAGGAGACGACCACCTGCCACTCCTGATGGCCTATACCAATGCCCGGCGCGAAAGTTCGCTGCCGCCGATCGCTATACTTTTTACCTCAAGAATATGTGCCTTTGCGATAATTTACGGCTCTCACGCAGCCGAAGCCACTGGCAGAAGCTAGTCATTTATATTGCAGGAAATTTTGGTAGAAAAAAAATATAGTTTTACTCTAAAAATAAAACTTATCACGTAAAGTATACACTAAAACTGTCTAAAGCGACGCCACCCACATCACTGAGATGTTCAACTGACACCTCGTTTATCAAAATCGATCAAACAGTTTCGACATTTTCAGCAAACATACATAGGTACGTGAAGTGTGAAAAGGTTATGAGCCCTTTCTTTACCGTTGTCATGTAAGTGCCCAAATACAAAATTGCGATGCGACAACGCATAGTAAAAATCTGTGAGCTCACGCGATGTATTGTAAGAATTTGCTAATCGCATAGCACATTGTGTGGACATTGTACCCCTAGCCAAGTTGATAATCTGCAATCTTTAACGCTAGTAGAAAACTTCAGATGTACGGGAATGACGTCATCTCAACGCTCAGTCATGTCGTCAGAACAAAAGCATCGGGGGCGTGGCCAACTCGAGGCGTTCGACGCAAGAGAAACGGTTGTTACTTGGCTAGGGATGCTGAACTTTTAAAGGAGGAGAGAGAGATGGGTGTATAGCTCCTTCCCTCTTTTTCACTCTCATGCCTGACATTTCGCGCACCAAACTCATCACAGCTTTCTACGATGCGACGTCGCATCAGTTTTATATGGTAGTCTCTCATCAAGCTAAGAAAATTGAAGAAAACAAATCGGAACAGCACTAGTACGAAAATACAACTTCCCATAAACCCATGTTTCTATTTTACGATCTACACAACGCACGAGCAATTGTTAACATCCCGGGGTTAGCGTCATCCCGGAGCGATCCCGGCTAATCCCGGGACGCTGCGGTTTATTACCGCGATCGCCTGATACACCAACTACACTGGTCAGCAAATAAACCGAGCCACCCGCTACCTAGGAACTCTGATTCGATTTTCTCAAAAAGTATAAAACTTACAACTATCAAAGTTATACCTACAAAAAGTGCGTTTCATAGTGATTAAAATGACTACAAATTAATTCGAAAGTACCATCAACTCACGTTGTAACCAAGCAACAAACACAATGCTAACGATTTGCTCTATTTTCACCAGAGTTTAAAATTAGCGTTCTTTTTCTCTACAATGAGGGTTGTCGGATATTTCTAATCATTTCTTTAGTTTTTGTCCATCGTTTGCTCAGACGCGTGTGTTTTTGCTACTTTTTTCGATTAATAATGGATACAACACCTCAGGAAGCAGCTCAAGCTGTAGCATTACTTCAAGCACGCATTGCGCAACGTGAAGTCGCTCGAAGGCTTCGAATCAGCAGATCTTCGGTGCAACGAGTTTACAGACGATACCTGGAGACTGGAGCATTCGATCGCCGTCCAGGTACGGGCAGACCTAGGGCTACATCAGCAGCAGATGATCGTTATATCCACCTCACTGTTCTGCGAAATCGCCACCTCAACGCAGTTCAAGTCCAACAAAGTCTGCGTGACGCACGCCAAGTGGTCATAAGTTCAGATACCGTCAGAAGGAGACTTGCTGAACGGAACCTGACCCCAGAAAGAGCTGCAACAGGCTCAGCATTAACGGTAGCACACCGTCGAGCACGACTTGAATTTGCTCGAGAGTATTGGGATTGGACATTAGAGCATTGGAGTAATGTACTCTTCACTGATGAGACCAGGGTGAGTCTACATGGAAGTGATCGACGTCAGAGAGTATATCGTCGCCCTGGAGAACGTTATTCTCAGTGTTGTATCGAAGAAACTGTTGCTTATGGAGGAGGATCTGTAATGGTCTGGGGCGGCATCTCGTTAACAGCACATACAGTGTTAGTTTTCATCGAACCGACGGGCCTTACACGTGGACTGACTTCTCATCGCTACATTACTGAAATCCTCGTAGACCATGTGGTACCTTACGCAGGATATATCGGACAGGATATGCAATTGATGCATGATAATGCACGGCCTCATGTTGCTCATGTGGTGACCCAGTATCTACGCGACGTCAGCATTCGTACGATGGACTGGCCAGCTCGAAGCCCGGACTTGAATCCGATAGAACACTTATGGGATGAGCTGAAACGTCGGGTTCGAGCCCGGGTACCTGCTCCAACAAGGCTTCCAGAGCTGCGAATCGCAATTGAAGAGGAGTGGAATACAATTCCTCAAGATTTTATCGTCAGGCTCGTAAGGTCGATGAATACAAGGATGCTGGCAGTTATCCGAGCAAGGGGAGGGAATACGGAATCTTGATCAAAAACTTTTTTTTGATTTTATCTTTGTTTTTGGCTTTAATTTTTTTTTCACTTTATCATTACTAACGATTTTCACGACTGGAAAACGACTCTTCTTTGTAAAATCCTTAATAAACACTGAAATATTGATTAAACCCAATGAGTTTCCTTTCATTTTAATCACCATGAAACGCACTTTCTGTAGGTACAACTTTGATAATTGTAGGTTTTTTAGTTTTTGAGAAAATCGAATTAGAGTGTCTAGGTAGCGGGTGGCTCGGTTTATTTGCTGTCCAGTGTAGATTTACTATCTAGTTTGCTGAAATTTAATCTCACTGAACAAGGAGACTGGTGCAGTGTTGGTCAGAGCGGATAATTTGAACTAGCTGTGTTTGACAAGGAATTAGCTTACATACCCGTTTTAGCTTACATTACGTACACTTTTTTTGAGGTAGGAAATTATCTAATAACTTCTTCCACTCAAAGGCGGAACGGGAGGGCGTGTCAGACTTTTAGTGACTAGAAGAATTACACCTATGTTTGTCAGTTGCCCTTTGCAATCTAAGACTACAGGCAATCTTTTCAAAAGTCAATCCATGATGCTATTAGGTATCGGCCCTGCTGAGCTCCTACGGTTTTTTCAGGCGTGCATGGAACACTACGCTCTGTCGATGACTCGGACTCAGTCCAGATGACCAGCTACCCATTGTTCATCATCTACACTTACATACGCTTGGGGGACACTAATGTCTGGTGGCAGACGATAAATGATCATCAATTTTAAAGGTGTATTTTGATGAAAGACATTATTTTAACACCCAATGTCAGAAATAAATACCCATTCCTGAAGTCTCAAAACAAAACAACGTGAAGGTCAGACGATGGTAATATAGTTTCAGGTCAATCAAATTCCGAAAAAATTTAAAGAAAACGACTTTTTGTACCTTTCAGATCAACATTGATTAACCAGTGCAATGGATTTCTTTATATGTCTACCTTCTCCTAACGGTTGCGTCCGGGTCAAAGCAGAAAATAGGTTTTGCCTTTGTGACTCAGCGATATAGTGGCATTTTGGTGATGGAAGATATTTTATAACAGGTCCAACAGTTTTTGAATTTAAGACATACCTTAAGTAGCCTCAAAATAAGAGTGCTTGAACGCTACACCACACTATATTACAAACGAGAATGTTTAAGGTACGCCGATCTGAGAGCGTCGGTCTCCATACATTTCATATGGAAACTAGACTTGTAGGAGCTACACTAGATCCACGCCACGCGACGTCGTTCTACGTACAAATCAGTCGTAGTCCATGTGTGCCTCGATCTAATGTAGTTCTAACTTTTTGAGTGTTTATGTTTATTGATTCTTCAAGCTGAAACGGCTTGAGGGATTTAAATGAAATTTTCACACACAGGTAGACTATATCTTGGTTTAGCACGTAGGGTACATTTTATGCAGAGAGTTTGTTTACTTAGGACGAAACAGGTGACAGCAACTTGTTATCTTACTAATACACTTACAACAGACAGAATCAAATATATTTCTTTTCAAGAAATGATTTATTCGTCTTCAATGTGAAATAATCAGAGTAAAAGGTTCCGACTCATTGAAAGAGAAAGAGTGATCCTGATCAATGTATTTGATGCTATTTTTTTAATATCCATTAGTATTTCGATATTATTTTCAGTAACTGCATAAAATGCCAGGTCAGAATCAATTTCACTGAAGATACGTTGTTCACATATTTCACAAAATATCGATTTACTGTCATAACCATTATCATCTTTTTTTTCTCTTTATTCTGCTTCATCAACTATGAAGATTAAATCCAAACTCCACTTGAAGGAACATCTAAGGGCGGGAACAATTTACCTGCTGTAGTCTTCCCGTCCAATTACAATTTAGGTGTCTTCAAGGCTTGAGTAAATAGGCTCTTGAAAAACTAGTGTGCTTCACTATCAACGATTGCATCACTACCATCAGGAAGGTTACTGTCAATTTCACTAAAATATGTTACCATATGTTACTTCTCCTAGAGAGAAGGCCTGAGTCCCAGCAGTCACTTGACTTAAGTGCCCGTGTCCCCTAAACGGGGTAGAGAGCGTCCACAGTGCTCGGCAATCCTGTTCGGTCTTGAGCTTCGCGTTTTATTTCGCTCCAGGTCTTCCTCATGCTCTTCGCCCCTGCGATGACCGTTCGTTGCCAGGTCTGCTTAGGGCGACCACGTTTCCGCTTTTCTTTAGGGTTCCATCAGTGGTAACATTAAAAAGGCTGATGATGATGATGAACTTACCATATGTTTCACAAAATATCAATTCACCGTCATAATCATTATCATCTATCTTTTCTTTTTATTCCGTTTCATCAAAAATTAAGTTAATAATACTAAATTCCTCAAACAGCAATTTTATGCACTACTTTATTTTTAAGTACAATCCCACGTAGCTCTTTGAAAGCATCTCATTAGAAAATAATAGTTTTACCTTCTTTTCTTTGAACCTGGTATATTATATCTAGGTATAGTCTACTTATTTCAGGTATCCAATTAGAATATTGTACTACAGTATCCGCCTACAGAGTCAGTTCAACGGCTTCTCGAGACATATGTATTACTTCTTCAGAAGATTCAATTCGTATTATTATTTTTAAATATTATTGAACTTATATTAACGTTATTGCAGACAGGGAGGATTCGAAAGAGTCTCCATGGCCCTGGAACATAGAAGGCTATTGAATAAACACGTCAGGGTCTTAGTCAGTAAAAGTCTGAGTGGCAGTCACTCCCTCTCGCTCCATCTAGAGGGGGAGAAGTTAATTGATAATTTCTAAATGCCAAAGATAAAGATATCGGTGTATTAGTTGAGAAATTTACTCGAAATGTTTCAATAGTTCACAAATTTTATATAATAGGTACCTAAGTAAGTGTATTATTGTCATGAGAGCAATATTTGTATTTAGTATCTGCTGTAACGTTTGCTATTAGTTACAGATTACAATTTATTTTATGATTATTACATATCCATGTTCCATTCAGATAAAAAACGAATTGGTATCTGCATAACCACTTCATTCTCTCTGGGTGGAAATGAATAGGTAATCATTAAGTCCAACAACTCTAAAGATCAATTACTCGGATAGTTTAGCTGAAAGTTGATAATATATTATATATGTGTGCTTGGAGTGCAGAGTATGCATGGAGTCTGAGAAAACCATACCGCACGTGCTCCTCGAGTGATAGCCGTCAGCTAAATAAGAAAACGAACCTTGAGAGCATCTTATACATCCATAGACGCTCTGAGCAAGCTAAAAGTACTCTTATGTTTTTGGAGAGAGGTGGGCTGATTGGAATAAAGGCCGCCATGGCCCACTTATTATAAGTCCATCAAGGACTCAGAGCGAAAACCACACCACAAAGATAGATACATCGTTTCAATATTGTATACTCTGTGTTTTTCGTTTCATTGATGTTTAAACTTAGATCTGGCAATAACAACTTTTTCTAGCCGCGAATAAATCTGAATGAGATTTACGTAATATTCACCCATGCCTCATACACGGCCCAAATCTATTGAATGATAGTTTGGGTTGTCAGTTATTTGAATATTATAATTTGTACCATAGGTAATGTTATTGTTACTGACAGTCAGAGGATACGTGATTGTAAATAATACAGGGTATCTTAGAAAAAACTCACTTTTGTTGATTGTGAAAAATAACTTATTGGAAACAACATAATCCAAATGTCGTCGACTTGGCACAAAATATATTGGTACAGAAGTCTAAATACAAAGGGCGCTCGAGCAACGCACACATAGACACCGCTCACGGACACGATATCTCGGTAGCGTCTCGGACCACTCGTCGAACAGTTCTGGCTCAAACGCCCATTAGTGAGCGTCCACCGAGCGTAGGTATAAAAAGTGAAGTACATACATGAGATTGTCTTCCGTACCTGTCTATTTTGTGGCTGTGACATTCTTCAGAGCTATCTCTAACATTCATCAACACACATTTAACAACAAGCCTCTGAAGTCAAAAAATGTGGTTTATCGTGTTAATATTTTCAATTTGATTCGTTCACGCTAATTTGACAAATCCGCCACGCCATGTTTTCGTGTTTGCTAACAAAATAACATTGTTTGCTAACTGAATAGGGATGTGGCGTAACAGTTTTTGTTTGCCTAGACGAATGGGTAACATGTTTTAATAACATGTTTTGTTAGAAAACTGGCGCAGCGGATCCAACTTAAGCTATTTGTCTCTTTCTTTTTTAACCTCAAAGTAAAGAACAGCTATAAGAATTCTTGCATGTAACTCCGTACTCTCTTAAACAAACAATCAGAGGTCTACTGTTCGTCGAAACTTTCTATTCACCTTCAAATCCCTTTGTTGCCAAACCGCGCCTTGTTTATCTGTGATGAGATCAAAGATTACAGCAGCCATGGGAACTGTACCCGGCCGGTCATTCGATTGTATACTCTTGAATTACAACCGCTATGTGAGATAAGATGGGAGTAATGTTTGTTCTTTAATTTCTTTAGAATATCTTTATATCGCTAATTGATCTGAAAATGATACCCTGATATAATTAACAAACTTTTTTTTTATTTAAAGTTTTATAATATAAATAAAATACAACATTGTGTGTACCTCACGGTTGCGCTAAAAACGTTCAATTCATCGAAGTTGCCACTCAGTGCTTTATTTACTACCCTTAAGAAAAAGTCACAGTTTACTTTATTCTCCAAGAAGTCTACTTACTACAGATTATTTTTTGCGTCTCAACATCTACATCATCATCATCGCCATCATCATCATTTTAGCCGAAAGACGTCCACTGTTGGACATAGGCCTTCCCCAAGCGTCGCCGCAACGACCGGTCCTGTGCGTCTGGCATCCATCGGATTCCAGCGACCCTGACCAAGTCATCGGTCCACCTTGTGGAAGGCCTTCCAACGCTGCGTCTTTCGGCACGAGGTCGCCACTTACTTTATTTGCCTCTATGAAACAATTTTCTGCTAGACCCACTAAGGCGATTGTTTTCCGCGAAAATCTAGCCATCATAGACTAACCCTACCTTTCTTTGGTCCTCAGAAGTGTGGAGCGCGGGCGGCGGGGCCGGCGGCGGAGGTACAGCATGCGGTAGCAGCATGGACTTGAAACACGAGGTGGCCTACCGCGGCGTGCTGCCGGGCGCGGTCAAGGCCGAGCCGGGGGTCAGCCACAACGGCCACGTGCGCGACTGGATGGCCGGCGGTGCGGGCGCAGGGTCGCCGTCGCCCGGTCCGCCGGTGCAACCTCAGCCTAACGGGTACTCCTCACCCCTGTCATCGGGCAGCTACGGGCCCTACAGCCCTAATGGAAAAATAGGTAAGGATAGAATAACTTTTATTCGAAACAACGTCGTCGGATGTCACGTGGCAGACCCTTAAGGGCAACCTATTTGGCGATTCAAAAAAGCACTGGTTGTTACAACCAGGACTGCTACACGCCAAATCTCTTATAGAAGGCTACTCACAAAAACGAACTGTCGAGCTTCTTGAGCTTAGCAGGACGAACATCTGTGCGATAGCCCGCGCCTTAACCGGCCACTGCAAATTAAACAGGCACCAATTTCACATGAAACTGAGTGACACTGATGTTTGCCGGTACTGCAATCAGGAGAGGGAGACGCCTAAGCACCTATTGTGTGAATGCGGGCCCCTTATCCACAAACGGAGTATCCATCTGGGCCGACACATTATTCGCCCGGAGGAAATTAAAACTCTTAAAGCTAGGAGTATTCTAGACTTCCTGGAAGCCTCCCGGCTAAAAGAGTTACTCTAACAAGGTGGCGAATCACAATAGATCTTTTAGGTCGCAGTGACTACATCTCCTACACTATGGGAGATGCATAGCCCCTTATCTTTAAAATAATAATAATAATGTCACGTGTCTCTCCTGAAAACTGCCGAAGGTGTTCGGGATCATGTTAGTCACTATAACCCGACAAATTTATGAAACACTAGCTGCTCCCAGCGGCTTCGCTCGCGTGATAGCAGAAAATTATCCCAAGGGAACATACTTCCGGGTTAAAAAGTATCCTATGTCCTATTCCAGGACATGGTCTATCCGTGTACCAAGTTTCATCAAAATCGGTTTTGCCATTTAGGCGTGAAGACGTAACAAACAAACAAACTCACTTTCGCTTTTTATAAGGATGGGTCACAGTAAGCGACTTGTCGCTATACCTAAGCTAAGTCATTATATCCAACTTTGCAATCAAGTATTTTTTTATGAAAACCAAAGTTCGTTGTGTAATAACATCATAATCGGTTGGTCAATATAGGCGGAGTCATAATAAACGAATTCTACTATATGTGCGTCATTTTAGTAAATGTGACTATAGAGTATGGGTGGAATTAAATATTTATGGTTACTGCCAAGTTAATCAGTAAGCTAATTACTTACTCCTTGTAACTTGTTAGGGCCTAGTCATTATTCAAGGGAGTGATGGAAGGGGATCTTTCTAGTGTTCAAATATGCTATACTGAGGGAAGAAACCAATTACATGGGTACATTCTTGGTCATGCCTGTCACGGTAGGGCTGTGAAATAGACTTATTAAGTCAGATCAGATACCAAAAAGACAACATAAGCAATAGTACATTTTGATAAAAGTGGAGAACCATTGCGACCGAGGTGGAATTCGCCCGAGCCGTATGCGAGGATATGCCAATTACTGTAGTGAACATTTTCCACGTGTATCAAACGACGCTTTCCAGTACACTTATGAATAAATAAGCGGGAGTTGCAGCGAGTCGTGAAGGACGCTCAGCGCCCTGCCTGATATGATAAATACAATAAATTGTGGCGGGCATGAGTTTGTGCACTTTTCCGCACTAGTGCGGAAAACAGCAAATTGCGTGCCTAAAAGCGGTAGAGACAAGAGCGGGTATTCGAGTAAGTGTATTGAAAAATCTATTTATCCACGAGTTCTGGAATAAGTTGGGTTATACCTAATGTCTGAATAAGATTATTTTTATTGCAGACGCAGATAAAGACTATTACAGTTAGATAACTACTTGTAAATTAGTAATTTACATATTTTCCCAACTTTATCTTTTATATATTTACTCGTATCATTTTGAAAAGATAAGTTTTGACGTTTCGTTTGTAAAAACAACTGATTAAAAAAACAATGTTCAAAACGACCTCACCCTTATAGCACTTTAAAACTTATTTTAATCGAAGAGCCACAGTAATCTCTGGTTTGTCAGCAAAACTTGGTATCTGGTATCCTACAATATCTATTACTAGTCTCTGACTTTTGATAAGTTTAAAGACTCTGAAATACAACATTATAATGCAAAATCTGAATATAGTTTCTTCAGAATCAGTTACTGAATGGATTCCAATAGTTTTTACACCAAGTTATATTTTTTTCCAAAAATATTTAAAAACGTTGCACAAGTTGGACACCACCGACCTTAAGTACAACACGGATCACGGCAGATCATAGCAGGCATTAGGCACCAGCTGACAGCTAGGTGCAAGTGCAAAACAACCCCTCAGTCGTCTGAATGGCTCGGTGACCTAACAACTTGTTATTTTGCTGACATAACAAGTTATTAACTGTGAAATTTTTCATGATAAAGTTATGAAATTTTTCACATAGATTCTTTACATAAAAATACTAAATACGTGTTTCAGGTTTTACCAAAAATTATGTTGTATATTACACTAAATGTTGTAATTTTTTTTAAGGTTTTATTGTTCCTTGCAGAACATATTAAACTCATATTGTACCAAAGTATATACATATATCTGTATATCTACATAATTCACTCAACAACAACTCAATAAGTAACTATACCTAGTACTTTACACTAAATGTTGGTTTGAGGAGGAAATATACACTTGAAAATATAGTTGAATAAACATCAGTAGAGGGTCAAGCAAAAGGTCATTACAGTCAAGAGGACAGTTGTGTGGGGATCAGTAAAAATAAAAAGGCTTCGCTTTTTAATGTAAGATTTATTTCTGTAACATTACCTACTTTTTACGTTATTATAAATAAACAATCGCACCTTTCTATCTGTCAGCCTTCCTATATCTGGCCCTGTATTACGTTTATTTGTACCTATTAAATATTGTTAAAAACCGGTGAAGTGCGAGTCGGACTCGCGCACGAAGGGTTCCGTACCGTCGCGGTCGTCCGTCAGTAGCAAAAACCGGGAAGAAAATCACTGTTTTATTCTGTTTTTTTTTAGTATTTGGTGTTATAACGGCAACAGAAATACATCATCTGTGACATTTCAACTGTCTAGCTTTCACGGTTCATGAGATGCAGCCTGATGAGAGACAGACAGACAGACAGCGGGGTCTTAGTAATAGGGTCCTGTTTTTACCCTTTGGGTACAGAACTCTTAAACCATACTTGATAGGTGCAGTAATGATAATCTAAGTATTTTTAAAAGGGGTTAGCTCATGTTCGCCATACTAACAAAGACTTATCACATCGAACAATTTCCCCATAATTTTCCTACAAAATGCTAAACACCACCCCGTTGATTGTATATCAAGACGACAGTAATTGTCACTCCGTATTACCCATGACTGCTCACAAGCATAAATTTACACTAATATGTAGTAAAACACGTGTCATTCGGTAACAAACAATATCACTTCTCGGCCCAGTTTCCATAATGTGACAAACAAACATAATGGAGTAACAGCAGGGGACTACGTGTATTACCGTACTAATCCTGCATTCAGTGAGTGACCTACATGGGTAACAAAGAACTGGTGTGGTCTGTTTCTCAACAACCTTCAACTGTTAATGATAGGAAGGGCGTAGGAAAGGCATACTTTACTGTTATTTCATTAACTGTAAAATTGCGTTTTTTCTTTGTAGTTTCTTCAGATATTGCAGTGAAATTCTTTGTATTTTTTTGGCTTATTGCGTGTGGCAGTGGCATAGGTCAAGGGCAGAAAGAAGAAGAAGAATGATGTTGTGTGTGGCAGTGGGTTAGGTACATTGCTCGCATTAGAGAAGTTCGATGGACCGAAAGGGTGCGCAGTGGCAACTACGTACTGGATGAGCTAGTGAGGGTTTCCAACGATGAGTCTTCTAGTTACCGACGTAGTCTGCAGCATCGGCAAACTTAAGTGGGCATGACATATTGCTCGCAGAACACGCTGTTGGGGTCGAAAAGTTTTGAAATAGTGACCAAATACCAGAAGACGCAGCGTTGGAAGGCACAAGGTGGACCGATGAGCTGGTGAGGGTTGCGATCGATGGATACGGGACGCACGGGACCGCTCGTTGTGGCAACACTTGAGGGAGGTCTATATCCAGCAGACTTTCGACTAAAATTATGCCATTATGTTGAGAGCTGGGTCGTCTAAATAAATCACTGTAGATCCTATAGAAGACGTTTACGAAGACAAGGGTCCTAATTCCTTGAATTCAATTATACCCTTAATACAAATTACTTGTAGTCTCAATACTCTTGAAGACACAAGAGAATCGGAACTGGAACTGAAATTTAAGTGAACATACATGTCTATGTATGTTCACTTAAATTTCAGTTACAATTCTAGATAATAGATAATCCATAAGGCCGCCATTTCTGATAACTCGCATACCAACGTACATAGGTGTAATCTTATTATGAACAGTTATTGGTACTTAGAGCAATTTAGCACTACCCGGAAAAACGGAAAACTTCAGTAGCGAAAACAAAAGTGAAATCAATTTGGATAAATATTATATTGAACAAGAAAAAACATGTTTTCGAAATCCATATCTCCATAGCTAATCCAGGATAAAAAAAAGGGAAAGTGTCCATCGTATCTTGTCCATTTTCGTCCAAAACGACAAAGTAACGAAGGTACCCTGCGTGTCACCGATCGGTTGACGCGATAGAGAAAACTACGATTTATGTCGAAGGACCATTTTTCTTGATACTTTGGGATAGCCAAATGAGATGTCGAGATGAGGCGATATCAATGAATAATCGTATTTTCGCAATTGTTATGATAATTTCCGTAAAAAGGTGGAATGTATTAGGTATATTTTGGGACATGTATTGTATTCGTATTGTCGCTTATCTTGATTTTACACACAAACTTCTTTTCTTGTGCAAAAAGTATCAAATTCAAAAAATAAAACATTTGTTTCTAAGAAACCATAAAGTACAGACAACTTTAGATTATAAAGAAGTCAGTCAGTCAGAAAAAATCCTACTTAGCTAAATTGTATGTTCCAAAGCCTAGATGTATGAAGAAAAACGTGGAAGAAACTCGATAGACACTCTTTTAAATGATTCTAACAAGACGTTAACTACACCGTTAAAAGCCTGGCACGGCCTTTCGCTCCGCCCTAGCGCGATAGTAGTCACTGGATGATTTCCCGCCTAAAAAAATAACCCTTGTAGTCCTCGAAGATGTAGGCAGAAGTCCACACTTAGTACAATCATAGTATTTGGCCAGTACTTTAATTTTGAAAAAATGAGGCATATCCAACCCGACCCGGATCCCCGTGGTGGATTACAGTCTCTCATAGATAGGTTTGAGTCCCAGTTATGGGAACGTTATAAGCTGAGTATGCTATGCTATTATGGGCACAAATCCTAAGGGATAAGGTAACAAATGCATGCATGTTGGGAGCACCTCCGAGTAGGTGCATTTACGCAACATTTTCATTTATGGATTTGACATAAAACCATCCACATTCCTATACATTGGAATCACAAATTAATTAGCTTACCAATAAAATATGCATATTCATGTGTCATGTTTATTTAATTACTATAATAATGACATATGAGGGATTTACCAACGCTTCTAATTAGTAACAGTGCGCACTTAATATTCTTGAGATGACCCGGGAATTTCTGAACATTGTCGGGGGAGAACCCAGGTTTCTTAACTTGTAGATAAGTATATGCTTATTGCCAACTAGCATCTATATCACGTGTTAGATTATAATACTGATATGGTGATGTATCTTTAAATGCTTGAGCTGTGATGTGACCTCTTGAACCCCGAGCAGCCGGCGTTTGCTATCTTTTATTATGTCTTTAATTACGGTATTCGAAAGGATAATACTCTTACTTCAGACCGTTTGATTAGAAGGGCGTGAAATAATAAGGAATTTCTATATTTTAATATGCTATATTTTTTTCATTTTATTCGTTTACGTCGTTCTCATATAATAGAAACGACAACTCTAAAAAAATGGGCCTCATCAGAAGGCTTAAAGTCACCCAAAAGGCAATGGAAAGGGCTAGCTAGAGTTTCCTTGCGTGATTGCATCAGGAATGAATGACGCACAGTCGCACACACGCTGCATAAGAACCAAGGTCGCCATCAACCCAAAGAATCATAACAGTGGGTAGGGCACATTGCTCGTAGAACAGATGGTTATTAGGGCTGAAAGTTTCTGGATTGGTGACTTTGCACCGGTAGACGCAGCGTTGGAAGACCTGGTGGTGAAAGTCGAGGAAATGCTATGGATGCGAGACGCACAAAACTGTTCCTTGTGGTGGCAATTGAGGGAAGCCTAAGTCCAACAATTAACGTCTTTCGGACGATGATGATGATGTTGAAAATCAACTAAAATTAGTATGCCACGTTCCTGATGAGTAACTGAGATACTTGAAAAAATTGATAACAGTTTCACCAACGACAAACAGTTTAGTATGACGACGATGGCGAAGAATTCCATAACGCACTAGTGAAATACAAATACGTTTACCTACATATTATTATGTAGGCTTAGAGATAAGCCTTATCACGTGTAAATTCTTATCGGTCAAGTTGAATAAGAAAATGGTAGGAAAATTAAATTGCAGTTTTATTTACAATTTAGCATCAAATTTTTTAATGATTTTATGGTAATACTGGCTTTTACTCGCGGCTTCACCCGCGTAGTACATAAAATATAACCTATGTCACTCAGGAATAAAGTAGCTTTCTATCGGTGAAAATTTTAGTAATTTGACCAGTACTATCAGAGATTACCTCCTACAAACAAAAAAACAAACTTTACCTCTATTAAATATTACTGTAGTAGTGTAGATTTGGATTTTATTTTAATACAGCCGAATATCCGTTCCCTCACACGTGCGGCTATCTCCTTCCCTAACATTACTGCTTCATAGAAGGAGGCGTCCGCGGCCCATTCCCTCTCGTTCCGGGTAATGGCCTGTACCAGGAAACGCAAAAAGTACCTAACTGAAAGAACCCAAACGGGTTTTTATCAGAAAAAGTTTGACACGTTATTAGTGGTTCTTCCAAGTTATTAAACGATTTCCAACTTAAAAAAACCCCGAATGCTGTTCACAAATTAGTTTATTATTCACTATAGTATATATATATTTTTGAGTCGAGAACATTTGGCACAGTAGTGACTGGCATAGTAGTAGCTACTGTGGCACAATGTTAAAAAGAACGAATTATAAACGATTACAGGTGGTCAGTCTAAATATTTACAATAGTGTTGGCGACCTCTGGTCCCCGCCGCCCGCGCTTCCCCACCAGCTGCCACCAAGGACAGCCTCTGTTTACTTAAGCCATTCGTGTTATTAACACATTCATCACCCATTTTAACTAGAACTCTAAACTAACATTCCATTTCCCCTCAACGACCTCAATATCTAAGAATGACGGGAATCGCACAAGATCACGTAACACTGGTCGACATCTTTATCAGTCTGAGGATGGATTTTTTCCGTGTTCCACGTTATCGTGCAAAACGATAATGAGGGCAACGACCTGACTATTGCGTGATTTAGATAGCAATGCCGTCATATAGATATTTTCGTGTATCAGCGTAAAAGTGGACACAAATAACATCGTTGTGGAGTTAGAGAAAGCAACAAAATGCTAATTCCCTAGAGACTAGCCCCATTAACATACCGGCAACAATTCAAATAAAATGAGACACTTATGGGCGTTGGTAAATCGTTAACGTCAAGTCGGAGATTTTCCATTACCCGTATACGAAGTCAAATTAGCCTCGAGGTCAGGCCGAGTTCGCGCTCCTCCGCTAACAAACCAAGGAAAACACGTTTGTATGTCTGAACACAACAGACATGGATTGATATATGTAATGAGGACTAGAGGCTCGCGCATATTAGTGCCTAGTGCCGGGACTACTCACACCTCTCACTCATGCCGTCACTCCGAAGCCTGTGCTAAAACCACGCGGATATTTTAAAATATTTTAACCTTACGCGACCTTTGCCTCGACGTTCGATGTGATTGTAAAAACAAAACATATTTGCGAATTTTACAATAAATAACCTCCTCCTTCTTGTAGTCGGTTAAAAAAACTTGTTAAGTGCGTGTCGGACTCGCAAAACGAGGATTCCGCACACCTATGTAAACAGTTCCCGAATCAAGTCTTGAAGATTTTTCCAAATTGCACATAACCACACAGTTTTCAGACTGTTTGCTATATTTTTACAATGAGACCTTGCTTCATGTCAAATTCTAGGAGTCTAGGTCAACGGGAAGTAACCTATAGGTTTTGACTTACTAGCGAGGCTCAAAATATGCGCCTAAACGAAGCGTAAACGGCCTTATCTTTAGCTTGCCTTGACATAGAAGTTTGATTATTTCGCTGTTGCTTGGCATAAGCTTTTGATATTTATTTCGGTTTCGTACCTCCACGCGTTCCTGAGAAAAAGGGTGTTGTCAAATGGACAGACAAACAACAAAGTGATTCTATAAGAATACCGTGTTTTACAGACTTAGGTATGGAACACTGCCTCAAGGGGATGTCAGCAAAACGTTGGGGCTCAGCAGGGTTTTGTTTTATAATGGGTAAAATCATCCAATGACAACCTCCGCTATTGGGCAGAGCGGGATATAGTGTCAGACTCTTACTGACTAAAAGCCCACCCCGTTCCTTCGTGCCTTTCATACCGGGACCGAGCTTCCCTTTCAGATAACCCTGGCCCCAGTAGGCAGGGTCTGCTTCTGACAAGAAGACTCGACACTGGTATGAAAGGCAACGAAGGAACAGGTGTGGGTTTTTAGTCAGTAAAGAGCTGATACACCCTCTCGCTCCGCCCAAGAGCGAGAGATATCATTGGATGATTTTCCCACCTACAAAAAAAAGGTACAGGACCCTAAAAATAGTTTCACCGCAGTCGAAACTTTAAGATCGAGTCAGAATGTGCGTGGGCCATTCCAACTCGATCTAAATGGCTGCACAAATCCGTGAGCCGTTAACACGGCGCTGATCCTCAATAAACATTATGACGTCATCCGCCGACAAAAATGGACCGATTCCGATTTGGCTACCTGAATTTAATTCGCCATTACGATCTACTGCAAACGAAAACAGCTTGATTATTAATTCTAACGATGAAAACCGAGATAATTTTCTGAGAACTAATTTTAAAAGAAAAATATGGAGTTGTTGACGATTTTGACAAAATATATTCGAACATTATCCGGATATTTTTATTTAATTTTTTTTTTCTTTGACTTTTCGTACATAGATTGCTTAGTACAGCCAGATTACGTACGGCGAGTATCAACCCATACGTTCGTTGTTGAAACCTCTACAGTCCGGACTAAGCGTTTTGCCTCGTCGTTTATACCGCGTACGTCAAAGGACTGGAACAATTTGCCTGCTGCGGTCTTCCCGTTCGATTATAATTTGAGTATTTTTCAAGGCAAAAGTGAATAGGCTCATAAACTAGTGCGCCTCACCATCAGAGATTGCATCAATGCTCATCATGTGGGATCGCTGTCAAGCACTAGTTTATATCAATAAAAAAAATACGTAGAAATTTGTTTTAAATATAAATACATGAAGGAAAAAAACGTTACCAAAAATATTTAAAAAGGTCACAATTGGACACCACCGACACTAAGTACAACACAAGTCACAGCGGGCATTAGGCGCCAGCAAACAAGCTAGGTGCAAGTTGCCTGGATGGCCCGGTGTAGGTATGTATTTTTGCGGACATGACTTTGTGATAATTTGTCATGATACAGTTATGAATTTTTTTACATAGATTCTTTACATAAAAATAATAAATACGTGTCTCGGGTTTCGCATACACTAAAAATAATGTTGAAAGTGTGTTCGAATCATCAGCAATTCAAAATATGTCCGTCGATATTCCGCTAAAAACATCGTGTTGCAACTTTGCAAGTGTTGCAACGTCTGTCCCTCATTATTTTCTCGTTAAGATTTATTCGGCGATATTTTTGTCCCACGAGAGCGTTTTGCACAAATAAAAAGACTGCTCATACCTACGGCAACGGACCGACATTCAAGTAAATTGAAAGAGTAAAAAAATATTGAAACACACACACACATTTTACATTAAAATTTTAGAGGGAAAAGTAGTTTAGTTTATTCCCATTATGAAGAGGATGAACGGATTGACGTTCTACGCGTAGGTAGACTATATCCTGGAATAACTTATAAAATACAGGATAATATTTTAATTATCCCAAGAGTTGAAGAGGCGCAAGTAAAAATCGACAAAGAGGAAGACCGCATACAAGATGGGTTAACGACATTTTAAAAACGGCTGGTACTAGCTGGGTGCAAACAGCGCAAGACATGGAAAGATGGGGATCCTTCAAGATGGGGGCGGAAGAGTTCTCTCAAAATAATCAATTATTATTAGGATTAAGATTAATTTTAAATTACTTTTCCCCAAAATAGGATTAAGTAGATTAGTTTTTGTACTCAGCAAGATATAAAAGACTATTTTTTCTCTATTATTTTCTAATTTCACGCTGGTAGAATCAAGTTTTTTTATAATCATATCCAGTCAAACTAAGAAACTGAATAAGTATTAGAAAAGTAAATTAATACTTAAAGAAAATCAAAGCCCAATCGTTGTTAGATCAAAACGATATATAAATAATACGCAAATAAAAACAGCTACTTACATAAATCAAGAAGATCAGTTAAGAATGAATTAAGCAAAATGTCAGTTACGATAATCATTGGGAAGTTGTTTCGTTCTTTTTGTGAACGATGCCAGTCGCACAGCAGCCAACGAACACGAGAAATAAAAGAAAAAACACAACAAATATCTCACAAGACGTTTGAGAACGCTATCGAGATATTCAAGGAATTCTAATTTGATTTTTGAAACGGACACACTGAAATGCATTGCGTAGGAGGTGAATGGTTGTCTGAACAGTTTAACTTTAAAACTTATCTTGAACAACATTCATGACTTTACACTTTTTAGCTTCAACGACACTCATAACTTAACAGCTATAGAGTCAAACGATAATACACCAACAAAAAGTATATTTCCTCTAATAACAAGCGATAAAATCATGAAGAAATAAAATCTGTCTGATGCCAAACGAGACAAGCCAATAGCCATAACTTTGTCAGAACGCGCCGTCGATAAAATATTTCAGTTGTGTTATTTTACAGCATCTTAACTAAGCGCTGGGAAAGCGATGCACAAGTATCTAAACCCTGGGTTTTATGCCCCTTGTATATAATTATACTAGCTGGAGGCCGCGACTTCGTCCGCGTCAACACACAATGCCATATGATTACAATTTCAAGAAGATTTTTTTTTGTCGTGATACTCTAATCTTTTTTATGTTATTATTAATAGGCTCGTTTATAGGTAGACTCGCGTTTGACCACTATCTCACTTGATGATAAGCGATGAAGTAGTCGACGATGAACCACCCTTGACATAAAGACCCCTAGTTGTAGCTATCAGGAAACAAACCCTGGCAGAGAATTATTTCTTCAATATAAGTAGACTCAGTTATTTCTTATAACATGAGCTATCTACCAGTGAAAGTTCCGTCAGAATCGGTCCAACCTATTCGGGAATTAACGCAAACAAACAGACAGATTCAAATAAAAAAAAATGCTTTTTTGTTTTAGGTATCGAATCAAAGACATTAAAGATCGCATATGCTTTCATATACATTCTAAAAAAAAAAGTTTTGATACAATAAACAGACACTTCCATTTTATTTATATATATACATACACATATAAATATTTAAGCTCGCCTGTTCACAGAACTCCAAGATAAAATAAATTAATTAAGTAACAAGAAGTATTTATAACAATTACAACTTTTAACGAGATTGGAATTTTCATTTATGCTGTTTATGTTGGCGTCGAATCAACAAACGTTATTACCAATACTTGAAATCGCACTAAACCTTTTGTTTTCATTCAATAAACGTGAGAAGTGAGCAGTATTTTTCTACAGACATTCATTGTAAATTCAATGATTTCTGTAGAAAATCTGTTATTGCTGTATCTATTATTCTGTGTGGCGAGACGTTTCTATACTTGTAAAATGGAAGATAACAATGGTGGTCATCAAACTTAAGTGACAGGGAATATTGCTCGCAGAACAGATGGCCATTGGGGCCGAAAGGTTCTGGAGACGCAACCACGTACCGGACCTCCTACAAGGTGGACTGATGACTTGGTGAAGGTTGCGGGAATCCGATTGATGTGGGACGCAAAGGATCGCTCGTTGTCGCGACACTTGGGGAGGCCTATGTCCAGCAGTGGACGTCTATCGGCTGAAATGACGAATGATGATGAATGGTGGCCGAGTGGTAACGGCCCCGACTTTAGAGTTGTAGGTTGCCAGTTCAAACCCAGCCTAGCGCACTACTTTGTGTAATGTAATTCATCACCACTGCTCGCTCTCAAAACGGTGAAGGAAAACCTCGTGAGGAAACCGGTATATCCTAGAACCTAAAATTCGAAGACATGTGACATCCACCAACCCGCACTGGGCCCGCGTGGTGGATTACAGCCCATTCCCTCTTCTAGAGAGGAGGCCTGAGTCCCAACAGTGGCAACATTTTATGGTCAGCTATGCCATGGCTATGCTAAAATGAAAGAGGAGTACTCGGAAAAATATCTAAGTGTCTCCTACCTTCCTGTCTCCTGTAGTACCTCTCCAGGAGACAGGAAGGTAATAAAATTGTTCTGAATGTAGAAAACATTGATTTATATCTTGGATACTTTGCTACACCCATTTATGTGTCGTTCAACTGAAATGACATTGTTACTATCGGTTTATTATTTTGTTTTGTACTCGCCGATTTTGTCTTGAATTGACAATTTAGATTTACTAGCCAATGCTAGTAAAATCTAAATAGAGCATTCAACGTTTATGATTGACTAAGGTTGCCACCTGTCTTTGAAAGAATAATAGTAAGAAGTACCTTTTAAAATCATTGCATAAAATATCTAAGTACTTTTAAAAAATATTACACATACTTTATTACACCTACATTTTTAAATAGATATTTATTTATTTTAGAACATTTTCTGCTCTCTTCGTACCATAATTAAAATTACATCCAGTATTTTTATGGCACAAAATTAACTAAAATATAGTATTTCGCATGCTTTATTATTTTTCTATAATTATATAGTATCGTAAAATTTACAAAAATATAGTACGGTATTGTACAATGTAGCACAGGTGACAACCCTATGTGTGACCCGCATTGTAAAATGTTGTGTTAAGAATGGCTGACTCGAATTTGTATGACTTTTCTTTTTAACATATCCTTTCATAAAATGACAGTTTTACATATCCTTTCATGAAAATCGTTTATATATAGCTAGATATAAAATTGAAGTGTTTTACGAGTCGAAGGCGGAGTAAATCGCGGGCACTAGCTTGTAATATTCGTTTCGACAGTACGGTCTTGTGGGAATACCTTAAAGAAATTCGATAGTGTATAAACATCGAAATATGAGCTTCCCTTCCTGTACAACAGAAACCCCATCAAAATCTAACCTCTGCATATTCGAACCCTGATATTATAAAGCTTCCTAACTAACAAACATAAATATGTCCAGTGCCGTAACTAACCTTTTAAACGCCTGGTGCAAACTTCTATAACCGCCCCTTTAAAAAAATATTTAGGTTTATCCGGATCGGACAATAAAAATAAACAGACTAGATATTTAAAAAAAATACGTGTGACAGGCTCGAAGCCTACTGGTTCCAAGGGTCTATTTCTGAAAGTAAGGCTCGGCCCCGGTATGAAAGGCAACGAAGGAACGGGGTATGTTCAAAAACCATTTACACGTTAAATAATGTTACCAGGCTTGGCAACATACTTTTTTTTAGCCAATTGTGTGTCCCGCTGCTAGGCAAAGGCGACATTATTTGAAAAAAAAAATGATATGAAAAATAATACTAAGAGTGAGAGTAATGTTCCACGGGCGCCAAAAAGAGATGTCAGTGAAACCAAACCCAGCAGGGCCGAAAACAACTGGGGTCATTTAATGCAAGGCAAAGAAGGAACACAGGTGTGGTTTAGTCAGCACCTTAAGATAAAACGCATGTTTCAAAACTTGGCCCTGGTTTGATTATAATTATTTATGCGCCCGGTGCCCGTAACTAGGACATACCTAGTTACGGCACTACATATGTCTTACAAATACGTCTTCTTAATTATTTAAACTCGTTAATCAAAAAAACATCATTTAAATTCAGTCAGTTCATAATCTAGATTTATAAGCAACTTATAAGCTTTATCTGTTCGTATAGACAGACTATTAGTCTTCATGAATTATTCATAATTGTGACCTAAGTAAGTGTTTTAACATAGCTTAGATTACGCCGAAGAATCATTTGGTGCGAATTTATGATGGAATTTAATGTTGTAAGCTATATTGCGGTGGGCTCAGAACGGTAATAGATTATAACATGTCACTGTTAATTATCTATCTTCTATATATATAAAAATGACCCCCGTTTTCCGTTGTCACGACTTGGCATGAAAACGGCTTGACCGATTTGGCTGATTTTTTTTTTTGTTGTGATTGTTATTGTGTGGAGAAGGTTCTTAGGGAAAAAAAAATTAGGGTAGTGTAGGGTAGAGTAAGGTAGAGTAGGGTAGAGAAGGGTAGAGTAGGGTAGAGTAGGGTAGAGTAGGGTAGAGTTGGGTATAGTAGGGTGGAGTAGGGAAGAGCGGGAGCGAAGCTGCGCGGGCAAAGCTAGTATTTTATAATATCAGTTAATATGGCTGGTGGTTAGGACGATGCAATATATTCAGAACATACTGATCTTGATATAGATAGAGATGAGGAATTGTTTGAGAGTCACTACGGTTGGTTTTAGTGAATAAAAGTCTGGCATCCACTCTCGTGTTTCACCCACAGTGGGAACAGTTATTTGTTGATTGTAATACTTGAAGAACGTGAATTGAATGTCATGATTAGGGAATGCAATCTTTGCATCAAACATTGTTTGACGTATCTGTCCATAATTTTTTAACGTCCGGTCCAATGCGCGCTTCGGATAAGACGTTTGCTCGAGTACAATCTCGTTAAACTCGCGAGATCTCGCTCATTTTTCGTCCGAGATCAATCTCGCTAAAAATGGCCTAGATCTCGCGAGATCTCGCGATTTTGTTATTCATAATCTCACGAGATTTGCATTCCCTAGTCATGATTCAAGAAATTAACCATCAAATATACATATAACAGGGCAAATACTAAATAATTCAAACAGTTCCAAAATAAATATGGCTGCCAACTCAAGTAATGAACTCAAACTAAACGCGAAACGAGCCCACATGATCACATCACCGTTACGCGGAGCTCGACACAGTTTTGAACGCATAAATATATAAAATTACAGTCCCTAAAGCTCTTATATCAAATGTGTTATTAATATGACATATTTATTGTGTAAATATGGACGTAGTATTAGGTCAAAATACTGAGAACATTCACGTTATAGTAGTCAGTAGAGTAGATAGGTGTGAGCGAAGTGGGCACTCACCTACGGCCTTGCAACCAAAGGAGCCTTGCACAAGCGAGGGCTCGAAGAATGAGGGTTATTTTATAATGAAAAGCTCGCGTTGGATCATTATTTCACCTGACGGTAAGCGATGATGATGTGACGTTTATTTGATGTTGTAAAGAGCAGGGCACATTGCACGCAGAACATAGATTCGATGGGGACGAAAGGTTCTGGAGTGGCGACCACGTACCGGAAGATGTAGCGTAGGAAGGTCTTCCACAAAGGACTGATGACCTGGTCAGCGTCGTCGATGGGTGACGCACAGGACCGGTCGTTATGGCGACACTTGGGGGAGACCTATGTCCAACAATGGACGTCTATCGGCTGATACGATGATGATCATGAAACGACGATGTGGTCGAACACTGGATCGCGACAGTTGCTGTCTCGTGTCTGATTTTCGAATTTATGAAAGAAAAGGCCTCGCTTTTGTGTTTTCACCCATGTTTAAATCAGACCACGCTACGCCCCTGATAGTAGTGTTTGCCAAGTTGGCATCTACTGTGACGGTTCATTGAGTTGTTTTATTACGTAACGTGGAAGGATTCGAACACTATTACTTATTTTTATGTCATACATATCTAATATCTAGCAAAAATTTTATCATATTTAACATAGAATCGATGTGAGTTGTCTCTTAAATATAGAATCGAATGGCCCATTTTATCTCAATATATTGGTACAGAGCATTGGTGTATCATTTTCGATGAATATCAAAACGATAGCTGTTTATCTTCCCAGTTTATTTTATTAACAATAAACTCGCTGGATGTTAACTTTCACCATCACACTAAAGAAAAACCCTCAAAAAAGGATTTACCTTCTGAAAAAGCGAGATTGCAGCTTAGATTTTTTTTCCAAAAAGAACTTCGCTAATGTTTTCTGCTTCGCTACTCTTGCCGCAATTACCATTCATACCTCTCAAACTATACAACCTCATTACGGTTCATCAAAGTACCTTTGTTTTGTAACACAACTTCATTAGGTATCCCAATTTATTTTCTTATGTAAACCTTCTACTATATGTCAGTTCTAATATTATTTGCTGTTGTAATGAGCTATTCAAACGTTACTTCACTTTTTAAATGTGATTAATACATGTATTTAATTTAATAAGCAGACAATCTAACTAATGCAGTATGGTTACACTGTTCTCTATATCACGATAAGCTCATTTTTTTGGCTGCGTATTGCTATTCCCATCCCTTTTCTGCACATACCTATCGAGTGAAATGGACTGAGCTATCCATGTAATCGTTTCTGGAATGACAGTTTGATTACAACCGCATCTTTCGGTCGGGGTTATCGGCGCGGAGTTTTTAGTCAGTAAGAGTCTGACACTATCTCCCGCTCCACCCAACAGCGGGTTTTGTCATAAGATGATTTTCCCCGTCGACAAAAAAAATAATTTAAAATGGCATTGTCACATAAGTAAATTAGCGTTGTTGTCTGATCCTGCTCGTGTACGAAACACGCATTTAAAATTCGAAAATCGAGTAAAAATTGATGCTTGTGCCCTAAAAATAGTGTCATCGTGCATGCTAAGCTATGCCCAGGATAATCAGGAACTGTGCAAACCTTTCTTTAGGGATGAGTCGTTCTGACCTATTTCCCTACGGCCTGTCAATCTTACACTGCATCAAGCCTCTTCAAATAATTCGCAATTTTTCTCCTAAACTGCATATAGTATTTTTCAATCTTTTTGTTGTCAATTTCAAAATACAAACCCATCATCATATGTAGTTTCACATTCCTGCCCTTGCTCCACTTACCTTTAAATCCCCCCTATATTCCCCCAGCTATTTCAGTACATAATGCATGATTAACCTCCACAACCGTACGTGAACCGTATCAGTTGTCTGTAATTCTGTATCAATAGCGTGCTTTCGCCACCGATGTCATAATTACCATTGTCTATCGCGTCGGGGCCAAGGCCGCAGGTATCGCGAACCCGTGTGAACCTACGAAGCGTGGCGCAATCTTTACTTCGTAATGCTAACACCACATATCGAGCGGATCTAATGCTCGTTAGCAGATTACACCCCTATAGTTCGCGTTACTGCTGCTTTTATAGAGCGTTTTATTTTTCGAAGGTAAAATGGGTTTACGAAACAATGGACTGTTTTTCTTTTACCTTTTAGAGTTCTATACCTCAAAAGAAAAAAAACGAAACCCTTACCTCACTTTTTGTCCGTCTGCCTGTCTGTCAAGGCCCTTTATCTCCGAAACGCGTAAAGGTATCGAGTTGAAATTAAAACTATGTACTCAAATCTGTGGTCCCTTGAAGCTGTGGAAAAATAAAATTTCTAAGTAAACGAAAAAAAAAAGATACGGCCGTTTATGTCGCAAAAAACGTACATTTCGACGCTCTCAAAGGAATCAAAAATCATAGGGTATGTCCCGTTGACGTTCAATGCACGAATCCGAGTCGCACTTGCCCAGTTTTTTTTTTATTGCCATATCTATTTCAAAATATACTGTTGATATTACTGGAGCGCTGACTGCAGCATTACTTCCAACAGTGTCATATCCTAGATATTTCTTCTCAGTAAGAAACGAAAGATCACGCCATCTAATCCTGAGTAATGACATTGCTAAACACTTGATCCAGAACCAGCGTTCGTGCCAAAACTCCGAGGAGTCTTTAATTTATGAAAGAGAAAATCACGACAGCAGAACATTATGGTTCCGTGGCGCAGTGACTCTGTTGAAAAAACTTTGATGAATGGATGGTACTCGACGATTGTGTGGCGCGAATCGTGATAGTGTGGGGCGACCTTGTGGAGAGGATGACACGCGAGTACGTGGCTCGTGTACGTATTTTCATTGTGTTGATGTCATCAATGGTGTTACTAGATGTAGGGTTGGTAGAGAGGTGTCATTAGCACTGGTAAAAGGCTTGAATAGTAAAGTTCTCATTATACTATGAGGTTTCCATTGAAGAGTATTTCTGGCTAAGATATCATCTTGCCTATTCTAAACAAAATGAAGTTGGTTTGAAGAAAGGCACAGAGAGAGGCTATGTAACCATAGCATTGGGTAACAGTGTACTTAGAAAGAGTTACCGTGAGCCTAGACTAGGCAACTGAAATAACAAAGATAGGTTTTAGCCAGTAAAAGTTTTACACCCTATCGCTCCACCCAGAGAGGGCGGAGTTATTTAATGACTTCCCAAAAAAAAAATTATTGCATCGTGCATCAAGAGGAAACCAAGATCCACGGAGAGCTGGTTCCACAGACAATGTGAAAGTGAGACCCGGGGCCCTGGGACGAAGGGAAAAAATGAAAAGGATTGGTCAGTAAAATTGTGACACGCGCTCTCACACCGCCCAAGAGCGGAGAATGTCATTGGGTGATTTTCCCACCAAAAAAAATGGCGGGCCGGTTATTACTTATCGTCATATTTATTTAGTCGCAATTAGTCATCGCAAGCAAACGAACTCTGAACAGCTGCTTCACGTCCCTTGAAGTCTAGCGTAGCGATGACTCGTGGAACCCTAATAATAGAATACATTATAGTAGCTAGATATTTTATAACAGCTTATTTCATGAATTACATCAAGGCCGATTACGTAGAACTTGTATAGTATAGAGCAGGGGTGGCGAACCTATGGCCTGAACCTATTGGCGGCAAAACAATTTGAGCACGCTAGCTTAAAATATTTAGCATCTAGATAACTTCAAACAGCGGTTACCCCTCCTTTCTCATGTATTTAATTCGATAAAAAAAAAATACGATCTATGAATTTTACAATGCAACTGCAATCTGTGCAATGCCAGCTATAGAATATACTTTTTGGTGTACAATAAAGTTAATTCTATTCTATTCTAATGCAAAGTCAGTGTTAATAGAATTTAGTTTACCTACCTGCTGCGGTCTTCTCAAAGCTCTTAATAAACTAGTGCGCCTCACCATCAACGATTGCATCACTGTATCAGGTGGGATCGCAGTCAAGCGCTAGTTTATATTATTAAAAAAAAAATTGCTCTTTAAGTAACTAAGTCAAGATTCTTTGATAGCACGTCTAAAATGACCAAAACATAATGCATGATTTAGTGGCTTTTTTTATGTTTTAGTGGCACAGCCTCCTACAAAGTTCGCCATCTGTATATAAAACTGAATAGCCAAGTTTTATTCACAGGCGTGTGCAAATAAACTAAAGTAAATCTGAACACGACAGAGTTCGTACGGAAATCCGGTTACCAACTGAAAATTTAGGAAAAAATCACACTAATATTATAAAAGCGAATGATGGTGAGTGTGCACACCTTTTTTATCATCTCATTATTTTTCAGACTATTTATAATTTTCTCCAGTCTTCCCAACTCAGTATCAGCGTCCATATTCATATTTATAGCTTTCAAAAGATCAAAACATTATGACTCCCGATCCAGATCATTCTTGGTGCAAAGATGGCCATCGCTATTCAGCGAGGAAATGCGGCGAGTATTATGGGCAGTGGCGGGTTACTTATTGACATCTGACGTTACATTTAATTGTAAAATATTTTGACTGGCCTGTTGGTCTTGTGGTTAGTGGCCCTGACTGCTATGGCGGAGGTCCACCCAGGACAAATGTTTGTGTGATGAGCATGATCATTTCTTCTGTGTCAGGGTGTAATTTATCTATAATGTGTATGTATTTAGAAATATATAAGTAGGTTTATCAGTTGTCTAGTACTCATAACACAAGCTCTACTTAACTTGAGACTAGACGGCGTTGTGTGATAATAGTGGAATAATATAATATTATTAAAAAAATATTTATATAAACATTATGTAGATGGAAATCAACACCTACAGGCTTTTAAACATAAAACTTAATAGCGTTTCTCTGACACTAAAAGCCCGTAAAAAAAAAAAACTAAAAGCATTTGGTTATTTTAAAGGAAAATAGGTCACACGGTGTTAGAGAATATATCTTGAAAGATCTTGACGTTCACCTACTTTTATGTTATTAACATTTTTGCATATCTTTTATGTCACGAGTATATCAGTTTCCAAATCGTTTGTGTCATAAACTTCGGTTTTGTCATTTCTAGCAAGAATCATCATCTTCCTGCCCTTATCCCGTTTTATTTGGGGTCGACGCAACATGTTTTTTTCTTCCATTCTGTCCTGTCACTCGTCACGCTATCACTAACTCCCTTTTCATTCATATCACTTCTCACACCATCCATCCATCTTTTCTTTGGCCTCCCTCTCCCTCTCCATCCACATGTAAATTCATAACTCTTTTAACAACATGCATTTCATCTCTCCTCTTTACATGACCATACCAAGACAAACGATTTCCTTTCAACTTTTCAGTCACTGGCGCCACTTTCAAACTTCCCCTAATATACTCATTTCTCACTTTATCCATTCTCGTCACACCACACATCCATCTCAACATTCTCATCTCCGCAACATGCAATCTTTTTTCATCCGTCTTTTTCACAGCCCAACATTCTGATCCATACAGTATGACAGGAAACTGAAAGAATAGAACTGAAAAATAAAGTTTACTGTGCACCGAAATAGTTAAGGTAGCCTGTATTTAGGTAGCATTTACTAAGGTACCGTACATAAGGGTTGTCCTTACACGCTAGGTTTACCTCAAAGGTTTGCCTGTAAAGTTATACTTGTCACCTATCAAAGTCAACTGTACAGGCAAACCTATCAGGTATACCCTAGCGTGTATGGCTACACACACACATAATCATAAGGGTTGTGTGTATGTGTACAGTCACGAACAATAAGATGTATACATTTTCTAATTTTTTATTTATCTTAACTTCTACCATTCAATGAAATTATTTCTTGAATCGCAGAAGTAACAGATAAAAAATGTGAAAATGCTCATTATTGCTCGTGAAGTCGTGACTATACACGAAACTAAATATTTAAGTACAATGGCGGTCTTATCACTCAAATACCAGTTTTTAAGGTTTTCCAAAATTACTGGAGAAAGATAAGTAAGCATTTTAGGCTCCTTCATATTATGTGTTATAATTGAATCTACTGAAAGATGCATTATCTGCAAAAGAATTTATATGGAAACCGGAGCAGGCAGTTTTAACTAAACTCTCTATGTAGGAATGTGGACCGATAAATGACACCAGCCCTTCATTCCCCCTTCAATCTACCCTCCAATATTAAATTTCCAAATAAAATGGCGGAAATAATAGTATAGTGGAGATCGGTGCGTAGGCGCAGGTCTGGGCGCGAATAATGACTCGCACGCGTGTTACAAACGACGCCGACAGATTCCATTGTGGGGATCGTGCGCTGAATTGATGCGCGGACAATTGCACTACGTTATAGGGCTGGCAAACCATTTTTTGTTAACATATTGAGTTTAAAACCGGTTTCGGAAAAGATTATTATGCAACGGAAAGGGCTAATGGAGAAAGGGATAGCACTTTTCGCTCGGAGCTCTCATCAGAAATGAAGATATCTGCAGAAACACCAAAGCTAATACATAGCCTGAAGAATCGCCATCGCCAAACTTAAATGGCAATGAGTAGGGCACATTGCTCGCAGAACAGATGGTCGATGGAGCTGAAAGGCCCTGGAATGGCGACCGCGTACCAGAAGGTGCAGCATTGAAAGGCCTCCTACAAGGTAGACCGGTCACCTGGTGACGATCGCACCAAACGCTAAGAACAAAATGTATGGTAGTGACTACTTGTGGAAAAGTCACGTGACAAGTGACATTATAGGGATATGCTTTGTAATAAAAAAGACAAAAGATTATGACATTTTGCTGATTCTCTCACACTTATGTTGGTTGATTGTCAATTCATACTGTAATGGACGTTGCGTGTTTAATTGCTCTTTATAAAATTAAAATAATAGATATCGTAAAAACCAGCGTACATTTCATTACAAAATCATCTAATTTAAATTTACAATTTAAATTAGAATCAGGTTGAAAGTCAAAACTTAATATAGCCAAAGTAAAAACTTTAATAAGAACCGCACTTTAACCCATTTTGTTCGTGCTTTCTAGCCTGAATTAATAGACAAAGTAGAGATACTTAGTATACCTTTATATTTTGAAATATTCTTCAAGTAAATTTATAAGCTTGGCAAGTTAGTCTAAATTTAGCTTTTCTTTTTAAAACCAGTAAACGTCTGGCTTATAAAGCAGCCAGTATTTCAAAGCATATTTTTTTAGGGTCTCGTTCCTAAGTTTACTAAAAAGGAAGCCTTAGATTCAAACTTTCCGCTGTCCCAGAATCCTGAATGGTATGAAGCAATCTCATAACATAAGTAGGGGTACAGGAAAAATCTGATAACTGTTGTCACAAATTTTTTTTTGTCATTCCGAAAAATCTTCAAGACTTGATTTGAGAATTAAACTTTCCGATAGCGTAATTAGAAATACAATAGAAAAACAATGAGAGGGCGAACACCAGTGTTCGCTTAGAGTTTAGTGAATTAAATTATTACATAGATATTATAGATAAGTTTGTACGAAACCTTCAGTGCGGGAATCAGACTAGCCTTGCCCGGTATTTTCATTATAAATAGGCTCGCATTCGACCATTCTCCCTTCTAGTGATGTGCCGTTGCTGGCAATATTGCAGTGAAGTGGGAATATTGGTGGGAATATTACTGGGAATATTGCCCGAAGTATGAATACTGGAGGCAATATTGCCAGCAATATTCCCAGATTGCCGGCAACCGCACATCTCTACTCTCACCTGATAGTAAGCGACTAGCAGTTACCTATTCACTAATGAATAAAAGACTTGTAGGCTAGTGACATCCTTAGCTACCACCTTTTGTTAGAACATAAAATAATGTTCCACATATATGTACGTAGGTGAGCATATAGAGCGACAATCGTTACACACACAAAGGCTTACATTGTTTATTTACGGGCACCGATGCATGAAATTACTCTCAGCTTAGTTTGTTTAAACGATAACATCTCATGCAGGAGTTGGTATGATGGATGTAATCAGCTCTGCTGAGGATTTCGCTTTCAAAGAGTCTATCTACAACATGTAACTGGATTGCTGCACATCTTTATACACCCCAATTGGAAAATTAAACTACCATCATAATCATATCTGAGCAGTGGTGCCCGAGTGGTTATGGTCCCGACTTACGAGTTGTGGTCGCGGGTTCGAACCGAACCAGGCACATTATTTTGTGTAATTTATTTCATCACCATTGCTCTCAAAACGGTGAAGGAAAACCAGATAGATAGATATAGTGCCTTATAGTGCCTTAGTCGCGCACTGTTCCCGCGCACCTCAAGGAGTTGTCAGCAATAGCAGGGGCTCAGCTGGGTCGAAGCCTACCGGGGCTAGGGTTAGTTTTGAAAGATAGCTCGAGCCCCAGTATGAAGGCTTGAAGGAACGGGATGAGATTTTAGTCAGTAAAAGTCTGACACTATCTCCCGCTCAACCCAAGAGCGATCGGTTGTCATTAGATGATTTTCGCACCATAAAAAAAAACCTTTTTTCCTTCATACCCTCTTTTTAGGAGCTACAGTAACTCTACCAAACGTTCTCACATAGAAATAGTACCTAGTACAACAATTTCTAACAAAACAAGTTGCTTTCAATAACAGGTTATGTACAGGCAAGTGCAAGACCAGTTCTTACTGCTCTCAGTAATCTATTACCACTTGCACTTACATCTAACTGTTATCGCAAAACCAGCGTAATATACAACACTAGCTGTTTCATGTGACTTCTCTTCTGTTACATGTGGCAGTTATGCCACAAAATAGATAGATACAGAAGACAATCTCATGTAATCAAAAATTCATAAATTGGCCCGTACTACCAGGTATGCTGACAATTTACTTTGTGATGTATGTATTGTACTCATGTTTGAGCAAATAAATGATTATCTTATCTTATCTTATCTTATCTTATCTTATAAAAATACAAACAAACGGTATACGCCTACTAGCTTTTATTGGTTTATATTAAGATTTACATAGCTAAATGTTACCTCCAATTTGGCTAAAGCACTTCAAATTACTGCAGAGGAGTACGTAAATTGTGACGAACGTGAAAAGGTCTCAGGGCACCAATTTATTTTGCACCCAAAGTACAAAAGAAAGCACTTATTCAATAAGGATCTGGATTACTCGGCTTAAAGGATTCAGGAAAAGTTGGCGCAATATCTCTTGTTAAAGGAGTTCCGGTTAATAAATGGAGATTTTAGGAGACATTTCTAATTGGTTCGCGGCTTGTATTTTGTCTTATAAATAGGCAAATCCTTTCAACTTTAAGGGCACTTTCACTAAGTTATGGAACTATTTATCCCATAATCCTGAAGAAATATAGCAGTTAACCCACATTGAAATTTCCGATATAGGTCAACCATGTCAACCACTACAATGACATACATTTAATATCTATAACCTTGAAGCAGAAAGCAGAACATTATTCTAAGAGAACATACTCTTGAAATATTCTATGATCTATTCCAGGTCATGGTCTACCCGAGTGCCAAATTTCATCCAAAACCATTCAACTGTTTTAACGTGATAGAGTAACAAACATACACACACACAAACACGTACCAACTAGCTGACGCTGGCTGTCGTGTGCGGGGACTTCAATGCCTGGAACACGGCTTGGGGTTCTCGGCGCACGAACCGAAGGGGTCGGATGGTGGAGGACTGGGCCTTGGAGTTGGGCCTGGTCGTCCTGAACCGGGGCTCTGTCCCCACGTTGGTGCGGATGCGGGGTGAGTCGGTGGTGGACATCTCGTTCGCCAGCCCCGCTCTGTCGCCACGTGTCGTCGACTGGCACGTTATGGAGGAGGTGGAGACGTACTCCGACCACCGGTACATCCGGTTTGACGTCTCCGCCGAAACCTCGGCAGCGCCGGTCCGACAGAGCCCTTGTGGTCCGCGGTGGGCGCTTAAGCAGATGGACCGGGAGCTCCTCCTGGAAGCCGCGACGGTACAGGCCTGGGTGCAAGCACCGGACAGGCCTGTCGACATCGACGTCGAGGCGGAGTGGTTCCAGGAGGCCATGTCGCAAATCTGCGACGCGGCAATGCCCCGAGTCCCTCCAGGTCGTGCTAAGCGCCGCGTGTACTGGTGGTCGCCGGAGATCGGCGCACTGCGCAACGCGTGCAACCACGCGCGCCGCCGGTACGACAGACACTGCAGGCGCCGCAACCGCCAGCCGGATGCGGAGGTCAGAGAGGCGGAGCTGTATGAGGGGTACAGAGAGGCAAAGCGCACCCTCCGAACGGAGATAAGGCGGGCCAAACTCGAGGCCCGCAACGTGTGGCTGGGGTCTCTGAACGCGGATCCTTGGGGGCGCCCGTACAAATTGGTACGGGACAAGCTACGCCCCTGGGCTCCGCCGCTGACTCAGAGTCTCCGGCCCCAACTCGTGGAGGGTGTGGTAACCACTCTGTTCCCTGCGCGAGGGGAACACTCCCCCCCGCCCATGGCTCCGCCCCCGCCAGCAGTGTCTGACGCGGACCACAACAGCGACGACGACGACAACGCTCCAGAGGTGACCGAGGTAGAGGTGAGAGTGGCGGTGCGAAGGCTGAGTGCCAAGAACACCGCCCCAGGACCCGACGGCTTGCCAGGGAAAGCCTGGGTCCTGGCCATGGAGGCTCTCGGGCCTCGACTAAGAGGGCTCTTCAGCGCATGTATGGAGAGGGGCCAGTTTCCACTTCGCTGGAAGACGGGGAAACTGGTCCTCATCGCAAAGCCAGGGCGCCCTGCGGACTCTCCGTCCGCGTACCGGCCCATTGTGCTGCTCGACGAGGTGGGCAAGCTCTTTGAAAGAGTCATTGCAAACCGCCTCGTCGCGCGGCTAACACGGGTGGGGCCGGACTTGTCGGACGGACAGTTCGGTTTTCGCAGGGCGCGCTCTACGGTGGACGCCATCATGCGCGTGCGAGCCCTCACGACAGGGGTTGCGGTGTCCCGGAGCAGGAGCGTCGTGGCAGTGTCCTTGGACATTGCCAACGCGTTCAACTCCCTGCCCTGGAGTACGATCCGGAGGGCACTCCGGTACCACCGGGTGCCCGAATACCTCTGTCGAGTGGTCGAGGCTTACCTGTCGGAAAGGTCCATTATCTACCCCGGTCACCAGGGAGACTGGAAACGTCGAGAGATGTCGTGCGGTGTTCCGCAGGGGTCGGTTCTAGGCCCACCCTTGTGGAACATCGGCTACGACTACGTGCTGCGCGGCGACCTCCCTGACGGGGTCAGCGTGGTCTGCTACGCAGACGACACGCTGGTTCTAGCGCAGGGAGAGTCGCACCAGGCGGCGGTCGCTCTAGCGACACGCGGGGTTGCGATAGTCGTTGGTAGGATCCAGGAGTTGGGACTCGAGGTGGCGCTGCACAAATCCGAGGCCATGTTTTTCCACGGCCCTCGGAATGCGCCACCATCGGACTCCCAACTTACGGTAGGAGGAGTTCGCATCGGCGTCGGGTCGACGATGAAGTACCTGGGACTCGTTCTCGACAGCCGATGGAATTTCGGAGAACACTTCCGACGTTTGGCTCCCAAACTCAACCGGGCCGGGGCTGCTCTCAAGCGGCTCCTGCCCAACCTTGGGGGTCCAGACGCCTCCTGCCGGAGGCTCTACGCGGGGATCGTTCGGTCCATGGCCCTCTACGGGGCGCCGGTGTGGGCGCCGTCGCTGGCAAAGCGACCGGCATCCATACTGAACGCCTGCCAGAGGGTCATGGCAATACGGATGGTGCGGGGTTACCGCACGATCTCCCGCGAAGCGGCGAGCCTTCTGGCTGGCCTACCACCGTGGGATCTGGAGGCAACAGTCCTTGCACACATGCACGATAAGCGCGTGGAGATGCAACGCCGGGGTGGCTTTGGTTCAGGCCATGGTCCGGAGCGAGGAGGAGTGGCAGGCGGTCGCCTCCTTCTGCGAAGCAGTAATGCTAGCAAAGGAGGAGGCAGACCGCATCAGGCAACAGCGCCCCCGCCGCCGCCGCCGGGATTCCGATCCCGATTTCCGGCCACCGTAGACGCGGGCTCGCGGACGGCGAGCCATGGGTAGCTCGCTGTCCGATCGTCCGGTAACTGTCCGGACCGAGCCAAGGCGCCGACGGCGCGCACTGTTCCCGCGCGTCTCAAGGAGTTGTCAGCAACAGGAGGGGCCCATCTGGGTCGAAGCCTACCGGGGTCGGGGTTATCCGAAAGGAAACTAGAGCCCCGGTATGAAGGCTAGAAGGAACGGCGCGGGGTTTTTAGTCAGTAAGACTCTGACACTGTCTCCCGCTCCACCCAAGAGCGGGTTTCGTCAATGATGATTTTCCCCGTCGAGAAAAAAAAAAAAAAAAAAAAAGCTGACGCTGGCGGCTTCGCCCGCCTAATAGTAGAAAATTATTCCTAGGAAGTATATTCTCGGGATAAAAAGTATCTTATCTTCATTAGGTATATATCAAGACATGGTCTACCGGTGTACCAAGTTTCATCGAAATACATTCAGCCATTCTTGTGTTAAGGATTTAACAAACATTCGGATTTATAATATTAGTGTGCTAAAATAAGAATTGGTGAAAATATTTATCTGCCTGGGTTTTTTTCAGCGAATTAGGCAACTGTATGAAATGTTATAATTTAATTTTGTATGCCTCACAATCATTCGATTATCGAAATAGATAGAATGTGTAGGTATGTCCAATTATCAGATCCATCAAAAGACTGGTAATACCCAGACGCCGTATTTATTAGGAAATCACACTTAGGTATAATATTATTCATAAGAGCAAATAAAAGTTACATCACTGCTCGTGTTACAAAAATTACGTCAATATTAATAAAATTTTATAGAATTTTATTACCAGCTACGCGAAGTCATTGGCTCTTTACCTACGAGACTTAAAAAAATAAAAGAATTTTAGCAAGAATCTTTTATTTTCTTTAATAAGGCGGATAACTTAATATGGCAAGATCTTTGCTGGCAAAACAAACGAAGGTACCTAGCGGAAAGGTCAAGAGTCAACACATCATTAAATTCCTTTGGCGTTTCAGATGTCTTGACGATAGAGGTGGGAAGATCCATACTGGCCCCGTTAGTAAAAAAGACGCATGTGACATTTTTTCCAGATTTGAGTTATATACATTGCCGGAAACAGGAAAAAAGGGCGCATCTGCCTGTATTTTTATATTTTGCTAACTTTCTCCAGTGCGATTTTAGCACAAGGAAAAAAGGCCCGATTTCCCGTTTCATTCTTTAAAACATTTTTTATCCGTTTTCGGTTTTGTTAGATACGTCTTTTTAACTATCAGGGGCAGCATAGATCATCCCACCTTTGTACTAACACTGAGGTTAAAGAACAGCAGTTCCAGATGGCCATACTATTTTCGCCAGTGACTTCCAAAGTCGTGAAGCACGTGATGCTTCATGTCTTTGGACATTAAGCTAAAGTAACGTAACGTATTAATTATTATAATATTTATAACAGAAAATTGGCATTACATTGAAAATAAAACATTAAAAACTAATATACTAACTAAAAATAAATTACATTACTTATTATTAATTTAATTATAGTAAAGTTATTTAACCACATTAATAAAAAACCTATTTATAAAAAAAATTAACCGAGTTCACAAAAAAATTTAATTGAATTTGAGGAGTTCCCTCGATTTTGCCAAAATTCCATCATCAGATCCCAACTTAGTGACTATGGGACCATTTGGGAAGTATGGGTCTTTCTAACGAAAAAATAATTTTTCAAATCGGTTGGCAAGCGACAAAGTTATGAGCGAACAAACATAAGAACCGAATTGAGCACCTCTTCCTTTTTTAGAAGTCGTTTAAAACATTTAAATTAAACAGTTTACGGTCGATTCGTGTTCTAAGTTTCATCGAAATACATTCTACCGTTGAAGTGTATTAGATTAATGGCCTTAACAATACAACATCAACAACATCAAAAATCCCCACTTACACCTTGCTGGGTAAATTAAGACATAGCCACAAAACTTTTGGTCCAACCTGCCAATGGCCTCAACTACATATCCCTACATAATCCTAGGCAGGGTAGTAGAGAACACAGGACACACACGATACAAGGCGCACATTACGTTAATAGTCACGATTGCTACCTGGGGCCTAATGGCGCTAACTTCGGTCAAATTGGCGCTAAGTCCGACAAGACCGAACGGGACGTGAACGACACGACACAAGCTTTGTTTTCAAGCTGGCGAGAAAATTGTGTGACGATTTTTCGGGTTCCGTAACCAAAAGATGCCAAAGGGGCCTTCTAAGCCTTCGTTTTCCATCTGTAAGCGGGCTGTATTTCATAAACTGTAAGAGATAGAGACTTGAATTTTTCACAGAATGAGTAAATTTTTATTGCCTCTACTTTAAATAAAATTGAAGGAGTTTCCCACACAAGAAACGATATTTTATTGGCGTTTTTTGCTCTAGTTTTAATATTGCAGGACGAAACCCCTGGTGTGGTTATTCCAATAACATTCAATACTTATGTCGCATATTGTGTGTTGTGTGAGCATGCGTCGTGTGTACGTTACGTATGTTATTCTGCAATTTTTATATAAAAGCATTTCCTGAATACGATCATCTTACGTCTGTATCTACTGTCAATTAAGAGCAAACTCCAAAAGTGATAGAACTTCTTCGGTTCCCGTCTTGTTGGCACGATTCTTATACGAAAAGCTGTGGTGAAAAGATTTGCCAGTAAGCTAAATTGGTTGCGGAACTGACTGCCCCTTAGTGCCCAATGTGTCTGACGTATTTAAGGTCACTATGTGAGGATTTTTGCCTACTTACTATCAGAAGAGTACATTACTAGCTGCACTTGCGTTAAGTAGAAAATTGTGCCAGAGTCACATCCTCCTTCTCGAGTCGTCGGTTTTCCTAGTCAATCCGAATAGTTTTCGCGGCGTGACTAGTGCCTTACCTCTACAACCCAGTAACTGGGCGATACAATAACCATCGGCAAGACTGAAGTAACGTTTCCTGGCTGAACTGTAACGTCTTAGATGGATGACAATCGGGACCAACGGCGCTTTTCTAGAGTGAAATAAATCGAAGAGGTTGTAAAATTACTTCCGACCTCAAAAAAAAAACGTACACGTCAATGATGAGCACGTTTACTATGACTTTAAGCAAGCACTGAAAAACAAAATTGTCACAAGGTCCTCTTATTCGATAAAAATCTTCATGCTGCATTTAACAAAAAAAAAACTGCTTAATTCATGAATCCCCAAGCGACCACCGGTGGCCGCGCATCTATTGTCTTACTATTGTGTCTCTAATTGACGGTATCTGAAGGGTTAAAAAGCACATACTCGTACAATTTAAATACATGACAAAATTTAAATATCGCTTAACATCTTTCAACACATATAAAGGTCCCTCCACACATATTTAAATCGCGCGTCTCGTATGCAGCGACCTTAGCGCGGCCATTAGGGTAGCGACACGCGACGATCGTGACTATCTCGTAACGTGCGTGCTAAGCGTGCTAACAGATACATTTCTCTTTTTAAACTCCGTCTATCTAACTACCGTCGTTAGAGACAATATGGTAAATAATATGGTAAACAATTGGTTTAAAAATGGTAAAATATATATTATAGAATACTGGGTGGCCTGTTCAACTCTACATAGTATAAAACAAAGTCACTTTTTCTGTCCCTATATCCCTATGTGCGCTTAAATCTTTAAAACTACGTAACGGATTTTGATGCAGTTTTTTTAATAGATAGAGTGATTCAAGTGGAAAGTTTATATGTATAATATTGCACCCAAGCGAAGCCAGGGCGGGTCGGTAGTAGTTAATAAAACAGGATTAGCTAACAATAAGGAATATAAAACTTCTTCATCATTCTGTTCACAGCTAAATAAAATAAAACAATAAAAGATAAACAAACTTGACAAAGAATATTCTGTCAATAATATCCACACATTGCCGTAAATAAAGGTATACCTACCTAAATATTATTTTATAAGATGTTTCTTAACATACATAATTTAAAACCAGATTGTTAAAAATTATTAATTATATATTTATTTATTTATATTACTTTATTGCACACCAAGATAATAAATTACATTTGAGCCTTATATTTAAAACATACAATTAGCGGCCTTATCGCGTTCCGCGATTTCTTCCAGGCAACCTGGTATGGAAAGAGATTGCCTGGACACAAAATGGGATATATAATTAATTACGTACATAATATAGGGTCGTACAATTAAATAAATACATAAATAACCCGCCCATAATACCCTCCGCATTTTCTAACAGATAAAACAAAAAGTGATTTAGTTTTTTTGAGATTTTTTTTTCAATTTTATTTGTTTTAAACCTAGAAATGAAACATATAAAAACCTTGGAAAACTGTCAAACTCAAAAAAAGTATACCTCTGACGTTTGACGTCACCGTATCCTTAACTTACTGCTGAAGCCGGTAACAAACAGGTCGTGAGGTAGGTCGCGGCGTGACCCTGCGAAGTGGGCCGCCCAGCCTCCCTCCGTGCCCCAGATCTACAGGGATGATACACGTGCCCGTAGCTTTCAGATATCGAACATTTTATAAAACTTGTGAGTTTGAAAAGTGTGGCCTGACCTTTATTTTTTATTATTTATTTATTTAATCTTCATGCAACAAAAAACGTACACAATTTTTCCATTGTTTTCTTGAACCACAAAATTGTTTTAAATACGCTTTTTTTAATGCTCATTATTTTTACCGCGTTTAATTCTGCGTATTTTCTCAAAACATCTTAAAATATAACATTAATTGATAATTTTCTGAAAAATACCGCCAAATGTACTTTTAGGCACATTATTTTATGACTGCTAAATATATCTTTCGACTGTTTGAAACATTTTCAAAAAACACATTAAAATTGTGAGGGAATTAACTAGTTAGTTCAATAAAATTAAATGCAGAGGCCTTTTCTAAAGTGGGACTAGACTGAAGACTGATGTTCAATTGACAGTCGAAAGGTTAAGGCATTATTTTATGACTGCCAAATATACTTTTAGGTACATTTTTTAAACTAAAACTGTACGCAGGAATATATACGGGTCAGTGTGTCGATCCGGGACAGCCCGGCTGTGACCCGGTCGTAACCCGGTTTATTTGACGTACGCCCTACAGGCAACAGATAGATCCTTTTACTAGGCCAAAGACTTAATTGAATCGACATGAAGCCTAGTTGAATTTAGATCTTAGATCTACTTTAATTGAAGTCCAACGTTTGAAAGTTTTTTTTGGTCCTATTTTTTTTTTTAACTAGCGGACCACGCGAACTTCGTACCGCCTAACAGTCAATGAATGTTTAGCTAAACTGTAACTCTTTAGCTAAACTTATTGACCGAATGATTGAGACTGAATGATTACGTATATTTAACAGTTGCTGCCATTTTTCGATTTATTTGGATATTCTTGCAATTTTTTTTACGTAAATTTTTTCAATATTTTAATTTTTTATTCTAATGATATTCGAAGCAGACATAAATCTAATAAAACAAAGATTATTAAAATCGGTCCAACTATTCTAAAATTATAAATCATGTAACTAACACGACTTTTTTATGCGTATTCGTATTTATAAAATATTGTTAATAAAATAAATCTTTTGGCAGTTTTGATCAATGTTTTTTTTTTGGAATTAGTTATATCGCCTTGCACTTAATTTCTTAAACAATAGAAATAATATATCTTGTGCTATGCGACGAATTTCAGTAAGTGAATAAGTCTATCAAACTAGATTAGCACTAGTTCTTACTATAATTTTACTTCTGCGTAAGCTTCCGATGTGACGTCAACGTCATACCGATGCTGACGTCACGTAACAAGAGCGAAGCTCTACTGCAACTATATCTTTATGTATAGATATTTGCCATCTGTATTGTTAGTGCAGCGACATCTATGACGCAACACAGGAACTAAAATTTTAAGCCCCGCATCGCGGTTTTAGAGTTCTTCATGCAATTTGATAGTACACAATAGTCCGAAATTTATTATTGGGCTGTTGCCCAAACCAGAAATAACATCTGTCTGGTTTGAGGATCCTTCCTTTTCAATGGAGGTATTGAGACTTTAAACTTTGTTGCGTATACTTCTAAATTATCATCTGCTTCCTGTCAAACCGAAGCCAGCTGGATAATAGTATTTTACGTGGTGTGACCGCCTTTCTGACCTACACTACCCAGTAACTGGGTCTCACGATATCCCTTGGTGTCAGATTTTTTTGACTTCTGACGATCTGTAAGAACTGTCAAAGATTTACAAATGACAGCCGTGACCAACGGCTTACAACAAACTAGGTATAAAAATGACTTGGTAATTTATTCTTCCTTAGCTTCGTATTGCTGTGACTGTGGCAATTAATACTTAGAATACCAACGGGTATTCTTAATCAATACTCAGAATACCAGCTGGTATTTTGACTAATGATTGCCACAGTAAAATACTTCACGATTATCACACTAATATTGTAAAGGCGAAAGTTATATGCATGTATGAGTTGCTCCTTCACACTAAAATAGCTAAACAAATTTGAATTTTTGGCGTTCAGGTAGGTAATATGGCTATTTGGCTACTGCTATTTACGGCTATTTGGTATGTGGATAGGCCACATCCAAAAATAACGCGTATGAAATAGTTTTCTACTATCACGCAGGCGAAGCAGATCTTCTGCCAGAGCTAGTTCTTCATATTCAAAGAAATTAATCGTACGAACACGAAAATTTAATGAAGTATCATCGCCTGTATTTCTGGAACAGATAAGCAAAAAGCGTTATAAACCGGAATTTCTAAATACCTCTAAAGTACAACGGGGAAAAGAACATTGTCATCATTTTTTTAAAATTAGTATAAACTAGTGCTTGACTGCGATCTCTGATAGTAAGCAGTGATGCTATCGTTGATGGTGAGGCCGAGTGAGGCGCGCTAGTTTATAAACAGCCTATTCACTCTATCCTTGATGCCACCTAAATTATACTCGGACGAGAAGACTGCAGCAGGCAAAATGTTCCAGTCCTTTGTATCAAATCCAAATTAAAAACCACTTAACTGCTTCTAATTTCAAAATGGAAAAAGCAAAAAGCGAATACAATGCGTTTAAAATAAGAATAGGAACCTCAATGACCTCTATCTGTCAAATGTTACTGGAAAAGTACGGTTTGCAACGAGAACTTATTTTGCGTATCAATAACGGTTTATTTTTTTTCTTTTTTGAACTGAATCTTAGTTAAATTTAAGACTGGATACGGTTTATTTTTTTACTTTTTTGAACCGAATCTTAGTTAAATCTAAGTAAAGAAAAAAAATAGTTAATCTAAATATATTATTTGAGTTAAAATTAGTTTTAAAAAAACCTTCTTCGTCCATTCGCCACTATTCAGAGACATTGATGTAGAGATAAGCAGAGTTGAAGAACTAAATTCTAATTAAACTGTTCATTATTCGTATAGGAATCCGAATCTTGAGCGCTGACTTTCACATGCGCAGAAGTCAAATCGGGCCTGTTTAGTGGTACTACGAAGTGAGACGCGGGGCCGGGGAGCGTCAGTGATTGGCTCGCCGCGCCATCGCGTCATAGACGTCACTCGTGATTCGTTCCCTGCGCTTGCTGCATGTATCTAACAACGACGAAAATTGGTTTGCCAATGTATGGATGGAATGCGCAAAGCGATCCCCATTCTGACGCCGAGCGCTCAAGATTCGTGCCGGCACCAATAAATAAATTTAATAAAAAAATATATCTTATTTTGCTCACCCTACCTATATGATTCGATTTGACAGCTATGACGTCACAACATGGCGCTAAGTCGATCCTATTCTCATTTGAATGGCGTAGACCGTAGTACATTAATATCTGCATCGAATTGAATAACACTAAATCGATGTCTAATTAAATGTAAGTAAAAGACTTTAAATCTGACTGACATTTCATTGGTCATTAATCGTTTAGTGAAGCATTAGTTGCAGGCAAATTTCACTCATCTGTAGCAGCAATAGTGTATATAATTGCTTGTATGTTTCAAGCTATAATGCTGTAGTAAACAAAAGGAGTTGGAAGGCTTCATTGGCTGCTCAAATTACTTCCGCCTTAAGCGTAACGCCACGGCCTGGCACATATATAGGTACTTGTAAACTGCCTTTGGAAGCCAAAAAGCGAAAACTCAATCAAAGCGATTTTCGATCTAAAGAGGATCATTTAAAAAATTCTCCTGTCTCCAGAATTACGTACCTTTAAAACTAGCATATATGCGTGACTTTGCCAGCGTGGTATTTTTATAAAAATATAGAAAAAAAAAACTAAACAATACGTTTTCATAGCATACTTACTAGTATACTCCATCCTTAAGTAATGCTAGCAAAGGAGGAGGCCGACCGCATCTCCCAACGGCAATCTCGTCGCCGCCGGGATTCCGATCCCAATTTCTGGCAACCGTAAGCGCGGGCTTGCGGACGGCGAGCAATGGGTAACTCGCTGTCCGACCGTCCGCTAACTTTCCGTTCTGAGCCCAAGTCGTAGACGGCGCGCAGTCCGCGCGCCTTCCAGGGAGAATCGGAGTACATATGGCTGAAAATTCTGTAGGTACAGAATTGATAAATGAGTAATAAATGTACTCACCAAACAAGTATTTATATTTATTCAGGCGTCTAGACGTGATAGGTAATAGTGTAGGTTTGTAGGTGGGATTAGGAATTCGTTCTTATTTTGTACTGTAATTATTCAAAGGTAAATATGGAGTGGTGAAGAATCTTAGTATAATAGTACAAGACTTTTCTAAAAGAGGAAAATGTAATTTTATTGTTTGTTCAAAGCTGATGTAAGAATTACTTTCTTATTCATGTGTATATGTAAGTAAGTATATCTCTTGATCTCTCTCTCACACACACAAACACAATTTTAATAACTTTAACCAAAGGAAACGATTCCATTTCCGACAAACAACGTCATTTTCTGGGACACAAAACGGTTATTTTCGAAAAACGTTACAAAACGCGCGAATATGCATTGGTATTCAAAAATTCGAAATTTTGAATATTTCACCATTGATGAACCTCTAAAATCGACCGAATGACGCGAATGGCGGCCATTGAAAAACAATATTCGTCACAGAATGGCGAACAAACCGTGAACAACAGTATTTCGACGATGAATCCATGAATTTAAATTAGTTAACTCTGCCATCAAAATTGCACAAGCTGCAATAAGAAAACCAAGAAGTAAAATCGTGTCAATAGGTTTTTATGTTGGTTTAAAATAAAAACGAAACCCTCGATAACTTTATATAGATTGCAATCGTTAGTTTTTATTACTTCGAATGGAAACCTAACTCAATTTACAACAAATAGACGATCGTACCTACTTTAATACTCGTCGTTTATTTTTACGTAAGAAATTCGAACGTTTTGAAATAAAATCAAAAGAAAAAATATACACCAAAAAACAGTACGTTATTAGGTACATTCGAGCTTACTTTCAGCGATGCATCGTTAAACACAACCATAATTTACCATGAAATCGACAGCCAGTCTATTCCTCCAGCAATAATAACCTCAAAATATTATTTATAAACAAACAAACAAAAGTAAAGTAACAAACATTAATCCTGCGTTAGGACAATCTAAATCCATGCCGTCCTTATAAAGGGCATGGAAATAGTAAGTTCTAAAAATATCGGATTCTATAATCAATAGGGTAAAATTCAAATTTCGAAAAAAAAAAGTGGCGTAGACTCACGGACAAAAGGTAAGACAGCAATTAAATTACAAAATAAGTAAATCGAGATCGGCAAAGACAAGATAGGTCGAAGCGAGGGCGATTGCAGCGTGCATACATAACATATGAGCGTGGAAGTTGAATGCTCATCCGTATTCAAGGGCGGACGGACCGCTTGCAGGCGTACTGAGCAATCATGCAGGTGACGTCAGCCCACTGAATGAAAAGCGTTCTGAGCTGAAAGATTCTGGCTCTTTGATAACATATGTTTGGTTGGTTTGGCCATGATTGGGATTCGAGTTCATTCGAGTCTTTAAATTGCTACTTGACTAGCTAGGTCATGCTGTCAGATTTTTCGGTATATTGTGTATTTTATGTACCATATTCTTGTTTCATTCAAGTCAACTTCACTCTATTCTGGAGTGTTTTTCAACTTTGCTTCCAAGAAACAATCAGTTAACTGATTCTTCTATGAGATCCCATCAGTCAGTTCTTCTAAAATGACTCTCACAATATGCAATCAATATTATTTAAAGCTTCGGATCAATTTACTCTTAGCTTTTCAGCACTAGCCGTGGACTAAAAAGCTTCCAAGAAAAACTGCCTTACCTCTTATCCTGTTGCTCAAACATCTCCAAACAAAAATAATTTGCTCAGCAATGAAGTTCTATAAAATTAACCAGAAGACATCTCAACGACATCATTAGCAAGGTTCCTTAAATTTTGGAACATCTCAATTGCAAGTACGCAATTAAGTCGTAAAAATAACTAATGATGTAAAGACTGCATTATTATATAATGGCAATTTAAGTGTCCATAAAAGTGGGGGGCTAACGACCATGGGTAATCGAGGTCGACCCAATTTAAAGGGCTTCGGTACCTTGGCACTTGGCAGGAGTTGTAAATTGGCTACTGTAAAAGCATTGTAAAAGTCACTACCCATTGCTGGTTTCTTATGTAGTTATTTGAAACTGGCGTCTGCCAACAACCTTGCTTGTATGAAAGTGGACCACTATATCTAAGGGATATCCTTCTGGGATAATAAATTTACAGGCTATTCCAGGACATAGTCTACCCGTGTACCTAATTACATTCAAAACCATTCAGACGTATGAAGAAGTAACAAACCACACATACTTAAAAACTTTTAGCTTTATAAACATTTGTATTTTAAATTTCAAAATGGTTTTACAGAAACTGACTTATTATCAGTAATAATTTATTAAAACCTCCAAATTATTAATAGTGACCCTTCCCAACTTATTGGATGGTTCCCACCTCAATAGCGCAAGTTAAACTTGCGTTGGTGGGGCGCTGTAGACTATTTACAGCGCCCCGCAACGCCGTCATGCTTATAAACTACCTATAAAAATTCGGCTCAAATAAGCACCAAATTTTTAATACGTGTCTTGCAAGTGGGGCACATAACCGCCTAGGGCAAATATGCCTGGTTTACCATATTATCTGTTTTTATATATGGGTAATGAATTTATTTAACTTCTTCAACAACAATAATTTTTATATATTACTATCTACTCCCAGCGGCTTCGCCCGCGTGATAGCAGAAATTTATCCCAAGGGAATATACTTCCGGGATAAAAAGTATCCTATGTCCTATTCCAGGACATGGTCCATCCGTGTACCAAAATCATCAAAATCGGTTTTGCCATTTAGGCGTGAAGACGTAACAAACAAACAAACAAGCAAACAAGCAAACAAACTCACTTTCGCTTTTATAATATTAGTATGGATTATTAAAATTGATGGCTATCGATATAAATGAGGCTTCGTTTGATCTCACCTGATGGTAAACAATGATGTGGTCGACGATGGAACGCTTACTTATAAGTAACCTATCACTCTCAACTTAAATACCCCTAGGTTAAAGCTATCAGGAAACACAGAGTACGGCAGCTAAGGACCGGAATTCTCTGCTGGAGTCTATGTTTTCTGATAGCTTCAAACCTTTAGGTCAAGCGTGAATAGTTTACCTACTTCTAGACAAGAGTGTTCCAACTGTCAAACATATATAGATAGTGATCAAGCGCGAGCCTATATAATAAAAAAAGCCCTAAAATTGGTCTTGGTTTCTGAACCAAGACCAATGTTTTGATAATACTATTTTGAAAACCATTTATATAACCTCTGGGTAATTTACATTCAGGCCTATTTGAAGTAACAAATCTAAAGTTTGTATTATAATTTGCAAAATAACTGTTTCGGAATGTTCGTGTGATGACATTGTTGAGAGCTTGACTGACAGTTTTGTGGCTTCATCTCAACATTACACGTGTTATTCATTAGTGTGTGGGATTTCTGTTCTGTTCTCTGTTGAAACCGTATTTAGTTTACCTAAATTTTTAGAATATTTAGGTAAACTCGGTAATATTTAACTGTTCTTCAATTTCGCTTGTTTCTACTATAAGATTTTCCTTTCAACGTTCCATCAAAAATACTTATTGTGCACTAAAGTATGCTCTCCTAGGTCAAGTAAAAATAGCCACACCAGCAACCCCCTTGGTTGCGGCCGTTCCCTTTTAACCTAACCTGTCCGAGTCAGTGTGTCCCATATCTCTCAATAATTGTAATAAGTTCATTAATATTTGGGATATAATTAGTTATATCACAAATATGATCTTTTTAGAGAAAGAATAAGATTTTTTTTAAGAAAGTGACACCAGTGACTGAAAAGTTGGAAGGCAATCGTTTGTCTTGGTATGATCATTTAAACAGGAGGGATAAAACGCATGTTACTAAAAAAGTTCTGAGTACACATGTAGATGGATGGAGGGGGAGAGGGAAGCCTAAGAAAAGATGGATGGATTGTGTGAGGAAAGATATGAAAGAAAAAGGAGTTAGTGATATTGTGACGGGTGACAGGACAGAATGGAAGAAAAAAAAATTACGCCGACCCCAAGTAATATGGAATAAGGGCAGGAAGAAGAAGATGCCCAGTTATAAATATCCCGTGCTATTTGTTTAGAATCTTCTTCGGTTACACATCACAATCACAATTAGTGAACACAATATATTTACGGAGCTATTTTTTTTTTCACGACACGCTCCCGTAACCTGGCCCACATAAACCGAGATTTTACCGGGACATACTACTGTGCGTCCGGGAAAATGATGCCCGTCCCGTCATTCTGTAATTAACTACAAGCAATTAGTAAAACAGTTTGGAATCGGATCTGTTCTAGAACAGAATTTTTTACTTTTTTTGCTGCGGGAACGTTTGAAAGAGTTACCGTAGCTCTACAACGCAAAAGGCAGATTAAGGAAGGGAGGAGGTTTTTAGTAGTAAAAGTCTGAAACACCACTTTTCTTCACCCTATATTGGGAGAAGTCATTCAAAATAATGAAGATACTAAAATAGATTCAGATATAAGCTGTGTGATTTTAAGGTATAACTTCTGTTAATATACCTACAGTAAAGAGTACATCAATTTATGTAAGTACTGTATTTATCCTATCCTATCAGGAAATTACTCACTCTTGAAATTAATCAATAGGTAGATACAGCAATCGACCTTTCGATATTACCACGATTACATCTTTCAGCAAATTGAAATAAATCTATCTCAAACTGTTTTATTACATCCATATCCTTTAATTAAATACCTGTGTTCTTGAAATCAATCTGATCTACAGCAATATTTCGTAGCCAGACATCCCAATGTTATTCATAGCTCAATTTAACCAAGGTCTTGTATTTTTTCAACCATTAATTGAAAAACTGGTTAAAGTAAATATTAATCAAGTTGACAGATACGTCAGTTGCCATAGGTCAAAGCTAATGAATGAAATAGAATACCAGTCAAGAGTGAACCTACAAACGGTGTGAATAGAATGAAAACTTTGATTAGATGTTTCGCTTTCATACTAGCTTCTGGAAGCATCTTCTGTGTATTCTGTAATAAAGTTGCATTCTTTTAATGTGAATAGTATTAAGAAACAATCTTAATACTATTCACATTAAAAGCCTAAAACTTTCGCCTTTTCAATATAAGTGTGATATCTACTAATTTCCATGTTGTTTCTCCAACATCCATAAATAGCTCCAAAACTAGAAGAAACTTTAATATGGTCGGCGTTAAAATTATATGATCTACTTCTTGTTGCACTGAGAATCCTGATTCTTCTTCGTCATTTATATTTATTTGTATATTGGATAAAGTATGTATTGATATAGGTTTGTTAGATAGATATACTCTTTATTTTACACCATAAAAAAATACAGTAAAAGCTTAAAATTTATAAGATGAAAGGTGATCTTATCGCTAAAAGCGATTTTTACAGATAAACCTTTGGATGATCTGAGATCTATAAAGTCAAAGTCAAAAGTTTTTATTTCACATAGGGTTATATGGGCACGTATAAAACGTCAGAAACTAGTGTAGAGATTGGTTTCGAAATTTTTTAGTACAGATTATGCGTGAGTTGCTTATTAGCATAAATATATTTATAACAACTAAACTAAGGTCGTTGCTCAGAATACTAAATAATAATAATTTCACATTTCAATGAACCATTGAATACTAAAACCTCAACTTAAGTTTGATACTCGTATGGGAATTATTTATTCAGCATACATTTACACATGTCGAGCCAATATTGATAAATGCACCAGTTTTATTTAGTATGTGTCGCACTACCATCCATCAGACGCCATCACCATCGCACCACACAGCCATCGGCCCATCACTCACCACTTCACATTGCTGATTGATTGCCAATATCTACCAGTGCGAATTGAAAACAAAACGAATTGTGCTTTTCTTTTTTTAAAAACTCGAAAAAAAAATAACAAAATAACTGAAATGAAATAAAATGACTAACAATCTCTATTGTTTACATATGTAACTTATCATATAAAAACAGTCTGACTCATACACAAACCCAAAAATTACATTGCGCAATGAACTGAAACAGCTTTTTCATTTTAAATGGGTTTTATCTCGCACCGAAAAGTACTCGAATATCCATGAATGCAAGCGTAAAGAACTCATATATAATGCGACATAATCCGTATAAATATTGTTCATTTCAATGGGTAATATATGTGTAAAATATTCAGCTCTGGAAACTTCACAAAGGACTGAAAGTATTGCATGTCCACCCATCGCATGAAAATGCATCCCAACAAAGTCGCAAGTACAGTTCAAACTAAAATTTCTACCTTTATATTTTCAAAAATATGCGTCATAACTATAAATTGTGGTTGCAAACACCACAAAAAGGAGCAAAAGTCCTTCGGAGCACACAAACCATTGTTAGCATGGAACACAATAGAGCTCTCCAAGGAACTGTTTACTTCTATTCTATTCTTGAGAATCAATTCCAGAGTGCTATAATCCTCCTTTGGGAATCGTTGAGCTATGTGCAGCCACTCTGCAGTTATTCGCTGAGGGACACTATTGTTGCGATGTAGAATTCTACAGTATTTGAAACTGACTGTACTTGGGTATAGCCAAGTACTGCTTTGGTTGTGCAGTAATGAGAGCTTTGCAGCGGACCCTAGAAATAAAACATTTAAAATTAATAACTTTTCGTATAAAATAAAATGTTACAATACTCTTGTGAATTTAAAGTTTTTAAATGGTCTTTATTTTGTTACAGGTAAGGATTTTCAACGAGGTTTTCCAACTACTTAAGTATCTGAAGCATCTAAAGGTAAGTCAACAAACCTCAAACCTCGGTATATAGGTACAAAACTTGGATAGAAAATGGTATCCATCAAAGCAACGTTTGATAATAACGATGGTTCTATTATAATAAGTAATGAAACCGCAATAGTAGATGTGGATAACGATATTACCACACCTCATTACGAAAATATAGCCGAGTCAATAACAAAGAAGAATAATTTACGTTGCATAGATCTAAAGATTGCTATACTTGCGTCTAATGCTAAGCCACAAAACGCAGTGAAATCTCAGGAGAAAGTGTCGCGGTTAGCCACGAGATACGCCCTCTTATTTAAACTAGGCATCTGCAAACTCAGTTGATATTACTTTCCAATTGCACTTACTGTGATTGCTGCATACGTAACTTTGTAATTTACTCAAACAAATTGACAGACAATTATATTTTGCGCAATTTCATGAAGTTAAGCTTTAACGTCTACATTTTAAATAAAGTCTTTTAGTCACGCTTTGGCATTTATTTCATCGTTGATCGTTCATTCAGTTATAGCTTGACCTATACCAAGGTTTCTAGTTTTGTACCTACAGCAGGCTATCATAACCATTTTGGCACTAAATATAATCGCACATAATTACAAGAGGTGACTAATTGCTTCGGGTTTCATTGTTTGGCGGTCACGCGCCGTCGCGCCGCCAGAGGGCGCGGTATTATGCGACACAATAGTTGCAGCAGACGCGCCCTCCATTGTGAACTGACCTTATCTTCAAACCTCATCACAATGTCACGCTATACTATAATTACACGCTGTTCCGAAACGAAACGGGTAGATATTTTCCTTCATTTAAGGTATACACTTGACGGATCTGACTGTTGTTTGGACGCTCGGGCAAATGCCGTGACCAAAGTCATTGAACGAATGATTAGTAATGATTAACTGGCATTAGGTCTGCCAAACCAAAATTACGTTAAACGAGCCATTAAATACAGCGGAAGAGCCTTGGCTGTTCAAGAGGAACCAACCGCTCCTTTAAATGAACTAAATAAAATAGTAGATGTAAAATTGTAAAAGGATCATCGTCGTAATCAAGTAGCCAATCAAGCGACCGCGTAGGCTTAACCAGTAACACCATTACCTCTGTAAAGGGTGTACTTCATGGTACTTATGGGTAATACCGGTTGTGTGACGTCACCGCAAAATGCTAATTTAAATTTTGTCACAGCTATCAAGGAATTTCGCGGGTATGGCGGGCCCTCTCGACTTATGTCGGCTAATGACTTTAATGATACTGTCATTATCCAAAGTTTATGTTGCAACTGTGTTGGAATCTATTGTATATTCTTTTTTAAGGTCACAATGTACATCTGAATGTTTAACATTTTTCGGTGGTTTGCTTTTGAAAGTTGATGTTATGATTTATATTGTACAATAAAAACATAGCATTGTTTAGTAAGATGTCGCAAATTGGTAAAAAGACAAAAGTGAAAGCAATAAACAATGTAACACAAGCTAACCACATTAGATCTATACACTCAATGAAGTTGAATGCAAAAACGATATGAAACAAAATAGAGCCATTTGTTTGTTAACGCATCTAAACATCTATTTCAGTTAGATATGTGAGCAACACCCAGTCTGATTGCTAGCAACCAATGAGTAATGGTCGGTGGACTGAGATGAGATCACTTTCAGCAGTGCTAATTCCAAGCTGCCGCTAGCAGAGTCTTTACACTTTGTTGTCGCGGCGGCCATTTGCCAAACTCATTGCGTTTGTAATTGTACTCGCTTGTTTGGACATGGTACCTAAGCGAAAGTACTATTAGACAAGTCACGAGCGAATCTGCATCGTCTTGGTGACAGGTGTTTCGAATTTTGAATGAGGCTAAAAGTTTCATACTTTCAAACGCAAGTGCATTCGTAAATCTTACTCAACTTTTTTTTACATTGTATGTGTCTGATATGAAATGGTTACTTAATTTTATAGAATTTAAGGCAGCTGCTAGTTGTATAGGTCAATCGAATAGCCAAATATTGGACACATGCAAGTAATTTTACAAGCACTTGGCTAAATTAATTACGTAGATTTGGCTAAATTGAGCCTTTTGTGCTGATTCAATTGAATTTAGTATTGTTTGTGCAATGGTTCTCAAAATATGTACAACATTAGTAGCCGGTAACAACAGCTCGAAGCAAGAAACTGTGTCTACTAACCTACTACAATGAAAATCATGCTTAGGAAATGCAAATAAGAGAAAGGTCTTGTTTTTAGCTTTGTTTCAAATAAAAATTATCACACGATACATTTTTTATTATACCGCTTTAACAAATAAAAAAACAGAAAGTAAAAACACACACTACATAGATTTGATCGCAATATTTATACTACTAGCGCCATCTCTTACAAACCGTTGGAACTCGGTTGTTTCACTACGTCATGCCGACATTGACCGCTAGATGGGGGCACTAGTACATGAAACGGATGACGCGCGCGGTTAACGAACGTTCTTGACTGAGCTCTCGAGTTCGTTCGACGCCGCGGCTTGCCGTGACACAACAACAGTGGATTGGAGCGTGGAATGGACTCGCGTATGGCGTAACAAACTACCATAGTAACAATAACATTCATTCGGAAGTTTTCACGTCTTTTGTTTCGTTTTTTTTCAACTGATTATTTTTATGCAAGGTAAATAGTTATAAATTACCAACTAATGAGATTATTTTAATTAGTTACCTAAAGTTTAAGCTCAGCAAAAGAATAATAAATCCTATAATAATAATTAAAATCCTAAAAAAACGTTTTAATGTACCTGTTTTTTTATTAAGAAACTATTTATCTTTTTTATTACGAGTTTCCGAACTCTACAATTTTTAATATCAGCGTTAGCCGATGGATGGCGCTACGATGCCTTGTTTCGGTACTTTGTATATTATAATTATCATAGTGGAAACAGAATTCTACCTCTCGTCTATTTGTTTTAAGTTTTGATTAATGTTGGTAATAAATATAATAAGTATTATTGGAAATATCGGTTAAAGAAAAAAATTTTTTTTTTCTTTAGAATTTGACGCTAATTTAATTGAGTCTGAAGTCACTATCTTCTGTTACCATCTTTTGTTTCCCAATCTTTTAACAAATAACCAGTAAGTGCGCGCATATTGAAATAAAAATTAACACCTTTAAAATCATGTAAAGATCCATGTTAATGGTACAACAACGTTCTTTTCGTCCGCAATGACTTTGACTCGTAAATACAATAATAAAAACACCAACGTATGACACGTAAGTACTTAGGAATTTTTATGTTCTGACCACGAAGGGACTAACGTATCGAGGACTTTTGATCCTCTCAAGTCTTTTAATCTTGTTTTGAATCAATTTGGCTCTGAACTAAACGTTTGTTTTCTTCTTTCTTGCTCTCTTTGGCCAGCTACAAACGCGATTATCCTTATGGTTTTTTTTTTAGAATAAACACTGGCATGAAAGAAAATTTCGCTGCTTTTTTTTAATTTCCTCGTTGGTCATTTAAATATTTTTTTTGTTAATGTTTTTGGCTTGGATAGGGACCTACTAAGTCCTTTAACCCTTCAGATACCGTCAATTAGAGACACAATAGTAAGACAATAGATGCGCGGCCACCGGTGGTCGCTTGGGGATTCATGAATTAAGCCATGTTTCCGTAAGAACCGTTTATTTGCTTACCATTAGAATTTAAGACGACATTCTGTTTTTGTAGTATTTGGCAGCAAAATTATCAAGTCAAACTTCTGAGCATACCTCACTGTCACTAGTCATGTAGTCACCGCCCTGTTTCAATGATTCCACATATTGTTCAGTTGCAAAGACACTTGAGATACAAAACTTCATCAATTTTTCATCACATTATCCAATAGGAATCAATTTGCAAACAATTAAAACAGCCCCTAAACTTCACTTCAAATCCTGCCAAAACTCCGTTGGTAATATTATTTATTTATTTATTGGCCTATCAACAATTCTTACACATTGCATTCAAAATGTACTTGCCCTTATACAAACCAATATATCACGATAGACACAGCATGCACCTAGGAATGTACTTACCTAGTGTTTCTAATATATTTGCAATTCCTTACATATTCTTTGTCTGACATTTAAACTGGCATCATTAATTTCTTAAGCATTCGATCATTAAAATATATAATTATTTAATAGATAATATTTATTAACCCTTCAGATACCGTCAATTAGAGACACAATAGTAAGACAATAGATGCGCGGCCACCGGTGGTCGCTTGGGGATTCATGAATTAAAAGCTCTGACAGCATCTATGACTTGATTGATGCGATATGTTTATTCTTAATGATGTTTAATGTCTTGATAATTTATTAAATTTTTGAAAATAAGCAAATTTATGCTTATAAAGAACAAAATGACGCTTTTCTGGTTTTTTTCTTCAGTTTCATTTCTTACTAAAAGCCTCACAAACTAATTTTATTCAAAACAGAATTAATTACTAGATATATAACAAACTTTATTATAATTGCTTTTCGCATCCGTGTCTTACTAAATTACTCACTTTTGAGTGTTCCACATTAGTTTGCGTCAAACTGACCAAAAAAAAAGTTAATTAAGTACTTAATTTCTTTTAGTTGCCACAAAGTATCACAAAGTCAGGTAGGTACAATGTGCCTCAAGTTATCAGATCAAGTTTAGAGTAGACGAAGTCTGTTTCTAACGTCATCACCGTAATTAGCTACTAAGCGCACAGTTTAATTGATTTTCTGGAAGAAACTGATAAGTTTTTTTACCTGAGAAATCAAATAACTGTTCTACATCATCAAGTATCCTCTCCTCTCTCAGAGGGATTGTCATACTTTTACTGACTAAAACCTATTTGCGTTTCAGGGTCTCGGTAACTCTTTCGAACAATTCCACAGCCCCTGGCAGGCGTGCAAGTTTAAACAATGATAAATGAATGTTTTTATTAGTAAACAAACTTTAGTCGGCTCAGGAAATACTTCTAAATCTAAAAGAACCTGTAAATCATAATAAATTAAGTAAAAAATAATAAATTAGTGTAAACTATCAAGATACGGTGCTGTTCAGCATTTATTTAAACCACGTAAATTTTTAAACTAGCAGTATTTGACAGCTTTAAAGAGCCTCAGTTGTGTCTATGGTAATAAGAACATTTTACTGAAGTAGGTAAAATGGCCGTTGTTTTCGACAGTGGTCGTTAAACTTCACGCTTGGTGATTAACCATACCACTGTATGAAATAATTGTGCAGCGCGACATTATTTTACGTCATTATCTCGCTAAGATCTTTATATATTTTATTTGTTTCTTGCTATTTGGGTAACGCGCACAAAGCGACATAAGATTACCAAGTACAAAAAATAGACACAACCCAAGGTCTGGTTTTTACCTAGGTCAGATATTAAGCATTGCCTTACAATATGGCAATGCTAATAGTATATTGGGCAAACTTCCAGTTGACAAAAATGAATGAATATTTTGACGCCATAATTATTTTATCTAGGACCCCTTAGAGTATTTATAAATATAGTTGTGATTAGTTAAGTTTGTTTTTTTTTTTCATTTCACTACCCATTTAAATGTCGTATCGTAAAAATGATTATATCTTCAGTCTTTCCTAGTATCATGGTTAAAATAAAAAAAACGTGTCACTCATAATATTGTTGTCCCTTTAGAGTCACAAAATGCAAAATGTATTTGAAAATAAAGTGTCTCTTCACCAACACAATTATGATTTATGCTGTATAGGTACTTTCTACCTAATAACGAATTCCCATAAATAATTAAACGAATTTGATCCCAACGGAACTGCACCCACTAAACCCACCCCAATATTGATTAGTCGCGGCGCCATCAAACATGGCATGTCGAGTTTTTAATCAATATAAGTAATCGCTTTGTGCCATTGAAAAACTTATAGTTTATTTAATTGTAAACAATGATTTAATAATTGAAACTTATTTAGGACACGTTGCGACGTTCTAGAAGGATGCCTTGTTTTGAAACTTGATTTATTTTCCAGCAAGATTTGTGTAAAGATAAGTTTAAAACCAGCCAGTTCTAAATCGAGATTCGTGTTTCGGCAACGTTTTTTAATACGGATTACACACCTTATTCTGTAGAGCTATTCTGTATTTGAAAATTTAAAAAACATTTTTTTTTTTCTTTGAATTCGCGCCGTTTTTGCATTTAGCCAGCCAGTGGCTATGAGAGTTTTTTACAGAACGTAGTCATTCTTGTGTTTTTGCATTATTTGGCAGTAAATATTACAATGCAGCCTTTTCGGCTAGCTTGGTTAGGGTAATCAATACTACAATAAAATTCTCAGCTCGCATGTTACCAACCGCGTCTGTTTTAATGATTCTACCTACGTATTGTTCAGTCGCATAGACATTACAATATCCAATAGGAATCAATTTGTGAATAGGTAGGTACTTATAACAGCCACTGGATTTAGCTCGAAAAAAAAACCCGCCAAAAACCTTCCCCTCAACTAAATAATTTATTGTAACTGTCGAAAAATAATTTAATATTATTTTTAACTGACAAGAACGAGTAATATAACTGTATCTACTTAAAATTCTTACAAAAACTGGAGCATTTTATGCCAAAAACCCGATGGCCACACAAGAATTATAATGAAACTATTCTATTGTTGCTATAATAACGACCGCCGAAACTACACAATGAAAAATGCAAATGGCGTGTGAATTTTAACTTTTAGTTAGCATTTGGAAATGTCATCGCAAGTCAATGTACAGTTTTATACCTAATCGTGGCGAAATTGTATTATATTTCTAAAACCACTTTATTATTGCATATAAAGTGATATAATAAAGCGAAAAAGATTTTTGTTTATTTGTTTAAACACGCTAATTTCTAGAACTAAGTACCGTCAGATTGGAAAAATCTTTCTGTGAGGTTTATGACAAATAGTATATTTTATAACATCACGCTACTACCCACGAAACCTGAGCAGTAACTAAAAACGTGGATAAAACAGCGAGGGACAGCTAGTATTTTACAAAAGACCAGGAATTATTTAACAAAATAGCAAACTTATTTGTACAAAACCTACAAGAATCTAATTATAACTGTGGAAGTTTTCATCATCAATAATACATTTTGATTTTTCAAATGGCAAAGGTGGAAGTTGTGTGCATGCTCAAAAGCCAAATGGCTACAACCTGCAGAATATTGCCGCAGATAGAATATAAAAAAAAAAACAAAAGTGTGATACAGTGATATTTATACATCCATGCATACTAATATGTTGTTCGTTGGCTCGAAGTTAAAAGTCAAGGTAGTTTGCTTGACTTTTAACAGGCGGAGTCAACGGTCGTTCTGTTTTATTAACATTAATTACAGCTTTTCTTTTTCTTTGTGGAATTTTATAGTATTTTTTTAATATCTCTTAAGAGTTACTTTAAGGCTTGGGAACCTAGGCTTTTGAAAAGCTTAAAATGTTCCTTCGGGAGTATAAATACCTTTACCTACTATTTAATAAATAGTATTTAGAAATGATATTTATTTTGCATGGAAATCCACAAGAAACAACCCATGAAATAGCAAAAAATTATAACGATAAAAATAAATCTGCAATTCACTATATTTAATGGCGCCAGCTAATCACAATTTCGATTCCATTCAAAACTGACTTAATGATACGACTTCAAAGATTAACATAGAATGAGTTTTACATTTAGATTCTGGTCACATTCTACCTTTAAGTCTGTTCAAGATCAAAAATTCCCATTAACCTATAAAGAGAACCACGAGAGAAACATTACAGACGGTCAAGATTACATTAATAACATGATCAGGTAATTAATCATTGTTTAATTTAATAATCTACGAACGAGCTCTGGTCATTATTATGTTATAACTTGAAGGCCAAACGCGGTATAATGTACCTATTCTGCTCTCGAAAACCATAAAGTGTTAACTCAATCAAATAAGTTTTAAGAAAAAGAGAATGTTGTTCCAATGATATAATTTTAGTGTTCGATGTTTAAAAGTAACTTTGGTCAGCATCTTCATTTGCGCCAAATATTTTGTATCAATATAACAGTTGATATGAAATATTTTAAGTCCTATTCCACTACCCATCAATAAACTAGCGCTTGACTGCGATCCCACCTGATGGTAAGCAGTGCACTATTCTATTATGAGCCTATTCACTCTAGCCTCAATGATTTATTATCATATTTATGTATTATTAGCATATTTATGTATTTTATTATTATAAATAACTTATTTTTATATTTTTCCGTTTGTAGTATCTGTTATTTGTTTATTGTGCAAACCTACCACAGTGTTGTCTTCTTTAACCCAAAGGTTGACTGGTAAAGAATGCCTTGTTGCATTAAGTCCGCCTATGTACCACTACTGTATATGAAATTTAAATAAATAAATTAAAATTGAAAACATATTCATTCGGAGCGACAGTGCATCTGCAATTGAACTAACATTGTAATTGGTCGTATAAAAAATAAATGTATTTTCGTATAAATATTTGAGACTTCCGATGTTCCAACTAAGTAACAGCTTTGTAAATAGCCAAAAATGAAAAAAAAAAATGTCTTCATAGGCTATTCGCAAAAGCTATTCGATATTTAAACAAAAAACAGATTTTTGAAATTTTCCATATACCACTTTGGATTACAATTGGTATACTTGGTAGTACATATTATTAAAATCGAAAACTTAATGAGCCATCCTGTCTGCTTCCCCTGCCACCGATCATGCGTGAACTATGAATGGATGATTTCTTTGTGTTTTAATTGCAATTATTTCCAAGCTTGGGAAGGAAGACATTTGTGTGAGTAGATTCTTGCGATACTTTTATGAGCCTTGAATAATGGGTTGCCCTGTGGGTAAACCGATGAAGGAATCGAAACTTGCTACTCGCGAATGTGACGCAGGTTGTCTTTATTTTTATAAATATTTATTGAAAATAAACACACAAATATACTCTTGTTTTTCATGTCTAGACAACAAGAAGGTAATCTTTTATATTCTGGACATAAATGCAATTAAACTTGTTCAAAACATCCAGAGATAAAATTATTGACTTATAAATAAATATCTTGCATTGACTCACCCACCTCGCAATTTATACCAGTCTAATAAAATATCTCTGTCTCACTCCTCAGTCCTTTAAATGGTCGCTCTTGACCCTACATCTTCAGATCCTGTCAATTTTATCGCTCGGCGAAATGATCTCATCACTCCATTGCAACGGCCTTATTGTGATTAATGCTCTGTCGCTGCTTCTATATAAATTGCGCGGACGCTATCCGTCGATCTCTAATTGAAGGAATTGTGGCAATTTATGAGACACCGAGCCTTTTGTGCGAGCACTGAATTGAGTAATTAGCGATGTAAGAATTTTTCTTGATTAAAAAATAAAGGTTCGTTGTAAAACTCAATTAAAACCGACTGGGTGGCGGCCAGCCGTTCACTCTTTCTGACTACGCGAAAGTCAATCACACAGATGACTTTATTAGTAAATTCGAAATTTGAATTTTTAAATCCGAATTTAAAAGCACAATGATGTCTGTGGAGGCTGCATACGATCCCTTGCAGCTTATAGGTTGACAAGAAAATACTCCTGGCTGATTTTGAAAAGACATTCGAATTAAGAATTTAAGTCAAATGAAAAGCCACAAATAAAAATTGAATAGAAAAATACTTTAGATTGTTTAGACCATCAGATTTGGTAATAGCTGTTAAAAGTATCTTTTCAAATAAAATATCAAACAAGCGTTGTGTTGTTTCAATAAATGCCCTGATCCATGTACTGCTAACTCCCTACAGTATCTAAGCTCTTTAGACTTACCTATATTGATATTCATTACGAAGGTGAGCATAATTTTTATTTTATAAGCAGACAACGTAAGTCTTCTTTGGTGTCTCATACAAAAATAGCGATTCAAAGACTAGGTATTCAATAATGCCGAGTTATTGATTTAATCTCCATTGGCGGGACGTGGTTCACATGTCTATTAAATTGAAGTAATATAAATATTAAATACATACATAAACAGCACAGCTATGTTAGCTATTTTCATCGTTACTAATGTTATAAATACGAAGATGACTTTGTCTGTTTGTTTGTTACATTCTCTCGCCTACACCGCTGAAGTAATTTTGAGCTTTTCGTCAGACTTTTACTGACTAAAATCACACATGTGTCCTTCAGTTGCCCTTTGCGTTCTGCCGTTTGCTTCTACGGGTTTCCTTTTCGGCCCTGCTAAGTCTCTAGGGTTTGCTGACGTCTCTTTGAGGAGCGAGTGGAACATTACGCGCTGTTGGCGATTTTTAATTAAGTTTTAGATTAATCCTTGGAAATCACATCAAAGGCGTAGCTACCGCCGTATCTGCCGTATCAATTATACGGGGCCCCCAAACTACAGGGGCCCCGACTTAAGCCAAATTTTGTAACATGTTGTCCATAATCTCAAATTCTCATGGACAGGAATGAATGAATATTGACCACTCATAATATGATACTCTGTAAAAAGCTTTTAGCACGCTCCTTTCTTTTTAGCATTTTCTACATACAAGACGACAATAAAAACTCATCCAATTTTAGTACGTCCTACTAAGTGATCCATAAAATTAGCTCATTTTCAATTTTAGGGCCTCTCAAGGCACTATTTCTATATTAGTAGAAGCTATTTCGTACAAAAAAAAAACTTTTAAATATATTTGATAAGGGGGCCCTGAGAGCCTAGCTACGTCACTGGATCACACGTTACTTTATATCCTGAGAGTAGGTAAGTACCTACATTTTAAAATAAAATACAGTATTATAGCTGCTAAATGTTTTTGCCTACTGTGGTTTTCCCGTCCGATTATAATTCAGGAGTCTTCAAGGCTAGAGTGAATAGGCTCTAAATAGTGCGCTTTACCATCAACGATTGCATCATTGCATCACTGCTTACCATCAGGTGGGATCGCAGTTAAGCACTACTTTTTATGATTAAAAAAAACCTTTAAGCTAGTACTTAATAAAACACTGAAATTTTAATTGCATAATATGACTAAAACACAATACTATAGCAATTTATTAGTCACAACATCGAGGTTGTTACACTTTAAGCATTTATAAATGAATAATTAAATATTTATTAATGTCAAAAGTTGAAATCGTTTGACTATGAACGAAAATGGATTAATATTCAAGACATAGAATTAAAATGAAACAGAAGAGGCAAACAATTAGAATTAAAGGTTGATTTCGGAAAGTATGCATCGGAATTGCGTAGTTCAATTTTACCAAGCCCTGCCGCTAGGCAACTACTAGAACCAGGGATGGCAAACCTATGGCTTGTGTGTTAGTAGTGGCACGTGGCAAAATGATTCGGAAACGCCAGTGTAAGATATACATGTTTTTTTTATTTTTATTGTTGATAGGTTTGCGCTTGACCGCTATCTCACCCATGTATCCCACAGATTTGAAACGATTTATTCCATTTTATTACCAAATATCTAATACCACTGGTATTTCTTTGAACGCATTTTATTTTCTATTCTAAACGAACTCTTTAAATCATTTAATTTAATGTACGAACAAATACCAGTCACTTGAATTTGGTACAGTAAGCTGAGTCAAACCTAAATAAATTAAATTTATTTCAACAGTAGTAATCACATTTTTTTTTTGTTATTAATTAAATTAACAAATGACTGTAAACATTACGCCAAATATACATATTTAAAAAAGTTTCAAAGTTTGCCAATTAAATTACAAAACTAATCAAGATTCTTTGGCAGCACGTCATTAGTACGTTTTTTTTTTCCATATGTAACATATTTAGATACGTTTTTCCAATAAGGGTTCACTATATTTAGGTAGTCATAATAAAATAAAGAAGTACATTAAAATAACTAAAAACATTAAAAAGTATAAGAAACTTTTAAAGAAACAAAGTGTTTATAAATGTAATATTGATCTTAGACAACAACGTTTCAACTTACAAAGACAATTAAATGACAGTAATTATGAGTTAGAAAACAGCAAAGTAATGTATAATTTTGATATACAGAACCTTCAAAAAGAACTACAGTGTAGGGAAAATACAATTAAAGAAATATTTTGTAAGTATGAGTCTACCCAACAAATGTTGAGTGAGCGCATGCAGGAAGCTTGTGAGTTGGTGGACTTGGTGAAGTACAATGCAGAGAGGTATGAGTCATTGACAAACCATCTCTCCTGTAATTGTGCTCGCATACCCCCACCTCATACTGTAGAATCTATAAACACTTGTCAGAGTAATATATTGGTGTATTCGGATAGGTTGGGAACGGGTTTTGGATCTTTATTAAATAACCGTTGCCAACATACCATTGTCAGTCATTGTTACCATAACCTGCACTTTAATGAGCTTGTCTGTAAAATTAAAAATACACATATTAATGAGCAAACCACAGTGGTACTATTAATGGGAAATAGTTTAAATGTTACTAAAAGGGACTTAGTTAATGGTATTGACACCCTACTTAAATTGAAATTAGGTAAATTAATATTTTGTGCATTGCCTTACTCTAATTGTTTATCTGACCAGGAAAATGAATATATTTACAGCTTAAACAACTTGATGCATATCTTGTCTTGCCGTCATAGTGACCGTTTATTGTATTTTGACACTAACAACTTTGTTAGTGATTTTGTTTTGATACGGGAACATATGTTTCTTCCCAAAAAAAGTCGACACTTATTGGCTACTTTGTTAGCTTATAATATAAATGCAGTTAATGATAATTTAACTGAGACTAGGTTAAGTGACGAATCAGTATTATCTAGTATACCTAATAATGCTGATATAAACTCTTTAAACTATTAGAAATGACAAAAGAGAAGCGTAATAGCAACATTTTATTATACCATCAGAATATAAATCGCTTCTCCGGCAAAATTCTAGATGTGGAAATGTTAATAGATAAATATCATATGGATATCTTGTGTTTTTGTGAAACTTGGTTAAAATCAGATAGAATGTTGTTCAATGTAAATAATTTTTTAGTTGCCAGTGCATACAACAGATCATCAATAGGGGGTGGTACCTTGATATTGTGTAATAATTCTTTAAGATATAAGGAAAGGAAAGATATCACTGCTTGCTCTGTTGATCGCTTGTGTGAGGTAGCATGTGCGGAGGTTGAAGGCCAAACGTTCTTATGTGTCTATAGACCACCTGCATCAAACTTGACATCTTTTTTGATTGTAATAGAAGAAATGCTAAACAAACTTATTAGAGATAACAAATTAGTTTTCGTTTGTGGGGACTTAAATATTGATCTACTAGTAAATTCACCTGAAAAATGTAAACTTCTCTCATTGTTTAGTTCTTTTAACTTAAAATGTATTTTTAATGAAGCAACAAGAATAACCCCCACTTCAGCTTCATGTATAGATAACATTTTTACTAACTCTAATATAAAAGACTCGTCCATAATTAGTGGCGTGAGATCTGACCATACTGGCCAACTCGTATCTTTCGAGTTAGTCAAAAAGTTAAAATTAGATTCAATTGCAGAGTTTAGACCGCTAACTAAAAATAAATTAAATAATTTTAATAATAATGTTCTTAGTAGTCTCTCAACAGCCAATTTTGATTCGCAAGACCCCAATGTAAACTATGGTACATTATTTTCTACAGTATGCCAAGAATTTAATAAGGCGTGTCCACTTAGAAAAATTCAAATCAGTAATAAATCCAAATTTAATGAATGGGCTACTGCTGGGATAAGAAAAAGCAGAGACACTTTATATCAGCTGTACCATGAAAAATCTTTGTCGCCTGATCTTAACTTGCATAACCACGTTAGAATCTATTCAAAGATATTCAAAAGAGTTTGTGCCCAAGCTAAATCTAAATCAATAAGTAAGATAATCGAAAATTCTAATAATAAAATAAAAGCTGTCTGGAAGGTGATAAACAAGGAAACTGGAAAGGCAAACCAACGAAATCGGAATGAGTTGTCACTAAAAATTGACAACAAAATCATCTCAGATACGTCAAAAGTGGCCGAGACATTAGAAAACTTTTTCACTAATATCCCAATAGAAGTTACGAAATCTCTCCCTTCTTCATCTTTGTTAGCTGAATCTTTTTTAAAACAATATTTCACTAAGGATATACCAACCTTTGAATTTAAGCATATCTCTGTTGATACAATTTTAAAAACATTCAAAAGTCTTAATATAAAAAACACTGAAGACTTATGGGGTATATCTGTTAAGGTTCTTGGAGATATTATTGATACAATTGCTCCTGTCCTAACAGGCATATTTAATCAATGTTTGGACAGCGGTACATTTCCTGATTTAATGAAACATAGTAAAGTAGTACCAATTTTCAAATCAGGTAGTAAGAGTGATCCCTCTAACTATAGACCAATATCTGTGCTTCCAGCATTGAGTAAAATCTATGAAAAAATCATGCTTGACCAGATGTTGTCTCACTTTAATTCTAATAGGATTTTGCACAGTCATCAGTTTGGTTTCACGAAAGGAAGGTCAACGACGGATGCAGGAGTGAAACTCATCAGTCACATTTTGGAATCCTGGGAGAAATCCCAGGATGCCATTGGCATATTCTGTGACCTCTCTAAAGCATTTGACTGTGTTGACCATAATACTCTAATCTGTAAATTACATCACTACGGAATTCGTGGACGAGCTGCTGATCTTGTTTTTTCCTATTTATCTTACAGGCAGCAAAAAGTATCCATTAATGGGGCGACGTCCTCGGGATCTCTAGTAAAGATGGGCGTGCCTCAGGGTTCAATTCTTGGCCCTTTCCTTTTTCTAGTTTACATTAATGACCTTCCTTATATGATGGCTAATTTATCCGATATAATTCTATTTGCTGATGACACCTCTCTTATTTTTAAAGTAGATAGAAAAGATGGGGATGTCTTGCATGTTAACGAAAGTCTGGCAGTTCTTTCGAAATGGTTCGAAGCTAATAATCTCCTATTAAATGCCAATAAAACTAAATGTATAAAGTTTTCATTACCTAGTGTCCCCCAAGTTGGCGTCAGTCTAATTCTTGATGACAAAAAACTTGATGTTATTGCGGACACTGTGTTCTTGGGTATGACTATCGATTCTAAACTGCAGTGGGGCGCTCATATTAGAACTCTCTCGGGAAGATTAAGCTCAGCTGCATATGCAGTTAGAAAAATAAGGCAATTGACAGATGTAGCTACGGCTAGGTTGGTTTACTATGCTTATTTTCACAGTATTATGTCTTATGGCATTTTATTGTGGGGATCTGCAGCTGATGTGGACTCAATTTTCATATTGCAAAAGAGAGCTATCCGGGCTATTTATAGGATGGGTCCTCGCGAGTCCCTCAGAAATAAATTCAAAGAAATCGATATTCTGACTCTGCCTTCTCTTTATATCTTGGAATGCATTTTGTATGTTCGTAAAAACTTAGGACTCTTTAAAATTAGAAGCGATTTCCACAACAAAAATACACGTAGTAAACACGAAATTGTATTACCCAAATGGAGATTAGCTAAGACCAGCAAGTCATTCCTAGTTAATAGCATACGTTTTTACAACAAGCTACCAAAGGCGGTAACTGAACTTAGTGAGGGAAAATTCAAAACGCATATTAAGCGTGTCTTAACCAAAAAAGCATATTACAAGGTTAAAGACTATGTCGAAGACACGCTTGTTTGGCAATGACTACCTCTGCACATGTGGCTCCCTGGTAACTCACCAATATTGTGTCTGTTAACTGCTCCACCTCTGTTTTAATATATATACATTTTTTATTTGTATTTTTTTTTCTATAGGACATTGCTTTTGCAATAAGTATTTTTTTTTTAATTTTTGAGACTTCAACTACCTTAAACTCGTTGATAATTTATTTTGTTATCAATTTATTGATAGTTGCAATTATCTATATTTCTATTGCTTTTTTTTTTTATATAGCCTCTTTTTCGTTTTGTAATGTGAATGTGAGAACACTGTATACCTTACAAACCTTTAGATTACTTCCTATTTAAATTACTTTTTTATTTGAATTACTTTTTTTTATTTTTTGCTTTTGTGTACAGTATTGATATGCACTGTTCTTACATACTATCATATTGTAACACCTACCACTTTTTTTAAAAGAGTAACCATGGAGTTTCTTGCCGGTTCTTCTCCATAGGAAACGACCAATTTGGAACCGTGCACTAGCTTCTGACGTTTTATAAGTGCCCATGTAGGCCTATGTGAAATAAAATATTTTGACTTTGACTTTGACTTTGACTATCCCTGCACTAGGCATTCAGCGAACACCAGTACCTACATGGTGGACATTCAGTGTGCACGCATTCATTATCCAAACTGCTAAAGAGTGGAATTTTCTCCAAAGTCTATGTTTCTCGATAGCTACAACTTGGGGGTCTTTAAGTCAAATGAGGTTACTTCTAGGCAAGCTTGCGCCAACATCGACCACATCATCGCTTACCATCAGATGAGATAGTGGATTGACGCGTACCTATCAGTAATACAAATATCATCTTCATCATCATCATCAAGCCTTTTTAATGTTCCCACTGCTGGGACTCAGGCCTCCTCTCTAGGAGAGAGAATGGGCCGTAATCCACCATGCGGGCCCAGTGCGGATTGGTGAATGTCATATCGAGCCTTTTTAGAAAGAACATCGTAAGCGACAGTTAGCGTTTTTGCAGTACTAGTGGGTTTTCTCTTCCATAATTATTATCAAGTATTTACGAAAATATGTAGTAGCAACAATTCTATTAGATCGGTAGTTATATGAAGTTATATTTTTTTTATTTTATTTATTATCATGAATTAATACTTTTTAATTATGGAAGAGAAAATCTACTAGTACTGCAAAAACGCTCACTGTCGCTTACGATGTTCTTCCTAAAAAGGCTCAATATGTCTTCGAATAAAAATTATTTTTTAATTAAAGGAGAGACTTTTTCTTACAAAGCTGCCTTTGTTTCAATAATGAAGGTAAATACACTAATGAACAGTCTCAGATGCATCTCTTTATTTTCATATTATCCTGGTATGCACGCGAAACAAACTTACTTTTTCTTCTGTTCATAATGCTAATTAATTTTCTTCTCAGGTTTAGGATGCGATGCTGAAGAGTTTAGACTTGTTGAGATGTTGATAATGGTTTATACAACTTTATTTTTAGTATATGCAAAACCTGAATATACTTAGTTTGTTCAGAGTCAGTAACTGAATCGATGCCAATAATTTTTTTACACCATGTTATATTTTTTCCCAAAAATATTTAAAAAAGGTCACAAGTTGGACACCACCGACACTAAGTACAAAACAAGTCACGGCAGGTCATCGTGGGCATTAGGTGCCAGCTCACAGTTGGGTTCGGGAGAAAAACAACCACTCAGTCGCCCGGATGGTCCGGTGACTATGTATTTATGTCGCCAACCAGGTACCACAACGGGCTTATAACTTTGTGATTTTTCATAATACAGTCTTTAAATTTTGTACATAGATTCTTTACATAAAAATACTAGACATGTGTTTCGGGTTTTGGATAAACTAAAACTAATGTTGTATAACAATGGATCCGGAGTTTATAAAGACAATAATTAATGCTACTGACAGCAAAACAAATCAGATACTTAATATGCTTAAAAAAGTCTAAGTTAGGTTAGGCGTGGGCAAAGCGGCTGGGCGGACCCCCGCCCATTGCCTCAAAGGGGCCACGAACAAGGGAGGGCTTTTTAAAAACAATAGGCATTTTTAATACAATCGATAAGCTCGTATTTGACCACTATTTTGACCTGCCCTGCGTTTAATTAGAGTTTAGAGTTAACTCTAATGACGTCATAGGGTAATGTACTCTACCCTGGCATTTTTGAACGCGAACGAGTTCAACTGTCAATGTCAAGCATATGGCCGCTTACTCCAACCTACCCTGCTCAGAGTTAAAGTTTGATGGGTAAGTCTAGGGTAGCTACTCTACATTACTCTGGTTATTTTTGAACGCAGGGCTCATGGTAACGACGCTGTTACGCCAGTCGCTGTCTAGTTTTCAAATATATGAAAGAAAAATGCCTAGCTGATGCGCTTTCGCCCACGTCTAAATTAGTGTACGGTATGCCTCTGAAAGTCTGTAAGCTCTCTATTGCTATTATGATTGCTCAGGAATATTTTCAAATCGAATCTTAAGTAGCTTCTTTTAGAAATCAAAGCCTCCCACGCATGCTACATGACACTGACACTGCGCAGCATATTCTATGATGAATTAAATTAATCTATGATAAATGATGGGTAAGTACGACGTAATAAATCTAATACTTTGCTGCGATATACAAAGTGACGTCATCCATCGACCTCCTTGGTTTCCGGTACCTACCTCTTTGATCCGACGGCCACGGACGCTAGAATACAGACATTTAAAATAAAAACAATAGACTATCGTCAGTATATTGTATGGAATGTTAGGTATTACTTACTTAATAGTGGAACCAACGTGTGTCACGTTCAAAAATATATGTTTCCTCTATTTACTTACTCAATTTTCTACATAAAATTAGACGTGGTTGTAAGATTATTTTAAATAGTTACTATGGCTATGGAACGCAAAGGGTAACTGAAGGAACAATGATGGGTTTTGAGTCTGAGTCTCCCTCTCTCTCCACCCAGTGCTAGGAGTCATTTGATGATTTCTTACTGAAAAAAAAAGCGTATAAATATTATATTATGCCATGTTAGATAATTAAACAGATCCGGTGATTAAAGTTTCGCCTGTCATGCACAGCACGGGTCTACTAAGTGAGGTGAAGAATATACTAGTGTCTTCTCTGTATAAGAAGAGATACTTTTACTCTAGGACAGTAGATTCTATAGATACCCTATACCATATATATCGATATCCGTGGTATATACTGTCTGATGTTGCACCTTTCTTGGTCTATCTTTGTGGGAAATCATAAAATAATTCCACCCGCTTTGGGGGTAGCGAGAGGAAATATCGAAATTTTGCTGACTAAACACACACAGACAACTAATTTTACTTTTAGAATTAAAGTTTTTCGCAGCATTAAGCAAAAAATAGACAAAATAAATGCAACCTTACCAAAAAAAGCTCTTTGAATACATGATTATAACTATAATCCAATCAGATAGGTACATAATCATTCATAAACGTCAGTTAGGTATGTGCACAAAACATTGATACTCTGATAGTCGGTCTGAGATTTTGCAGTCTCTTTGCTCTTATAAATTAGTCAATCGACGATTCTCTTTAACTTTAAAACTTTAAATGAAGCAAAATACATAGCAAATATCAAAGATAGTCATGAACATTGATGTCTAACATTAACATAGCTAGTAAATATTACCGCATAGTAGGAATAACTAAAATCGAACAAAAACTTTAAAGAGTTTTGATTTTGCAAGTGTGTATTTATTACGTAAGATAACATCATACCTGTTTTGCCTGAGGCGGTAGACAGAAATGTTTGAGTTGTTGACGATTCGGACACAATATATTTGGACATAGTGTCCGAATTGACTTTTTTTTACTGGCTATTCGGACACACACTGTTTACTAAACAGCCGGATAAAAAGATTTAAAATATAATACACGGGGAAAAAAAGCGTTACCAAAACTATTTTAGGCTAAATTTAAGACAAACTTCTGGTAATAAATTTCTTTATAATTATATTTTAATATTTTTTATATGATTACTACACTAACAGCTTCAATAAATTTGGTGGTGTCCGAATTGTTAGTGAAAAAATCTTCAAAATAAAATGTGTCAATTTGGACACTGTCGGAATCATCGTTAGTGAAAACAGAATTAGGTAACGCTGTGTCCCACTAATTGCCCCCGTCGACTGGCTACTACTGATAAATTTCTAATGAAAAAACGAAATTAACATCTTTAATCTAATTGATCAGTTTAATGATGACTCAAATCTAATTTCCAATGTAGCAATATGTAGATGCCTACACCAATCATTGATACAAAAATATATGGTCTGCATTAGCATTTAACTCCATGGGTACGTATCGCCTCCTATAGAACTGGTTCTCAAACCTTGACATTTCGAAATCTCATCTGATGGTAGATATTCGGATTGTGAGTTTTAAGTTTTCATTATGTCAAAACAGCGCGTACCGTGATAATTTAGAGTATTTTTTATGAGAAACTAATACAATTAATATGGTCACATAGAACTAAAGGAAATGTTAGTTAATTACTTCATAATGCAAAATTGCCAGTTAAAGAAACCTCAAATAAAGTAATTTAACACCAAACTAATTTAAAACTTACTCAAGCTTTCATGAATAATGCATCACATAAACTAACTGTGTTTAAAACACTCAACAGCCTCAATTTGCTATTGTAATCGACTTTGAGAAAACCCAAACCAATTCTACAAATTAAAATAGTACGTCCAAAATAAAGTAATTCGTGTGATCATTTCTCTGGGAACACTTTTAATAATCTCGAATATAAATAATTCGGGTGTTTGAATACGTTTCCAAGGCCAAGCCACTTCGCAAAGTAAACTTTGATAAATGGATTGAGTTTGTTTGTTGGCTGTACCTAACATGGCAGGCGTTGCCAACATTATGGGCTTTTAGGAACGGATTAAGGAATCACCATAACGTTATTTGCTCATACGTAACGTTACGCTCAATTTATGAGGGAAAGCGTCTCTAAGCGGCCCTTTTGATGATATCTCACTTACATACGCTTGTTTACGTTACAAATTAATATTGGATTAACTCGTTCAAAGGTTTTAAGTATTTTGAAAATGGTACTCGGTTTTCATTCGAGTGCCTTGTTAAAGTTTTACTAAGCTTTTAAAATGTTTTATTACATTACGAAATTAAATAAACAAAATATGATTTTATTGGATGGTATTTAGCGTGATACAAGTTAGTGTAACAGCAGTGTTACTATGAGCTCTTAACGCAATCCATTTGATGACCTAAACTGAACTGTTAAATGCATGGAGCTTTATATGGTGTATTGCTCCATCCCTCTTTCCCGCTCGCACGCTTGACATTTTAACTCATCATGGTAAGGCCCCAGGTGTGGCGTTAACTTCTCAAGTAGAATAGTTAAACTGTCATACAGGAATCAAAATCTTTGCCTGCGTGAGTAAAAGTTTTTAGTATCCTAAGGTAACATACTCTCGAAATAAAAAAGTATCCCCATACCGTATTCCACAACATGAACTACCTGCGTGGCAAATTTCATCTACATAAATACATTCAACCGCTAGTACACAGGAGTAACAAACACATATACAAACTTTTACCTTTATAATATTAGTGTGATTATAAATGATTTATTAATCACACAATGTTATTAAACTCGTGGTATTGACAGTTTATGACCGGATAAAGACTATTTAGTACAATTACGTACATTTGTTACCAGTTGCAAGGTTGATATTTTTGGGTCAGGCTTACTTGTCCAAGGTTGACAGTCCCATCATACACGCAATAATAAGTAGTGGTTACAAAAAAACAAAAGAGTCTTATTTTTGCGTTCATAAAACACAATATCGTGCCGAAACACAACAGAAAAATAATTTCGTAGATTTTCATCTACGAATCAGGGTCTTATCGTATATCTAATGAATTTCGTTATTAGCAAGGTGGTGTTTCCCGCCTGATTTATTACATAGTAACTGCTGTGTTTCGAATTGTTATTATGTACCAATAAATTGTGGTCTGACGAGACTTAAATGATTTAATTAGAAGTCTAACCAGCGATTGATTACTTCCAGGCAAACAGAATTATGGTTTTGCCGTAATTGGAAAAGTACTCAATGACTTTATGACTTATTGACGATTTGGACACAGTATATTCGAAAACATTGTCAGAATTTACAAAATTTTATTTTAATGTTTTTTTCTTTGAAAAAAAATTTAAAATATAATATACTAGCGACCCGCCCCGGCTTCGCTCGGGTGTTTCTCTACTATTTAATGGATGTTATTATACACATAAACCTTCCTCTTGAATCACTCTATCTATTAAAAAAAACCGCATCGAAATCCGTTGCGTAGTTTTAAAGATTTAAGCGTACATAGGGATATAGGGACCGAAAAAGCGACTTTGTTTTATATCATTTATTTATTTAATGCTTTATGCACACAAAGTACAGAGGCGGACTTAATGCCTCAGGCATTTTCTGCCAGTCAACCTTTGGGTGATGCAGAGAAAAATAGTGGTAGGTGCAATAAATGAGAAAGAGAAAAGGAATACAAGAATTAACATAAGTACTAATAAACCATATAATATATATAATATAATTATACAATATATACTCAAATTAATAAACTACATACCTAACTAATATAGTCAAACAATTGGTCCAGATCGACAATTGGAGAACATTAACGTTGTGATGATACTACTGCCAACTTCTTACGAATTAGCTCTCGAACTTTAGTTTTGAATGCTAATCGGCTTGTATTATGTAGTGATTGGGGGAAAAGCATTACCAAAACTATTTTAGGTTAGATTTAAGACGGTAAATTTGAGTTATAAACTTTAAGTATATTATATTTTAAGACTGTTTTTTATTTGACGGTGCTAAAAAAGCTTAAAAAAAAATTTGGTGGTGTCCGAATCGTCAGTGAAAAAATATTAAAAATAAAATGTACGATTCGGACACTGTGTCCGAATATATACCCAATGTCCGAATCATCAGTAACTAGACTATATTTTTCTAGTTATTTGATTCGTAATACCGAATCTATGACGTAGGATTTTATTGGTAATTCATTTATTTGGTATTCTATTGTGAGAAATAATCGGAACCTCGAATACAACTGTCCTGATTCCGAAATAGAGGCAGGAAATAGGCGAAAACTATTTCGATTGTGTTTATTTTTTCAAGGAACGTTGTGCTTTTTTACGACGTAATTTAAGTTTATTAGTTCACGTCAGTGGCCTGTAACAAAACAAGCCTAAAACATCAACGGTAGTCGAGTTCAGAAATTCATTGCCAACTAATCGCATCTGAGAAACGAATTCGGTTGCCTAGATGTTATTTATTTTTAATGTTACCATCTAATGACTTCTCACGATCAAGGGTGGAGCGAGAGGAAATTAAAGACATTCACCCGAGTAAAGCCAGTGGCAATAACTACTTGCAGAATAGGTATCGCCTTGCCTTTGATATCGATACTGACGCCTGTGTTCGATTCGATTATGATCGGATCTATCGTTGGTGGCTGGATCAATATTCCGAGAGCGTCGATCGATCCCAATCACGGATGTAATGGTGAGGGATGTGTGACTCGTGTGTTGTTTTCTATTCCTTTAGTTTTTACAATATATAAAAATGTTTAATAGACTGGTAATGAAAGGACACGGGTTTATGACGGCTATAACATTGGGGAATGTGTTGGAATTCGTAATAAAAACTTAAGTCACTTTTATCTACTCTCAAATTATCGTAAAATATCAATTATGAAATCAAAATACTTTATTGACGGATTTTATGCAAAGAAAATTTTAATAAAATTGATTTTATAACGCACGTGGCGTTATAAAAATATAAAAAATAACTTTTTTTTCTATTAAAGTTCGACCATAGTTTCAAATGATTTAACTTAACGTTGATAATTAAATTATGCTGCTTCTTATTATTAGAGTCTTTAACTACAGGATAAGTTATAGCATAATAATTTATCACTACATACATAGTATAAAACAAAGTCGCTTTTTCTGTCTCTATATCCCTGTGTGCTTAAATCTTTAAAACTACGCAACGGATTTCGATGCGGTTTTTTTTAATAGATAGAGTGATTCAAGAGGAAGGTTTATATGTAGAATATTGCACACGAGCGAAGCCGGGAAGGGTCGATAGTACCTAATAAATAAAACAATGTAATTTTTTTTCATAATTGTCTAAAACCTAAGCAGAGCTTGTGTTATGCGAACTAGTTATTGATAAATTACACCCAGACACAAAACAATCATCATGCTCATCACATAAACATTTGTCCTGGGTGGGAATCGAACCCACGACCACGACTGCTATGCCGGAGCAGTCAGAGCCACTAACCACTAGACCTACAGGTATACATCCTAGAAAGCTTCGTCCTTTTAACAGTTCAGTTTAGTTCGTCAAATAGATCGCGTTAAGAGCTCGTAGTAGAGCCTCTATTCGTGCAAAACAATGTCTTCGAATAACTAATAACGAAACTGATATAAACATTAAAATAAGTACCTATAATTATTATGTTAATCACACTACAATTGATTTATGAAAATGATACAAATTACCGTTACAATCACGATGTAATTTATCAACACAGTAATTTAGAAACCAATAATCAATCTCGCTAACAATAAAATCTAAGTAACTTTGTTATAATTTTCCTATAAAACTTAGCATAAATAATACAGAAGTGCGCTGATTCCATAGCATTATTATATCTTATGATATAATTATATGTAAATTGTTGGCTGTCGACCTCAGCCTAATTTCACAACTATAAAATCTAGACCGTTTGATATGCAAATCTGACGCATTTAACCTACAGTTAAGAATATTTAGACTTATATTGTCTTGATGACATTGCTTGATATTATTATGCAAGTGGAGTTTCAAATGAGAACGTAATTTAACAAAATTTGTTTGTTTTGTTATTGTATAATTGCTCTAGTTTAGATGGAAATGTAGGTAAATATATCTTGGAAATTATGCAGTCTTATAACAATTAGTTAATTACACATTACATTAGTCTAGTTGTTATAGGTACCTATTGTATTTGATGAAGTTATTCGTACCTACTAAGTACTAGGTACTTACTATATTGTAGCTATTATAGGTATTTCAAAATCTTTGAGCCTAAAGAGAAGATTAGTTTTATAAGATGAAAACTTTGAAAAAAGTATTAAAGTAGGTAGGTACGGTCGTGAGACCGTAATGGTCCAGAAGGAGGCGGCTGAGCGAGACCGGGAGAGAGCTGATCCCGCTCGAAGAAGAAGGCGTCGGGGAGGCAACCGCCTCGATACCTAACAGCCGAAACCCCGCTTGCATCATCCAATGCAGTCGGGACTATGGAAACACGGGCGTGCAGAGTGGGGACACTGCCCGCCCATCGAGTGATTCCAAAGAAGACGATGGCACAGTGATCACGTGCTGCCGTGCATAAAGAGGCTCAGGGGAGACTACTGCGCAGTCTCCTTAGGGATGTGCCCTAACAGGCGTTGCACAGAGGGGGTTCCGGAATGGTCTTTTAAGAGGTAACGGCGCCCCTTCTATGTGCTGATGGTGATCACCGGGGTGGTTTTAGTAAGGTAAAAATCCCACACTCCCTGGACTTTTCCCCAAAGTCCGGGCGCCTTTTGAAGGTTTCCCCTCGAAAACAAAAAAAAAAAAAAAAAAAGGTAGGTACGGTCAGCGCCATCAATTGGTTAGGCAGTTTTCCCTTTTCGAAGGTAAGTATTTAAATGTTAGAGGGGTACCCAATTAATGCAGCTGTCTGTACCCAATCATTTAGTTTTCATTGTCTATTTAGGTTTGTTTGCCCCAAAACCGTAGCACTGATATGAAGTTGCGCAACTCAAGCCCTACATCGCACGCTTTCTTCTATTCCAAGACAAAGATAGTTTATTACGTCACAAACTTATTATCTCGCGAGTTACTCAACAATAGCATCAAGTTCAGCTAGGCGGCTTTGATTGCATCGCGCATGCGCCGCCACGGAGAAAGCGCCCGAGCGATGACCCCGGCTAAATTCGGCCAAGGTCTACCGGCGAGACAGCAGGTATACCAAGCCGGCTTTACAAATAGACCAACCACATTCTAATAAGGAAAAATAAACCTTTACACCATTGTCGAGGACTCATTACAGAAGCAATATTAAACGAACCGTCATTTGCTTTTGATTGAGAAGAACCATCAGCGTTTAGCCTAAGTACTCATAAGACACAGTTCGTTTCACTCTTCACTGAATCACGAGCTATAATTGCAGGATTTTCAATTTCCAGAACCCAGTTCACTGTTTAAATATTTCCATAAACATTTTATGGCCGTCTTCACCTACCATCTGGCAGATGTGCGGCTATTTATAAACCGTACCGATCATCAGGAAACAAAGTTCAAACATGAACTTTATCGCTAGCCGGGGAAAGTTATAAAACGCACACGCCGCCGACGCAAGCGCCCGTTCAGACGTCGAACGTCGAACTTGCGTTTAAAATCGGCCAAGGTCCCACAGCGGACACTGACCTTATACTTGTGGTTACAGAAAAAAAAAACAAACCGAGAATTCGAAATGCCTCGAGTATTTCGAACGTTCCTTTTTTTTTAAATAGACAAAAAAACGAAGCCCATCCGAGATTGCGTGTTGCATTCCTTCGCCAATCGCTAGAAAAGGTCCAAATCGACGTCGAAACTAAATCGAGTGTCGTCGGGAGTCCGTCGAACCGCATCTAAATCCAGCCAAGGTCTCCGTCAGCTGAAGGGCGGCTCGCCCGACTGCCTTTGTACTGGTCGTTTACTCTGCGCGACCATAACAAAGGGTTGCTTAAACACGACCTGAGTCACGGCTAGCTCGCGACACGCTAAAAGGACGTCGTAAAATAAACATGCCACAGAATATGAGTTTGGTTGTAAAAAATGACACACGCTTGCAAATTTTTCTCCAAGACCTCCCGACGGCTTACAGGACCTAAAACAAATTAAAACTGCAAACGCATTCACAATAATTAACAGACGGCCAATGTAAATTGATCCTCAGCGCCCCACTCGTGCTAATTCAACCTTGTTAAATAAAGGAAAGTAAATGAATATTGCAGGTCTGGCTATAATGGCAGTGTTTGTATACAGAGAGGCGTCTAGACGTGGTTTTGCCTGGCTGCGCTGAGACGCGCTCAGCGATCTCGTACAGCTTGCGGTAGACTCCTGCTGCGTTCCCACTGCGGTTTGAAAAAAATATTTATTTAATCAAGAAACCATGGGATTACAATAAGACACCAATTTTAACTCACCGGTAAATATGGATGTCGAATCGTTGCGAGTAATTTTGAATACACATGATTTATTTTCCCATAGTAAAATCCCAAAACAAAACAAGTATGCGTCAATACAATAAATAATATAATTAGACAATATGCACGCCCACAAATAACCTACATCAAAACAAGCGAGCATATAGCTAATTGCATTACGTCAGTGAACCTTATCAAAGTGAATGACCTCCAGACCTGCCGCAACATTGACGCATGACTGATAAACTACCCAATTTGCAGCGAACCCGTACAACGCTTCACGGTTGGTCTCATGTTGCTGTATGACCTATATACTCCCCCAGTACTTAGGGCTTGCATGTGTGCCTGTGCCTGACCTACGCCAAGAGCGCGGCGGTTGCGCGCCGTGGCTAAAATAACCGGGACGGGTGTCCCCGACCACTTCCGCACTCACCATCGATTCATTTCGTTAATTAACGAGGTTGCACCACCGCTGCCCGCCATTTGGGACTTCCTCGAAACTTGAAATTAATTGCTGGCAGTGTTCGGGTTTATTTGGTTGGACTGTGGAGAACTTTTATTTTAAAATGTCGCTGTTTAGACAGAGATTCGATTTATGGACGGTCGGATCAAAATGAGCAATACGAGTAAGCAATCCAATCGATTAAAGAGTTTAATGATACCTATATTAAATAAGCCAATTTATTTTGAATGTAATTTTAATATTAAAGATACTTCGTACAAAAATGGTATAAACTACGTATACACATATTGAGAATTTATCGCCGACATAATACATTAACGGAAACTAATATTAGATAAAACTTGTTTGGCAACAAAATGACTATCGTTTATAATATTATGTATTTACAATGCAAAGCAAATAAAACAGAAAACTGACGATTTATTGACAGGAGAATTGAAAGCGACATGAAAAGAATTTACAACGAAAGCAAAATAAATTTTCGAGTAACAAATCACGGGATACAATTTTAATAATCCAAATAAGCGGCGTGTACACGGAACAGTTGCACGCTAGGAGAATCTATTTATTGATTGGCATGGAGCGGTGCATCGCGGCATTGTTCGTAGGATCGATTCCTGCGCGTCTCTGTCGCCCCCGCTTCTATTTTTACCGCTTCATTGCTTACTCCCCTCGCGGCCTGTTTCCTGCCTTTTATTAAACTATCTGTATGTTAATTAACAACGGCCTCGCTCGGACCGGCTCTGTTTATTTTTCTATTAGCTGGTTCCTACGAAACATTCGCTGTTTAAGGCATTGCTATTTGGTTTGTATGCGCTTGGTCGTCAGCAATTACAGCTGCGACCGAATGTTTTTTACTACTCACATCACGTATTAGAGTGCTTGACATAATGTAGCATACATCCTCTTATTTTTCGACCTTCAACTACATTTAATTAGACGTCTCTGCATGTTGTCAAACCGAGCCTCACTCCCTCAGTGTTGCATTCTCCTCTAACGTGATATTTATTAATATGTGCGTCTCGCTCGGTGTAGGGGCATCTGGTGTACATAAACCTACGTGTGTTTACGTTACGTGTACGTGTTCTACGTGCATCGGTGTGCGTGCTGCAGGGGTGCGAGCATGTGTTGGTGAGCGTGGCGTTTTGTCTACAGCTGTTGTGGGTTTGTGGAGCCACGCTGCCGCTATCGACTCCTCTAAATTTATGCTTCCTCATGACCCACGCTTTAGAGCAGCAGCGACACATTAAACCCATGACTTGGTCCTGTTTAATATTCCATTCAAAGGGCCTTCTAAATAAGAAGTATACATTCAAATGGCATTCGTTAACCACCTCCACGTTGACTTTTACGTCTTTCTTTACTAATGTTTGACTTTTCGTCATCATGAAGGCGTAACGTTCTTGAACAACCGAAACTGCGAAGTGTTTAGCTACATGGTTGCCATTGTTTGTGGTACCTACTCATTATAAGAAAATAATGATACCATTATTCACGGCTCTTTTGTTACGGTCCGAATAAAAGCGTATACCGGTACTGCGTACGATTCCTTAGTAACCCGTCTTACCTTGCTTTGTAAACCACGATAGTCAAACAGCTGGCGAGAGGTCATCGACACCGGGGCTCTAGTGCAAATTGTATAGTTACACATTGGAAAAGCAAAAAATAACATCCATTTTGCTGTCGGATCCGCATGCGTGCTCAGTCGAATTCTCAGAATATTAGGGAACCTTCAAGAACGCGAATGTGTTGTTTATTTTGAATGCGCCTTATCCTTGTTTCGACATTTGGGCCGAGTGGTCAATGATACCACTACATTAATTTAGTCAGCACAAAACTTTTCATTGGGTTGTTTTTATCTCGAAGTAAATTGCGACACACCGTCGTGATCTCGCGATATGGAATGGAATATGGCACCGCAAAACCGCAAGTTCTTGGATTGTAAAAACTAAAGAAGCGCTTGACGTAATGTGGTACACATTCGTGTTATTGAGAGCTGCAGAAGGCATGACGTCATCGTCCAAAAACCCCGGGGTCGTTGCTCGGGGCCCTACCTGCATTTTTTCTTGCATCCCCTCGTGACATTAGCGGAATCTTCTCAAAGGGATATAGATTCCTTTCGCTTGCTACTCAACCGTTCCTAACTCTTCCGTAACTAGTTTTTGTTATTGGTTTTTGACCGTATTCACAGCTATTCTTGTATTGTTACAATGTGCATGTAAACAAATTGGCTCTATATTTTGCGTATTGACGTAGACTTATTTTTATTTCTTGTAGTAGATACTATTTCCAGCTTGCAACACTAATGAGCTATTAAATATGTAAGTAAATATGTAGTTTATTATGCAGATGTGGGTACAGTAAGTACACTGTGATAAAACAGTAAAAAGTTACCATTAGGCATGCAGAAATTACACAAATTGAAGCTAGAAAGAGAAACTATTTTATATAGAATATAACACATTTAATAGATCGCACAATTTATCTAGATCACCGCACAATACTTATTGAAAATTCCTTTAGAGTTAGGAATTCTCTAATTGGATAGTCTTCTTTGTCCACTAAACGGTCCAGTAGCGACTATTGTTTTCAAGTTTTATTATGTCATTCTGCCTTATATTAAAGTAGTTTAAAGTTAGAATTGACAAAAATAAAGAAAAAGAATATAGGTAAGTATTCCATGCAATTTTTCAAAACGCTTCATAAAAACCTTTCCAAGATTTCAACAAATTGTTAAGTAAAAAAGATCAATCAAATTGGTCCAGTTACACTCGAGTTTTTTGGTCAACAACTTTTCTAATTTAAATGGTTTCCCACCTTCCAAAAAAACTACCATATCCATAGTATGCCACAGACAAGGAAGTGTTAATAGATTTTTCAGCATTCCCGATGTAAAACTCTGAAAACATATGCTATATTATATTGAAAATCATAAAACAAATATTTCAAAACCGGTTTGTTGACTCGGTTGAAAATTTCACCACATTCTTAACTTATTTATGTAAGTAAACATACTTATCTGCGTCATCACATATGTATAGTCAGAGCTGGAAGTTTTGTCTGATTGACACGAACTACATAATTAACGCAAAATTACTCATCGCTACTATTCTTAACATCATAAAAGATTATTTTTGTGAATTCAAAGCGAACCATACTTGCCAAATAAATTAATTGTTTTAAGAAAACACTGTAAATGTTGTTGCCAAAAAATTATGTTATTGTTTGTTTATACAAGCCTCGTTAATTTTTTATAGAATTTCATGCATGTTAAGTTTTGTTTTTTATTACATTTTTTTTGCACTCAATGGTGACGGCGTTTGATTAAAATTAACCAATGCGAGAGCGTGATCTTTGGCACTATAATATTTGTATTACAGAAGGGTGATAATATTCTTCAAAAAAACACCATTTTACAACAATCCACCATTTTACTCAGCATCTAAAACTTCTAAAAGAATTTGCATAACAGGACCACAAGCGTGTGACGTTAAGACCCCATTCACGGTTCATCCTGACGCATCAAAGGAAACATGTTCCATTTCGGTTCTGATTCCCAAAGTCGATTGGCACTACACAACCGGCTTCCCGTTGCGCAAGTCAGCGGCGCAGGTCGGCGCTCCCGTACAATTGGGGCCAACCAAAAATGTGTCAAGTTGAACCCAGGTCGATGAACCCACTGTTTACGTTTACCTCTTTCGCGACCACAGTCCGTGACTTGTGAAAGGCATTTTTTAGTTTGTTTGCTTCTCTCTCAAAGGACCACACTGATTGCCTCTCACTTTGATCTTTTCATATTCAAAGTGCTCGCAAAAGATGTAATTTGTCAACTTTTAAAATTGCAATTAACAAATCTGTCATGCTAAATATGGTCGGCTATATTTGGGTAACTTATCTTTGTGTTTTCGTCAAGCGTACGCAAATGGATGCATGTAATGAAATGAATAAACTTGAGATTTTACTGTTGTTTTAAAAGGAAATTACGTACATGTTTGAATTCATTTTCCTCCGAAATTTCCTCGTTAAAAAGAAACGCTTTCCTTCTTTATTCATGTTATTTACTGCAACTTTTATTGGATCAAGGCATACTAGAATTCTAACGTCTAATTCTATGGTCTAACTTCGAGAAAGAGGTCAACCATCGAATCGACTCGGCTGGGCAGCGTTCGGGAAGCTGCGCGGTATCTTCTCGTCCAACATACCACAGTGTCTCAAGACGAAAGTCTATGACCAGTGTGTGTTGCCAGTGATGATGACATATGGCTCCGAAACGTGGTCACTTACAATGGGTCTCATCAGAAGGCTTAAAGTCACCCAAAGAACAATGGAAAGGGCTATGCTTGGAGTTTCTTTGTGTAATCGAGTCAGGAATGAGGATAGCCACAGAGGAACCAAAGTTACCGACATAACACGAAGAATCGCCAAACTTAAGTAGCAATGGGCAGGGCACATTGCTCGTAGAACAGATGGCCGTTGGGCCGCGTTTTGTACCGAAAGACGTAGCGTTGGAAGGCCTCCTACAAGGTGGGCCGATGACCTGGTAAGGGTTGCGGGAATCCGATGGATGCGAGACGCACAGGACCGTTCATTGTGGCAGCACTTGGGGGAGGCGTATGTCCAACGGTGGACGTCTTTCGGCTGAAATGATGATGATACTAGAATTCACAAAAGACATACTGACACATACAGTAACAATACAAGATAAAGATAAAGCAATGTAGAAACATATAATATTTCGCCGTGACCACCATCTTACATTTTACAATTTCAAATGTTTCAATACTTATTATTCACGAGTCGTTTCCTTCAAGTAGAAAAGAAATAATTGTAATGGTGTCTACGCGGGGAATAAATAATTCATGGGCTCATGGAGATCTTTTGAAAAATATTATGGTCGACGGCGCGGGCACATTATAATTGTAGATCTCCGACATTAAACTCAACCTTGTCTGTGATATCAGTGCCAGTAAAAACTTACAAGTGAACAGGCTTAATATGGAAATCATAACTATGTAGTGCTAGATTTTTAAAATGTCCCTGTTTTTTTTTTGTCAATTTGGCTCAGTATTCAGATGTGTATTTGACCAGTATCTAGTTCAGGATTTCAAAAAGATTGCTTTTGGTTGTGTATATGAAATAACAAAATAGTGCATGCAAATTAACAAAAGGTAGACCATAAAAAGTGGCATTATGTGCCATATGGGTTAGTAAAGCAAATGATAGATCTTTACGGATTTTACGGTGTGTCTAATACCGAAATGATTGTTTTAATGTATTACTAGCTGACTCGGTAAACGTTATTCCACCACATGAATCAAGATAAAATCCAGGTTGTATAAGAGGGTAAAAAATAGCCTAACAATGAGACAAGAGAGTTTTACGTACATATTTGATTATATCTATATACAATACATCAAATAAATCTGTAAAATGAAACAGAAATAAGATATTATGTATTACATATTTATTGAAACTTTATGGAACATTAAGGTACAAAGGACGACTTAATGCCTTTTAGTTGACCAACAAGAGTATTAAGAAGATAATTATATGACAATTATAATTTACAATGTTGTTGTTGATAAGGGCTGCCAATAGACGATCATAGCAACAAAATCAAAAACTTAATTTTTGAAATTCAAACGGATAAGGCCAAACATTACTAGACAAAAAATGATTGCTTGATGCATCAACCTCTTACAAATTCAAATATAGGCAAGAGAATGAAGAAGTCTTGTAACTTAGAAATTGCTAAATAAAAATATAGCTAAAACTTTGATCAACAGAAGTATCAAGACAGTTTTACCAATATCTCATACCTGCCCATTACAGTAAATTGAATTTTAGAGCCAATAGTTTTAATAGTCATATAGTTCGTTAATATTTACGAGTATATACGTCTGTTCCTTAGCCTTAAGCTTCATTACGTTTAATATTACAACTTCCTCAGAAGCATAAATATCTGATTCATGCTTTCCTACAATTTCTACATCGTCGGAACTTTCTCAGGTATCATTCTTTTTAGAAAGCTTTATTAACTTTTGCTTCAGAGTTATTATGTTTATAACTTTATTAATTTCTTCCTTGAAGTTTGACCTTAATAAATTTAGTTGTTTACACTGAACAGAATTTTGATTGGTAAGCAGATGCACAGACATAGTACCATTTATTTACTCATGTGGTCATAGTTTCAGAGTAAAACATTATTATTAATTTGTAATAAGTTCTCGATTTTAAATTTTATCATTGAATGGTCAATTACGTCACACAGTCATTAGATATTTATTCATGCAATGTCATGATAGGTAAGCAGTTTGAAATTAATGTATTATATTAAAAAAAATACTTTGTATAAAATAAGAAGGTCACTAAACTCTAATAAAAACCGATAATGTTTGAAAAGGCACTTTGAACACAGAGGTCATAATTAGACATTTATAATAAGTGTTTTTACAACATTGCTATATACAATTAAACGGTATACAATGACCACTTTTTGGATAAACTGATGAAAAAATATCAAATCTCAAAAGTCTGTTACTGCAGTGCATCTCTGGAACTCTCTCCCACACTCGTACTTGACGCTTCTCTGGATGTCTTCAAGAGAAATATTAAAGAGCTTTCATAAAAGTATTTATCTATTTGAAACATATGAACAGTGTTATTTGACTATACGTATCTAATTTTTAAGTTGTAAACTGGATCCTAATCTTTATGGTTTTGTGCACTAGCTTCTGACGTTTTATAAGTTCCCATGTAGGCCGATGTGAAATAAAATATTTTGACTTGAGTTTGACTTTGACTTTATCAATCAATGGTTTGCTAGGAGAAAACTCAACATTGAGTTGAGCTCTCCTAAGTACATGGACTCTATTGTCTGTTTTATACCTTGTTTTGGTATATAATAAAGAAATCAAGCAATCATCATCTATAACATACGTACACTACGATTGCAGCTGAGCTTAATTTGCCATTATAGACAGTAGTGATATTCTAATCAAACTGCGTTTATGCAGTTGTAACCTTCTACATTTTTTTAACATGTTGCTGTCGCACTACTACTCCATTCATTTAATTATTCCCAGCCCTGTGTTAGTTTTTGCCATTTTTCAAGGAAGACATCCAAGTCGTCCCACCATCTTCTTCATGGTCTGTCACGAGTCACGACCCCTTCGTGCGATTTAAAAGCAACAATTTTGTGTTCTACGAAAATTAAACCGTTGCTAAACAAAAAATATATGCAAAGGAAAGTGAACATTTAGAATTAATATATACACATAACTTAAACATATGTACATAGTAATATTAATTTAATACTGAAAAGGTTATTTACAAAATGTTGCATTCTGCACCTGCGTCTGGACTCGTCTGTAAAATTATATATTTTGTTTGTGCCGCGTATTATGTGCGAATACCTACATGCCTTTGTAACAGATGTTTTCAGAAGTAAAGCAATTAAAATTGTTTTAATTATGTTAAGTCCTGCAGGCGGTTGTCTCCACATTGCTACACATTTAGCAAGGACCGATATAAATTCATTTGTAGATAAAATACTAAATGGTGTGCAAAATTGTCTGCGTTGGATTGTGATTGTGCATGTAACTATTGCCCATTATCTGCTAAGCTCTTTGTCAACTGTGTTAGGGTTTCTGCGGTTCTAAACGCAAAAGGCAACTGAAAGAAGGCGGCAGGGTTTTAATCAGTACAAATCTGTGCACTTTCTAGCTTCACTTAGAGCGGGAGAAATTATTTGATGAGTTCCTATTATACTCTTAAAACTGTATTGCCGCTAGACCATCTCGTCGTCTGTCCAGCCATTTTTAATATACTATTATAATTATTCAATATAGTATTTTAGTCCACTTCCAGTATATCCGAATGCTGTTCAGTAACAACTTCTACATTATGTATATGAGATAAATTCATAATATAAAAGTTGTATTTCAAGTCTTAATGGCATATATTCGACACTTGACTTTAAACGCTCCTGAGCCTGCTTAGTGTCAATTATTTCTAGATTTATATAATTTGTAAGTAATGTCTTGTACAAAGAACAGATCAATATCAAACGGCTTTGTATTGCAAATGTTATTATTGTACAAATGTACAGAAAATATTACATCGCCAATGTCAGTACCAAACAGCTGACATATGGGAAATATTGAGTTAATATAGATTGAAAAATTTATGTTTTGTTTATTTGCAAGTATTCATTTATCAGCCGCAAGGGTCGCACTAAGAGGTTAAGTTACCTTTCTCGAGGTCGGTCCGAGGATCCTTTCCACTTCATACCGAGTTTCTTCCATGCCACTGATGCCTTGGATTCAGCCGTTGGACCCAGTAGTCATTCGAACATCTTTGATAGTCATTACGGAGAGTCAGTAACCAGAAAATCAGACCCCAGCCTATTAAGGGATATCGTTACCAATTTACTGGGTTGTGGAGGACAGATAGGCGCAGTCGCTCCATGTACAGTACAGGTATTCACCATTCAGCCTGAAATTTGGATGTTGGTGGTATGACCCCCGTACCTTAAGAAGCACATAAAATTGTGGGTACTACGTCTGATCTCTCTCCTGTCGTATTGGGTTGCCATACCGTCTGATTATGAGAGTAAAGGAACAGAGAGTACACTTGTGTTTGCGTTAAGCATTGCAATATCTCCTCCATACTTGACTAATCTCTGTTGAGATTGGCCACCGTGATCGAAATTCTTTCAGGAGGATTTATTTACTGGTACTCAACTGCGTCCAGTTGGACTAGAAGCTGACCAGTTTGGAAAAGGCTGGGCAGACAGGCAGTTAACATAATTATTATATCTATAACTCGCATATTGTCCTAAACCAAACCTTTACTGTCCACATATTCAGAATTCATATATGTACATATTCATTATGCCTTTCATGTTTAACGATGCCTTAAATAACGTTAGACATTAAATTCTGACTTAATGTGTCATTAAACTAAACACTTGAATAAATAAAAAGACCTTGCATGGCCACATCTTATATCCTGTATGGTTTGTTTCTTTCAAATAATAATTTTTAAATTTAGACGCGCACGCAGCTGACTATATATAATAATATATAAATCTCACTTGAGCCCCAAATCATTCAAATAATGTCAACAGCAACACAATTATACATTGTCTATTCAAGTCCATTTTCTATTATGTGATTGCGTTCTATGAGCTCGCCGTGTTCATTGATATAAAGATAGAGCACGTTGCCCGGGGCAACGGCGCCCCATGCATAGGGGGATGGGCCCTTTTCGGCTCACCCACAAAATACTTCACCACGGAATTCCCCCGGTGAGCATTTTTTTCATTCGTCGCCGCTACGGTACCTTCCCATACGGATGCGTTTATCAAAACTGTTACACGTTCACTTCTATATTTACTCGCGAGTTTTTGAATTTCTTCTATGACACATCGCAAATTCAGAGAACAAAGTTTTATTTTGTTCAGAATTCCATTTGCGTAACACTGTCCGCCATTAAGGTGAAGTTTGAGAGCATTACGGAGTAAAACATTTCCAATCCCAGCGGTCGTTTTCACACACGTCCAAAGTTTACATTACCAAGTACTCAATTTCTATCCAGGTCATTTAGTCTAAAAGTTTCCTTCCCTCGGCGCCGAGTCACCCGCATCTCTGAAAAGAGCAAAATAAGACGCTCTGGAATCGGGAAAGTTACATGAAAAACGATGCACTTTCACACTTTTAAGATATTAAGCGCATCTCACAGATATGTAGCGACGATGCGCGACGTGGGAATGAGAATAGTTTGATGGTCTCAGCAAACTTTGAGCATCGCGACTAACTCCAAACTGAATATTTTAGTCTCTCCACTGCTGGAGATGTGGCTTGCTTTAAAAACAGTTCTACAGCTTTATTTATTAACGCTCAATTTCGTGTGTCTCGTGTAATAAGAAGAATACGCCCGCGTCTGCACAAAAAACTAATCTAAAATGCGATGCGGACTCTACACTAAGAATAACAAAACAACAAAGCTTATGCAACATCCTGCTGTATACGAACGCACTCAAGTAAGGGAGGGTTAGATACATATTAGGACTAAGCTCGCATTTTGTCTGGCGTGGCCTTGGTTTTTTCTAAATCAGCGAGCCTGGCCTCGAGCCCGGCAGGTGATTAGGTTACATAAACTTAGGCCGTCCCCACTTCCTGCTGGCGCGCTCTGCAGTTGTCGAAGGATTCTAAGAAAAAGCCAAATTCGCAGGCCGCCCATTGTTTTGTTCCTATTGCTTTAGCAATTTTACCGGCTACGAGCTAAGGCTCCACGCCCACCGACCAATCTAGAGCGTTTGGTTTTGAATTTAATGGAAAGCTATACAACAACTTGTTATAAAACATTTTTATGTAGAGAACTAGTTTATTATCGTCGTTTGATAGACGATCTATTGGTAACTATGCAGAAAGGTAGCTCTTCTATGTACGAGTATCGTTCGCTTGAATTCCAAAGATTAATTAAAATGTCGTTAAAATACTTGTAGAAATAGTGAAGCATAGTTTAATTACACATATTTCATTAAAACAGAGAAATAAAAACTTGAAGTGTAATAGGCGCTCAGCCTTACCAGTGGAATGGAGAACAGCATCAAACTGGTTTGGGGCACGCTAGCCGGTCCCGGCGAAGGGACATGCAACGAATAAAAAGAATACCTATATGCAGCTCTAGGAAACGCTGACCTTGGACACAAGAGGCATGGCACCTGGCGTTTTTATTTGCCCTTCGAATAAATTGCGAACTTATTTTATAACTCTTCCAGGTCCCTTCATTGTGAAGTGGTTCCACGTTTTTTTTTTGGGCTTTTGTTACGCGATATGATGTAATGAACTGTTTGTTTGAAAGTTAAGGAGGGAGTGATGATAGCAGGTGCTCGTTAATGGTGGTGTCGAGCGTCGAGTGGAATGTCTTTTAGAGTATGTGTTGTGAATGTTGGGAGTCATGGCAGGTCGGTGGTGACGGCGCGCGCTGCGTCGATATGTCGGTCGTGGTGTCGGTTGCGTAACCGGTGTCGAGTCGTGAGGAAAGTGAATGCAGCATTTCGAGGTCGCGTAGAAAGTTGCCGGCGCGACCGCTCTGCGCGCTGCTCCCACTACGACATTATCTATCGTTGGCTTGATTCATTCACTCCGGGTCCGTCACTGACTGATCCTTCAAACGATTCATTAGCTTACACCACAAACATGGCAACACGCCATGCAGATGATTGATGACGGCTATAATTCTCGAACACGTTACTAATTTTAGACCTAAAAAACTTTGAGATAATCCGAAACCTATTAAAATGTTGCATAATAAGATATTCAACCCAGAACCTTTTCTGAAGATTTACTAAAAGAATTCCAAGGAGTTTTGCACAAAAAGTTACACGTGCCGGGCCAGCTCAATCGCCCAGGGCTATTGAAGTTTTGGTCATGGCCAAGTTGCCTGGCTTGCATATAATGGGACATCAATCAATTCCGCCTTGGTCGCATTGAATTAAGGGGAAACGGCATTTAGGTCCTTCCACTTCCATTACTTTACGTGTTGAATAGTGTAGTCGTTCGGCTCATGTAACATTTATTCACGTTCACATGTTAAAGCATGAAATAGTGAATTAATCCCGCTTTATTATCCATTCGATCTTCTTCATTTTATAGCCGCATTTTAAAGGCATTTGATGGACCGATCACGAGCGTGTATTCACTTGCAGTTGAAATTTACGAGCATTTTTGGTAGACGTGTGCGTTGTTGCGACTAGTCGGTGCCCATTTATCTCAGGCTCTGTCCACTATTTACCTGTCTACATTGTATCAGTTTTGCGCTCAGAGACTCGCCGCATACTAAGCAGTCTCACAATAACTTACAATAGCCGCTATAAAAAGTAGTCTGCTCTGACGCGAACACATGCGCTCCAAGTTCAGCAAACTTATGGAACCGAGGTGTCATAAAATGTCTTGGATGCTTAAAATATATCATAAAAAAACCCTTGCCTATAAGTTATAGCCCTTTAAGCCGTAAATTATTTTATGCTTACATATCTGTCCGGAGAGTTTTATTTCTTCAAGCTCGACGTATCTTTATCCTTTGTAGTTATAGTTTTCCTCCTACATCTTTCTGTCTGTGCGGCAAATATAGCGTCTGTTAAATGTAAGTTATTGTGTTTCGCTGCAGCGGTTTGTTGTTAGCTATGTGCAGCGTCTGTGTGTCTCGCTTGCACATATCAATAGCGATTTGCATATGAAACGAGACTCTTTCAATGTTTTGATTTTTACTGAACCACTTGTGCAGTAAAGTCTTGCAGTTTGCTTTATAACCCAAGGTCTCCAGACTTATTTAAGGCGCTGCACTTGTCGGGAAAACTGTTTGTTGCCTTCTCGCCTGGTTTTATGTTTATTTCTGTTTCGTTCGTTGAATGAAAGAAAAAGTTACACTTGTTTTTTACGACATGTTATTGCAACATGTGGTTTCGAGCAATGCTCTTACACTTAGGAATGCTGTGGCCGTTAAAGGCCTTGCTTGTAAGGAAATATGGCTTGATCGCAAAAATGTCGATAATGTAGACCACGTAAAAACTTTACCGCCTATAGCTAGTAACTATGTACAAATATAACCGATAATTACCCACATATGGACGATGCAATATATAGTTATTATGATAGACTAATGTTACATTTTAGTCTGTTCACAATCAAATGTCTGAAGTGTGTTATGTTCAAGTGTGTTCAGATCCAGGAAGGCGCCGTTATCAGTGTAGGCTCATCAAGTGTCCCGCTTATCGGCCCATGTGTTTGATCAGGTGTACTTGTGAGGAGGAACGTTAACCACATACTGTTGCCTCAAGGTTCCTGTGTCTCGCAGCATGACCGTGAAACCGAGAATCCCGTCCTGTTTATTACCGTCAGTAAAGTATATTAAAAATGTATGAGGAGTTAAAGACTTTTTGACGTTCTTTTTCAATGGAACCAGTTGTTTGTTGAGTGTTTTAAAATTTTACGGCAGTAAATAAGGGTCGTTTCACTTTTATTTCTGTACAGATTCCTCATATGTTTGTATTGCCTGTTTTTGTAAGAACAAAACAACGTTGTAAACGGCGTACTTCGAGATGACAAGACACCTGCAACTTGATTCAAAACAGCAGGCTTTGGTTCAACAAAAAACCTGGTATTCGTTATTTGATATGCATCATAAATACTCATTTTGGAACGCACATACATACGTGTGTATAGTTTTAATCTCCGGCAGACAAGGTGTGTGTCGACCGAATGCCCAAAATGTTAATCGGCTTAAAACCCGCGGTAGATGTCAAATTGATATGTCAGATTTGCTGCAGGGATTTCGGAATGTTGAAATCAGACAAGGAATTATATTTTCATGGCCTAAAACAAAAATAGAACGAAACGATCAGTTGAATCCATTTTTATACACATTCCTATCTCGTGAAATATCACGTTGTCGGAAATCGAAAATTTACCAGAAGGTGCATGCTGGTTGGGTCCATCAAGAGCTATGATCTGACATTTCCTTATTTCTTTACTGCTTATCGGTATTAAATCACTTTTTATTTAATTTTCCTTACTTGTTCTTCTAATTCCATTTATATTGAGTCATGATTTCACGTCACATGCCTGTAAGTAGGACGATGTCTTGTCACATTTTTGACTTTCTATAGACCTCCGTCAGTCAAGAAACTACCAGAGGTCTCGTAGACATTACACTGGTCTAGTAACGCCCTGTCTGTCGCCTTAGTAGAGAATCGATCAAGGGAATCGTATTCGTATTATTCTGCTTGAGACAGACGATCAACTCGTCACTTCTTACACCCTGGTAGAACGTCTCAATATTATTATGTGTGTATGCAAGTTCAAGTGCACTTTGTGATGCAATCGAGACAGGAAAAATATAAAATACCTACTTTTGTTCGTAATTATGTCGTGTGGGTTATATGATTGCTAATTTTACAGTTAAAGGAAAATTACGTCATTCTACGAGTCACAAAGGAAATAAGGCTGACTAATTTCCTCTCCATTCTAAAAAAAAAGCCTTAAAGAATTCCCAATCCTTAGTTTATATCCTATACTTGGGTTGCTATGCCCTATTTTATAATTATTGTGGCTACGCCAATTACCCTCAGTTATCGATAAACTTCGTGAACCATTTTAATTGGTGTTGCCATATAAAAAGCGATGTTACCGTATAATTTAATTCCCATCGCATGGTAGGTCAGTTTACTCAAGTAGAGGCAATAGAATATTTTTTATAGAACTGTGTGTTTGCTCACATGCCTGAACGATATTAACCCGAGGTGGGAAGTAACGGTTTGGTAACTTAATGCGAAGATAACAGCCGAACGGTACTTAAAGAGGTGGAGTAGGGCCTGGGCCGCGAGTGGAAAAAATAAATAAAAAACCTTCGCAAATAATTGTACCATTACAATACACATAAATTACTAAGAACCACGGTTACGCCCCAAAAACTGGTGATTCTGGAACATTTACCGAACTAAAGGAAAAAGATTTTCGTGTAGTGTTCAAAATTAATTTCGTTAGTGCCTTAAATCACGTGAATTTAAATCAGTTGTGGGTTACAAAGAAAAATAACGAGGTACAAAATAAAACAAGTTTCTGAAATATTGTGTGTTGTTTACGAAACATTTTTGTTTTCAAGCCTGATTTAACATAAAACATTAAACATGAAGAAAACACAGAAAACTCGTATCTATTTAATTCTAGATTGCCAACAATGTGTCATAACAAATTCTAACATTATTTATGCAAAATCCAGTTGATTTATATTCAAAGTAGAGTGTTAATATTTCATATTTACTCGACCATTGCACAGACGTTTTATTAAATGCTACAAGCTTTTATATCATCATTTATTTAATGAAAGCTTTGAAAACGTAATCAGATTTTTCATTCGGTTTAAATTAATTAATAAGTGGAATTTTTTATGTTTTTTCTTGCAAATAAATATGAAATATTTTATTTCCAACTGAAAAAACATATCAAAAACCTTACCTACTACCAACACAATACGGATCATATAACACATAAAAATAGATTGGAAACACAATGGATAAAGTAAAGGAACTTTTCAATACCGTCTGGAAAACTCTAAAAAACTTTTGGTCCGTTTTTCCTAACCATTCGTCTCGTAGACGAACATATTTTATATTATTCATGTCCGATTTCTTTTTTTATACCCTCGTGTATAATGCAAAAATAATGATGGCTCATTCCGTTCTTATTTATTGGCGTTTCAATTTTATCGCACATCAGTGCTTTCGGCGCCAGAACTTGGCCGAAAGAAAGGGGAAAAATAAGGCTTGACCCGCCCGACCAGGCGGTATAACTTGTAGTGGGCGGTGCTGAGATAAGAGCAAAAATATTTATATAGGCATGTAAGAAATTTCCTTAATCAAACATTGTGTAAAATTGGAGCTTATTTACTGAAGACTGGTTTTGTGCCACTTCTAGTTTAAATAGACAAGAATCTAAGGATGACCTAGATGGGATATAAACTTGGTTTATTTAATTTATTAGTTTTACTTTAATGAAAATTGCTAGTTAAAGAATATATTACAAGATTCACAAACTTATCTAACAGAACTCCAGACATACTGACATGATCTTGTTCCATTCGTCCACGAACACTCAGAGTGCGTGTCCAAATATTATAAAATGGACCTTAGATGGATAAGTATAAATTGCAGCAGATACTGTCTAAAATTCTCAAAATACAAAGGTATAAAGAAATACCAATGACCTTGATCTTGAACACCTAAAGCTAAATTGAAAAGGCATACCACCGGGATTTTCCCAGTTTAGGTCCAGTGAGGAAATAAAAACAAAAAGCTCCATAATCGCGAATCGCTCGCTACCTGACAATAATTACGTTTCTGACGCTACAAAAACTCAGATTCACTTCCCATGACTGTAATACTATGCTGGATTATTTTAATCACATGTTTTATTCAATTAACTAGCTTCTGTAAAACCTAACATATAAAAAAAACGATGATAACATGATAGAAAACCGCAGAAAAGTGGTTGAATGAACTAAACTAATTTGAAAGCTGTAATAAGGACATGATTTATGACTTTATTATTTAAATACGATTAGGCAATCAGGCTCAATCAAATATCAATAAGCTTTGATTACTTCTAATAAAATTGTTCTTATAATTTGGCATAAATCGAGAAAAAATTTAATGATCGTATTACCTATTGAAATGTTTTGAAGATATTCTATAGATTTCTTTTCACATTCAGAAAGTCTTTGTTCGTCACAAAACAAGTTTAATGCCAAAATATTCCTTTCAAATTCAACTAAGACATTATTTATATCCTACTGAGCTTCAATGTATAATAATTTAATAATATATTCGGTAATATTATCTATGGTAATATTATCATCGTATCAAAAAGTCTATCGGAAATCACTTCCTATAAGAACACATAAAATCATCAATTGTTATTCTCTCAACCCGCATGAACAGTCGCTCTAACCTAAAGTGTGTAAACAACATTCCATGCAGTTTTTTGGCATCGCTCTGTTGGCATTTGATTAAATATTTTGTCCGAAGCCAGTCCTTTGAGCCTCAAGTCAAATGACGCAACTTTACGTGAGTCGAGACTCTAAAACACTGCGCCACAAAAATGAGTGCCAACAACATACCTTTTTTGGGTTAGAAAATTTTGATCAATGGTATTAGAAATCAATTTCGAAGATGTCGTTTTGAGAACTAAGAATGCTACATTTTTAATAGCTACCAAGAACAGCAAGTATCAACTTAATAGCGAATACAACGAAACAATCTCAGGCCACGATGCGAGCCTTCCTGCCGCTGATGGCCTTGATCGAGCGCGCGCGCAGACCTTGAGAGAACACCGACTTAGAGCGAGGCAACGTGCTCACCGGCTCGGCCACAGTACAGCGTTCACTAAACTTTACAGATTACGTCACTTTGTATTTTGGTGTGTTTAGATGAATAGCCTCTGAGCAGAGTTCTATGATCGCAACTCTAAATATTACCGACTTTTTTTGTTATGTCGTACATTAGCCAAGTGCCTCCAGTCTGGCGTCATAATAACCGAATTTGAAGACGTTAGCAAACTAAGTTCTTGCCTTGTTGCGATACGTTGTGAGATCATTGCACCACCATGGATAAGACACGTTAGTCATTATTCAATCATCTCGTCTTTCAAGTTCGCACCCACTCGTTTTTGTTGGTGAAAAACAAACAGTTTGATCTCGCACCTTGACAACATTTATTTAGCGCGTTCATGTACACGTACCGTAACCTGGCAGTACACATACAGATTGTGATTGCCTTTAATAATTCGAAAAGCCACGGCCTCGTCCACAGGCAACAAGTTTTTATTGCATGACAACGACAGCCTATCTTTTTTCTCACTTGAATTCCAGCTTAAATGTACATTACTCCTAAAAGCTACAGCAGATCTTAGATTAGAAGTCGACATGAAAGCAAATCTTTCTCACTAAACTCGAATTAAATTAAACAAGGCTTAAGCTGAGATAGAATTTCGAATAATTCACAACTGAGATGGCCACGTTAACGCTTCTCCCGACCATAACGTGAATTGTGAGATTTATCCAATCGAGAACATTCGAATCTATTGGTACCGCCAACATGAAAACTGGTTTGGGTCGATTCACACATCACTGAGCGAATTTCCTTCGCATAATAATATTTTTTATCAAGCGACAGTACCAGGTAGAATAGGAAAATAAGGCTCCATGAATGATCAAAACCACGTTCAATCCAAATGTAAAGCAGAATCGTTCATGGGAAAATGAGATAGATGACCAGAATGAATAATGATGACATACGTTGTTTATAGACAGAGATGCGAGATATCTATCTACATTATTATTTATGTGCGGTTATCACTTTATTTGTGCTCCGCCAATGTCACCGAGTTGTTAGGGGGCAACGGACGCGATATCTAGACAAGTAGACACACACACATACAACACTCGAATGTCACATTACTATCTACACATATGCATTATTGATATGTATTTTCTATCTGCCTACGTTGCTGCGAAATGGATTACTTGATAAAAAATGGGTATTATAAATTCATTGCCCTTGTGGTGAGCTATCTCTTGAATCACGTCTGTGGTGCAGTAGAAAACATTCTTATATCTGCACATAATTGGATAATTGTTAAATATGTTACGTGCACATCATACATGGTACATCTCTAGAACACAGAAGTCAACGTTACGTTAAATGTAATAATCAAATGTGGATCTTTATTATACTTGATAAAGTAATTCGAGATAATTTTAAGTCATCGCCGTCAGCTCGAGTATCGACTTTAGCATATTGTATTTTAAGTTGACTTTTGTGTGAGTTAACTTAAAATACAATAATCGTGATAAATCATGACCATTCGTAATAAAAAAGCCCTAAGGATTGCATTGAAAATTGTGGTCCGAAATCTGTAAATTATTTCGTAATATAAAATCCAAAGATAATTTTTTGCGTAGCTCTTAACATGAAAGCTATAAGAGCAGAGCTCGCAACATCTAAGTATATACATACTTAGTACATTATACAAACAGTGCTACCAACAAACCTCTACATCCTGTACTAAAACATAAATCTGTCTGCATCGCCACTGAATCCAAATCATAGCCTGCTTCATTAATTTGACATACATTGCGGACGTTGTTAAATAGCTGTCAATTACAATCAAAGCATAGCACCCAATGTATTGGCGTCATGGCCACTGTTTACTTCTCATATCACACTACCATACTGAAAGTTATCAAGATATCCTTATAATACGGACTGCCTAGAATGCATATCAATTCGAGTACTATCAAGCAATGAAAAAATGTTACTGATAAAAAACAAGAAACAAAGATTATTGTTATTCATTGGCTTTACGTAGAGATACTGATATTCTTTGTGTATGTAAGTAGTTGCAGAAGTAAATTTTCCTATTTGCATATGCGACACAATCATCGTCAATTTCTATGATTTTTCAACCATCATTCTAAAAAAAAACCTACGCAAATAAATCAATATTCACCGTGACAGTTTAATATGACATACCTACATACCTTTATGATTGAATCATCCTATTGATCTTGATTGAATTCTTTGGAGTATTGTAATTCCAACATTTTGGATATATTCACAACTTAAAAACTTCGAAAATACAATACAGTGTAAAGATATGTGACACCACTCGTAACCTTGCGTTAAAACAAGCCATCAACATCAGTTACATTATGAGTTAAATCTTCACCATAAAATCTGACCCTCGGTCCTCGTGTCCTGTAGTTTTACTTCCTTGAACAATTCGATTTGTTGGATCATTGTCCTAACTTATTCAACGGTGTTGACCTGTTTTTTAAGCTAAATTAGCTGTGTGAGCAAAGTTCAATTGTATTGTTTTTTGTTCTAAAACCTGTTTTATAAAAGCTGTTGACACTGACCATCAAAAAGAAATAAGTCCTCAGATAGGTAAAACAGAAGTAATGATAATGTTTGTCAATCCTTTAAATCTGTTTGCTGTACAGCGTCGGGGATTTTTTTCTACGTGAATCATGGATGTACCTTCGTTATGCTATGTAGTAATGTCGAAATAGTTAAAATCACGACTATAAGATTGGTCCGAGCCGGCACTTCCACGTGTAGCGTTCGACCGAGACGCCGAGGGCTGCCGCCGTTTGGGTCACTAAGCATGATCTTGCGCAACTCACCGCTTTACACGGTTAAGATCAGCCATTTTGATACAATTTTTTTCTTTGCGTGACACAAATTGCTTGTGGAGTGTGACTAACTCTAGTTTTACTTCCACAAATTAAATCACATTAAGAACACCAATTGAGCGGAAAATTTGGTCCTTATTTGAAACTGTTTTTGTACCAGCCTAAAAAACTCCGTACCACAAAATAAACCAAAAGATTACATTGAGTCTCGTCGATACCCGAAATATTTTATTCACAAACATGAGACACAATTTTCCTCTTGCAAAAAATATTTGGATAACAGTAAACAGGTAGCAGATAGGTATATCACATACGAACAACAAACAGTATTATCTGGAACTTTCTGCATAGGTATGACATTGTAATTTGTGGTCGTGACTCAAAACGACACTTACGTATATGCTATGCTAATGAACAAACTTGGTGAGACCTCCAATTTTTAGCAATCTTCTCAGTATTTATTTATAACAGAACATTGCTTCCTAATATTTTCACAGAATTTCCTTGAATGCTTATTACGTTGCACTTAACGGAGTTTATCACCACCAACACCGTCACCGGACACCAGTTTTTCTTGTATTTTTTTTAATTTAAGCAAATTAATATATTTGTAAAATAAGTTTATAAATGTGTTTTAATTTGGAAGTGCCATTTCCTATTTCACTACATTGGAGTTCTTTGCAAGAGTATTTGAAGTTAAATTGGACAAAAGTTTAATGTAATTGCTAATTCTGTTTCCCCATAGAATCGTATGTCTATCTTTATATTCCCATACTGCACACTCATTTTCATCAACGAAACATTCCAAAACGCAAACAAAGAAATTCTTTTCACCGTCAAACATGGGAACAGTTACAACCAACAAAAGCGATGCCGTATCAAACATTAGTCTACCAATTACCGCTTCTCAGATGAACCCACCTATGTCTATGTTGCAACATGGCTGCGCAATGCAATATAAGTGGTTATTTCTTACTAGATTTGGATGCTATGCCCCCGTTATTTCATAGATATTTACCGTTACATCGATAAGTTGTGAAACTTGGTCAGTTCTGTACTATGTTCTCATTTGTAACATATTCTGGTAACAGCTTACTTGGTAGCACAAGATCGTAAAACAGTTATAAGTTTGGTGTTTCGTCATTGTGTACCTAATTTGTTTTTTTTAGTGTTAGTACAGAAGTTGTAGGTTTGGTTTTCTTTTCTAACTGTTCTTTTCTAACTTGCTACATCTAAAAATAACAAGAACCTAGACACATAAAATCTATTGTCAGTATTTGTCAGTCATCTTACTTGCGAAATTTGGCAACTTCCTTTGGGACTGGGTTTCCATGATACGCCAATATTAGGCTCAACAAAATGCGAATATATTCTCAGATTTTGTATTTGCTTTTTTCATTTCATTAATATAATTTACGGAGTTGTTAGCGATTTCACTGTTATTTGCTGTTGCATTATAACATTGTAAATACAAATGCATTTTATTCAGTGGTGACTAAAATTTTCCTCTTCAGTTTCGCTCGAAAAGTATTTAGGTCAGGTGCCCAGACTAATAATAAATGATAAACACTTAGTAAAATGTATAATATTGTAGCAAAATAAGACTTCAAAGCCGCACCCAAGCCGTTGTTTCGTTTTGATTGGAGAGTTTTCTTATTTTATCACTGACACAGTCGTAAAATTGTTATCGAGTTTAATATCAGTTCACCTTTTGACCCAAAAATAGTCCTGTGAACGTTGTTAGAGTTTCATGCTATTTTTAGGATGGCTTTTATGTATTATATTTCTTTGAAAATAATCAAAGTCGTCCATATTAAATTTTTCAATCAATCTGTTATATCCGCAATTGAATATATTATAGCTTACATTTCATATCATTCTAAATATAATTTTGATTCGATTATCTACTCATCAAATTTCGAAATCATATTTTCTAAGTCTTTTACCTTCCAGTTTAGCTAATATATAATCAATTTTGGTATTAAACTGCCTCGTTGGTCTTGTGGTCTCAATCTCAACTCAAGCACTTCTCCAGAACTTGGGGTCTTGGGTTGATTTCCCAGATTGGGCAAGAAGTGCTATTGGGTTTTCTCATTAGGGATTACTACCCGCGGCAAGTGAAGCTTTTGGTCCTGCATCTGACCTCTTCCCGGTTGTGTCGAATTGTTACCCCATCGGACTATTACAGTAACGGAACTAGTTTTTGCACTGGTTTGCACATATGGTTGAGAACTATGATATCTCCTGCGTACATCGCTAATTTCAGAAATTGAAAATTGGCCACCATTATCGAAATTTGGTCAGGAGTATTATTATTATTATTATTAATTTTGTACTGGCTCGACTTCAGCACGAAGGAATTAGATAATAACGTCTACGATTGCGAATCGTGTCCGGATTTATAATCTGGTTTTATGTCTATAATTGTGTTTCTCGTTTGCAAGATATTCTTGGACGTGCCTTCCTCTTAATTGATGTTTCTTTAGATTCCTTCTCACCCTTGCTGGACTCGTTCAATAATATTCAGCCATAAACATATGTTTTTCGCTTGTTTCACTCGATGAGTTCGTTATCGAGATGTGGTTACTGCATCAATTCTAGTAATTATGGCCCGTTATACTCTCAGACGCAGGTATTATAATTTTGGATTACGTCTGTACGAGGGTTTGCGTAATGATCACTGGGAATGCAACAACAACTGGCTTTCTAAGCAGAATATTTGCAGATATTTGTTAAGATGCCTGTTTTAGACCAAATGAAGTAACGTATAAAAATACTGTCGAATATTCATTAACCGAAATAAATTACATTAATCTTGGCTTCTCAATGAATGGATTCCAAGAAACAGACTCAAGATAATCAAAGGTTAATAGGTTTTTATTTTGTTATACCTAACGAACTCATTATTAAAATAACTGTTACAGAACGTGCAACATCTAAAACGTTCAAAACAATATAATGACAAAGTGGAACTTGTAAGCAATCGTAACCTCGGATAGATAACGAGGTGAATTGTGGAAAAGTCATAACCGATAGGCGAATGTCGGCAACCCCTGACTGACCGTCCATCATACTGACACATTCTGCCTAGTGAGTAGACGTCAATCACACCGACGAGTTATAAATATTATTTACTGATGAACTTAGGTATTCTGTAGCTGTACTAGCAATATCAGGGTCATCACGGTGTAACTCTTCACTACTGAGTAAAACAAAAATAAGTGTCAGAGCCATTGAAGCAGATGAATATTAATTACTAGCTTTTGCCCGCAGCTTCGCCCGCGTACATAAAATTTATCCTATGTCACTCAGGAGTAAAGTGGCTTTCTATCGGTGAATGATAATTTTAGCAATCGGACTAGTACTTCCTACAAACAAAAAAACAAACTTTACTTCTTTATTATATTAATGTAGATGAGCAATAATAATACTGTCAGATTAAAACTTGTTATCACATTACATTAATTAGAAAAAACGAACGTTTTTATGTCATTGTGTGTTGTGTATGTTTGAACTCCTTCACGTTCAAACGGCTATAGTAAAATAATAGCTTCTTAAATGACACATGGGTTATGATCTATATTGTGTATATGGATACCGTGCCGCGTGGTTTTAGTATTTAGTACTTCCGGTACCAAAACTGGCAGGCAAAGCTGCTGACAGAAGTTTGTTTATGATATTAGTCAGTAGGGGTTTATAATCATGAGCTTTTTGTCTCATAGTAAGATTTATAAGAATGCTACCGGCCTATACAAATGTCATATTTATTACACACCTGTCAACAGTTGTAGTGTATCTGTTTTTGCCAGTAAACTTTTTTATAATTAAAATACATTGTAAATGGTATATTTCTTCAATAAATTAATGCTATAGCAATGTACTTAACAAATGAATCGAAAACGTAAACAGAATCTGAAATAGGATCAAATTATATAAAGCAAAAGTTTATCATTGTGTGCTGATAGAAGTTTGACGAACAATGCAGTGTTCTCGTAAACAACTCGACAATTATACTTTTACCAAACTTTTCTTTATTAAACATTCTTGTTGTGTAAACAACATTTATAGATGTTAACAATAAGAAAACAAACTTAGCAACAGGGTTAGTAAAAATAAAAGAATCTCTTTTTGTAAACCACGACGAATTTAAAAAAGAACTTGATGACGATGATATTGTTAGGATATCTGGTAAAGTTTTTTTTTTTATAAATCTTTATTTATTTTATAATTATATACATCTTAACTATTAAATATTATAAATTAATAGGTATATACTAACTTAAAATAATAATATGTACAAATGAGTAAAAAAGGCACAAAACGGGGAAAACTCAAAAACTGGTAAAGTTGATTTGGCAAGCGTCAATCTTATTTATGATCCTGCCCAGTTAGTTTATAGAACAAAGGATAAGGACAAACCAACTGATAGCTAAAACATAGGTAAAACCGCGTCCCTGTCGCAGGCGATCTAACTGAAACTATTTATAAATTCCATCCAGGTGCGGCGGCGGTGCAGGTGTCACATTGTCCACTGCAACGTATGAACTTTGCATAAAAACACAGTTTCTACTAGCTTCTGCAGCCTTTGTGTATTTTTATCACTTGTTTACGACACAGCTTGTCGATTCATCATACAAGTTTGATGGAGTTTCCACACAATATCTGGCCAATTGCTACTGGGATTACAAGTCTATGAATTTTAATCCTGTGGATGGATTTAAAAAAGCGAATTAACTTTCCTTTGTGCTGTGTTTTTGTATATATTTTTTACGTGAGTTAGGAATTCATATTCTTTTTCTGAATTCGTTGTTATTTTAAGAGTGTCTTTTTTTCTATAAATTGCCGTAAACTCTGTTACTAATATTGAGGCATTTGTCCGACTATCGCATTTTGATTTAGTTCTTCACTAATTTTATCAACATCGGAATCAATTTGTTCAATTTGTTCATTTCCTAATATATCTTGTACTGTCGCCGTATCTTTATCAAATACAATATTAAAATTCGCACAAGGAAACACTTATATTTCCTTGTACGAATTATTATTCTTACAAATACAATGTTGGTTAGGATCATTTAGATGCAGTCGTAGTAGGAACTCGGTTACAAATTTGTCATAAGTAACATGCTCAAGGTTCTATAGGTGTGAGACGTTGGCCGCCAGATTTAAACGATCAAACGGTACTCCGCTTCCTCCGTCGCCTACACTTGAACAACCTTCGCGTTAATTGTTACTTCTCATTGTCAGATAATCTTTCGATGTTCAGACTCCATTGTTCTAATGTTGAATCATCGTCTCGTAATTGTTTTTGGGGTATTAGACTTTATGTCCTAAGGAAATGCGCACAATAAGCGCTGACTACCATTCTATGTTACCGCTATACCCGCCTCGTCATTATGTTAAAAAACCCTAATAGTACATAATTTGATCTGCGGCTAGATAGTCATTGTACGTTTTTTGTAAGTCGAAAATTCTGGCAGTCATATCTTATGTTGAATCGACAGACTCGGCCAAAAAACCGCATTAGGAATCTAAATCGAATCACGTAGAGTTGATTGGTTTTTGTGTTTAAACAAAATGTTTGTGCCTGCCAATTGAATTATATTATGATCACCTATTTCCGTATAGAGCCATTATTATAGTCTACAGTTTACGAATTCCTTTTCATATCGACTCGATCTTCGAGTAGATAGGTATCTACTTGACATATTCTTTTATTGCATCATGCGCTCCAGATTTTGTATTCCACCAGTCAACACGTTGCAACACTGCATCCATGCGCATATCTATTTTGCATTCCAGACCAGATACATGAATACATTTAATATTATCACAACATGACTGCAAATATGAATTACGATCGGTAGAGCAGGCGAACAAACACGCATGTTTATCAGATGGCGACGATGTGCCCGAGATAGCGCTGTAAGTGGACCAAGGGCACTGGACTCAGATAACGCAAGGTTGTCGCAGTATGCACTTCACTGTACCTAGTCTAGTACGCTTACTGCCCAACTATGTCGATTAAGACTTGTTATGTAAAACAGTGCAACGGAATTACGTAACTAACTGTTTTGTTACCCTTCAGTTTGTTGAAAATTTTAATAAATTTTCTATTGATAACGACAACGAATAATCGACACACTTAGTCTCTCAATAAATTCTCATTAAAGTAGAAAATTCTTAATCGAATTTACATGTTAAAAACATTAAAGTTTTACATGGAAGTCGACATTTCACGAATGTACTCGTAAATATAAATTCCGTGTGAGCAGTCGATAGCGCGAACCCCTGACCTCAGCGCGTATCTACTGAATTATACATATATAATATGGCTAATCTATATCTTTATTTAATAATACTCGTATCCAGGCGTAATGTTTGCGTTTTAGGTAAACTGCCTAACGGTCTGCTTCCCAGGATATTTGTTTTCACAGCGGCAGGATACTTAGAGTATTGATACGGGTGTTGATATCGATAAAAGCTCCACTCGTAGCTTTCTTTGTTCGTATGTTAGATATCCACACGTTTTCTAGTAAAAAATAAAGACGTTTATTGACTGATTCACCAGAAGCAAAAATATAGTCTACCATTATAAATATATATATTTTTTTTTAATTCATTTAAATCCTGCTGTAGCAATAGTTAATAAACTAATAAAATAAATGATGACTCAAAAAAAAATAATATTTTAAAACATGCATGATTGATCACTTCATCAGAATAATTGCATAAATAAACAGTAATCTCAGTAAGGTTATATTTGACAGGCAAGGACATAATTATAGCAAACTTTACATGTATCAAAGTTTCTTTTCGAAGAGTATCTTTTTGTCCAGTGCATTTAAGTAGATTTTTATCATATTGTGAAATATGCAGCACTATAAATGTTAATCAATCATCGAATCAAAATGTCGGAGTTCACCCGACACATAAAAATAGGTTAAAGGTGCTCGAACTTTAAGTTTATAAACATTATAAATAGTATTTTAATATAAATCTGTTGCCTGAAAAAATAACCAGTGGTCAGACTTACTAATCAGATTAAAAAGTCAACAACATTATCTACACTACCTAAATTAGGAAGGTCTCGTCGATAACATGAAATGCATTTGTTTTTATTCCTTGATATTGAGGTCGCGTTTGATAAGAATTATCTCGGCCTTTAAGTGGACGCGGAAGAAATCGATCCATTATAGCCCTGCCAAATGATAAAGACGTCTATCAGTGGTACATCAATACGACGCGCATGGTCACATTTTTTGTCAGTTTAACATTCGGTAAACAAGTCTACTAAAGAACTCCAAGGTTGACCTCGTAGATAAGGCACGATAATTTGGGACATTACTTGGCTGTGTGCATTTAAGGATATTTTTAACGCTACGAAGTCAAACGCTGAGCGTTTTAAAGTAGATTATTTGTAAAAGGTTTTTGTACTAACGTGTTAGTGGCAATAAATGTTGGAAGAGATTTATTTCTTTCCTATAGAGCAATACGTCGGGTTGGACTGGATGGAAGCTCATAAATAAGAGGTGGAGGCCGCTGCAGGTTCAGAAATAGCGGCGAGCTGGAGTGAGCTTGATAGAATAATGTGTCCTGGCCAGCCTTGGCCGCGATCCGCGACCTAGTTACCGCAGTACTGCTGCTGTAGACAGGATGCGCTTTTTAGCGGCTTGTTGGCCTGATTGAAGCTTCAGTAGCGTTAAATTTACACCTCATGAAATTACCTCGTGTGATTTCAACAGTCAGTTATATCATTGTTTGTTTGAAATTGGTTTAGTAGGCCAGTCAGACCATTGATTAAGCAGCTATGACGAATTCAGATTCATTTTTTGGACAAAATTGTTTTTTTTTTAATTATAGCCAATATTATTAACAAGATGATATTATGACAATTACCTGCTAAGTATCATCGGAATATGTATATAAATGACTACCTGTAGGAAAACGAGCTGATTCAAGGAATTGTAGAGTCAACTGGTCAGTTGTCCGGTTGATTGCAAGTTCTATTAGTGACGTCAGAGCGTGGGCGCTTATCAGGCAGGACAGTAGAAGTCGGCCACTGTCCCCCTGTGACGGGTGACGAGACTGCACGAGAAGTGCACGGCGCGACACCGCTGACTCACAGCCGCGGCGCATGCGCGGGGTCAAGGCTGCGCAAGAGTCGACGCCGTCGACATATTCTGGCCCGGTTTCACTGAAGTTCAATATCGTAGTCGCCTAAATATGTCGTTTTACGTTCGTATTATTCACTTTGTTTCGAGAGACTTTGAACCTGTGTGGGTCGTGATGACGTAGCGAGTTTTGTAGGTGCTTATAGAGCCGTGTCTTAGGTTAGCGATTTATTGACTGGATGCAAGTTCGAAAATAAAATAAATGATTAAATCAGCCACTGAGAAACGCGGTTAGATTTATATAACAGAAACCAAGACGAACAATAATACCTATTTTACCTGTTTACCCCTCAAAATAACTTCCGTGGTAATATTCTAAGTTATGACCATAATATGTAATACAAACGCCTTTGAAACAAAAGACCATAAAATGGTCGCCTAGTTTGACTTCATCTAAATGTGCTATATGTTTATTTTCCTCGAGTAATATATCATATAAGTACAGAAACTTGACTGTGTTTTGAATTTGACCTAGCCTGTCAATGGGAGGCAATTTATGATACCCGTGACCTAGTTTCATCCCCTCACGGTTCCAAGTGCCTCCTCCCAACTAGAGCAATTGTCTAGATTTGTTAGGTATCCGATTTGCTGCGAATGGCCTATTTTGTGCTGAACGATATGTCATGAAGTTATGACATTTGACATTAGTAAAAGACAAGGCACGTGTTCTGGGTGTTCATTCTTTGCTCAGTCGTTCTATTCTGTAAAAATACTACAGTGCGTTTCACTTAAGAGGTTCCTTTGTCGTAATGTTTGCATTACGGAAAAACAGTGTTGCAATATTTTTAGCAATTAAATTACTTAATATTAGGGAGATTAACTGATACTTCGTTACTCTAACAATTGCTTTTTTTGTTTTTTTTTTTTTTTTTCAAACTATTTTTGTATAAAGTTTAGGACGCTGGGCTCCATTCCGACTGTCCTGCAATTTTTTCAAATATCTAAAACGCTACGCCACAATATCGTACCTCTCTATTAACGACTTCCTTTTAGACCTGCTTTTTTTAAATAAAATCCCATTTCCCTCATAATTTTCCTAAGTATTGCAACTACCGTTAAAATCGATTTCGTTTCGCATTTCGGGGAACAATTTTGGTAGAGTAGGCAACTTTTTCCTTTTTTCCCTTCTATTTTGTGTAGACAGACAGGGGAGCCAACATTACGCCAAAGGAACGTCTTAAGTGAAACGTACTGTACCTTGAAATTATTACCCAGGTGAAGTAAGTCTGATGTCATCTGTCAGTCTCTATCATTAGAATGGCAGCTCACTTCACTCGAGTTTCAAGTTATTTTTTTGAGAGTCATTAACTTTTCCCGCTGGGAGTGGAGTGAGAAAGAGTATGAGATTTTTACTGACAAAAACTCACCTGTGTTCTTTTAGATGCCGTTGCATTCAGTAACTTTTTCAATCAATTCCTGTTCTTAAATTATTTCTTAGTACTTTTTCTAGTACCTTGTAATTTATTGTATATTCACGTGTCCTTTAGTGCTCATCGACGTCAATTACACTAACCAATTCAAATACATAGCCACAATGCAGCAGTCTTTCTATCTTCTAAAAATACAAAATTATTCGCAATTCAAATTGAAGATATCCAACCGATGCAAAGTGACGTCAGCCAAGAAAAATGGCTGACTTGAACTATGATAATAATAATGATCGTCATTTGTTATTTTAGAATTCTTCATATTGAACAGAGTTCTTTTTTATTTTATTGGACGATTTTCTGAGGCATCTGTATTCAGTGCACTACATTGAATAAAGATTACTTGTATCTGTAATTCTGTAGCTATAACCATTTCAGTCCTTCGATATATTCCTGTAACATTCTACCTCGCTATAAAGATTATTTTATTTATTCTCGCCCTGTTTATGATAGAAATAGATGTTATAACGGCACGCCATATCAGTAAGTGCAGTAGCGTTGTATAGTTGCCATATCAATTGCAGGTACGAGTACCTAATCTTAAGAGTTCATGCGATAGGTATAACGTAAACATATAGTCACATAGCGATTTGTTAAAGTAAAAACTAATAGAATTAACCGTGACGTTTATTTTATTTCCATCTCTGCTACAAGACGACTATGCTGCGAGAACAGTGGTGGCCGAGTGGTAACGGCACCGACTTACGATTTTTAGGTCGCGGGTTTGAACCCAGTCAGGCGCAATACTTTGTGTATTTTATTCCATCATTCTACCACTACTCTCAAAACGGTGAAGGAATACATTGTGAGGGAACCGGCTTATCCAAGAACCAATAAATTCTAAGACATGTGACATCCACCAATCCACACTGGGCTCGCGTGGTGGATTACGGCTTACGGCCCATCCCCTCTCGAGAAGAGGCCTGAGTCCCAACAGTAGGAACATTATAAGGCCGACTACGTCTATGCTACAAAACCTGATTATACACCAATAAATAAACGTGCACGCACTCTTAAATTCTAAGACAACTTATGCGTCCTCAAAAATATCTTGTAAAAAGTAGTAGTAAATTGACATAAAGACCTCCACACCGTGCACTGAATTTATCATCTCTAATGAGACACGTATGCAATAAAAAGTGCACATAAATAACATTTAAATCACAAACGATATTCATTCAGATATGCATGAACTGTAACCACCAATTGCAGCTCGCCGTTTTTATTAATTTATGTTCATAAGTGAACTACTTTGCCAGTAGGTACCCTCGTTTCAACGTGATGGAATTAAAATACATGAATGCATTATATACTGCAGGTTGCAACGTTATATAACCGAGTCTCGCCTATCGACAACGACAAACGCTTGGTTATCGCACTCAAGGCCAGAGCTGCGCCCGCGCAGGACATCAACTTGTTAATGACATGAACATGAGTGTGTCGTCATCACGAGCATCTGTAGTCTATGCTGCATTCCACAGATAGTGGTAATGTTGACTTTGTTCACGATTTTACTTTGGGCTTGGAAGATTTTTTCTAATTAATATACGATTTTGTTTGAAAAACAGCTGATGAAAATTCTGGAGACTAAACCCATCGACAGGCACTAAAACGCTAAAATAAACAAAGATTCACAACAATTAACTCGAAAAAAATCCTCCTTGTTTGCATCTGAACAACAGATTTATGCATACACTTGGATGCAAAAATACAAAGTCAGTGACTATAATAAGCATACCTACTTATAGTGATTTATTATACTTATGCCGCGTTCCACCCACGATTCGTTAACCCATACGTCATTTGTAAAGAATAAAAACGATGTTTGGTTTCTTTTTGCGGATAATAAGATGCTAGAGACTGTATAACGAGCTTAACTCCTGTTACAAAATTAATGACATGTTTAGAAAACAACAAGGGCGTAAAGTTAATGATTTACAAACTCGGAAACATGTTTCATAATTTACGGTAGGTTTTAAGTATCTATTCTTAAGTACTCGAGCTGTAGTTGAAGATAGATGACCACACGCTTCCGACAAACTGATGGAATCCGATGTATTTCAGCGCCTTGCCAATGTTACTCAAGCTATTTTTAGACACGTAATTTCACGATTTACTCTCGCCAAAACGAGCGAATATGTTATTTCAATTGATCATCAATTGGGTATTGTAAGATAATTTGGCACACTTGTCTCTATCTCTTATAAAGGAAAGTCTCTGTTTATTTATAAATGTACCGTGTTTTTATCTGCTTGAACTTGGGAAGATTTTGGGAATATTTTTTCTGGACCCGATGCTTGTTAAAAAGCATGACATGGAGGGATATTGATATTAGTGGACGAAAATAAACCGTCGAGGGTGTTTTACCCTCACATTCACATAGCGATATTATTATTAGGTTAACAAAAGCTTCCTTTGATGACACGGAAACGAAATATGCTCCTGATACGCCTTTACATTTATCCACAGCTTGGGTTGCGAGATTGTGCGGAAGAGTCGCAAAGGGGAACTGAAGATACAAGGGTTGGTTTCAGTTAGTAAAAGTCTGGTTATCTAGAAATAAAAGAGAGAAAATGATTATATTGCAGAAAACAAGGCATACAAACACTAGTTAAGTATTATCGAAATCAAAAAGAAGCAATAATAAAATAGTGTATCTAACGGCTGCAGCAAAATAGGTCCAGTTCAACGTAAATGCCAAATAACTAGTGCCCGACTGAACCTGAGGATGTGACATCCAAGAAATTTTTTGACGTCTTTCCATCTCAGAAAAGAAAACCTACTGTACAGTAATATCAGATTATTGACGTCTACAGACAAGACTATAATTCGTACACGTCAAACATTTTACTGCAAAAACCGTATTGTAATTTAATTTGCCGTACAGCCTAACATTTAAAATTTATAACACATAATTTATACTAACAAGAATGAAATGACGTTTCCTGCATTACGGATGCATTAGGCCCAGGTGCATTAAGACCACTATAACGATCAAAGTTATAATGCAATACCTGGGTAACCTGCGTTAGTATTTAACAGCACCGACTAATTATTTAGACGCTTGACGTTAGACAAGGACAGAAGACTATAGATCAAGGACAAGACAGAGACAAGAGATATTGTGGCAAGTAATTATGAGGATAGGTGGCCGTTTAAATGTCAGAGAGTTAATGTGCAGTATAAAAGCTGTGGTAAAAACTCCACACCCGCCCTGGACGTGATCTGTGAGTGTGACTACAACTCACTACGAATGCTACGATGGAAACCATTTATTATTTTGTTGCATGATGATAAAAACCTATTAAAGGTATCGTAAACTATGCTGATTGGTCACTACAAACTGCCAGTGCATGCAGTAAATGCCATTTCATTCACAATAATAACCAACGGTTGATAAAACACTACTAATAAGCTCGAGGGCCGTCGCTTGACCATATTTAATGACATTAATATTACAGTAGAAAACATTGTAAAGGAAAAATATACGACCGTAATTTCAGGGACAAGACAAAAAGATACACGAGCGTGAATGTTTTAAACTGCTTGATAATTTTATCTTGATTTCGTATTGAGTGAATCAAGCGTCTGGCTAAATGATTTACAAGAATTTATTAAAGGGCAGCAGCGAGCCAGGCAGTCATGCAGCTCTCCAGCTGAACCATTGTCCGTTCTCTTCAATAATTAAAAGTCAAAAGGTTTCGCCATAGCGTCTTGTTTATGGTCGTCCGTAATTACAAGTCTCTCTTATACACAACCAATAAATTGCAGTTCGACGACATCTCGCAATATCTGAACTAATAAATCTTACAATTAAAACGTTATGATTTTCGCGCACGTTCGTGGACGAACGGCCCTGTTAGCTTGTTATGACACAAAACATCTGCGATATAGGAAATATCGAGCATATAGTTGTATGCAATGCAATGCGGCAGTAAAGCTCGCGTATTATTGTTTCCAGTACGAACGAGAAGTTAAAACAAGTGCACTTATTGGCGACGCGAGCCTTTGCGACTATTTCTCTTTAATTCGTAGCTCGAACAATAGGCTTGCCGGTAATATAGCCGGTTTTGTTGCCGTCCACCGATCATTGGTGCAAGTTACGATGCTATAAATACGGCAGGACGTGCCCGTGACCCGGGCAACGCGCGCACTCACGCCACAACACACCACACTAACGAAATGCACTATTTTGATGGTTTTCGCGTTGTTTTCAACGTTCTGATTGAGTTATTGAGAACTATAAACGTTACTTTACCCTCTAAGGTGACTGAAAATAAGGTTATCGTAATTTTTTTTGCCACTGGGACCACCACGTTGTGGGTTTCAATCCTTGTCGCTTTACCTTGTGTAATTAATTTCTTCACCATTGCTTCCAAATCGGTGACGGAAAACATCGTGAGGAAACTGGCATATTCTATCCTAGAACCAACCATTCGTAGACATGTGACATTCATAAACCCGCACTTGTCCCGCGTGGATTACGGCCCATAGAGAATAGGGCTAAGTCCCAGCAATAGAAAGATTAAAGAGCTGATTATGCTATGCCTGTGCTAATTTTATTTTTGTTTTTTACAAATTTCTCGTTCCAAGTTTAAGCAATCAAGAACGAGCCCGACTGGTTCTGCTAGTCAAATTGTACTGGCGCTGGGATGGCGCTGGCCATATATAAATTACATCATTTATGAAGCTCACTTAGAGGCGCCTCTCTGCAGTTAATATTTATGGAATTAAGATATGAAGCTCGTACGAATTGAGATATTTGCGAATAGCCAAAGCCATGACTAGACAAGGCCTTGGCGTTGTTCCAGCGCAACTGGGGCAAGCTCTCATAGGTGACTATCGGTAGACCGTTTGTTGGCAATCGCCTTAATAGGTTATATGGAATTCTCTACACCGGCTACATAAATTACTCAAGAGTTATTTGCACGGGTGAATGAAATGTTGTTGCTCCTTGAAAACAAATGCTCACCTATTCTTTGAATGCACACTGCCTCTTATGAATCCGTTTGAAGCGTAAATCAAAGATGTGATCTTATTTCATACTTGTTTGCACATTGTCGTCATCGCTTTTCGTAGATTTATTAGGAAGGCGACCCATCCATCTCAGTGGACAACAAAGTAGAACAATGGCTCGAGACGAGACGACACGATCATATGATAACTTAGTTAAGGAAACGACAGACCTTCGTTACCTTCCATGTTATTGCTTATTGGTGCTTATTGGCCATGACCGTGACTCGCAATTAGATATAATTACCTTCAATTTGTGCTGCTACCAATGTTATTCGCGGTGGTCTGGACTGATGTCTGACTGGCTCACTGCAATTATTTTGCCTTCGCAAATTAAACCTCGTTAGATTACCGCGGAAGTTTATTAGCTTGGAATTACATTTTTAGTACGTAATTTGCCCTTTCTGACATACAGTAAAACGTGTGACTGCCTGTAACAAAGTTTTAAAAAAATATCCTTTGGTTATCAAGGCCAATGCTGAACAGTTGCATGACATCTGGCGGAATGGTCTAAATACGAACTATGATCTCAAAGTAATTAAGGCAAACGTGCAAATTATCAAACTTCCCACATCACATGTCATATAATATTTTAATGTGGTAGCAAGTTTTTTTTCTAATTACAAAGTTGGCAAGGAAGTGGTAGACAACTCAGGCTGTCAATCCGGTACTATTATAACCCGCAAGTTTGTGCTTTTTGGCATAAGCTCCTCCTCTACACGGAGTCAACGTTTTCTCTGACAGTCGACACGGCTCATGTCAGAGATATAAATTGGTAGATTTTCTAGAATTAAAAATAAAGAAAAAGTCTTGCAATCTTATTGTTCCGCTGTGATCGTGAATAATTGCTGTCCACGATAATTCTGATAGGGATATTTTCAGTGCTATTTAATTCAAACTCTTGCCACCCAGCTGGATATCTGTTTTATTTTGGTGGTGTCTGAAAAAATGTGAAAAAAGTTTACTTAGCAACTAAAGCGACCCAAATGCATGTTATCGTTGTGTCATCGCACCTAATATTACCAGTAGCGAAGACAATGCATTACGCAACGAGTACGCTGCATCGGCAGTCGGCGCACGCGCAGCGAGCAACGGTCAGTCGCGTCGGTGCATCGTAGCTTCTGTGACCCAATTGCTGTTTGATTCCAGTAAACACTATTGTAGTTTATTTGGTGTTCTTTTATCAGAAATGAGGAGAATGGGTCATATTGTTATGTGCGAGTTGTTGGTCCGATGATTCAATCGTGAAATAGTAGGTCTACGATATTATATTACAAAGTGTTAGTGACTTTTTGCAAGTATCAGAAACGCTAAAAATAAACTTCTTGTTTTGCCAGCTACATTGAAATTGAGGGTTTCCTTCATCTCTACAAACTGTTCTATAATTTACAACCTTAATTTTGGTAGCCTTTCTAATACCGTTAATATCCTGAAAGCGGGTGTTTACGTGAACTCGTAATAAAGCCTGCACAAACACCTAAAACAAACACCGATATTTCACATTAAGTTTGTTTTCACGAAAAGAAAAAAACGTTTTCGAGCAAAACTCGTAAATAAGCTCGTAAAGCTGTGCCGGACCCAATTATTACATTTTGCTGACTTTAATCAAGATTAATATCCGTTTAGGCATGCTGCGGTGTCAAAACAGGATATTGTACGTATTTCCAAATTAGAAATATCCTTTTTCAAGCTGACTGGTTCCTGTTACAAACCAAACTGGTGTTGGCAGAAGTCGGCCACAAGAGCAATCCGATATGTCTTAGACTATTCACGTACCTATTAGAGATCGTAAATGATTAAGATAATGATTTTTGCATTACATGGGCAACTTTGGGTTTCTTAGTCAGAGAAACTAAAAGACCGTAAAAATTTTCCAAACTTATTAATTAATGATAATGGCCTCGGAATTTTGATATAGGTAGAGGTTCTAACTTCTAGATATTCCGATGGTTCTAGATATTCTCCTCCTTACCATATTAATTATACTAACTACGTAAATATATACTAGACAGAATACTCGTAATTTTATAAGGAATTTAAATACATGTTAGGTTAGGTTATAACGTAATTACAACTGAAAAAATGCTACATTAAGCGACGCATCGACCGGCAGTCGTTCGAAGCTCGATAAAACAAAATTTTATGATAGTGCCCTTTAAGGTACTCAGGGTAATCAGAAATAACAGTTAGCTATTTCTGTGTTTAAGCACCTCAGCAGTAATTGGCACAATGCACGCATCGATGCCTCGTAGGCCATTCCCAGGGATTACAATGCATCGGAAACCGGCAGGTCTCGATCCAACTCGCAATTTCATATCACAAGTCGGACTCAATAGTTACATCACGTAAATGATAGTATGAAAGCAATACACCAAGAACGACTTACACTAAATCACTTGACACTGTAAAAACGAGCTTCGGCTAACAAGTTTAAGGTTCTATTTTCACATTGTGCAGATTTCTAGGCTCATTCGAATGCGAATGCTTGAGCAGTGCACTGCGAAATGCATGCAAGCGAAAGTAAAGCCAAGGCTTTTCACAAACAGTCCAAGTTTACTTAACGCCGGTTAACATTGTCTAGGTTGCATTATGTAAGTGTTCGTGTGACTGCGAGGAACGGTAACATGGTTCCTTAGCAGGTCACATTGGTGCGAATGACATCAGTCGCTGTCAAGTGCATAGGAGTCAACGAACAGGATTTTAGCATTGCGTATGCAATAGACGCATCGTAGCCTTGACTTCCTCCAGTAGCTAGCATGGCTCGCCGCCAGAACCATTCACTGACCCACTACGCGTCTTCGGAAACTCCTGTATTATTTTGCTTTATAAACAGCTATAAATTTAAGCTTGTACTAGAATGGCTCCTTATTAGCATCGGTGGCGCCCGCATACTCGATTCCGGCTACATTAAAGGTAATAACGCGGGCGAAGAGGAATGAGATGTCTAGGTGCGGCTGTCGTCTTATTATGTCGCGGTAATGCTGAACGAATGGCCGGTGCGACGTGGGCAGTTAAGGCTATGCAGCCGGCGTGTTAACCCTGCTATTATCTTTTAATACCATCGACTTCATTATTCGCTACATTTTTTTTGCGACCGCAGCGAGGTGCGGCCGGCATCGCGAGTCGCCGACACGGGTTTGATAACCCGGAGACCTTGGTCTTAATTGCGCTTGCTCGGACCATTCCGCCGCGGCCACTTTTTATGCGCCTGCACATCGCTAGTAAAAACACGACAACGACGACTACCCAGCCGGCTCCAAATGGTGCAATAACTCGAACAAAACTCACCCAGTCGACAGCTCCTCAAACTTGTTGGTTTACCTCAAGTGCGCTCTACCGAGAAAGCCACACTTAGACATTCTGAATCCTTTGCAGATCTTACTCGATAAATCAGCTTTCTTGTTATTATGATCACGAAATGGCATAAGTTTCAAGTAGACACGGACAGAAAAACTTTTTTAATTTAAAAAACAAAATGTTGACTTTTGTACTGATTTATTTTATTTTTGTTTCAGGTAAGAGCAAACTTAGAAGAGAACACGTGGTGATAGATTTTAGTCACAAAGGTATTCTGAACAATCGTACGCCATTTCGATCGAGAGAAAAGGTTGTAAGTAAAATATTTAATTTATGTTTGATGTTTTCCATCTTTCTCGCGAAAGCCACAACAAAGGCGTGATGGCATACAGCCAACTTTCGGCTATATTAATCATTCCTCGGTACGTAAAACTCGCCATTTATAAATCCGTACATACCAACTAATGATAGCCGAACATAAAAGAAAACAAAAGTTTTATTTATTTCGATGAATATTATTAAAAACTTGAATGGGCCAACAAGATTACCAGAAAAGTATTAGCCATTAGCGATTAATTTATGAGATAACTATAAAAGCTTTTGATTATAACAGATTTAAAAATGTATTCCAATAAGAAGTAAAAAGGCGTTAAAGAAAACAGTCTAAACGATGGAGCAGGTAATATTAACGAAAAAACCTGCGAAGATGACGTCAGAGCACATTGACAAGTAGGTAGTTATCTCCAGTAACCTTGACGCCAGCACTGAGATCGATCAATTTCATCTCTAATTTACATTTAATGGAAAAGCTAAGAGCAAAAAATTGCAACACTCAAGCAGAGCCAGCTAGAGCTACGTACCGGAATACAGACACAAGGCTGTATCGAATCGCGCTGGAATACGTTTCAGATCATACTAGTTTTTCTGCCGATGAAACTAAAGAAGTACCTATCGTAATTTATACCTCTTCTTGGCGTTGCAATTCTTGATAATCGAGGGTTATTGATGAAAAAACTTTAAAAAAATATATGTACCTTTACCAATGTGTAATTAGCGATGTGTAAAATTGACTCCTTAATCTTAAATCTCGATTGGATTCATATCGAAGTGGTAATACCAAGCTATCCGGTTTGAAATTTAAACACTGGAACATGATGATTAATGGGAAATATACAGGAATATAATTGAATTAAAATTATTTGCGAAAAATCTTTTGGTAATTTCAAAGGATGGTAAGGAGTTAGAGCAAATACGAAACAGGCAAGACAGGATTGTAAAGGAACACTGGAAAATAAGCTGGATTTTCTAGTAAGGACAACAACTTTACACAGCTTATACAAGCATACAATTTACATAGGTGCACGGAATGAGGCTAGTAATCCCAGCCAGATCAGGTATGCCACAATCAGTGCCAAAGCACTGCTTGGAAAGCGTTTGGCATACATGTTGCAGCTTTAAAAGTTAATAAGGTTTAACAATGTATGCAGATTGTGGAGGCAGTTTGCTTAGCTACTGAACACTGAAATACAACAAGTATTTACTCTGATACTTCTATTGTGCTTAGCTATATCTGATATTCTGATGTCCTGCTTTCTGCACTTTGTAATGCTGTTTTTACTGTCGGTGGGAAATCATCAAATAACTTCTTCAGATCTGGGTTGAGGAAGTGTCAGACTTTGACTGACTAATTGCTCTTTGCGAACAATTCAGTCAATGTAGCGATACTCTCCAAGTATTTTACTTCTTATCAGAACTTCATGGCTGAACGATGGACCACCATAATACAGGCCATCGGCCTAGTTTGGTGGTTATCATCAAATGTATTGTGAAACATCGTACTTGTTAAATGTGACTATAACTACAACATGTAAATCTGTGTCAAATAAACGTTTTTTTTTTTTTTTTTTTATTTATTTATTTATTTAATTCCACAGCCCTGGTAGGCACTTTGTAATCTTAGAAATGCTTTTCAAATTCTACTTTTCCTCCTTCATATTTTATAATGGATCCAGCACTTTTGACTTGAGTCTCGCCTGATGAAAAGTGATTTGATGAAATTAATATTGGAGTAAGCGTTAGAGAGAAGGCAAAATCATTTTAACACGTAAAGCAGAGTCATCCTACTCATTTTTAAATAGGCCGATGTTCTTTATCAATTGATCGACCAGGTTGCTACAATTCGGCTGAGGACGATCTGGTGGGGGCGGAGGGGTACAGGAACCAATCGAGCATTCGAGCATTTTACTGCACGCACGATTGGACCTCACGACTCCACTGTACAAACACTTTGCACGGTACAGACGAAGAAAAAAGACTTCGGCCATTCGTGATTTTTGTTTGTTTTCCAAATGAAGCTCCCGGCTACGGTTACCTCGAGTGAGTGCGTTCGTTTTTCGTTTTGGTGAAGCGATGCCTCGAATATGAAACGCAGGTTTCCGATCTTTGGTTTTTTTTTTTTATATCTTATGATACTAAGATACTAACAGTATTGTGAGCCGGGTCGCTTGCAAATAAAACAATCTTCATTTAAATTCTTATCTTGTGGGAATTGATCCTAAATTACGTAAAATCAAATACATGCTTAAAATATGCTTTTAAAGTTTTAAGTTGGTGTTAATTTAAAAATAAATATTTAAAACTTCCTATTATCTTTTGCACAGGTGTACTCCATTGTACAAAGTCATGACGAAATGTTTCAAATCGGATAGCCACAAACAAAATCGCTTGTCATTTAGCAACCCACAGTAGACGCTTAGTAATCGAATGTAAAAAGATAAAGCTGTAGAAGGGGGTACCATTATTGTTAGCGATGTACTTGTCGTATTTAGTGATTACGATTATGATAGAACTTTGGGCCATTTATTAGAGAGAGAAAACCACAAATTTTAACAAAAGAATGGTATTGGCGTAGTATTGTGAATAGGTGTTACGACATAAATCGATCATTGTTACGATTAGTCGTGATAAATCGAATAAGTAATATAATAACAATGTAGTTTTTATATCCTGCCTCATTTTAACAGGTTCAGCCTCAGGGAGAATTTGTAGTATCTTTCCATCTTCATTATGAAAAACCAAATTGTTGAATCATAGCAAAAATGCGGTAGCTATTTCAGATATTTCAGACAGCTTAGTCGTCTATCTTTATAAAAATAAATCACGAGCGAAATAGACAAATCGTCTCACACCTACGTGTTCGCTTACAAAATGGGTGCTAAACAAAAATAATAAATTAATAATTTCAACATAGTGTGTGCAGATAAATAGTTTTTTTTTTATTGCATGACGGATACGTTGGGCACGGCAATGGCGATGTATTTCCAAAACATGGCGGGTCAACGCTCTGCGCCACGTGATGCTGTGACGCTAAACAGCGTTCGCCACTATCATGGCTCACTCGTCATTCTTACTTCTAATCTAATCTAGCCGGTGACGATACCCAAACAAATCGTTATACATCGTTGCTCGCACGGAAACACGCTACAGTTCACGGGGAGCACGCAACGAAATGTAATCTAAACAAACCAATGCTATCGCCGCTGTTCTGCAGATAAAAATGTTCGCCACACCTTCGTACAGCCCAAGAGTCTGATAACCTGAATGCTGCAATTTAGGTCGACGCTCCATTTTTCGGTGGAGGACATCACAGTGATTCGTGTCAATGTGTCACAAGTCACAATCTACAAAACAAACCGTGCACGTAGGGTAAATACGCCAAATGTCGGCCCCCCTTAGCGATTTTCTGACTGCCGATCGCTCTAGCACCTTCAGTTTCCAACGAAAGATAGCTTCTTATGCGGTTTTGGATAGTTTAACTAATCTATTTTATGTTTATAGGCGTAAGATCGACATTTCTACTAAAAGAAAAAAGTAATAAGGTTTAGATGCGTCGAGAACAGAAAAACCCTAAAGTCGGCCATTCACGGCCCATGGTCGGTCGCGTTTTTCCCAAATGTCGGCCGGGTATAGGGTGTTTTAAATTAAGACAGTGACCAATATTATTAATGTGATTTATTTTGGCAGGATTCTAATATAACGCTTTGTTTAATAGTTAAATATATATTATGTATTTTTATTTCCCCTCATCCATATTAGATAAGTACTAAAATTATAACAAATTAAAACATCAAAATGAAATAAAACAAGAATTAATAACTTTAGTATGTGATAAAAATATTATTTAAACCAAAAATAAAATAGAATTTTAAATAAGTCTAAAAAATTAAAATAATACTTCAAAAGTAATTGTTTGATAAACTTTTAACGTCTTCGGAACAACATTTATTAATTATTTTTCAAACAAGTCGGTAAACATTTAAAAAATTCGTAACCGCATAATTTTCTTTGATTCCGTGAAGGCTTTAGATCTCCCGGTTTTGTCATTGTAGTACCTACCTTAAATTAAAATCACTAAGTGAAAACAAACTTAGTACTTATCTAAGGGCCGCTTTTTGGTACAACAAAGATTCTCGACCAACCATTTATATGTTTTAGCTAATAAGAAGTGTTTAATAGATAGCAAGTTCCAAAGAGAAATTCATATTATTTATATCTTAAATTCCAAAACCATAAAGCTACCATAAAATAATGTCTTCTTTAAATAAGTTTGATAAACAGATAAAAAATCACTACCCAATCAATGAAGAAATACAAAAGCATTTTTTCATCAACCTGTATAGTGGCCCTCGAATTCGAGGCTGGTCGACATTACGATCTTTAATGTTTCTAATGTCGGCCCCTATTCCTTGTACCTTATTTCTCGAGATTCGATTAATATCACCCCGGCCGTTATTTGGCGATTAAACGTAAAATAGATTTATTTATCTAGAAGCTTTGCAAATTCTCTTATTTAGCCAATGGAATTGGTACAATTGGAATTTATAAAACAGACTGCATTTACTTTAAGTCGGCCACGGCCGAGAATCAGGTTTTAAGTCAAAACTGTTACCCTAATGGCGGCCTCCTATTTTGCCCTGAAAAATATACGCAAAACGCTGAAAAAACTATCTCAAAATATAGTAAAAATAACCCTTTAGTGATAATAAAGCTTAAAACAAAAATAAAGAAATGTCTTATCGTTGTAATATCAATCCCCGAAGTGTGAGTATTCACATCAAGTAAGCTACTTTTAATGCAAACTTGACGCTTCAACGACGCAATCCCTGCTGATGCTCAGTGTGCGAAAAGCAAATGACTTAATCAGATAATAATGGTTTGTACATATAGAGTATGAACTAAAGTTGCAATTCGAGAGGTAAAATTGTCACTTAATTACCTTTTGAATGAATGCAAGCTGAAATCGTGCAGACGGCCGACAATTGGGGGGAGGCCGACGTTTGGCGTATTTACCCTACCTATTCTATGTTTATCTCTCTATTAAGGGCGTCTGGTAAAATGGGTCTAGGTTTATAAATACGATTAATAATTACATAGGTACCTGTCAGTTCTCTGTAGGTATCTAACCGTACATAGTAGGTACCTATTTAGCCGTGGATACAGACATACAGTAGTCAGTACAGTCATAATAATCACACAACTAAATGGATAATGAACGAAGTAAGTAGGTAGGTATCTACGTGCTTGCATTTAAAATGCACTAGTGACTTAGAGGTTACATAGCTACATTAGCATGACATTAAAATATTGTATAAGATCTGCTTTTACTTCAGTATTTATGTTTTAAATAATCATGCCGCATGTAATAGGTATAACGTGCAGCAGGTAGAACTTATTATAAATGCAGGGTATGCCCTAGCGTAGTAAGTAGAGTCACTAACTACACATCTAAATGAACAAACCATCTAGCGACACTAGCGGATAAACAGGAAATCAGGAATGTTTACCATTAGATAATTTCGCAAATAACTTTCTCAAGTTCAAAAGTTGCGTAACAAACAGCGAAGTTGTTTTGATAGAACGAGTCTTCATAAATTGAGGGTGTTTTATCGGCGCGCTACATTCTGTCGTCGGTGGCTTGACTTTCTGTGCCACGGTTGCGCGCGGGGGCCGGCGGTGCGCGGCATGGGCGCGGGGGGCGTGACGTCACGCCGACCGTGGCAGTGAGTAGTGAGAGCGGCCGCATCGCTCGTTCGCTCGCTCTACGTACTCCGCTGACGACGGTCGCGCGCGCGCAACGTACTCGTTTTTACTGCTCGAACAACGCGTTAACCCCGTCTCCACATCACCGGACGAACTCGTGGGACTCGCGTGCTCTTCTCACCTGTTGCTCGGATTGTGTTGTGACTAGAAAAAGTTGTCGCTGCTCGAACGAGACTTCCGAGACCTATTGGATTGCACGAAAGTCGAGACAGTGGATAGCGATTCGTTTCAGTTCGAACGTTGCGTAGACGAGTGGTTTATGTCCATAGAGTCGCGTTTAGATAGTTTAGTGCGAGAAAAAAGTGAAGTGAAAGCCTTCTTCGGAGGATGTCCCTCGGCGCTCGTGGATACCGGAGCGTGTGACACGCTCGCAGACATGAGACGTCGCTGGTATAACAACGGAGGATTCCAGACGCTGCGAATGCTCGAGGAGAGCTCGTCTGAGGTAACATCGTCTTCAGCGCTCGGCCTTCCGCCGGCTATGGTGATGTCCCCGGAGTCGCTCGCGTCGCCCGAGTACGGTGGCCTTGAGCTTTGGGGATACGACGATGGCATCACGTACAGCATGGCGCAGTCGCTGGGCACTTGCACCATGGAGCAACAGCAGCAACCGCCTCAACAACAGCAACCTCAGCAAACACAGCCTTTACCATCGATGCCGTTACCAATGCCTCCGACAACACCGAAATCAGAAAATGAGTCGATGTCATCAGGTCAGTTTAAAAAAAAAACTATTGTTAGGGACCACATAAATATTAAATTTTTGTTTTGAATTTTGAGATTTAATAACACGCAAAAAGTTAGCGTATTTTTTGGCGGCAAGCGTTGAGTTCAGGCGGCCGCGAGCGAGCGCGGCTGTCATCGACCTTTGGCCCGGATACCTTGACCGGCCGCTGCGAGCCGATGTCTCCTTGCCCTTACAACAATCACAATCGTTTTGTTTACCTACATTAAGATCGATGAATGACGGGTTATCATATTTTTGTAGTATTTTATACAGCATTTTATATTACACATCGAGTATTTTATACGTTTAACAGAGTCGAAGTAAGAATCAAATTAGACATGACGCTTTACTTTAAAGTAGTACCTACGCGGTTGAGCGTATTAATGAAGTAGATTTTTTCAATAAATAATCTAGTAAATACCAACAGAACCGATGTTGATTGCATTTTATTACACCACCATAACAATACATTTGAATGTATGAGTGTTCATCTGACTAATCTAGGAATGATAGACTGTGGGCGCGCGGCTAAAAATACTCGAGTATCTATTTATGCCTGTCCCTAGTACGTACTCGTCGCCATTGACTTAGCAATAACAGTGACATCCAGGTGCACTGCATTACGCGCTAATTTCATGAGGAAGCCATTACCTCATAATTCCTAAAATAACGCTCGCAGGAGTTGTAATTTCTAGCTTCACTACATAGTATAAAACAAAGTCGCTTTTTCTGTCCCTATATCCCTATGTACGCTTAAATCTTTAAAACTACGCAAAGGATTTTGATGCGGGTTTTTTTAATAGATAGAGTGATTCAAGAGGAAGGTTTATATGTATAATATTGCACCCGAGCGAAGCCGGGGCGGGTCGCTAGTCATTTATAAAACTTCTTTGTTGTTTCCCACATAAGGTTTCTAATATGCGTTAATTATTGTAGTTCTTAGTAAACAGTAGTTTTACGTCTTGCCATTCGATTAGCGACTGGCTAGTGTAGGAGGATCCGCACTAGTATGAGTAATTCTTATCGCAACTAGGTACAAATTCAAGGTTGCCATGGAAAATTAACAATGTCGCATGAGGAATGGATTCTTTACGACATTTTTAATAGAATTTAATTGATTAGCGTTAAAATAGAATAAAAGATAAGGTGCCTACACCATCACGATGTTTGATGTGGTAGACGTGGTGTAGGTATTTTACTGTCAATATCAGTACATACCGTACCTAAACAATTTCACACGGTGCATCTCTAATGTAGATAATACTTGAGTCGACGAAAAAATCAATTAAAATAAAAACTAATAAAATTACCTACTCTAATTAAGTACCTACATATTTATCTACGACTGACTTACCTAAAGTTATTAGCATACAAAGTATGATTCACAATCTGTGCCGATTTCGCACTGTTCCAATTTGATGGCTATAATTTACAAAAATTGACCTCGTAACTTAAATGTATTAGTCACGTGTTTTAAAATCATAACATTGCACGGATCTTGCGTCATAGTGTTAAGATGCATCTAATGATGACTAATCAAGCGACAATTGTATTACTTTACAAAACACTAATATCTTCCTACAAGGATTCACGAACATAGAAAATGTTTCTAGAGCTGTATAATCTATCATCAATCGTAGAGGGAGGCAAATGGGAAGGAGGGACGAAAAGAGGGCCGCACCCTCTCAACCAACAAGTAAAATGAATCTATTCTTGTAACAAAGCTATTTACAAAACAAAAGAATGTTCGAATACAAAACTAAGTCCTTACTTATATTCTTATAAGAATTTACTTAACAAATCTGCTTATTATTCAGCAAATGCAACCATTGAAACACGATTTGGCTGGCCGTATATCTCGACTCGGCACAAGTTCTAAAAAGCCTTGACTTGCCAATGTTAGTAACAAAAATACTTTTAAATGTTGCGACCATAGAGCGACTTAGTTTGTTAATCTTTGCGCTAGGTTACAAGGAAAATATCTTAATAAAGAAAGCACCTCAGCGGCAGTGAGTGTTGAAATTATTTCAATTTGCTAAGAAATACTGCATTAAACAATTTAAGAGAGCTGGTTGCTGAGGTTCGTCGAAGCGACCACGGTCGCTCCGGTCCAACCGGTTTTAAAACTACTTCTGATGGTAAATCGCATCGCCTGACAAGGCACGTATGCACATGATATACATTAACTAACTATATGTGAAGATGTTACAAATAAAAGATACAACCAAATTGTGATCTCTGAATGTGAACTGAATCGATTGCACTTCGCAGTCACGTTTGTACGCTGTAATCGATTTTTATGCCGTCCGTTTGGATCCTTTGAAAAGTTTTAGTACACATCGGTGTCGTGTAGAGAATATCATGCGTAAACCAAAAATAAATCAGCTATGGTTGATGTTTCAAACGTCAAAAAAAAAATCATGGGCTGATTTTTTTGCGGCGGATAACTTATACTTTAATTCATGAATCCCCAAGCGACACCCGGTGGCCGCGCATCTATTGTCTTACTATTGTGTCTCTAATTGACGGTATCTGAAGGGTTAAGAACTAATATAGCCGTATACGCGATGGCATAATATTCCATACAAAAGCTATCATAGGTACTGCCATATTTATTCCGCAAATAAATAATATCTGGCTATTGAAAAATCAGCTCTAAAAATGTCCTATTTATTTCTTTGAATTAAGTTATCCGACTATGGAAAATCCCGATTTCTCAATAGTCGAATTACTCTATCAGTCATTCGTCAAATGGTTGTATGGATTTGGAAGAAATTTGGCACACTTGAAGACCAAATTATGTAACTTTTTTACACGGGAGTACCTATATTCTCTAATGAGTCTTTATTATAAAGTGATCATTACTTGGTATGTTTAAAAGGTTACATAACTATCTTAGAATCTGATGACTCCGTAGAAATTAAAAATCCAATTTTCTATTGTCTTCATTGAAAACTTAATTGTTCAGATTTACCTGGTGAAACACTAGCGATAGTGTAAAATCGTCACCCCTTGTAGATTTCCACTTTCTTCAATGCGCGGCCAAGCGATAAATTCAAGTTTCACGTACGTGGTACATATCTCGATAATTGCTTATGTTTCATAATTAACTATTCAGAATCAACTCTCTAGAAAATTAAGTATATTTATTGGAGTGACAGTAATTTTGAGGCAATTTAGGCTGTGCGCAGACTTGATAAAAGACGAGAACACTGTTTGTTAGTCATAAACGCTTTATGGGAACAATATTATGGTTTACACACGAACGATAAAACAGTCGTATAGTCAAAGACAAAATAGACGGTTTATAGAAAAAAAATCTTGACTTTGGCAGACAAATGTGTTTTGACCAAGAATCTTGTATTACAATTTGGATTAATTACGCCAACGTCAAAAATGTACTGAAGAGTACGATACAAGAGGGCCTTTATCCCTTTCTACTAGTGTGTCCATTGACTAGTTCGTACTACGAGACATTCTGTTCTAAAGAAGTTCAAGATGTTATTATTAATACATTATATTTTAGTCTTGTACGTTCAAAAATTAATATGTTGTGTGTAATTATTTCATTAAACCCCAAGCAAACGCCGCTGTCATTGTCTTGCTATTGTGTCTCTAATTGACGGTATCTGAAGAGTAACTACTGGAATAATAACCATGTGCTATGAGTGATAAAATAAGGTTTTTATTTTAGTTTTACATTTGCACTAAAAACACACATTATGTTTGATAGAGAAAATTCACCGAATTGACCGACAAACTCTATTTGTCTGTCTAACATTAATTCAAACATTCGGCAATCTATATCAGACTGCTAGTACTCACGATTCGATTACAACCTTTTCTGAAATGTATAATAAATATCGACCTCGGCCGTGAAGTACTAAAAAAAAAAACACCGAATTTCGAACACAACTGCGAATTTACCGCTATGAATTTAAAAGGCTTTTCCGCGTTTTTGTAAAATCTACTAAGTGATTTTTTTGTTAAAATTGGCTTTAAATTAAAATGTGGAAATATCTCTTAACGAAACCAACGTGTCTATTTTACGATTACCTCTTGGAACACTAATAACTAGAAGTTATAAAACAAGTGGTTAGAAATATACTATAATAAAATATATTAAAGCAATTTAATTAACTTATAGTAATAATGACTTTTCGTTTAATCATTGAATTGATTAAACGAAAAGTTATAAGTTAGTATATAGATAAGTTAATTAAATTAATTTTTTTACTTAAATTAATTAAACTATTTTTCAGGTTTCAGAGACAGTTAGGAGATATTGGTACTTTGCCGTCGATATAAAAATTTACTACATCAATTAATATAAAATGCTGCAGTGACAAAAATAATTAGAATTAATTTAGTAAATAGTTATATGGTCAACCTACTCCCTAGTTAAAATAGAGGTAAGAAAAGGACACACCGACCTTTTGTCGTTGACTGGCTCAGTACATTTTTCCCCTTTTTCTTGTTAAGGAAACATAATTATGAACTTAATGTCAATCAAAATAAAGAACACTTTAGAGTGCGTAATATTGCTTCGAGTCGATCTAGTGTATCCGTAGGATATCTAAAATCTTTGGTTTTGGTATGAAACCAAGCCCAGCCAACCCAGGTATGAACGTTGTCGTGTCATAGATTCTATTCTATCATTTGACTGTGTATTCCAAAAAGGTTTTGGAAGATTGTTCATAAACTCAAATGTCTTAAAAACCTTTTTGGGTCATTACTCAGAGGTATTGTCGGGTACTAGCGATTAGATTAGAACGTGTGCTTAGCTATTTCGAGCTCGCCAGGGTCTCTTCCGAATTTGGCAGATTGCTCAATGCCCTTCCGCGAAAATATTGCTTATTTGTTCATGTCTGTGTTAATTGGTACACGTTGATGTCATGCATTCGTTTTTTGAAAATTGTTGTTTTTTTTTCGCGCTTCTTATGGTCTTTTGCATTTAGTTAATGTTTAGTTTCTTTTTGGTTTAATTATTGTGTTTGTCTATGTTTTCTATGTTATGAGTTTGGGACGTAGCAAGACAGCTGTCGACTGTAGCCCGATTCTGAGACCTTTTAAAACATTTACACATTTACATGGAATATTGCGGTCCGCTTCGTCAGTCCCAAATATTTTCTTTCCCTTATAAACGTACTGAGATATTTTATATGGTAACCCGCATGCTACAGTTATCTGTGATGTTACTATTAGCCGAGGCTTCTGAGTGAGTTTTATTGACGCATTTACTTCGAATGACGTGTATGCGGGCCATTTTATTGGGGATGACGTTTTTTCATCTTCCCTCGTTCTGTTAATTTTATACTTATTTTGATCTCACTTCATACCTAGACGGTATTTGAAAAATATTACTAACAAAATTCGACTTGGTTTTGTAGTATTTTCCGTGAGAAAAGATTTATTATTTAGGCTCATAATAATTCTGTTGTTACTTAATTAGATTTCAGTGAATAACGCTATACAGTATACGTACTTCGTCATTGTGGCGTTAGGCGGCCAATCCATCAAGTTTTACATGCTCTGAAATATTAAGTTATTAAACCAAGAATAAGTAACTACCTACCTTCTTTTTCCTTTAAAATAATCTAATAACGGGTCAATGCCATACTGTCAAATAAAAGTACTGAATAATTTCAAAGCAGTTAAGTGTTTTACTCTAGGGTCACAATATGTAATTTCAAGTTCGACCGATAAAAGTTCTGTAATTATTTACTTATTTCATGAAATTAATATTTTACAATTCTTCTATATGAATAATTTATTTAGAAATTTTACCATTATTTATTTCACTTCAAAAGTGAGTTCTATTCTTCTGTAAAATCCTTACTTTAATTTCAAAGTAAGTACGTAGAAATTGGTTGACTCCATTGGAAAGATTTCATTATCAATTTTATTAGCTTTTAGCGTGCTTAAGTAACTTTTGTAATACAGCCATTAAGTTACAATACAATCATTTTTATCTCAGTAAGTAATATTTAGTGTTTGCACCCACAATAATGGTTCACTTACCGAAGAATTTATATTATTTGCAAAAGTTTGACTTCAAAGGAGTTTTTTAAATGTTTCCGCTTTAAATGGAAGAAAAACAAGATTGCCTAAAAGGCTCCATTAACACCTTGATGTCTATTCATCCGTAAAAAATGAACTGGGTCAATCAACGCTCTTGTATTTCAATAGTAAGCGATCCGAATCATTTTGTGTTTTGTCTGAATTGAAAGGCCAAACGAATCCCATTCAGATCACCTTGGAAGTCGAGGAATATTTTATCACTAGCTTTTGCCCGCGGCTTCGCTCGCGTTAAATTCGGGGTAACACGGTTCCCCTGGAAAGTGGGGGGTTAGAAAGAGACAAAAAGTAGCCTATGTCACTCTCCATCTCTTCAACTATTTCCACTAAAATAATCACGTCAATTCGTCAATCCGTTTTGAGGTGAAAGGCGGACAAACAGACACACACTTTGCCATTTATAATATTAGTATGGATTTATCTGTTATTACAAACTAGAATCACACTATGATGTTATGATTAAACATCGCATAATTGTGTTAAATCGTTCAATAGATCTACCGTAACCAAAGAAACGGTCTAAGAATGTCTTATTGCGGCTCTCGATGTCTTGATACCAGTTAATGAATGTTTTATATCATCGATAGTTACGAAATAAATTGCAAAATAAACGTAGGGTACAGTGGAACCCCACGGGCCTCACCTGAGGTGAATGTATCGCGGCGTCCGCGTGGGGGCGCCAAGGTCACAGCCGTTTTTTGACACGTCGCATATAAATAGTCGAGAAGTCAGCCAGTGTATAGTGTACACGGCACTAATTATTCCATGCCACTAAATATACCCAGTTCACTTAGCCGGAAATTATTTGTTTCTCAATTTGAATAATCGTTTGTTTTATCGCAGCGAAAGGGTTACGGACCTCGTTGGGACCTTGCCGGTTTGACAGCTGGAGCTAAAAAAAATAATCTCCGTTGAAACGCGACAGATCTTTAACTGATTAATTTTGAATAACCTTCGTTAACTGGTATGTGATTAATATTCCACAACTATCACACAACGCCGTCTAGTCCTAAGCTAAGTAGAGTATGTGTTACGAGTACTAGACAACTGATAAACATAGATACTATATTTCTAAACTAGCTTCTGCCAGCGGCTTCGCCCGCGTGGAAATCGGTTTCTCCGCATAAACTTTGAACCCCGTTTCATCTCCTTAGGGGATGAATTTTGAAAAATCCTTTCTTAGTGCTCGCCTACGTCACAAAAGGAAACCTTGTGCAAAATTTCACACTCCTAGTCTCATTAGTTTGGGCTTTGCGTTAATATGTCAGTCAGTCTTTGCGGTACTATGTCAGTCAGTTTCTCCTTTTACGGCCCATCCCGACTTCATACGGGCAATAAATATAGCCTATGTTACTCAGGGTGAATGTAGCTTTCCAATGGTTAAAGAACATCTGAAATCGGCACAGTAGTTTTTGAGTTTATTCATTACAAACATACACACAAAAATAAAAATTTCCCCTCTTTCTAATATTAGTGTAGACTAGCTTACCCGGCCCGGCTCGCACGGGTTTATTTTCTATAAATAAATACAAAAACTTAACAAATTATATATTAACCCCTTCGATAATTACGCTATCGAGTGGTTAAAACCGCTTGGAAATCGGTACCGTAGTTTTTGAGTTTATCGCGAATAGACAGACAGACAGACGCGGCGGGAGACTTTGTTTTATAATTTATGTAATAAATACATTATTATATTAATACTTTTTGTTCTACAGCATAATTCAGTCGAGTACCTATGTTAGATGGGAGGGCAGATACTAGTGCGCACTTCACTGACATGACAACGAACGACGTGACGACGTCGACGACGTGGTGATGTGACGTGTAATGGTTTCAATAAGACCACTAGAATATTAGACTACCTATTGCTGAACATGACACCGAAATCCCATTTATAACGATTGCTTATATGCGAGCAAACGTTTTCAATGTATGAAATGCGATACCCTCTCCGTCGTTGAGCTATGCATGATTGATGATTCCTTAATCAAACGGGTCAACGACCCCTGGAGGAGCACGGTGATACCATATGACTTCATTCCGATTTAAATAAAACTTGTTATGTAACGATTAGCAAAAACACGTAACAAGATTTTGTTATTCTTGAAACGATATCGAGCCTTTTAAGGAAGAACATCGTAAGCGACAGTGAGCGTTTTTGCAGTACTATTTCTCTTCCATAATTATAAAGTACTAGCTTTTGCCCGCGCGGCTTCGCTCCCGCTCTTCCCTACTCCACCCTACTATACCCAACTCTACCCTACACTACTCTACACTACTCTACCCTACGCTACTCTACCCTACTCTACCCTACCAAACTTCACATAAACCATCTACTAAATAATCCGAACAAAGCCTAAAAATTTGGTTTGGATAGGTGAGCCCGTTCTTGAGTTATAAAATAACAACGAAAAGTGGCATTGATTTTTATATATATAGATTTACGAAAATATGTAGTAGCAACAATTCTATTAGACCGGTAGTTATATGAAGTTATATTTTTTTTTTTTTATCATGACTTTTTAATTATGGAAGAGAAAACCTACTAGTACTGCAAAAACGCTCACTGTCGCTTACGATGTTCTTCCTAAAAAGGCTCGATATATTTTATGTATAACATAATGTAGGTTGCCGTCCATTTATAATTGGTCTTCGAATTAGCATAAATACAAATCCGATCAACTCGGTCGCTTTGAACATCTAAGCCGAGCTTAGTGTTAGAATAATATTAATCTGTAGCCGGCAGCTGCTTCTAACATTTGCGAGGGTCATAATAATATATTTTTCAATAATAAAAAGTTTTTGGCAACCCTTTGACTGTGTAATCTAATGGTCTGTCTGACTCCCTATTTTCTAAGCACGCGGCTTGTATAGAATCGTGACTATTTTATTGTTATGGACCCCTCGAATTAGGAGTGGGTTAAATGTAATTATGAGACTTAATGTAGTTTTTCATCGATAGTCAAAATTCTGAGAACTGGCCGCTGTTAATAATAAAAAGCATTTTAAATAAATACGTACCTAGTTAAGTTTTTCAATCTGTTTGGAGTTCATTGACGCCCAGTTAATATTTATGCCTAAAAACGGACCGTATAACATTAATTCACATGAGTTTTCTCAATTTGATAGTATAATGCCAAAGAATCGGTGTTGTAGGTGTATATAATAATTATTTATAGACTAAATAGATAGTTTGCTATTTAGAATTTAAGGCGTTATTATCGGGATTACTCAACAGTCTGATGTCATGAGTTGATAAGCTCCTTAATTGCGTAAATACATACTAAAGAGTACTAATGACCATTGATAGTCATTTCCTCAACTCTTTTTTTGTATGTAGTCATTAAATGACCCCTCCAGGTGCACCATAGGCGCGGGCTTGCGGACGGCGAGCAATGAGTAGCGCGCTGTCCGACCGTCCGGTAACTGTCCGGACCGAGCCCAAGTCGTCGTCGGCGCGTACTGTTCCCGCAGGCTTCAAGGAGTTGTCTTAACGTCGGACTTACGTGCTCGTCGCTCACAAGCCAGCTCCTATGGTGGCCGAGAATTGTGTTCAACCGTTCCAGGGCTGCTCTTCTGAAAAATCCCACAGTCTTGGCAACAGTCCCTGGAAGCTATTCCTCAACTCTTGCTCAATTATCGTATCCACTCTTACGTTGTCAAAGTCTCTATGGTCCGGAGTTCCGGACTAAACGCTCGTTTATACCACGTACTCAGATTATAATTTAGATGTCTTCAAGGCTAGAGTGAATAGGCTCTTAATAAACTAGTGCGCCTCACCATCAACAGTTGCATCACCGCTTACCATCAGTTGGGAACGCAAAAAAAGGGAGCCATACAAACGTATTTCCTTATAGTGAAGCGCCATGTTGCTTTAGTTAGGTCCTATTAAAAGTTTGATTCGTTGACAGTCATAGAACGTCTTGAACTGATATTTAATAACAACGCTAATTACATTTCTAAGGGACTATTTTACAAAGTAATTACAAAGGTAGAGAAAGAGGGATTTTTTCTAATGACGAAGTGAATCTAGGAAGAGGCATCGCGGCGGATATGCGGTCGAGTGCTCGCCGCGCTCCGCTGCGCAGGCGCTGCCATCGCGTCGCTTGTTACTTCTATTATCTCAACCCGAAGCGGTCGCTGTAACCATCTCAAAGATCGAGTATCTTGAGACAAATCACTGGAGTTTGAATTTCTTGGTAAACCAACGTTTTATTATAGTTCTACACTTAGCTTTGTATTTTGATATGTTTGAGGCCGCGATTCAAAAGATAGTGAGTTATTCAGTTATTTGTCCGTGTTGTATGTTAAACTTTTATAGCCATAGATTAGTTGTGGATGGTTGAGTTTGTATCATTCTTTAATGTCATCGTTATGGACGGTCAGAAAAACGCCTGTAGCTTATATTTCTAGTTTTAACTACTTGTTTAGTTCCAGGCAATAATTTTATTTAATTACGTTTCAATCACCGATCCGCAGATCATTGCACAATTGAAGGCTGAGTACTCCGAGGTAATCAATCTAAAATTTCTTTAATCGATAACGTCTGTTGTTCCATTAATTTTACTCGAACAACGTTGGCATTGTTGTAGTGTAGTGACTGTACACATCCCGGATCTCACGAATATCGATATAAATCGGGTGATCCTAACGGTCACGCTAAATCTCTGCATGTCATTGTGTACATAATGTATAAGCAAGCACTATAGCTACATTGTGTAGTTAAAATGCGTATCTTTAAGCATTGTCAATCAAAGACGCACTCACGTAGGGCGATGATCTTTATGATCTTTGTATTGTTGCAACTCCATACAAGTTAAACCTGTTATTTGAATTTATTAGCACATACCAACCGTGCAATTTACCATACTAAATTTAACTGGATTTATGATACCAAACTAATTTTATACTACTGTGATTTGTAGCCTCGATAGCGCGAATATTTCGGTCTTGTTCTTGTAATAGCGAACCATAAAAACTGTCGAATAAAACGCTCTTTTACGCACAGTTTCACTAAGTAAAATAGGGTCTATTATAACGTCGAATAACGTGACGACAAAGAAATTTTTAACACCTTTCCAGCAAATAAAGACAATGATGTCTGCTCAATCCACACTAATATAATAAAGAGGTAAAGTTTGCTTTTTCGTTTTTTTATTATTTTGTTTGTAGGCGGTAAACTCTGGAAATAGGTACTGGTCCGATTGCTAAAATTTACCGATAGAAAGCTGCTTGATTCCTGAGTGACATAGGCCATATTTTATGTACGCGGGCGAAGCCGCGGGCAAAAACTAGTCCATAATATTTTTTAGTAAGAACTAGTTTTGATTAATAAAAAAGAGAAATTACTTTCAGTCCTTTAAGAGTCGTGGGATGTAGTTAATCAAAATCGTGAGCAGTCCAACAATTCATGGCGCCTCAAATCAAGCCTACTATCGCATTGTACGTCATTCAGTATCAAAAAGACATTGAGTGCCTAGATACGTAATCTGTTTCAATAATCAAGCATTTCTTTGATTCGATAAGGTATAAACGTCTTTTATTTGTCAATATATACGTCATCATACGGATATAGGTATTTGAAACAAGGTAAATGTACAAAAACTGTCATCTATCTTGACGCACTGATTTTAATAAGACAGCACCATCCGTGTTTTGAACGTAATGCCCCTGACATAAGGCATATAAAGTGCGCTTACGTGACTAAAAATGTGTTGTATCATAGAGGTTAAATCTCAGGACTCGTTGTGGACGACATTCACGGCTTACGCCAACGCTTCACACTTTATTGTGTCATTTTAAACTAGCTACACGCAAATTCAAGTGAATGCTGGATAAATTACCGTGTATACCTTACCGTACCATACATCATGCCAGTACAGTATAAATAATAAAAACTTTGTCTCTGGTTTGCGTTGGTTAAGATTTAAAATTCCAATTCGAAACTTAAATCGACCATCGTGCAACGAACAAAAAAAAAACAAATGACGTGCTTAGTGATGTGATACCCAAATCTCATATGATATGTATAGGTTAGGTTAGGTATATTACTACAGCATGTTTATCAGTTTTATCTAAAACTGTCATTTTATTATTTAATTTTCATTTACGTGTACTCTAAAGTGTTACGTTACTTGGAGGGCGACGGCCTGTGTTATGTTATGACGAACGAACTTTGTTCTCACAGTAAAACTTGGGTAATTGTTTCAAACATGTAGCTAATGTCTATTAAAAGTCAAAACTTGTTTCTGACCAGTACATTGACATATGAGTCGTTATAACAATACGGAAATAAACGGAATTACACAAAATTTTGTTTGGCGTTGAATAATATGATATGGTAATTTAATCACGTCTAATTACCATAATAAAGTGACACATGACGGATTTAACTCCTCTGAACCATTATTTGAATGATATAGGTAGGTACCTACTGTACGTGATTGATATGTTTTCTTGACCCGTGCGTTACATACTAGGTAACATTGTTTTTGTCAACACCAGTCCACAAGAAACATTATTTTCTGTTTTATTTTTTTATTAACACGTTTTATTAATGGACAAGGATAACAACCTCGCTAATATTATTTCAAACAAAGCGTCGTCGTTAATGTAAATAAAGTTTATTAATGAGGTGTATCGTATTACTTAATTAATTGTCATCTGTCTTTACGATGATATCGAGCTGGATGAAGACATCCTCGTGTGTCCCGCATGCTCTAATGAGGCAAACAAAAACAACGTATTGTATAAATAGGAAATGTACTTATTTATCTGCTTATTTATTTGTACGTATGTTCGTTTTTTCCTTTGCATTACTTACGATTATGAATGAATCTAGTTTTATATCGATATAACATCTTTATAGTAGAGCGCAACACTAGAGCATTTAAATTAAAAAAGAAACGGCGTCCATTTTATTTTTATGTTTAGCAGCGTTCTATGATGCCAGATATTTTTTCATGAATCAATGTTGCAATGTAAATGACAGTGTATTTTACACTGTCATTTACACGCAAGTATTTATTATGATTTTACATGTATTTTAAATAAGTATTCATTTATATCGCATTTGTGATAATTCAGTTCGCCTGGCCTTGGTCGCTGAGCGCCTTATCGTGTGTTGAACTGCTCTGTATCTATTCGACCAGACGTAGACCTATATTGCATTCTATAAACGCCCAATTTGTTGTACAACATTGTATAGGATGCATTTGAAGATCTTTTTAGACGTTCAGAGTTCTGTATGAGCCGTTACTCTAATCAGAAATGACCAACAATCTTGCTGAGAAAGATCGACCTAAATTAGTTTGAGAACAACTAGTTTCCTGCAGATTGTGTTTTTAGCCGTGTGTAAGCGCTCTTATGTTTTATTCAGACTAATAACATTTGTGGGGCACTCATTCCTTGCGCCGCTGTGTCTGTGTGAGTGTCTGATATACGAGGCAGTAGTCAAGGTCGACAATGTCATTGTACGAGCGAACCCGATGCAAATGCACACACACTCACACTTCGCACATGTGTGCCTAGTAGCGAGCATTGAAATAATCTTATCATGTAGGTCACCTTACTTTGTAGATAGTCGTTACACTAACTGTGCACAGGCGCTGCACGAGTACAAATATAACGTAGTGTAAAATACTTTTTGAATTTTCATTTTTTTTTAAACCCCTGACGGTTAAAAAAAATGAAAATTCAATTCTTGATTTCAAATTAGGAACATAGACAATGCCTCGTCCTTAGCTGCTTGCAAGATTCCAACTTGTGCTATTCAATTTACGAGTAGGCACTCAAACTCAATGCGTCCACTACTCACGGTCGTAGAACTAATATGAGTAAATAATTATACCTTGAACGCAACTCAACAATAACGACCGCGATGTCACTTTATAATGCTAAAGATAACCAAGAATAAATACTTTGTTTTTAAAATAAAATACCCTTCATGCGCTGCTCGCTATCTTTGAATCTGAAACAAATGAGAGAATTTCAGTCTCTCAAACACGGAAGATTGAGATAAATATCAAAGTAGATTCTCTGTAAAGTCGCTAATTAGAATGGCAGTCAGCTTTGAAGTTGCCGTTTTATTTTAGTAGGTACAACTAAACTTTGCCAGAATATAGCTCTATAGAAATATAAAAAAATATCAGCTCGCTAAGACAACGGACAACGTCATTAATTACATTACTCATTACATTTATTTTACAAGACTAGATGACGGCTAGAATTCTTCACAACCTAAAATTATTCGTTGCGTCATAGATTTGTATTCTAAGTTTTCCATTCCCTAGAAGGTTTTTGTTATTTTGGCTTCCAATCGTACTGCTGTAAATCAAACGCGTACATCTACGGGAATGAGAGCTGAGATGGGCATCGCTACTCTGTGCAAGCGATTGACGCAAGCGGCGTCAGTTGTTTACAGTACAACCGCCTCAAGTTATTTACATCGGGGTCACAGACACGCCGAAGGAGACTGAAGTTCAATCGATATAATTATCTAACCTGCTACTAGCGCCCAACCTGCGCCTGCGCCTGCGACGGCGAGGCGAGCGAACGTTCGTGTAATGCGACAATGACCTCCTTTGACATTAGTGGGTCGTTTATGCAACGAATTGGCAAACGACGGCTAAAGTGGGTAACTCCAGCGCGGACGGAATGTAGAGATGGTTGAGTAAGGCCATCTCGTATCCACGGCTCGAAAATGATTAAATGAACGTTTTCGGCTTTCTGTTTGATTGCTCAAGTGTTTTCGTTGGCTGTGTTCATTGTTGTCGAACGGCGTTATCGTGCGCCCAAATATCGCGCTTATCTCCACTACAGGTGCGTTGGTCTTTGATAGTGGTTGTCTATCAACCACGTTTTCCGGGGTCAACGCTCCCCACTCCACGTGGTTGGTTATGCAACGGTCGTGTCCTCGCAAAGTCGACGAGCTCATGACTCTTATTGGTTCACCTACAGCGCAAGGACTGGAACGCGTTTGCAGAACGTTTGTGGAAGAGGGTAGATTGGTATTCGTAGTGAAAGTGAAATACCTGGAGTACGCTCGTGAGAGCAACTGCCCGTCCGTTTAACTGCTTAGCAGATTTTATCGACAATGTTTCTAAGTTGTGTCGGCAATGAACTACTCGCATGCCAGTAATAATGTCTGCAGATACAGATCTGCTAGTAACCGCCGCGGCTTTCTTGCATTTGTCCAGCCTTAGGCAATCCGTCACTCCATATCTGACTACTTGCTGCATTGATTAGATTGTTTTATGGTTCTGTCAACGTGTCAACTGTTAACAAGGCCTATTGTCTTGATAATATGTGGTTGTCTATAGACTAATAAATTGCTCTAACAACACAATATGTCAGAGAGAACAAGAACCGTTCAAATGATAAATCACGTACGTATCCTGTTCAAACTATCGACCAATTTAAATCTGCAAAGTCTTGTACTTGATCTGTCGTCGCGTCGCTTGGGTGCATAGAGTCGGAGAGATTGAAGCCAAAGATTATAACTTAGGTACTGAACTGTTGAGTACAATATTATTTCTGTAAAACCATTTAAAAATGGTAGCATTAAGACGGATGGTTTGCAGCGCATCTATTTATATCTGGTCCAACCATAAACAGGCTGAGTGGAACCGGTCGGGCCGGCCCACTGGAATGCTCTTGCTCTCGCTAACTACACTGGCTATCAATACTCGACAGCGATTGCAAATGCGCTAACAATGTATTTTGTTTCAGTAGCTGCTATAATAAAACTTCTCCCCGTATGGAGTTCCAATTGGTACTCGTTACCTCGCCAGTTGCATTGTAGTGTCTCTAATAGGATTAATAAATAACCCAGTGCTTTTGAACGATGTTCGAACGTGGGAACGTACTTGTAGAAATAATAATTTTATTCTTTTTCTATTCATTGAAGGAGCACTTGTATGTTATCAGTTGAAGAATCATGTGCAAAACGGTATAATAAGGTTCGAGAACAATATATTGCATCCAACAAATATAAATAATTGAGCCAACCTTGTGCAGTGTTTGTTGACACCTACTTAGGAGTAGTAGGTATAGGTTGCGAATATTACTTGACGTTTGTAATGTCGTCGACCTTCCTACCTGGCCGTTTGCCGAATTTTAACAATGCCGCCTAGACAAGTGCTATTTTAGATCAACGTGATGAATTCCACTGAGCTCATAGGGCGACACGTAATTAACTGAGACGTCCTCGGTAATTCTTTATGAGTATGACGTTAAATAAATAATTTCCGTGTTTCTCACGTAGTTTGAGAATCGTAGGTGTGCATTGATGAGAGGTTCCGTTAGCGTTCAGGAAGTTTTGATGTTCTTTTTTCATTGCGAATCGGAATTTTCTCCTTGGAATTGGATAAACAAAAGATGTCGAAGTTCGTAATGATAAGATTACGCCAGGTACGAGTATCCCTAGAAGCTGAAGTAGAGTTCAAACCAATTCAATTTGTCTACCTACAATCTTATTTTCTGAGTCAAAATGGTTTTCTAGAGAAAATCAAGTTGCTCAGACGTGTGGAAACTGTTAGAGCATTACTAATTTTTGAAGCAAGACAAAGGGAGGTACCGTTAACGTGAAACCTCGAGGAATACGCTTAGTTTGGTAAATGAATCTTATGAGAGAGGTGATTAGCAGTTCCGTCCATGTTGTTGCTGTCAGCGGTAACGGCGTTGAATGGACGGGGGGCCAGGGAGGCGGGTCGGGGTGGCTGGGTACCAGCACGCCTCGTCATCGCGGCTCCATCCATCATACTGACAGCACCGATTATTATTACTCCGCTACTAACGCGTACTTGCGCGTACCTTTCACAAAAATTCGTATGGGGGTTAGAAAAGGGTTTTGTTAAAGCTCAGTCATAATTCATTTTCATATTTACTTTGAAACGTGGTGTAATTTTATTCACGTTGTTACCATGTAAAAAAATCACACGTACTTAGCGACTTAGTAAATTTTGTAAAGGGAAAATTGTAGGATCAAAAATGGCTTACGTCCGGTGGTGACGGTGACTCATGGAATGTTCTGTGTTGACTTTCGGTCGTAAACGGCGGGCTATTGAGTAATGAGTCCGTCTTGGAGGGCTGGTGGCCTTCCGCCGCGCGTGGGCCGAGCCCATGACACAGTTCACGAGATGTGCCACCACAAGCGATTATTTCTGTCTCATCACTTTTACGTGCGAATATCTCGCGATTTGCGACATTGTTGCGAGCCACTTTCATCTGTCTTAATTTACGAGAATTTCTTATTTTGTCTTACATTTACGTTCAGTGTACACCTGCTGAAATAAGTGTTTTTGATGCCCCACTACCGCACTAACTTCAACGCACCGCATTCTATCTCAATTGCATTTTTTCCATAATGGTCTATTGTAATTCCTAGACGACATGTTTCCGTGGACCCATACCTATTTAGCGTACCAAATGATGACGCTCATAGTCACAGTTGAAGCTACTAATGTACCACACACTTTGTAGCCACTGCCAGTAATTCTTGTCAGTTTTTTCCATGTCCGCTCAGTGATGTTGTATCAAACTTTTTGCTCGTTATCGTCACGCGGCTGAGGCCCTCCTGGTATGACCACTATACTTTGAAATTATATCGACTTACATTTAGATGTTTTGCGACTGATATTAAGGTGCATCACGACTCATATTTTCACTGTTTTTCATACAACCGTTCATAACTGATTATGACGTTATTACACACTTTTCATTAGATATTTTGGAAACACAGTATCTTGTGGATATTATCTAGGTTTCTAAAGAAACCAATTTCTAAATTTGTGTAAAACTAATCCAGTAAAAACCTCTGAAAATGTCCTATTTTGTATGAACTTTGACACTTCATAATTTGCCTAAAAATTAAAAAAGTCAAAAAAGTAACCCTTTAGAGACCTTGCAAATCTTATTAAGATTCTAAATGATGACAACTTTTTCCAAAAACTTTTAAGGGTTTAAAAAAAACAGCTAAGTATTTCCTGGAGCAAGTTTTGTGAAATTTTCGAGTAAATCTCGGAATTACCGAATACTAACAGAGTTTCCAGGCGTTATCTCTCTTTTTTTGTGTTGCCTTTTCATCAAACATCGCGTTGGATTGCATTACATGAAGTAATAAGCTTTTAAACCATTTTCGATGTTTACGATAAGCGAGTGGAGAAGGACCCTCTTAACACAATTTCGATTACAGTTTTTCGAACTTAGTTACTAAAATGATAAAAACATTCACTCACGTGTTCAATCTGTCCTTAGGATATTTTTATTTTTGTCTTTGTAAACCTAATCTTATCTAGAGAAATAATCTATTTTTTATTATTTTCCCTGAAAGGTCAACACGCGCATTAATTGACTTGCTATCACTGCACCAAAAGACTAGTTTTATTTATGTATTGCCATTGCCATTACACCTAATACCAGTAATTTGCTTACTAATGACATCTAGTTGATAATAAGTGGTTTGGAAATATATGTACTGGTATGAAATGTGATTGATCTAATCAGTGCGGTCGTCTGGCGTCAAATGCGACGAAAACAAAGAACTTCTTTGTCGGTGATAAGCGCCGTGGCGTTGGGCTTATCTCTACTGATACCCGGTCAGTGACTTCGACACTACCCGAACGAATATTAAGACACTTTAAATACAGATTTATTGAGTAAATAGTTGCCATTTTCGCAGCTTGATTTCAGTGTGCAAGAGTAGAGATGTGCCGTTACTGGCAATATTGCCACCAATATTCATACTTCGGGCAATATTGCCGACAATATTTCCACCATTATTCTCACTTCACGGCAATATTGCCGGCAACAGCACATCACTATGCAAAACTCTTATCGATAAATGTATGAGCGAGGACAAATGCCACCATTATCATAATAATCGCGGCCAAAACATTGCCCAAAATAAATATAGCAATGAAACGTGAATGTGCTACTAGCATCGGTTACTTAACTGGGACAAACATTTTGTTATTTCAGCCTCGATATTCCTCGATGAGCTCTACTCGACCTACATTGCGATTCCGTCACTTTATTTTCCTCATTTACGCCGCCTTTTTGCTCAGAAATTCAGTGTTAATGACCTACATAGACAATGTTATTGAGGTGATTTAGTAATAAACAAACATGAAACAATATCAGTGGAAGATTTCAGGCTGACACGTAAACGTGTTAGATGTCTTACAAATGATTCAAATCCGTGTTTCTCATATAAAAATGGAGCGGGTTATGTCATTATGTCAGATAAGTTATCAGCGCCAAGAACAAAGAGTCGTTGACCCCAATTGGTACACTGTGTCCTTTTAATTTAGCCCTTAGGCGACAACTATGCGGTCGATTTATATTTTACGTCACTTAGTGAATCGCACCTTGGCCTACTTTCCAGCAAACATGTTGGGTAAATAAGGTTAATAATTTAATTAATTAACTAATGTTTGAGGTAAAATATTAATATTTTTTTTATAAATTGAATGGGTTTGGTACTTAAATCATTGATCTGCGTTTAGTAAATGCCTGGAGATTAACTGTTGGTGTCAACGGCTGTGCGGTGGCCACGAGGTCGCGGCGCTGAGCAGGACAAGGGCAGCGATACCAAGTCACGGTCCGTTGAGCGATGGCCCTAATGCGTCACAAAACATAGTTCACAACTCGGTAAAAACAGAGGTTAGAGTTACAGAGGTTGCTTTTTGTAGGAGGCACTCAGTGTCGTGCTTGACCCATTCTACTTGCCTAACTGCAGCTAATGCAGTTTAAATTACATTCTTAAATTCAAATTAGGAATTATGAATGATTTTTTTTAGTGCTAATTTTACGCTTTATTAACACGCAATTATTTCATATTATACCTACTACCAAGCAAAGAATTTTAAAGGTTTTAATTGTTCATTACTGCCGAAAGCATGAAGCATTTATTCTAATTATATCTCCCTTCCCTTTTCTATTTACCCATTCCCATGTTTACTCGAAAAGGCGCGCCGGAGCGTGGGTGCGCGCTCAACTAAATTGGGGAGTAGACAGAGACAAAAAACCTAGTTTTATCTATTAAGTATGGCATGGGGAAGTAAGAGGGCCAGACATAAACCAACACTGTCAATAAATGGAACAATCTGTTGGGGAGTTGTGGCATATCCATTACTCCATCTCGTACTGTGTGTACGTGATAACCGGCTACCACTTTCTAATTTACGGTTTGAGCGATGACGAAACCTTTAGGAATCTGTTGGTGCTTTACCGACCAACTTCCGACAGTACCTACATACATATTATACCACTGAAATACAATCATCATTGCGGACAAGAAACATTTCTGAAAAAGCTACTCTACTTGAAAACAAGTTATTTTGCAAAATGCTGAAATAACAATTTGCGTCTTTGATTTCACCATTCAAGGTTGGCTAAAAAGAAACTGTGTAAAAATAATAATAAGGAAGTGCCAGCACTGATTTTATAAGAGTCTATTTGACTTGCCAAAAGTTAAAATTTCAGGAATGTGAGTTTACATAAAAAAATGTTAGAAGGAATTTTCGAGCATGCAGCTTAACTACACCGGATGGCGTGCACTCTGGGCTCTGCTCCTGACGGATGTAAACACTTCCACGTGCGTCCGCCGCCACGTCCGCTCCACTGAAGATCGCTCCCAGCACACCAGTCGCGTTTCCTGATCGCCCTCAAATATAGATCACGTCACCCAAACCGAGGAAACACGACTCGCAGTTACACACCGTTTCCTCGTGACGAAATGGATATTCTGGGCATCTGTTTCTATTCCTACTCGTGTCATATTTAAGAACCGCACTCCTTAACTAATTGAAATGTGTTTCATCTACAAAGTTTCCACGCTGGCGTGCAGAGTGACGTGAAAATGGCGATTTTCTCCGCGATGCGATTTCTATTTCAATCCGAGTTTCCCGGCGCGCGGAGAAACCGATCGCTCTAGTTGCGCCGGCTCCGGCCCACATCTCTTGCTAGAAAGTATCGTAGAAAGTAACATCGCGACTCTGTCTCCGCCCAGCCGATGCATCGATCACGTGTACACCACTTTTTCTGCTTCAGTTTTTTCTGACGCCCGACTGCCCGCTTATATCAGACCACGCGTGCCAACTTCGATTGTTGGAATGCTTCTCGATTCTTATTGTGTATCACGTTTCTCTAAAAAACCTTATAGAGCCAAATAAATGGCTTACATTGTAAAACCAATCAGTATGTATGTACACATGCAATTGGTTACAAAAGACGTTGCCTATTGCCTAGTTGAGCGCCACTCGACGACGTCTTTTGAACACAGTTTACAGTTGTCGGCGCACGCATTTGCTGAATGCCAAATAAGCCCTAAATGTTATGTCACAACACATAGAGCAGCTTACTTTCGCCGCACCCGAATTTCAATTACGTGTGCCATGTAGGCTTGTGCAATACCTACTTTTGGGTGACTTTCACTAGTTGCTTACGCGGCCCGCCTGCGAAATGATTGCGTTGTCTGTTTTCTGAGGTCAGAGAAAGTTGCGTATTGTTTAATCAACGCTTGTCGCCCTCTCTTAACATGCGTCAGCTTACAATAAATTCAAGTATTGCAATTCTGTGACTTTCAACTTGGAGAACATATAGAACGTATGATGTTCTCATAGAAACTACAAAGCCTCACTTTACATCATGGCATGTTAAAGACATCGGTGCTTTGAAAAAATGAAATGGCGTGAGAGGAAAAACGAGTTATTATTAGTTGAAGAGAATCGCGAGCTTGCTTCGAGCTCTGATGCTATCATAAATAATGTGGCTGCGCGGTGAGCGTGGCGAGGAAGTGGGGAAGGGGGGACGCAAGAGTCAAGGCCGCACGCTGCCCCCGGTCGACGCTCGCGCCCCACTTGTCGCTCCTCAGGAGCCTCTCGCTCGCACGCTCGACCGCGGCCGAGCGCTGCCGAGCCGCCACGAACTAGACCTTCCACTGCGCGAGCGCAACACACTGAACAGCTGAGACGTAATAACATAACACACTGACTCGGTCATCCGTGCATTCAACTTTTGATTAGCTTTCTTTTTCACGGACAGTGATTTGATAGTCCTACTAATGATAGAAGTTTAATAATGTCTACAAAAATTATGACGATGTCTTTGTTGAATGTAGATTGTAATCATTATTTTATAAAAGTTGGTTATGGTGAACAAAAAATCCTTAGCAACTTTAGTAAACTAGTTTAGTAGGTAGTTTTACTTTCACCAGTCGAATTATCAAGCTGGCGTGATATTACGTCAACTTACAAAAGCTATTAAATTTGGATAACCTAACTGATGAACGCGGCTGTATATCTTAATCGGAAACACACCTACCGGTGAAGTAGTGCCAAGATATTGTGCAACTGTGGCCAACGGTCATTCGGTCAAGTATTTTAATTAAGCGTCAGTAACAAAGATACAGAAATCAGTCTGTCATAGACAAAAATTTATAATTTTTTTTTTTTACAAACAAATTATGATAAATCCATAATGATTCGAGGAAAAACAATAGGAATAATAAAATATTGTTCCTTAATTATGTACCAAATTTTTTTTTAACAAACTTTTAAGCAGCCAAATAGGTAAAAAAGGGTAGATTTAGAATTTTTGAAGACGTCCACGTTTTAAAACTAATAAAATAATATAAGCTTGTTTAACCCATTAGTGCATAACGTCCGATAAATCGGACGCAAATAAAATTGTTATTTTAGTATAGATAATTATTTTACTGAAGGTTTACCTTCTTAAAATATTAGTATAATATATTTTCTAACGTGCCAACACTGGTGTTATAAAATGTATTGACGCGCATGCGCGTCAGCTGTCATTTCGCAAAATGGCGGCACGCGGTCAAAATTCTTCGCGGCGAAGGTAAGATTATATTGTGTTTTTATTGAATTTTGTTTAGTGTTAAGGGTAAAAAATTGATGTGTTGATTGGTAAACTATTTTACTATTTATTTTCAATATCATTTATACGTAGCCACTGTTATTTTGAATGATATGCTTGCGAATTTTGTACTGTCCGATATATCGCACGCTATGCACGGCGGCTACTGCATGTGGTGTTTTGTTGAATTGTTACAGGCTGCAAGTTCATGAAATATTATCTGCTTTGGAATGTGAGGAGTATGATAATTCGGAAAATATAATTTATGTGGAGCCCCCAATAGAGAATGCCGATCAGATTACTGACGAAGACAGTGACAAATCTGATGAAGAGCATGGTGCAAACCTAAATCACTTAGGACGAAGACTACTGCAAGCTAGCTGCGAATTGCGACGTTTTCAAGATGATAGCAATTTTTCTACTACATCAACGTCTACAGACCTCGTTTCAAATGCTCAACGATCGTCGTATGAAAATGCTTTATCAAGTAGCGACAGTGAAGACGAGCAGCCCCTTTCTACTTTCATTTCCCATAACAAGTCTTCAAGGTCTGCACCCCCAGCTAAAAAGAAAAAGCCTACACACTGGAAAAAAGAGGAACCCGCTTTTACCTGTACTGAATATCATGTACAGCCACCATCAGAAGAGAGTAAAGCATGTCAAAATCCTCTGGAATACTTCAAATTATTTTTTCACAATGATCTAATCAAGCACATAGTCAAACAAACAAACCTGTACGCTTTGCAAAAAAATAAACCTTTGATGGCAACGGAAGATGAGATCTACGTTATTTTAGGAGCGATGCTTTTGTCAGGCTACGTCAAGTTGCCAAAGAAACGATTGTATTTTTGCAAAGATAATGACGTGCCTACAATTCTACAAGATAACATTAGATGCAATCGGTTTGAATTGATTCTGCAACATGTGCATTTGAACGACAATAGCGAGCTTAGTGAATCTACAGATAGATTGCATAAATTACGTCCTATTATTGAAAGCCTAAATGAATCGTTTCAAAAACATTACGGAATGGATGAGCACTATAGCGTAGACGAAAGTATGATCCCATATTATGGAAAACACTACGCCAAACAGTTCATTCGTGGAAAGCCAATTAGGTTTGGTTTCAAAAACTGGGCCATGTGTGCAAGTACCGGATATATGCTAGCTTTTAGTATATATACAGGAAAGAGTACCCAAAAAAAAGATTTTGGAGTAGGTGGCGATGTTGTTCTCAGCCTAATTACATTGAGCAAACTTCCGCCTAACAGTGGTATAAAATTGTATTTTGACAATTATTTTACTTCTTTGAGCCTAATGAGACACCTGAAGGAGCTTGGCTATTATGCTACAGGGACCTTGAGAGCTAATCGCACTGAGAACTGCACGGTCAAAGACGTGAAACTATTCAAGAAGGAGGCCCGAGGTCATTACGATTACCGACTAGCTGATGATGTCTTCGTATGCCGGTGGAATGATAACAATGTTGTCACAGTAGCCACTAATTTTGAAAATCTGTCAATTGCATCAGCAACCCGCTGGTCAAACGAAAAAAAAGCCAAAGTACAAGTTCCTCAGCCATCACTTATTTCAAATTACAATAAGTATATGGGTGGAGTAGACAAATGCGACCAGGCTGTGGCAAATTTACGAACTCGGATGCGTATAAAGAAGTGGTGGTGGCCCATATTTGCATATTTAGTAGACGTTTCGGTAGTAAACGCCTGGTTACTTGCTCGGAAGAATGGCTGCATAAGAGACACTGAGTCCTTATTCGTTTTTAGACGCTTTATAGCAAGAAGCTTACTTTCCACCCATGGCACACCACCACATCAAGGTCGCAAGCCAGCAAAGCCATTATCTACAATGAGATACGACGGTAAAGATCATTGGCTGATCCCAATACATACTGAACGTCGGTGTGCAAACCAATGTGGAGGGAAAAGTAAATTTCAGTGTCAGAAATGTGATGTAGGCCTTCACCCGAAATGCCACATGGCATACCACGTCGTAAACTAAAACATATTTTTTTTCTGTTGTTTTTAATAGTAAATTTCTTCAAAAAACCCGTACTTTTATTTTAAGCCTTTTTAACATCAATTGTGTCCGCCATGCATAACGTCCGATTTATCGGACGGGCTATAAAATCTGAACTTTCATATAAACTAAATATTTTATGTCAATTAATCGTCAAAGAAACTCTAAATGATAATATATTATAGTGATCATAATGAAAAAGGCGTTAATAAACTTTATGCACTAATGGGTTAAAATTAGTTTTTTTTTTTAATTTCAATAAATATTTGCCCTTTGCTTCACAAATAAACTATAATCAAAAAATATTAATTTTCTTCTCCTACAATAATAATTGAATATAATAAATAAAAATATAAATATTTTAATACTAATACAATTTAGATAAACTCACGTGATGTCATAAATCGAAGTAGCTGTTTAATAACTACTTCAATTTGCTATAATACTTCAATGGTGCTATTTTTATATACAATTGATGAAATTTTATTATGCATATAAATAACATTTAAATTATTAATGTTGCCGCTGCATTATTCGCAGAATTAACAAATAAATAATGAACAAGTGGTGAGCACTAGATGGATATTATATATTAATTAATTAACATTTAATTTATAAATACCTAACTTAATTTAAAAGTTTTTTAAAATAATATTTGATTGAAATTTAAAATTAAACTTGTTTGTTTGAGGAGTTTTTTTAGCGACCTTCCTTTATATTCAGCAGATAGACTAAACTTTTGTTCAAAACGTCAAGTTTTATCTAGACAAAAATCTTATTATTATATTACATTTCCAATGGAGCATTTGCAATTTAATGTGGTTGAAGAGTTGCTATGACCTCCCCTTCCTCCTTCATCATCAGATCTTGAGCACCACCTATTGTAACGTAAAACGTACATAAGTTGACATTACGCATGCAAAAGTCCATGCACGTTATTAAATCTCTCGTTGCGAAGATCCTAAAGGCTTCCAGCTCCATTATCAGACTAATTCCATACTACTATTACATTATGTCTAAAACTATGTAAGTATTTATTTATTTTAAAATTTATGTACATACCTACATAGGTACATAAATACAAAAGAACACATACATTGTTATTAAAAATAGAACGAGTATAAAGGAACTGCTTATTTCTAAAAGACATTCCTTCCAGCAGACCTGCGAAAGAAGAGAGTAAGAAATATAGACTGAATAGTGTGTAGAAAAAAGAAAAGAAGAGTACGTCAAGTTTCATGAAGTGTTTGAACAATGGGTTACTAATTTGGAACAGCCAACGTTAATATAAAGCTCATAAAAATGCTTAGTATGTACCTATTGAACATACACACTCACAGAGCGTAGGTCAGTGCAATGTAAAAGAAGATACGACTGTAGTTAAAATGAACAACAGTAGCCGGTGTTCGTCGATGTAAATAACTTGTGATAAAACGACGCACTTGACCTCTTTATTGAGACACTTTTATCGACTGAATTATTACGGCCCGACGTGCACGAAACGTATTCACCAATCAACGTAAAGAGTGGAATAGAAAAATTGGCACGCATCGGACGAAACGCGGCTGAATCAAACCTATGTTTACAATGTTACACGGAGATAGATCAAACACATAATCATTGAAGCTTTTAATAGATTTCATTAAGAGGGTCCTTTTCCATTCGCCTATCTTAAACATTGAAAATGGTTTAAAAGCTTGTTACTTCATCTAACGCAATTCAACGCGATGTTTGTCAAAAAGGCAACGCAAAAAAAAGAGAGATAACGCCTGAAAACCTTGGAGTATTCGGTAATTCCGAGATTTACTCGAATATTTCACAAAACTTGCTCCAGGAAATAGCTGTTTTTTTTAAACCCTTAAAAAAAGTTGTCGTCATTTATAATCTTAATAAAATTTGCAAGGCTTCTATAGTTTTACTTTTTAAATTTTTAGACAAATTATGAACTGGATTAGTTTTACACAAATTTAGAAATTGATTTCAATAGAAGCCTAGATAATATCCACAAGATACTGTGTTTCCAAAATATCTAATGAAAAATGTGTAATAACGTCATAATCAGTTTGAGCGGTTGTATGAAAAACAGTGAAAATGTGTGTCGTGATGCACCACCTTAAGTCCGTGATACGAGGTTTACAGGTCATCGCGATTGTTTTTAGTACGGCAGTCGTTCCGCAAAGCATCTCGCTGGCTCGAATCCCGCATGGAACTAGTTTTTTGGGCAGCGGCTATTTCGGCCGGTTGCGTAACTCAGGTACACGCGATAGCGGCCAGCGACCCACGGCTGCGGCGCTTAATGGTCATCATAAAATGTAAATAAAATTAATGAGGAGAGGCTTACATGGACCACCGGTTAATACACTAGAGGTACTCTCCGACTTAATCATTGTAGTTTGTTTATCCACCCATGACAAATAACGCGTTGTTTACGCTTAAAAATAATGGAAAACACGCTATTCATTAATACACTCTTTATTTGTTGAATACGTTTGTAAAATCTTTATAATACATATGCTCTGTAATGCTCTGAGTCTGCAGCCGTCGTACTTTTTACTTTTAATACCAACGGAATCCTACAGAAAATAGGCCTATCGCCTGATTATATTATTATAACTGATGAATGCCATACTACTGAACAACTTGAGGATGTATTATTATAACAATTTCATCGTTTCTTTTTATGGAGTTCCGACTGCGTGATTGACAATTGCCGATTACATTTCCAACGCGCATCGTAACCGCTCCGGCACTGCTTGAATACCAAAACTGGGTAGGTACTGGACCTCATCTGTATGCGGGCACCGCTCTAGCCACCTTTGTTTGGGCAGGAAATGTCCACGCTACTGCCGAAAATTACTTGCGAGTATTTCGTTACGAAAACATCTCTTCGACGAAGGAACATCGCCCCGAATGTAAAAACGAAAAATAAAATGAACTTCATTCGCTCGCCGACACGACAAATGGTTCATGAAATGTATGCAAATTTTATAGCGTCCGATTTTAGATGTTCTCGACACAACGCCGCCGCCACCGGACTCGACTCTCTTTATTACTACGCAGTTGCATTCTACCCCTGAAATTAAATTTCAATTTGTATTGTTCTCAGGTCGCGAGGAGTTGTCACCAGCTTCAAGTGTTAATGGTTGCAGTACAGATGGCGAAGCGAGGCGGCAAAAGAAAGGTCCAGCACCTCGGCAGCAGGAGGAGCTATGTCTCGTCTGCGGCGACAGGGCCTCCGGGTACCATTACAACGCGCTCACATGTGAAGGGTGTAAAGGTATGAATATCACGAACAATTTATTAGTCGAGAATTCCACGTGACTGAACAAACATCATGCTTCAAATCAAAAGACGCAAGACTACTCAATCGAATTAAGATCCGATAAACAGCGCGTACAAGTTTGATGATTGCAAAACATGTAGCTAATGCAACAACAAAATCGTACTCGGAACACTTTTAGCATAACTAGGTCATGTGCGTCGCTAGCCTACATATTTCACACATACATAGCCCTTGCGACTCGCCCACGAATGTACCAATTCAGCTTTAAATTGGCGCATTGTGCCGAGGTTGTTATGAGCTGCGCGTGCATGTAACAGACAGTTAGTCGTCACAATAGCTGTCTGCAGGGCGTCTACTGCACGACTCACCGACGGACGCCTATCAGACATCTCCGTGTCTCCGCCAACCTTCACTGTCGACCAGAGAATAAATATGCCTATTTAAGTCAGCCCGCTGAATAAGCCCCAAGCCCCGCCGAGCCCGTAATCTGACTATATTATAGAGGCTCATACTTTGTCCATACCAATTACACTCAATTCAAGTCATTTGCGAGCTATCTATCTCGTTTGTTTTGTAATAAAAATCGGCATACGTGCTGCTGTCAATGACCCTCGCCTTTCAGCCGACCTTAACGTTCATGACTCCAATATGTTATCGTTAAAAACTGGTTTCGTAAATGCTGCATCATCATCATTCATTGTTTTAGTCCAAGTACTACTAGATAATATTGAGAGATGTTGTGAAATATACTAAAAATACAAATTTTAACATTTCCAGGTTTCTTCAGGCGGAGTGTAACCAAAAATGCAGTGTACATTTGCAAATTCGGGCATGCATGCGAGATGGATATGTATATGCGAAGAAAATGTCAAGAGTGTCGGTTGAAGAAATGTCTAGCAGTGGGCATGAGGCCCGAGTGTGTGGTACCAGAGAACCAGTGTGCAATGAAACGGAAAGAGAAGAAGGCACAGAGGGAAAAAGACAAGTTACCCGTTAGTACGACGACGGTAGACGATCATATGCCACCCATCATGCAATGTGATCCTCCGCCCCCAGAGGCCGCGAGAATTGTAAGTTCATTGTGACTATCGCTCTTCATTAATCAACCACAGCGTAATTGAAAGTATGTCTCTCTCAACTGATTTATGTGTAGTTGGAAAATAAATGACAAAATACTGTTTATTTTACTGAATTGCATCAAAACTATTTGAAAGTAAAAATTAAGAATCTTGTTTTACTTTTTTCGTGAATACTAAAGCAAAATTAATGGAATTCTGCTTTAGTATTCTCTTTTGTGTGACACCGTCGGTCGGGTTTTACGAATTCATAATAATATCTTGTTAAAAAGGAACTAAGATGTATAACGGTGCTATGTTCGCGGGATGAACTTATCCCGGTCGTTTGCTTCTTGTATTATCATGATCCTCTCATGCATGCAGTGTAGGGCTAAATCAGAATACACTATACATTTGAATATGGCAGAAAAAAAAAACCAAAAGAGAATAGATACACGTCCTACAGTAACATAATTGGTCCATTGCACAACTATCTCATCATCAAATTCATTCCTAAATCCTTACTCACATTCCTTACTCAGATAACTTAGTTAGAAGTCAAAAATATTAGCACAAAGTCTTTAGCAATCAGAGCTAGTCCCCCACACCTAATATTCGAAGCAAATAATGACCCGACGGTTTCCTATGTGAAGCTGGAATGTTTGCAGCACGAGGTGGTGCCGCGATTCCTCAACGAGAAGCTGATGGAACAGAACCGGCTGAAGAACGTGCCCCCCCTCACTGCTAACCAGAAGTCGCTGATCGCGAGGCTCGTGTGGTACCAAGAAGGCTACGAACAACCTTCAGACGAGGACCTCAAGAGGGTGACGCAGGTAATTGCATTTTGTTGATTTTGCTAACTTTTCGAAACGGTGAAGGAAAACATCGTGAGGAAACCGGCATGTCCTAGAAGCAAAAATTCGAAGACATGTGAAATCCATCAACTCGCATTTGGCCCGCGTGTTGGTGGATTCTTGGCCAATCTCTTTCACAGAGAGCAGGCCTAAGTCCCCAGCATTGGGGCCAAATTATGGCCTGATTATATTTACATCTAAAAGCTGCCTCTCATTGAAACCTAAATTCCTGCCATAAAAGAAAGTTGGTTTAATAGTTTTAGCAAATTGAAAGCTATGACACCGATTTTTTTCTCTATGGCAAATCACAAACGATAAACGAGAGTAGCTTTTGGCTGTACAATTGATTTTATTTTTATCAGTTTTTCAAAATTATAATAAAATGAGAATTTTACTGTTCAAATTGGCATTTAAATAACCATAGCTATGTATGAGCTATGAGTAACAACCACGTCTATTTTTTTTAAATTAGTACTGACTAACATAGTACTAAGTTACTTTTCAAAAGTTTCAAAGACGTTGGTGACTTAAGTTTTGTTGACAGAGCCTCAGTAACATTCTTATTTTAATCTGTATTATATCGTTAATGATATCTATCACTTTCAGACCTGGCAGTCGGACGAAGATGAAGAGGAATCGGACATGCCGTTCCGCCAGATCACCGAGATGACGATCCTGACGGTTCAGCTGATCGTCGAGTTCGCAAAGGGTCTACCAGGCTTCGCAAAGATCTCGCAGTCGGATCAAATCACGTTATTAAAGGTAACAAAATCCTACTAAGATAACAAGTATGTTATCTTGCAGCAAGAATCAAATTAGAAATCTTATTTGATAATTCCCACTAGTTTTGTGTTTTAGGTGGTTTGAATAATTATTTTTTATACTTTATATAAAAACACATCACACTGCTTCCTATTTAGTCATTTTACATCCGTCACTAACACTAACTTTGTATATTTCCAGGCGTGCTCAAGTGAGGTAATGATGCTCCGAGTGGCCCGGCGGTACGACGCAGCGACCGACAGCGTGCTGTTCGCCAACAACCAGGCGTATACCCGCGACAACTACCGCAAGGCGGGCATGGCCTACGTCATCGAGGACCTCTTGCACTTCTGTCGGTGCATGTACTCCATGATGATGGACAATGTTCACTACGCGTTGCTTACAGCCATCGTCATTTTCTCAGGTCAGCATAATGTTTCATAGACTGAATAATATCGTTGCTCATGTGTGATTGACCAGTAGACTCTCTATCTGTGGGTGGAACAGCAAGTGTTCTTTGAGTCTACTATCTAAATCTAATTGTCTCGTAGATCAACAACCATTACCAATTCGCCAGTGTTATCTCTACTCTCTTACATAAAGTAATATGAAATGATTTGATTTCAGACCGGCCCGGGCTCGAGCAACCCCTGTTAGTGGAGGAGATCCAGCGATATTACCTGAACACGCTGCGGGTGTATATTCTAAACCAGAACAGTGCGTCGCCGCGCTGCGCTGTGGTCTTCGGCAAGATCCTGGGGATCCTGACGGAGCTGCGAACGCTTGGCATGCAGAACTCCAACATGTGCATCTCGCTGAAGCTGAAGAACAGGAAGCTGCCACCGTTCCTCGAGGAGATCTGGGATGTGGCGGACGTGTCGACGGCGGCTCCGCCCGCGGTCGACGCCACGCTTTAGCGCCCGCGCCGCCCGCCGGCCGCGCGCGTGTAGGCGCCGCACCAGCACTGCCGCTTGTGGCCGACGCCGCGCTGCAGCGCCCGCGCCGCGCGCATGTAGGCGCCGTACCAGCATTGCCGCGTGTGGCCGACGCCGCGCTGTGGCGCCCGCGCCGCCCGACGGCCGCGCTAGTGTAGGCGCCGCGCTAGCACTGCCGCGCGTACACCCGACGGACCGAGCGCAAGCCCTCAGGAGAGAACGCTCATAGACTGGCTAGTTTTAGTGAAGTGCACGGACACTGACGTCGGACGTGATCAACCTATTTATAAGGACGAATTTTAACACTTAAAAGGGTACCCTACCCGATTTCGTACGTATTCGGTGACCGACGACGATGTGTGCGAGAGATTAGTGAATATATGTGTTGTTGAACGTTTGGAGAATATATATTAGTGTTGATCGTTACGGGCCCGCGCCGTCGTCGGTCGGCTCGACCGACGGCCGCCGCGGCTCCGAATTTATTTCGTTTACGACTGGATACTGAGTTGGTCACTCGGATACGACTGTATGATAAGACTTCGTTCGATAAGTACACCTCCTAAATTACACATACGTACGTACGTTATGAGAGTTATTAGAGACAAAGTAATATATGAAGAGATGTTTCTATTGGGTGAAAAGTTGATAGTTATGTTTATTTACCAAAATTAACAATAGTATGTTGATTAACATTTTGACTATATGATATTGTGGGGAGTCTACCGCTGTGTCCACGTCCTCGTGGTGATCTACGACATGTTTGTTTATATAATAGTTTATGTGAGGCGTGTTATCGTGTCCTGTCGATTTAGTTCCGATTCATGTTCCATCGTCCTGTGCCCGCGTCCCTCGATTAAATGAGTAATTATAATTTATTGCTGTGATTACATTTATAACATGTTGATTATCTACCGTAGGCTGAAGTAAGTGCGTCTTATTACAATACAAACTGTTTGTCGTCGATAACTTTCACTCGTGCAAACCTCTACTACTCTGTTTAATAAGTGTTTTAGACATGGACACTCGGCCCGCTATTATAAACGATGTACATTCACCATACGGATAATAATATCACACGACTTTAGTATCTAAACGACTACACCCTACTGTTAACACTTAAAGCTTAGATACTGAAGCCAGTAATAATTGAAACATCAGTGCAATTTAAGATTACGTTCATAATCATACATTAAAATAATTAGACATACGTGAAATAGACTACTTGTGTTACATTACGCTTAGTTTAACGGAGGCAGGTTTGGCTCAATCCCAGTTATTCGTTCGGAGTGCCTAGTGCGAGTTTGTTTTACGTTAACACGATCGACACGTTTATGACGTTCGCTACTGTGATTGGCCCGCTCTAAGCTTATAACCAATCAGAGTCAAACGCCGTAAACGTGCGGCGTTGATTTAAAACAACCCGCGCTCAGCGTACTAGCCCAAACATTCTGTATATAAAATCGTTCTACTTATGTGTTCACGTGACATTGCGTGCATGTTCTAAGGCAGCTGTAACGTAGGTATGGAATAAACGGTAGAGCCTAAAAATTAAAACATTAATCTTTGTAAGTATTTATTTTATTATTTAGATACAACATTCCTTTAATTCTATGTATATTATAAAAAGTACAAAATGGCAGCTGAATTACCTCTATTCTATGGCTTCAATATAAAAAGTAATAGCAAAGTAGTATCGATTTGGCCGAGCTTACTCTATGGGAACAATATTGGTGTAGACACTAAAGTGTAAACATGTTGATAGATGGCATGCACGCAACGTGAACCGAACCTGTCTGCCGTCAGTACATACAGTAAGGACCTCGTTGTAGCAATATGAACACATTATTATATACTGCATATTCGACACAAAAGATACTGCCCGTACAGCGTTACGACTCACATATGAAATGCCTTATTTCGCGTTACCTGTATCGTGTACCTACATTGTTGATGAGAAGAAAATCATAGTAAATAGAACATAAAATTAATCGATCTCAATTACCGGTAAGCGTTATTAAAGAATACGTTAGGCGTGTTTTCCGTTTAGGGCATTGGTTTTATCGTTAGCGCACGGCGACGGCGTGTCCTCTTCGTGCATACTGTGCAGTCCGTCTCGAAGTCGAAGCCTTCTGTGTCTGTGACAGTGTTCGCAGCACCACACCGCTGCACCGGAATCGTGTCACTCATCTTAGTGTCGCAGCACGACACGCGATACTTCATTCATAACATTTAATCGTTAAATAAGTAACGTAAGTGTCTGTTTGGTGCGTGTTGAATGTGTCTTCTTTACATGCCATTAAGTGTGTTGTATATTTACATAATACATGTGTTTGGAGTTTTGGAAATGCATTTCTTAATATACGTATAAAATCAGCGTGAAACGATCGGGCTTGCACCGCGGACCGCGCGCTAGGCCGCTTGTAGATGATCCATTGGATTAACATCAAATAATTTTATTGTAGCATTAGGCGTTTCTAAAATAGTAAACGAAGCACAAACGTCACTGGAGTGTCTTAAGTGTCTCTGCTGAAATAGGAGCGTATTGATAACATACACACTGCCATTATAATCGTATAATTACTGCATGGTGCGATCTTGTATGCCTGATATAGCGGGTGTTTCTATTAATAAATGTTTCAGTTGTGATCTGTAGGTAATAGGAGTGAACATTCATTAAAATAACGCTACGATACGTTGCCTTATAACTGAGATGTGTCTGCTCGGGGCCGCTGCGAACCGCCCGGGCCGCACTGCGCGGCCGGGCGCGTATCGCAGCGGCCCCGCGCGTCCGGCTTGCGGCCCGCATCTCGAGTTTGTGACAAATATAACTGCCATTCGATAAGTAATTGTTATACATCATACGACGCGTAGTTTCATAAATAGCTTCATAGATTTCGGCTTCTGTCGGTGCACAGCCGATCGTATTTGATACATATTATTCAATTTCGAAATTGTAATAGATTTATTAAGTATGTAATAATCTCACATGAGAAAGTAATAAGTAATGAGATACCCTAATATAATTTGTGTCTTTAGCTGATAATGGAACATTAGTAAGATAATACGTTTATATCGCTTGACGAGATGTAATAGTGAAAGAGATACGATTCGGCACATGCATGGCAGCAACAGGCTGGCGGTGGTGATAGGATGTGAGAGCTAGTCGGTGGGCGAGACGACCCTCAGGTTGGCGAGACGACCCTCAGGTGGGCGAGACGACCCTCAGGTTCGCGACACGCGTCGAGCGCGAGTTCGACTGTTGCCCTTCTTCAAAGCCTTTTTTGATCTATATTTTAGTTCATATTGTTCGGAAGCACTGAGTATTGTAGTGACCAAACGTGGCACGTCCAGTCTAATAAATAAAATATGGTGGATTTGATAAAGTCTACTATGTGTCCATTAAACTTTGTACATAGGTACCTTTAGATTCTATTGTCATATGTTTGACATATGTACGTTTAATTTTATTCATCTAAGAAAGTACAGATGGCTGTTGTTATTTTTATATTATTTGGGTAGAAGTATATTTTTTGTAAATGACCTCTGTATTTATCTTTTGTAAGCTTTGTAAGCCATAGGGACTTAGATTAGTGTACGAGCTACGAACATTGTGATTGCTATTTACTTTGAATTGTATTTACTGAGATATTTTTGTTCTGCGTATATATTCTTCGTTTCGACGTATGTTTCTTAATAATTTTGTTACTTCAGAGTGCAATATGTACAAATATTTACATATTAAATATAAAATGTACAGTCAATTTTTTAGTTTTAATGAGTCAACGCAATATGTTTCGCTATTCATTCGTTGAATGTACACTAGAAGGCATAATAAACGATATCACAAGTGAGTTGCCGCGCAACATACACTCTCACGATTGTGTTTTCTAATACTTAAGTGATTAATTTTATAATAGACGGACTAGGTGATCTTTGTATTTAAATTTGCTAATTTTTTGTAGCAGATTAGATTTGTTTACATGGATAAGATGAATAATGTACATTTTGAATTGATTTTAAAGTGATTTAGTTGTTATTTAGTAACGAATTTTCTTATTAGGTGTAACTGGCAGCCTTGTGGACTGGCTTGGAGTCCACTGATACCAGTGCGCTGTGTGCAATGTCTAGTAATACGTACCCGGTCTGTCGCGCGGGGGCTCTGGGCCCAGCGCCGGCCGCCCCCGCTGCGGCAGCGGCACTGAGCACCCAACTCTATATTATACTTTAGTGCCACGTCGAACGATGGGAAGGCTGATATTACGAGATAAGGGCCCATTCCGTGTTCATCGAAACACAATAATTTTGTATAATTATTATTTCTTAAATCTATTAGTCCGCAGTAACTATTTTATTTTCCTCCTAATACTTTGCCTTAGTAAATCCTCTGTTATTATTACATGATTTAACAACAGTGGTGAAGCGAATTAGATATAGGGAACAGACATGACGACATGTTAAAATTTAGAGAAACAACTTTTATAAAAGATAATAACTACAAAAACAAAACCAAGAAAGGTGTGTACAAAATGAGGAAATTTGTATGAAACATTGTTAAATGCGAATAAACTTACACCTCAAGATAAAATTATAAAAAATATCTTTTGTCTTTTATTTCGTATCCAACATTTTCCATAGTAATTCTAAATCTCACAGGTGGTGTTGCCAACATCAATATGAAAAACAACCAGACAGCTGCAGGTTTAGGGATATCTATCTAATCTTATTAATTTATTAAAAACCCTTAAAAAATATTAGTGTAAGTACCTAGTATGGTCAAAAATTCAGTTACAAATAAAAAAAACAGCTAATTAATACATCTATTCATATGTCCACCTTTGGTCCTGGTCCTAACAGATCTTTAAGCGGTCAGGCCACGTGTCCATCGCTTTATGCACTTTATATTGTTCTATTGGAAAGTTGTCCACTGTAGATCGTTAAGGATTTTTTAACGATTCAAATAATTGTGATGTTTAGAGCAGGCCGTGTCCAGTGACACAGACTACAATCTGTAGTCCAGGGGGTTGAGGCACAAAATAGATAGGTACAGAAGACAATCTCATGTGCCTGTCCTGTGCTGTAACTTCACTTTGTATACTTACGCTCAGTGGACACACACTAATGAGCGTTTGAGCCGGAATTGTTCGACGAGCGGGCCGAGGCGTTCCGAGATATCGTGTCCGTGAGCTGTGTCTATGTGTGCGTTGTTCTAGCGCGATTTATATGTAGATTGACTTCTGTACCTATGTATATTTTTTGTGGTTGAGGCTGGACTTGCTGAGAGCCAACCATTAGCCTTAACCTTTCGTATGCCGTTATTAGAGACAATAAAAAGACTTTGTGTCCTACGTAGATCTGCGTTCAATCGATACAACGGGTTAATGAAGTCCGAAATATTGTCATTGAAACTTAAGTGCTCTGCACAATGCTCGCAGAACAGATGGCCGTTGGGGCCAAATGATTCTGGAATGGCGAATGCGTATTGGAAGACGCTGCGTTAGCAGGCATTCTATAAGGTAGGTTAAAGGAAAATATCGGAGAATCAGAAATTCTGCAAGGTTCAGAAAGAAAGTTGTTTATTTTCATGGGATAAAAAAAGGATAAGTATAAATAATAATACACAAACTAAATTTTTTTATCATTTTTCAACAAGAATGCAGTATATTCAATAGGTTTTATAACTAAACTAGTGAGCGGCCCCAGCTTCGCTCGGGTGCAATATTATACATATAAACCTTCCTCTTTAGTCACCCTATCTATTAAAAAAACCGCATCAAAATCGTTGCGTAGTTTTAAAGATTTAACGCAAATAGGGATATAGGGACAGAAAAAGCGACTTTGTTTTATACTATGTAGTGACAAGATATACCTACATGTAGGAAAGGGGAACATTATAGGAAACAAGAGAACGGAGGAAAGATGAACGATCATGACGGGAACAGGAGAAGAATATTTGATCCAGCATACCAACATCCTCACCACACTCGCAAAGATCACTGTCCACAATATGCAACATTGGGAAGAAGTACAGACGGCCAAGCCGCATACGTATTATCAAGACAATTTTTTTCCTGTTAGCCTGTTCTGTCCCACTCCTGGGCAAAGGCCTTCCTCCACTCCTTCCATCTTTTTTTTAAGACAATTTAAATTAATTAAAGATTTGAAGTCATGAATATTATAATTATATTTTATATTTACCGTACTAGTGTCTCAATGAATTGATAGATGGCGCTAATCGGCGCTATTGTGAGTTGTTCAGTTTGTATGAATACGTAAATCTAGCTTCCATTACACCAGGTGTCTTGATTAGCCGGTAGATGGCGTTTATGATGACGGTAGGCTACACACAATCGTTACAATATATTTATTTGTGTACATAGGGTATGGTTAGATGTTTGTACAAAAATATAATGGACTCCCAACAATGTCCTACAAGAAAACATACAAATATTATCAGTATTGTAATAATTATTAGAAATTGTATTATTATAAATTGCGAAATCATCATCATCTTCCTGCCCTTGTCCCGTTTTATTTGGGGTCGGCGCAACACGTTTTTTTCTTCCAGTCTGTCCTGTCACTCGTCATGCTATCACTAACTCCCTTTTCTTTCATATCACTTCTCACACAATCCATCCATCTTTTCTTTATAAATTGCAAAATGATGAACAAAATAAAATAATCATTAAAAATAAAATGTCAACAATAAAATAAAGTCTACCTAGTCACAGTTTAATTAACAACAGCGAGCTACCCATTGCTCGCCGTCCGCAAGCCCGCGCCTACGGTGGCCGGAAATCGGGATCTGAATCCCGGCGGCGGCGGCTGGCGCGCTGTGTGCGCCACACACTGGGACCCATCCATACAACGTAGTGTTCAAAACTCGATTTTCTAAGTGAGGATATTTCAAAAAACCAACTATGTAGGGATGCATCTCGACACACATTTTCACTGTTTTTCATACAACCGCTCTTACCTGATTATGATGTTATTACACATTTTTTATTAGATATTTTGGAAACACAGTATCTTGTGGATATTATCTAGGCTTCTATTGAAATCAATTTCTAAATTTGTGTAAAACAAATCCAGTAAAAACCTCTGAAAATCTGCTATTTTGCATGAACCACTTCATAATTTACTCAAATATTTAAAAAATCAAAAAGTGAAACTATAGAAGCCTAGCAAATTTTATTAAGATTCTAAATGACGACAATTATTTTCAAAAACTTTTAAGGGTTAAATAAAACAGCTATTTCCTGCAATTAGTTTTGTAAAACATTCGAGTAAATCACGGAATTACCGAATACTACTAACAAAGTTTTCAGGCGTGAAAACTCTGTTTTCTCGCGCTTATTATATTTATAATAAAAAATTGCGCGCAAGTAAACTTTTATTATCTCGAAAATGCCAAAGTTCTATTGCTAATCTCTTCCGTTCATTACTTATCAACACCTCGTAGGTACTTATTGTAAAAAATATTTGATAACTTTGCGCAAAAAGGAAAAAATTAAAAATGATTGATTCATTATACATAAAAAACCATACAATCGCATATAATTAGTATTTAACCCAAAAGTACTAATCGTTAAGGTTCATAAAAATCAATATTAGAATACCCATAGGTACCTTGCTTAGTTGCAGCCATGATGCACTTCAATTAAATATGACGATTACTTGCAAAAATAAATGTTTTTTCATTACTCATACTCTGAAAGTAGGTCTGAAGTTGCCAATGTTCAACTGACAGCTGTCAAATTAATTAAAAAAAAAAAACTAGGTCTATCTTCTTGCATTCGTAATGAAAAGCACAGTGCTTACCTCGGGGTTAAAGTTACTTATTTAGTCCCTAGAATTAGCCACCGCGCTACGCTCGGCCGCCAACTCCTTCTCGGGACGAAATAAGTAACTTTCACCCCTAGTGTAACAATGTACTATTTCACACCATCTGATCGATAATGTCGTTTTATACGTGATACAAACAAACCTCATTTAAGTGAGGTCAAGTCATTATAACCCTAGGGAAATAATGCAGTATGGCCGATCTCTAGGGAATAATGAGATTTGAATTTGGAACATCACAAATCGTCAACATTGTCAATTAAAATGTAAGTACGTATATCGAACAAGTGACTCGAAATTCAAACTAGCCACTAACCAAAGAAGAAAAAGAAAATAGAATAAAACGTGCTTACGCGGGAGCGTTATAGAAAATTGAAACTATAGAATCTTGGAGTAGTGAATTTTGTTTGTTTGATGAACTTGTAAATATAATACTTATATTTCTGTAATATCTATCTATCTGTAATATTTGATCGACCAAATTGTCCTTTTAATTACCTCACAGGATGGTGTAAAAAGTAGAGTATGCATCGCGGGGATTAAGCTGACTTTGTCTTGGGCGGCTTGAATTCCTCACTTCATTCATGTTTCTTCATTAACTCCCTCGCAATGCTCGGGAGTTAATTATATAAACCCCTCAATAACCTTCGGGATTAAAATCAGCAACCTTCGTTTCGTTCGGAATTCAACGTGCCGCCCGCGACTTAAAAACACTGGTTTATCCCCTAGTCACACAATCTACTATAATAATATTCTCTACAAACTCACGAACGTTATCAGATAATTAATGTTATATGGGTTTAGCTAAGTCTTTGAGTAGGTATGTAGGTAGTAAGCGGTGAGTGCGGGTGAACGAAAATAAAAGTCACTACGTTACTAGTACTCACGGGTTTACTTGCACTAGGTCCAGCAAAATACACATAAAACACAGGAGTAAATGGACAGAAGAGACACAATAGTTACGGTCACAGCACAAAACAATAGTCCACATGAACAATAAAAGTTAGCGCAACAATTAACATTCACGAGTTATAACTATTATAATCAATGCGCGGGCGCAGGCGGTAGGCGGCGAGGTCTATGTCCGACTTACCCACGCATTTGAAAAAGTTGAGGTTGAGCGGGGACGCTACGAAAAAAGAATTTCTCGATATTTTTTTCCCGCGTACCCCTTCAACAAAGCGCGGCATCTCTTCAGTCTCAGGTCCATTAAACGAGCGTTCAAACGAGCGATGTCCTCTTTTTCTTCGATATGCCCGAAGCCCTTAGTCTTCAACCCTTTTCACCGTTGTTCTGCTTAACCCTATCTGAAGGGTCAACAGTTTCTGTTTTCGTTTGGGATTTCTTTGAACTCGCGCCTTCAAAGCTTGTATGCGACTGCTGGATTCCTAACAGAGTGAAGGCGACCACTTCTTGACCGTAGAGTCTTCATTGTATCGTTTGATGGTACGATAAATAAATCTTTTGGTTGTATCCAATTTTTCAGTATATCAAAAATTTAAATTGGCGCGTAACCGCAACGATGCAACGCAATAACTGCAACACGGTCTTCTTCAAGCGTCCACAAAAGTACAGTGCGTTTCACTTAAGGTGGTGCATCACTCACATTTTCACTGTTTTTCATACAACCGCTCTTAACTGATTATGACGTTATTACACATTTGTCATTAGATATTTTGGGAACACAGTATCTTGTGGATATTATCTAGGTTTCTAAAGAAACCAATTTCTAAATTTGTGTAAAACTATCCAGAAAAAACCTCTGAAAATGTCCTATTTTGTATGAACTTTGACACTTCATAATTTGCCTAAAAATTAAAAAAGTCAAAAAAGTAATCCTCTAGAGACCTTGCAAATTTTATTAAGATTCTAAATGACGACAACTTTTTCCAAAAACTTTTAAGGGTTTAAAAAAAAACAGTTATTTCCTGGAGTTAATCTCGGAATTACCGAATACTAACAGAGTTTCCAGGCGTTATCTCTCTTTTTTTACGTTGCCTTTTCGTCAAACATCGCGTTGGATTGCATTAAATGAAGTAACAAGCTTTTATACCATTTTTGATGTTTACGATAAGCGAGTGGAGAAGGACCCTCTTAAGACGTTCCTTTGGCGTAATGTTGGCTCCCCTGTCTGTCTACACAAAAAATAATGGAAAAAGGAAAGAGTTGCCTACTCTACCAAAATTGTGCCCGAAATGCGCAACGAAATCGATTTTAACGGAAGTTGCAGCACTTTTTGGAGAATTATGAAAGGCTTTATTTTAAAAAAGCATGTCTAAAAGGACGTTGTGTTGTTATAGAAAGATAGGATATTGTGGCATGGCGTTTTCAGTATTGGAAAGAATTGCAAGACAATCGGAATAGAGCCCAGCGCCCTATACTTTATTCAAAAATAGTAAAAAAAAATGACAATTGTTAAAAGTAACGAAGTGTCAGTTAATCTCCCTAAAATCAAGTAATTTAATTGCTAAAAATATTGCAACACTGTTTTTCTGTATTGCCAACATTACAGCAAAGGAACTTCTTAAGTGAAACGCACTGTACACTGTACAGTGCGTTTCACTTAAAACGTTCCTTTGGCGTAATGTTGGCTCCCCTCTCTGTCTACATAAAAAAGAAGGGAAAAAGGAAAGAGTTGCCTACTCTACCAAAATTGTTCCCCGAAATGCGAAACGAAATCGATTTTTGGAGAATTATGAGGGGAATGGGACTTTATTTAAAAAAGCAGGTCTAAAAGTACGTTGTTATAGAAAGATACGATCACAGAAAACAACACAGAAACACTGTGCCTGCCTTAACTATGGTAAAATGCACGACTGCTCGTGTTATTTAAAGGTGTCATTCATTTGCAAGAAGAAACTTGAGTTACTAGAGTGGAACTCTAACTGCAATATGTCCAATTAGGTACGTTTTTAATCACTACAGATCCAGTGTACATGTTGGATTTGGTATTATGTTTCATTTAAACCACAGAACAGAAAATATAGGTAGAAGCACAGAACAGAAAATATAGGTAGAAGTGCCCTAACGTGGCTAAGCACGGGAACCAGTGTCGCCAAACTCACACATTTGCGTATCAAATTGTACATTACACACATAAAAAACAGTAATATGATTGGCTACGAAGCTACGAATTACAAACTTAACTTTTACAAATCATATTCTTATTGCTTTCATAAATTAGGTCTTATTACAACGTAAGAAAGTTGTTATTATTTGACATGACACAAACAATAAAGAAGTTTTAACCAATTTACAACGAGTTCGGCTACTCAACGCTAGATGGCGCTGTAACCAATTTATTCTATTTAGAACGCTAGTGGCTTTGAAATAGAAGCCATATTCACCTGCACATGTAATCGGTGAATCTCGCTTGATGTTGACACGCGCGTGATATCTAAGAGGCACTTCCTCTACTTTTCTGTATTCCGTGATTTAAACAGCCTGAAGATGTAACAGTAGATTTCATTATTAGTAATTTTTTTTTTAACTTTACCCTACATTAAGAATGTTTAAATCGTAGAAGCATTTATGATGCTTCATCATCATCATTTCAGCTAAAGCAGTTGTTATTATTTGACATGACACAAACAATAAAGAAGTTTTAACCAATTTACAACGTGTTCGGCCATGCATAATATTGCCTAAGTTTACTAAAAATAAATGTGAGTCGAACTTTAACTTTCTTTGATTTTAGAACGTGCCTCAACGAATATATCACATATCAACGCACAGCCGAAACTACAGGGACTAGGAACGTGAAATTTTGCCTTTCCTTTTATTACGTAGGCGAGCACTAAGAGAGGGTTTTTCATAATTTACACCCTAAAAGGTTGAAACGGTGGTCCAAAGTTTGAATGGAGAACCCTACTTTCACGCAGGCAAAGTCGCCGGCAGAAGCTAATCATCATCATCATCATCATTTCAGCAAAAATGCGTCCACTGTTGGACATATGCCTCCCCCAAGCGTCGCCACACCAAACGTTCCTGTGCGTCTCGCATCGCAGAAGCTAATAGCTGTTCATAAATCGTCTTAGTTGATAACACAATATAAAACCATCATTTTGTTCAAACCTCTAGGCGATTGACAAAATACAAGGTGTAAGAGACAAAAAAGAAATCGGCCTCTCCATACAAACTGTCCAATTAAGTTTATAATTTTGTATGGAGAGGCAGATTTTATTTTCGTTTCCTGCAAAAAAATGTTATGAAAGGCTGTTTAGTTACTGAGCAATGCTCAGTAGACGAAACTGAACCTCCGTAAGCCCTCCGTAAACTTTAATTGCTTGCTCACTGAGCAAGCAATTAAAGTTTATGGAGGGCTGTCCCTTACACCATGTATATGGTATCTATCTATATACATTATACAGGGTTATTTGTAAAACACTAGCACTTATTTTTTTTCCCTTTTTGTTTTGTTTTAATTTAGATCTAGTTGTTCTATCTAACACATTTCAACAGGCTTCCGAAACATTATTATCACACCTACCTAGCAAGCATTCGCACCATTTTCGTGTACTCATCATACTAGAAAATTGATACGCCAGCATAGACTTCGTAACATTTAGAACGTTCAATTTGAATATTTTAATTTTTGTATGAAAATCTGATGGACTAAAATATGGTATTTTTTTTAAAGTCGTAGAACAAAAGTTGTTGTTTATGCTATTCTTAACACAGTCCTAAGAGGTTGCTAGTGTTTTACAAATACCCTTGTATTATATAAATAAAAATAAATTACAATTCTCGCTATTTTCTTTGATTTGGCTAATTTTAGTCTTAAACTATTTGTGGAAGTCCAGGGAAGGTTTAAACGGTGAGAAAATATGAAAAAAATCATGAAAAGAAAAAAATCGAATACAACGCCATCTCTAATTTAAGTGTCATTTTGAAATGAATTATGCTGGTTCTGGTAATGCCTGTAGATGGCGTTATCCCTTTACAGCTTAGCTAAAAGGACTACTATTAGGCAATACGAAGTATGCGGGTTAGCTAGTTATAAATAAATGTTAATTCTTAAACATAATGTTGTATTGGTGATACTTTATTGATCATATGAATATAATATCATACGCAATAATTACGAGTATATGTCAATCTACTGATGTTTGATTTCTCAATTAAATATGTACGCAAAGTATACATGACAGTACCGTTTTTTTAAGAAGAAAAATCATCTAATGACTTCTCCCGTTCTAGGGTGAGGCGAGAGGGCGTGCCAGTCTTTTACTGACTAAAACTACACCTATGCTCCTTCAAGTTTTTTTTTGTTATTGATAAGCTTGCGTTTGACCACCATCTAACCTGATGGTAAGCGATGATGTGGTCGACGATGGAGCACGCTTACCTAGAAGTAACCTATTCACTCTTCGGAGCCTTCGCTGCGTCCCCGGCTGGGGGCGCGGCAAGCGGTGTCAGGGCTTCGCCCTCTGACCGCGGGGTCCTTCCGTACCCTGTAACGACAGGGTCGTCATTAGGTTGCCTAATGTCGGCATATGAATTTGGAGCAGTAGGTTGCTCCATGTGTTTGTGTTTATGAGTGTGTACTGTAGGCGCGTCGCGGCGCCGCTGCACACAGCGCCGCTTCTTCCTATTCACTCTTGACATAGTTCCCTTTTTATACTTTCCCCATGGCCCTAGCAGGCAGCGACCCTACTGGGCCCCTGCGGTTTGCTGACTTCTTTTTGAGGTGCCGTCGAAGTTCGAGGAGCCGCCGTCAACGACTAGGGTTCGATATTTTATGACGTGCGAACGGCAAGCAACCCATTGCTTGTCGTCCGAAAATTGTATGTATCAGGCCCATATATCTACAGAGAAGAAACCTACCTTTGTCAGCCATATTGCAGTTACAGTCCCACTGTGGTGCCGGAAGACTCTTGCAAATAAAACCATACTGTTCATCACATGAGATATCATCTGTACAGCCTTGTGGATTCACTTTAATACAGTCCCTTGAACCGTTTATATTTTTAGGTTCACCTTCCAGCCAATGGTCGTACACATCATAGATCAGCTTTCCTAAAAATAAGAATTGCATGGATGGTGGAACGTATGAAAATACTAGGTGTAAGGGACAGACCTCCGCAAAAAATTTCGTTTCCTGAAAAAAATGTTTGTGGAAGTTTGTTCAGTTGCGTCTACTGAGCAAGCGGGCTTAGCGGAGAGTTACACGTGTGTCGTGTTACATGTGTGTCGGGCTGGTGTTACTCTGGCTGTGTTGCTATTTATTAGTTATTTATGTATTTAATTTCAATGCAATTATACACCAGTGGTATTATGTTAAACAAGTATTGTAATATGTTTATTGGTTTACCCTGGTCCGTGCGTCTCTGCGGGGTGCCAACTTAAAATCAGCGCTGGGTGTCTAACGCCCAGCAAATGCTGAGGTGGTCACCCTTTCGGTGCGGGCACGCTGGGCGCACTTTGTTCTTTTGTTAGTTTTTTTAAACTAAATTTTGTTTACAACTGTCGTGCTGTGTTTGTTTAGAATAAAAGTATTTCTATTCTATTCTATTCTATTCTATTCTATTCTATTCTATTCTATTCTATTCTATTCTATTCTATTCTATTCTATTCTATTCTATTCTATTCTATTCTATTCTATTCTATTCTATTCTATTCTATTCTATTCTATTCTATTCTATTCTATTCTATTCTATTCTATTCTATTCTATTCTATTCTATTCTATTCTATTCTATTCTATTCTATTCTATTCTATTCTATTCTATTCTATTCTATTCTATTCTATTCTATTCTATTCTATTCTATTCTATTCTATTCTATTCTATTCTATTCTATTCTATTCTATTCTATTCTATTCTATTCTATTCTATTCTATTCTATTCTATTCTATTCTATTCTATTCTATTCTATTCTATTCTATTCTATTCTATTCTATTCTATTCTATTCTATTCTATTCTATTCTATTCTATTCTATTCTATTCTATTCTATTCTATTCTATTCTATTCTATTCTATTCTATTCTATTCTATTCTATTCTATTCTATTCTATTCTATTCTATTCTATTCTATTCTATTCTATTCTATTCTATTCTATTCTATTCAAGCACTTTAAGTTTGCGGACGGCTGTAGGTACCTTACACCTTGTATATTATAGCACAACAAATTTAAGAACTAAGAAGACTTTTCTATTACAATAGCTTTGTATAAACGTAGTTCAACTATTCCTATTATCTTTTCCGTAAAACCGTTGAATTATGAAGCTATTTTCAGTTTATCACAACCTATATAGATAGACATAGATAACGCAAGAGCAACTACTTCGCGGGCCTAGCTTACGTCCAAAAATCGTAAGTGGTCACTATCGCGCTCAGTCTGCATCGGTGTATAGCGCTAGTCAGACGTCAGTTAAAAGTATTAAAATGGTCAATTGTGCTGTTATAATTGTAAAAACTGTACAAATGCGAAGAGAAAAAATAAAGTAAGGTAATTTGTGATTCATATTATGCGTAATTAAATTAAAAAATAATTATTTTTAAACTAATACCCTTAGTAAAACCTGGTAATATCAAATTTGAGAAAAACAAAACATTCGTATTACATAATAGGTAGTTAAAAAAATGGCTCGCTTGGTTTTCATATAGATCGTGATACCTGCGTTACCTATGTCTATCTATATCTTTGATCACAACAAATTAAAATTAAAATGTATTACATGTAGAACTGTCAAAGAGTATGTCTTAGATTTACCGTGCTTTAATTTATGTTAACATTTAGTTTTCATCGTAGAAATTAGAGAAAAAATGCAAGAAATGTTAAAAAAATAGATACGTACCGTCACTGGTCTCAAATGCAAAACGTATTTCTTTCAAGCGGTTAGCTTCAGCAAAAATACGAGGTGTCGTGAAGATTTTATAGTAGTTGTCAACTGTTTTTGTATAGTCCTTTTTGCAAATGAACCGATATGTAAGATCGCATGCAACATCATTCATTTTACCATTTCGGTACAGCTGTACACAGTCCTCCCCGCTACGATCATTTGGCTCTCCTGGGTGCCACTTCTGATACACATCAGAGATTGGTTTTCCTAGAAATCGAAAAGTATTATGAGTTGTTGCTGTTGGAATCCAAAAGTTTGGATGGAATTCTCGATTTATTGGTCATTTGTTACAATGTGTGGCGCCTGAAGGCGGTAATTTTGAGGTTAAAAACAAGCTTTTCATGAAAATCAAATTTTCATAGCAAGCTTTTATAGCTCGGTATACTTATATATACGCCTCTAATACTCGTCAAGACGAATCATATGAGCCCAAACTCGTTGGGTTTGTGTCGTTTAACTACCAAGTTACTATAGCCACCGTCTGTTTCCATCATCAGATCAGCTCCATGTCATAATAACTTTGCATTGTCATCTGATTTACACATACCTATACTCATTTCAGCTCAATCGGTAACCGGGAAGTGGGTCAAATTTAATTTACAAGATTTGATTACAGACAAACATCGGGACAGGTGAAATTAAATAAAAGCTTGTACTCTCACTAGCTGGCGTTAATTTGCGAATGTTAACAATCCATTTATTTTTGTCAAATATCGAATTTACATTTAAAGTGCTATATAATGTAATTCCTGTACTTCATGTAACATTAAACGAAATGTTTTATTTTTTTGGGGTTTATTTCCTTTTGATGTATCAAAAGGAAAAACAGGAACCCTTATAGGATCTCTTTGTTGTCCGTCTATCTGTTTGTCAAGACTCTATATCTCGGGATCGCGTGGAGGTATCGAGTTGAAATTAAAACTATATCCTCAGGTCTACGATCCCTTAAAGCTGTAAAAAATCAAACCTCTTTTTTTTGCAATTTGTAAAAATCATCAATAATTTTGTATGGAACCCTCCCAGTTTTTTTTTACCTAATTTAACGTAAAGTATAAGTAGTATACCAATAAAGATTCATCCGTCGTAACAACGCACAGATCTCCAAGCCATCAAAAAACTTGAGCTCGTTTTAAAATGTTTACATAAAATCTTGCACAGAGTATAAAAATAATAAAAGCATTGTTTTATTGGGTGATTTAATTATTTATTTGACTGGCCTGTTTTTTAGTACGGTGAGATACACAGATAGACATAATCTAATGAATTTTATTAATTAGAAAAAACACAAGTATTGTATACGCACCGTCAATAGTCTTAAATTCTCCTTCTGTCTCCGAGTCTGTCAGACCCACTAAAACAGACCAATCGCCAGAAGGGTGAACTCTGGTCCAGTAGGCTATCACCGCGTTGGCTTCTTCGGCGTTTTTCGGGTAGAACAATGTGGCACCTTCCTGAACGCAAATTTGCTTAGCATCGGTAAAATTGAGTGGTGTCATGTGAATCTTATAGTGGCTTTTTAGATTTTCTATGTATCCGTAGTCCTCCTGGGAAATCTTTTCATCTCTCAGTCCATCTACGCAAATCAAAAATAACAATTAGATTATTCAATTAAAAATACAAAGCAGGAATTGTATTTTTACAACAAAAGAAAAGAAGAAGCTCTGGCTCCAAAGAAAACAACAGAGCTAGCATAGCCATTCTCGTTATCGTTGTCGCACTAAACGATGTGAAAAGTGTCGTTCTCTGCATCACACACTTCTACACTACGAGAAGTCGAGAGCGCCGACGCTGCCGATGGCACCGAAGCCCCGCCCGCACCGGCCGCCGGCGCCGCGCCGCCGTGGCGCAAGAGGCCTATATGTATACAACCACCCGCGCCGTCTCAATAATGGACATAAGTTTAGCTAAGCTGAAGTGTTAATAGCTTGTTTCAGTCATCGCACTGATAGCTATCGGGCAAATGTATTTGGGCAATGATGCGGATTGCCTTATTGAAATAAACAGGCTGGAATACTTTGTAATATGACTGAAAAAAATCAGTATAGAACCTCAATACCTTTTTATGATTAATCCGATTTTTAGTCTTTTTTTATGCCCGTTAGCTATTGGGCAAACATGTTTGGGCGACCACATATATAGGTAATGTATACAGCAATGCAATATATTTTTTTATTACCTGATACTGTAATGTTGCGTTGAGAGGGTAACTCCAGTGAGTGAAGACTCTTCTTGCAAATGAAATTATAATTATAGTCACATGGCCAGTCATCCAAGTAGTAGTCTTTGTATAGGTACACACAATTTTGTTGCCCATTTCGATCGTTCGGTTGACCTGGCTGCCACTTATTGTACACTCTAGTTGCTGGTTTCCCTAGAAAAACAAAATTAAAGTTTATTTTTATGTTTTTTGAGGTGGCTGAACTTAAACTGTCTGTTTCGTAAAATTACTGAGCTTTAAAAAATATAGCTCCGTAACTACACATGCCATCTTAGGAGGATGATGTCGAATTCTTTTTCAGCTTATCAATTGCAGATTTATTATGTAATACCAACCTCCATACGGACTACAAAGTACCTACCTTTTCCGTGAAATAGTGGTTTATGTGACTAGGGGATAAAGCAGTTTCTTTAGGTCGCGGGCGGGATGTCGAATTCTGAACGAAACGATGGTTGCAAGTTTTAATCCCAAACGACAGTGAGGGATTTATATAATTAACTCATGAGCATCGCGAGAGAGTTAATATAGAAACCCGAGTGAAGTGAGGAATTCAAGCCACCCAAGACAAAGATAGCTTTATCCTCGTTTTGGATACTCTATTTTTTACACCATCTGTGAGATAACTAAAAGAAAAACTAAAACAAATTATGTACCTATTAGAGAAAGATAAGTATTATTTAAAAGGTAATTTTAAGTATCAATCGACATGTTTCGAGATTAGAAAAAAAAAACAAAATTCACTTCTCTTTCAAGTTTTAAAATAACGCTCCCGCACTTTCATTACTCTTTGAGATTCGTCTGTAGCCACATTCTTTTTTATTGTTACTGGCCAGTTCGATTTTTGAACAAACTTGTTTGATGCACGTACATTTTAATTCACATAGGGTTTTTTTATTTTATTTCAAAACAAATTCACGTTCCAAATTCAAATCTTATTACATTCCTTAGGGATCGCCCATACTACATTTTCTCCTCCGTGATTGTATGACTTAATATAGTAAATTATGATATGTGTGTAATGTTAGTGATTACCGTTGAGGCGGTATTTAGACCCGAGCCATGGCGAGGGTCTTAAGAGAGCCGAGAACGGTAATCATTAATTACTCACGTGTATCATACGACGTTTTTCAATACACTTGTGAAGAAAATAACTGTAAAACTAGTCAACTTTTGTGGCTGTAAAAATTTGTTTTCATTTCCGTGCCCATTTTTTTTTCCTCGTGGGGGACCTGCGCCCATCCTGATATGATAAATGTAATTCAATTAAGACAGTGGAGAGGTTGAACAAAAATGTTTTAACTACATTATGGCACTAGTGCGTAATGGTATTCAAAATGTCACAGTTTGGTAACAAGTGTCATTATATACCTAAGTGCAATGCAACAAGAATCACTTTATGGGCAAGTTTATTGAAAACGGCCATTACTGAGCAGGTAGAGTAAAAAAAAACTTATTGTTTATTAACAAATTTCTATCATTTTCCAATCCATCAAAATAAATAACGGATACAATTAGAGATCTTATTTATTCTTCAGATGGACATCTGAAGACAATTACGAGTTTCGGCACATCGGTAATTTTATGTGGTATTAAACGAAAACAAATACTATAGTATTTACATACCGTCGACGGTCTTAAACACTCCTTCAGCCACTATGTCTGACAGCCCCACATACACCCACCTAATAGTAGGATGGGTGTTTGTCCAAAAGGATTTAACTTCGCGTGCCTCATCGTCGTTGTCTGGGTGCCAGAGAGTGGCCCCTTCCAGAGCACACGTTCGCTTGGCGTCGGTCCATTTCTGCGGTGTCGTGTGGATCTTATAGAAACTCTTTACAGCTTCAATATAGGTGTAGTCTTCCCAGAAATACTTTTCAGTTTTCAGTAAATCTACAAAATAAAGTATGTACAAATCATGTTTTGTAAAAAAAGCAGTGAATCTCTTAAAAACTTTTGTAAATTTTTTCGAGCATTTAGGTGCCTACTCGTCGAAAAAGAGAAAATAAAAGATTTCACCACAAATTATGTGACTAGTAAAGGAATGACTTTGGAGCATTGATATATTATAAGGGAAGATACGTTACGCGCAATTAGAAAGCTTGGACTCGAAACTCTCACATCTATGATCAGTGTCATCACAGTCGCAAACCTACAGCCATTGAAAGACAAGGACAGAGATAACAGCCGGCATTGTCGTATGAGCAAAATCGCTTTAGCCGCCAAACATTTACGAGAAACAGCTCTATCTATTTCACTTTGCAAAATGGCGACCAAAGCAATAAGCGGAATTAAAAATATGCTTACAAGTGAAATGTGATTCCATGTGATTTGTTTTTTTTTTATTTGAACACAAATTGCACAACGCATAAAAACACACGAACAAACAAATAATATTTTTGCGTACCACCCTCATTTATGTCACTCAGTCACTCGCCGATTGCGATGCGACTGAGTGAAACTATGACAAACAATCTTAATTTCAGCGGTCTACGCGCTATAGGCGAGTCAAATACCTTTCGCTGTTTTGATTATATCAATGCTTTGGTGATAACATCTTGTAGACCTGTAGGAAGGCTGGAAGAAACCGTTGAATACCAACAACGATCACAATCTAGACAAAGCCATAATTGTGAGTGCACGTGGTCTTGCTATGACTGACAACAATTCGTGTAGGGTAACAGCGCTAATTCGCGGCCCCAACGGCGATATCGAAATGCCATGATATCGTATTTCGAACTATAGAGAATTTAGACTTGCCTACCCAAACCGTGCCTGTTGGAGTTTTGAATAATAATAAACATAAGGTTAGCTAAGCTGAAGTGTTAATGGATTATTTCAACCATTGCACTGATAGCTCTCAGGCAAATGTGTTTGGGCAATGATGCGGATTGCCTTATTCAAATAATGAGGGTGGAATACATTTTATGACATTAGTTTTTAATTCATGAATCCCCAAGCGACCACCGGTGGCCGCGCATCTATTGTCTTACTATTGTGTCTCTAATTGACGGTATCTGAAGGGTTAATGGTATTTCTATTGTAATATGTCTGAAAAAATCACTATAGATAGAACCTCAATACCTTTTTAGGATTAATCCGATCTTAAGCCTTTTTATGCCCGTTAGCTATTTGGCAAACATGTTTGGGTGACCACGTGGATTACTTTACTCTGTATACAGCGATGCCATAACTTTTTTATTACCTGTTACTGAAATGTTACATTGAGAAGGCTGCAGTGGGTGAAGACTCTTCTTGCAAATGAAATTATAATTATATTCACATGACCAGTCATCCAAGTAGTAGTCTTTGTATAGGTACACACAGTCTTCTCTCCCATTTCTATCGTTCGGCTGACCTGGCTGCCACTTATTGTACACTTCAGTTGCTGGTTTTCCTAGAAAAATAAAATGCAAGTTTATTTTTGTTTCCGTATCTACCAAAAGTATAAAAAACCGGGCACGCTCCGGGGGTTCCGTACAAACTTACTTATGTAAATAGTTCAATTCCGGAATGGAGTCTCGGAAGAGTTTCCGAAACGCAAAATAAAAAAAAAATTACTGACGTAACAACGCAACACGCAACAGTTTGGCCGCCACCGCAGTGGCATTTCTTGTTCCTTTTGTGCAATTTATTTCTTTAAATATTTTTTTACAAATTGTTTTTAATTCATGAATCCCCAAGCGACCACCGGTGGCCGCGCATCTATTGTCTTACTTTTGAAGGACAGGATCCCGAAATAATATTCTCATGGCATCACAATGTGTCGTAAAATAGAGCAATATATTTTTTGAGGTGGCTGAACTTAAATTACACAGCTTCTATTAAAATCTTTAAAAAATATGGCTCCGTAACTACCCGTGCCATCTTAGGAGAATGTAGTCGAAATCTTTTTTGAAATCGACAACTTATCAATTGCAGATTTATTAGGTAATACCAACCTCTATACGGACTACAAAGTACCTACTTTTCCCGTGAAAATAACCTTATTGTTTATCAGTAAGTTTCTATCAATTCAAAAAAACGGCCATTACTGAGCAGGTGGAGTAAAAAAAAACTTATTGTTTATTAATAAATTTCTATCACTTTCCGATCCGTCAAAATAAATAACGGACACAAATATAGATCTCGTTTATTCTTCAGATGTCTGCAAATACGAATACGAATGACGACACATCGGTAATTTTATGTGGTACTAAACGAAAATAAATACTATAGTATTTACATACCGTCGACGGTCTTAAACACTCCTTCAACCATTATGTCTGACAGCCCCACATACACCCACCTAATAGTAGGATGGGTGTTAGTCCAAAAGGATTTAACTTCGCGTGCCTCATCGTCGTTGTCTGGGTGCCAGAGAGTGGCCCCTTCCAGAGCACACGTTCGCTTGGCGTCAGTCCATTTCCGCGGTGTCATGTGGATTTTATAGTAACTCTCTACAGTTTCAATGTACGTGTAGTCTTCCCAGAAATTCTTCTCAGTTTCCAGCCCAGCTATAAAATTAAGTTTGTATCATGTTTTGTAAAAAAAAGCAGTGAATCACTTAAAAACTTTTGTAAATAATAGCCGGCGCTGTCGTACGAGCAAAATCGCGCTAGCCACAAAATATTTACGAAAAATAGCTCTATCTATCTTGCTTTGCAAATTGGCGACCAAAGCAATAAGAGGAATTGAAAAATATCATACATCAACATTTGGAGAACTCCCTTCGTGCAATCCATCTAGCATTTTGGTCTCGGTCCGGACAGTTACTGGACGGTCGGACAACAAACCCGCGCCCACTGTGGCTGGAAATCGGCATCGGAATCCCGGTGGCTAGGGCTATTGACTTGCGTGTGCTGCCACCTCCTTTTCTAGCATTACTGCTTTGCAGAAGGAGGTGACCCCGGGCGAGGGGAATTCGGTGGCGGCTGGGGCGCTGGGAGCGCCGTTGCTAGATACGGTCGGCCTTCTCTGCTAGCATTACTGCTTCGCAGACTGCCTTTCCTCCTTGCCCGGACTATGGCCTGTACCAAGGCCTGGCGCGAGAGAACGCCGCCGCCGATCACCCCCACGAAGGCAAGCGGGGCACACCTCCACTGTGTAGTCAACCGTGTCCTCTGGGCGTTTCGCACAGTGGCGACACCATAGCGTCACTTCCACACGAATCTGGTGCAGGAACCTTCCGAACTTGCCATGTCCGGTGAGAACCTGCGTCATGCGGAAGGTGAGGATGCCGTGAGGTCTTTCCAGCCACGTCTCAAAGAGGGGACTTACTGCCATAATTGTGGCGTGAGCAGTACTGAGTTGCGATAGTCGCTAACGCTATTTTACCATGAGATCTGTGATGACCTGTCTGTGATGACCTGTCGCGGCAGCGGACTTTCGACGGCGCCCACACTGGTGCCCCATAAAGGCCCATGGACCGAATGATTCCTGCATAGAGCCTATAGCAGGAAGCGTCTTGGACCCCCAAGGTTGGGAAGGAGCTGCTTGAAAGCAGGCCCAGTCCGGTTACAACAGAGACGACGACGACAATGCTCCAGAGGTAACCGAGGTAGAGATGAGAGTGGCGGTACGAAGGCTGAGTGCCAAAAATACCGCCCCAGGACCCGATGGCTTGCCGGGAAAAGCATTGTTCCTAGCCATAGAGGCTCTCGGGCCTCAACTAAGAGAGTTCTTCAGCGCGTGTATGGAGAAGGGCCAGTTCTCACTTCGCTGGAAGACGGGGAAACTGGTCCTCATGGTGGACGCCATAATATGCGTGCGAGTACTCACGACAGGGGGTGCGGTGTCCCAGGGCAGGTGTGTCGTGACAGAGTCCTTGAACAATGCCAACGCCTTTAATTCTCTGCCCTGAAGTACTCCAGCGATCCGGAGGGCTCTCCGGTACCTCCGAGTGCCCGAATACCTCTGTCGAGTGGTCGAGGCCTATCTGTCGGACAGGCATATAGTCTACCCAGGTCAACAGGGAGAGTGGAGACGCTGAGAGATATCGTGCGGTGTTCCGCAGAGATCGGTTCTAGGACCACCCTTGTGGAACATCAGGTACGGCTACGTGCTGCGCGGCGACTTTCCTGATGGGGTCTAAAAATAGATCTAAATCTCGAATTTTACTGTTTACAGGTTCTCGTTTTAAATAGTTCCGATATAATAGTAGTGTATACATAGTGTTAGATGATGGGGCCAGTGTCATTAGTAGACACTAGTATGTGTAATTTTAATGGACCATCATCTCCGTTAAGAATTTTGTGAGTGCACGCGGTCTTGTTATGACTGATAACAATTCGTTTAGTGTAATTCGCGGCCCTAACGAACGCATACGCCGTTCGTTCATGATATCGAATTTCGAACGATAGAAAATTTAGACCCAAACCGTGCCTGCTAGAAATTTGAATAATTAATAAAAAACATGAGGTTAGCTGAAGGCTTATTTCAGTCATCGCACTGCGGATTGCCTTATTCAGATAAAGAGAGAGGAATACATTTTATGTTATTAGTTTTTATTTTTATTATTTGTTATTGGTATTTTTATTGCAATATGACTGAAAAAAAAACCAGTATAGAACCTCGATACCTTTTTATGATTATTCCAATCTTAAGCCTTTTTATGCCCGTAAGCTATTGGGCAAACATGTTTGGGTGACCATGTGGTCACCCAAACTATATAAGCACTTTATATAACGATGCAATATTTTTTTATTACCTGATACTGTTGTAATATTGCACTGAGAGGGCAACTCCAGTGAGTGAAGACTCTTTTTGCAAATGAAATTATAATTATAGTCACATGGCCAGTCATCCAAGTCGTAGTCTTTGTATAGGTACACACAATCTTCTCTCCCATTTCTATCGTTCGGTTGACCTGGCTGCCACTTATTGTACACTTCAGTTGCTGGTTTCCCTAAAAAAATAAAATGAAAGTTTATTTTATGTTTCCGTTTCTACTGAAAGTATAAAAAACCGGGCATGTGCGAGTCCACCTCACACACCGAGGGTTCCGTACAAACTTTCAATGTCGGAATGGAGACTCGAAAGATTTTCTGAATTGCAAATAAAATTTGTGACGTAAAAATTTTACAGTTTTCATATTTAGTCCCATACTTGTGCTATAAAACCTTGCTTTTTTGCTAAATTATAGGATTCTGATTCAACGGGAAGAATAGGATACTTGCACTTCAAATTAATATCTTAGAAATAAATCCGAAAACTCACACCAACATATTTTTTGAGGTGGCTGAACTATAATCACACAGCTTCCATTAAAATCTTTAAAAAAATATGGCTCCGTAATTACACATGACATGAAAACGGATACAAATTTAGATCTTATTTATTCTTCAGATGTCCGCAAATACGAATACAAGTTTTAGCACATCGATAATTTTGTGTGGTATTAAACGAAAATAAATAGGTACTACAGTATATACATACCGTCAACGGTCTTAAACACTCCTTCAACCACTATGTCCGACAGCCCCACATACACCCACCTAATAGTAGGATGGGTGTTTGTCCAAAAGGATTTAACTTCGCGTGCCTCTTCGTCGTTGTCTGGGTGCCAGAGAGTGGCCCCTTCCAGAGCACACGTTCGCTTGGCGTCGGTCCATTTCCGCGGTGTCGTGTGGATCTTATAGAAACTCTCTACAGTTTCAATGTACGTGTAGTCTTCCCAGAAATTCTTTTCAGTTTCCAGCCCAGCTATAAAATATAGTATGTATTACATATCATGTTTTGTAAAAAAAAAAGCAGTGAATCACTTAAATACTTTTGTTACTGTTTTCGAGCATTTAGACACTCGTCAAGAAAGAGCTAATAAAAGATTTTACCACAAATGTTGTGACTAGAAAAGGAATGACTTTGGAGCATTGATATATTATAAGGGAAGATACGTTACGCGCTAACATTGCAATTAGAAAACTTGGACTCGAAACTCTCACATCTATGATCAGTGTCGTTACAGTCGCAAAGCTACAGTCACTGAAAGACAAGGACAGAGATAACAGCCGGCGCTGTCGTACGAGCGAAATCGCATTACCGCCAAACATTTACGAGAAACAGCTCTATCTATTTCACTTTGCAAAATGGCGACCAAAGCAATAAGCGGAATGAAAAATATGCTTACAAGTGAAATGTGATTCCATGTGATTTGTTTTTTTTTTTATTTGAACACAAATTGCACAACGCATAAAAACACACGAACAAAAAAATAATATTTTTGCGTACCACCCTCATTTATGTCACTCAGTCACTCGCCGATTGCGATGCGCCTGAGTGAAACTATGACAAACAATCTTAATTTCAGCGGTCTACGCGCTATAGGCGAGTCACATACCTTTCGCTGTTTTGATTATATCAATGCTTTGGTGATAAGTAAGTAAGTACGATTTTTATTTAAAATATAAAAAAAAAAAAACAATAATTTGAACATCCATAGGCATATGGTGATATAAGTGGGGTAAATGATAGATGATAATCTGGCCAATGGACAGTTTCGGGGTTATCCATTATTTACGCCACATCCTGTATAATGAAAAACAAGCTTTTAATGAAAATATTTTTTTTTCATAGCAAGCTATAGGTCCGCAATAGCAAGCATACCTATGTAATTAATACACGTCAAGACGAATCAAACGGCTCTTATAGCCACCTTCCAGTTTCATCATCAGAGCAGCTCCATGTCATAATAATTTTGCATGGTAAACTGGTAACCAGGAAGTATCAAATTTAATTTACAAGATTTGATTACAGACAAATATCGGGACAGGTGAAACTAAATAAAAGCTTGTAAAATATGTAATTGCTATCGTCTTGCCTTTAAGAAACGATACGTAATGTGCTCACGAATTCAACAACTATCCTTTTTTCTTCTTGTTAGTCCTTGTTGCATGATATGGTAAAATGTTTGTGTATAAATAATACTTACTCTTGTATTTGAGTACCAAAATTTTGTCTCATGTCAACGTATTTAGGAATAACTTGTATTTCTCATTATAAGTGTATTTTATTCTTTTTGAGAAATAAACCGTATTAATTCATAATATTATTATGTGAGCACGAATAGGGATTTTTTCTTTTTCTTTCCTTTTAATTATTTGCATAAATATAATATGCATTGATTTCGTTCGGAAGCAAGAGTTAAAATTAAAATATAATTTCCCTAATCTCGAGAACTAAATCTATCTCATAATTACATAACGTATTTTGAAGATTGGCCATTAACTATATTTAAAATCTTCAATTATATTTGAATAGTCTGGTTTTTATTACCTGATACTGTAATGTTGCTTTGAGAGGGCAACTCCAGTGATTGAAGGCTCTTCTTGCAAATGAAATTATAGTTATAGTCACATGGCCAGTCATCCAAGTAGTAGTCTTTGTATAGGTACACACAATTTTGTTGCCCATTTCGATCGTTCGGCTGACCTGGCTGCCACTTATTGTACACTTTAGTTGCTGGTTTACCTAGAAAAATAAAATAGAAGTTTATTTTTATATTTCTGTATCTACTGAAAGTATAAAAAACCGCGCATGTACGAGTCCACCTCACGCTCCGGGGGTTCCGTACAAACTTACTTATGTAAATAGTTCAATTCCGGAATGGAGTCTCGGAAAATTTTCACGAATAGCCAAAAAAAAAATTGTGACGTAACAATAAATTTATAGTTTTCAGATTTAGTCCCATACTTGTGCTATTAGACCTTTTTTTGCCAAATTATAGGATTCTGGATCAACGGGAAGTATCCTAGTAATAAGTCTGAAAACTAAAGTCGTTACGACACAATTTTTTTTGGTGATTAGGAATTGAACTATTTACATAGGTAAGTTTGTACGGGACCCTCAGGGCACGAGTCCGACTCGCACTTCCCCAGTTTTTTTATTTTATTTAGAGGGCAACATACTATAGCAAGTATTTTCTGCCTTAACCCTTTAGATACCGTCAATTAGAGACACAATAGTAAGACAATAGATGCGCGGCCACCGGTGGTCGCTTGGGGATTCATGAATTAAATACAATCTGGCGGCGTATATAAGAAAGGTGGATTATAAAACGAGTGACTAAAAAATAACTTAGCAACTGATGATGAGATACTGTTTTAATTCATGAATCCCCAAGCGACCACCAGTGGCCGCGCATCTATTGTCTTACTATTGTGTCTCTAATTGACGGTATCTGAAGGGTTAATAACTTGTGCGGCATTAATTTGAGTAAGCGTCACATTTACTAAACTAACGACAAATATTTATTAACAATAAAATCTAAAACGAACTTACTAAAAGTGGTTTCTTGAAATCTTAATTAAATGACTAAATTAGTAAGTGAGCGACTAAATTAATAAGTGAGCAACTAGAAATAAAATTGGGTTTAACATAACGAACTACTAAAAAGTTAACTTTAACAAATATTTTCAACATTGTCTAATTATCTAGTCGCAGGTAGATTCATCATTTTGAACTGGGTAAAATAGGTTAGGTTAGAACTGTGAACTACCGCGCGTGAGCCGCGGCGTGCTCGCAGATTTTATTTCACCGTTTTCTAATTATCCGGGTTTTCGCAATGTCCGAATTATCAAATTACCTTGTGATATACATAATACATAAATATCGATATTAAGCACATTTAAAAAAAAATATTATATTGAACATATAATAAATACTTACACTACAATTACACTAACTAAATAACTATACACAGTAATTTAAAAAATAAAAGAAAAATAATAAAACTCTACGCTAATTGAAAGTACCTAAAATATGGCGTCAACTCTTCCACATCGCTGTCGACTGGTAATGTGCCCAAAAGACTGGCGGCATTGTCACGCTGTATGGCAATGCCAAACAAATTGTTTTTAGGTAAGTATGTTGTGTTATGAAACAAAACTTGGCGCAGTTTGAAAGACAGAAACCCAAAATAATATTCTCATGGCATCACAATGTATCATGAAACAGAGTAGCGTATTTTTTGAGGTCGGTGAAATTATTAGTCTTAAATTGTCTGTTTCGTGAAATTACAGCTTCCATTAAAATCTTTAAAAAAATATGGCTCCTAAAATCTTTAAAAACTACACATGCCATGTTAGAAGAATGATGTCGAAATCTTTGTCAATATCAACTGTTTATCAATTGCAGATTTATTAGGTGATACCAACCTCTATATGGACTACAAAGTGCTTACTTTTCCCGTGAAAAGAAACTTATTGTTCATCAATAATATAAGTTTCTATAAATTTTTATTCCGTCAAAATAAATGAAGGATACAAATATAGATCTTATTTATTCTTCAGATGTCCGCAAATATAAATACGAGTTTCGGCACATCGGTAATTTTATGTGGTATTAAACGAAAATAAATATGTACTTTAGTATTTACATACCGTCGACGGTCTTAAACACTCCTTCAGCCACTATGTCTGACAGCCCCACATACACCCACCTAATAGAAGGACGGGTGTTTGTCCAAAAGGATTTAACTTCGCGAGCCTCATCGTCGTTGTCTGGGTGCCAGAGAGTGGCCCCTTCCAGAGCACACGTTTGCTTGGCCTCAGTCCATTTCTGCGGTGTCGTGTGGATCTTATAGAAACTCTCTACAGCTTCAATATAGGTGTAGTCTTCCCGGAAATACTTTTCAGTTTTCATTCCATCTACGAAATAAAGTATGTTTTGCATATCATGTTTTGTAAAAAAAGCAGTGAAAATAAAAAGATTTCACCACAAATGATGTGACTAGAAAAGGAATGACTTTGGAGCATTGATATATTATAAGGGAAGATACGTTACGCGCTAACATTGCAATTAGAAAACTTGGACTCGGAACTCTCACATCTATGATCAGTGTCATCACAGCCGCAAACCTACAGTCACAGAAAGACAAGGACAGAGATAACAGCCGGCGCTGTCGTACGAGTGAAATCGCGTTAGCCGCCAAATATTTACGAAATACAGCTCTATCTATCTGGCTTTGCGAAATGGCGACCAAAGCAAAAAGCGGAATTAAGAATATCATAAGTTTTAAGTTTTCCTGTGCTAACGAGTGAAAAGTGATTCCATGTTATTTGTTTTGTAGTTCTGTTTGAACGATTTGTACAACGCATAAAAACAAAATAAGGCACTTTTATAACCTTTATCCCACTTAAAACAAAAAAATATATTTTTGTGTGGCACTCTCGTTTATGTCACTCTAATCACTTGCTGATTGTGACTGAGTGAAACTATGACAAACAATCTTAATTTCAGCGGTCTACGCGCTAGAGGCGAGTCACGTATCTTCCATTGTTTTGATTATATCAATGCTTTGGAGATAACACCTTATAGAGATGTAGGAAGGCAGGAAGAAACCGTTGAATACTAAGTCAAAAATAAATGAGAATGAGCACGACGATCACAATATAGACAAGGCCAACTGTCCGATAAAATAACAACATTTGGAGAACTCCCTTCGTGCCATCCATCTCGCATTATTTTTTTGTAAATGAAGTATGTCCACCTGGACTGAATGCAATAAGGTTTTGTCTATCAGCTAAATTTTGGGCTAAACAGAATGCTCTGTGATAGTGTAATTTTAAAAAAAAATAATAATTTAAAATCGAATTGACAATGACTGGTAATTTATTGTGAAGCTTGACATTTGTCGGGCATATTACCGTCTGGATGAATCAGTCCGCAGCTAACGAGAATATGGAATATATCAAAAGACGTCAACCAACACACATACTCCAAAAAAAGACAGCATTTAGTAAGAAATATTGTAAGAAAATAGTTCAAGGATTTTATTGGACCGACAAGTTCGATATTTGTGGGGCTGCCCACAAACCGACCAATGTGTGGACTGCCCGGCGACCAACCGATATTATAATACAATATCATAGATTGAATAGGTGCGGGACCAGCTGGAGCATTTGTGCGCACTAGTGCAAAATATACTTAATTAGGTACCTCAACGACATTTTATTATTATTTTATTTAAATACTAGCTTCTGCCCGCGACTTCGTCCGCGGAAAATTTCTTGTTTTAAAATAAGATTACACTCGATTAGACGATGCGCACGTTCAGCGCTAGATTCCTGTGCACGGGCCTGTGATGTTATGGCATTTTGCCTAGCGAGCCGCTGCGAGCGCTCAGCGCTAGTCTCCCTATCCCTTGTCTCAGAGACATGCTGCCTTAAATGAGATAGACGCTGCGCACGTTCAGCGCTAGATTCCCGAGCACGGGCCTGCGATGTTATGACATTTTGCCTACCAAGCCGCTGCGAGTGTTTAGCGCTAGTCTCCCTATCCCTTGTCTCAGAGACACGCTGCCTTAACTCAGATAGACGGTGCGCACGTTCAGCGCTAGTTCCTCGAGCACGGGCCCGCGATGTCCTCACATTTTGGCTAGCGAGGCGCTGTGAGCGCTCGGAGCTAGATTCTCTAGCGCGTGCTTGCGAAATATATTCTCTATTTCTCGAGAGGCGCTGCTCATTTTCAGGGGCAGATTCTTCCGTACGGCGTACTCGAGCGGCTCTTGTCTGTGATGTCTGCCGGGACAGTTGAGATTTCCTTTTAGACATGCTCTCAACAAACTACGCACAGACTTGAAAACAATTATGAACAAAAGGAGAGCGACTCGAACACCGTCCGCCTTTACAAAACAAAACAATCGTAATATCGAATAACTTGTATCGATTGTTACGATAGAACGAAGTACGAAACTACGAACATACAAAAACGTACAACGAAATTACGATATTTTCGATTATGAGGTATCTATCAACAACAACAACCATACGAACGAAACAACCGAAACCAATAAGCAACTGACAGAAGAACTCCAACTAACGACAACGTGGGCATAATAATTCGAGAGGGTCATCAATCCACAGAAAGTCTTAACACCGCGATTCAGAAAAATTACGTAATTGCAGAACGCCATCTATGGGCAAATAGGTGAAACGTTGGGCACGCCACAATTATGGCGGTAAGTCCCCTCTTTGAGGCGTGGCTGGAAAGGCCTCACGGCGTCCTTACCTTCCGCATGACACAGGTCCTCACCGAACATGGCAAGTTCGGGAGGTTCCTGCACCGAATTAAAGCGGAAGAGACGTCCGAGTGTCGCCACTGTGCGGAACGCCCGGAGGACACGGTGGAGCACACAGTCGAGGTGTGCCCTGCCTGGGCAGAGCATCGCCGTGCCCTCGTGGGGGCGATCGGCGGCGGACACCTCTCGCGGCGGGCTCTGGTTGAGGCCATGGTCCTTAGCGAGGAGGAATGGCAGGCGGTCGCCTCCTTCTGCGAAGCAGTAATGCTAGCAAAGGCGGAGGCAGACCGCATCAGGCAACGGCGCCCCCGCCGCCGCCGCCGGGATTCCGATCCCGATTTCCGGCCACCGTAGACGCGGGCTCGCGGACGGCGAGCCATGGGTAGCTTGCTGTCCGATCGTCCGGTAATGGACCGAGCCCAAGACGTCGACGGCGCGCACTGTTCCCGCGCGCCTCAAGAAGTTGTCAGCAACAGCAGAGGCCCAGCTGGGTCGAAGCCTACCGGGTCCAGGGTTATCCGAAAGGGAACTCGTGCCCTGGTTTGAAGGCTAGAAGGAACGGGGTGGGTTTTCAGTCAGTAAGAGTCTGACACTATCTCTCGCTCCACCCAAGGGCGGGGGTTGTCATAAGATGATTTTTGCCCACCATAAAAAAAAAATAGGTAAAACGTCTGCACAATGAAAGTTACGCTAGGGGCATTTTGCATTTTAGTAATTTTATATTATCTTCGAAACTGTATGACCAATTGCTATGCTGTAAATGGCAAATCTTATCTGTATAATGTTCTTGTGATACTGAAATAATTTATTGTCATAAGAATTAATATTTTGTTGCTCAAATAATCAACCAAACGTAAGTATGCCGAAAAAAAATATTTTTAATGCAATAAAAGAAGTATAAAAGATGAAATATAAAAGATAGAGATATGGTACCGGTGACTTTTTTGTAGAAATAATTAAGACGAACCAGGTAGCCATACATTGTTTTTAATTTTAAGCAACTGTTTAGGCAGCGCACGCAAATAATTCTATTTTATGAGGTATTTTTTTCCGACTTGCTAGACAAAAGTTGTGATAGCTCGGTTAATATACATGCTATAGAAACAATTTATAGCCTATAGCACTCAGGAATAATGTAGCTTTCTGCCAGTAAAAAAAAATTTAGAATTGGATTATTAGTTCCAGAGATTACCCCCTACATACAAACTTACAAACTTACAAACTTACAAACTTACAAACTTACAAATTTTACCTCTTTATAATATTAGTATAGATCATTGAGGTACCTTAAATTTTACACAAACTTGTAGCCAGGAAGGTGGTGGTAGACCGAATCAAAAGGCATGCAATGTGCAATCTCAAATATCAGTTTGAGTTGTTTTAACTAGTGGCACCGTGAAACAGCGTAGTAATTTGCAGACTATGCAAATTCTGAGAGTAGGCTATATGTAGGAATCAGTACTCACTTGAGGAACCCAATGTAAAGCAAACAACGAGAAGGAGTAACACAGTGTTAGACAACATTACGGCGGTCACTACACGACATGCGTCGTGACACTTGGTCGGAGCAGGTCCGACAATGCTTCAAACCATGTAAACGGTTGCTTATAAACTATTGTTATCAATTTATTTATATTACAGTACATTTATTTATATGATAATATCGGAACACTGCAATGGCTAGGTATAGGCACAGGTAAAACGGGCTGTTATCCGCAACTGCACGACTAAAATTGAAAATGAAAACATTTAATTTATTTTTAAATTTTAAATAAAGGAAAAATATTGATAAACTTGATATTTATAGCCTAGGAAAATGAAACATAATATATTCTATTTTTGTAAAATATTTATTTTACGGTAGGACTCAAGGTCAAGGCATGGTGGACAGAGCCCCGGCGGGTCCGGTAACTGTTCGGACCGAGCCCTAGATGTCGGCGCGCACTGTTCCCGCGCGCCTCAAGGAGTTGTCAGCAACAGGCGGAGCCCAGTTGGGTCGAAGCCTACTGGGGTTAGGGTTATCCGAAAGGAACTCATAGCCAAGAGCGGGGGTTATCATAAGATGATTTTCCGCACCGAAAAAAAAAAACAGAGGAAGACAAACTAAGAGATGGGAAGATGAAATCAGGAAAATAGCGGGTACAATGTGGACTCGAACAGAAAGGGTTGAATGGAATGGAGATCTATGAATTAGAGAAGGTCTTTGTCGGAAGACAAGTTGAGGAGTAATACAAACACAAGGAATTGTACAAAACTTTTGTTATTTAAACCTAGATCAACAATAAAGGCTTTATTTATTTATTTATCATACTGAGCGCCCTTATCTATTTCCTCTCGTTCACTCCATCCTAAGGTTGTCTGTAAAAGATTGTCCTGTGCGATAAGACACAACGACATTTGTACACTTTGTTTTTGTATTTTATCCTGTTCACAGTATGACGTGTCCAATAAAAATAAAACCCGTAAATAACGAAATTCCCAGTGATCAAAACAAATTAGCAGAAAAATATTTCATCACGATACGTTATCAATATGTAAATAAAGGTAAATAATGGAATAATAGTGGGCTGCAAAAATTCCTGGTCACTAATAAAAAGTCTGAGTTTCAATAAACAGAAATGGATTCGTGAAACTATAGTATGTTGCAAAATTATGACTGATTAATTAATACTTAAAGTAAAAATACATAACACCGCTTGTATGTTATCTGATTTTATTTTAATACTAAAAATAAAATACTTTTAACTAGCTTACTCGCAGTTGGGGGACTTTTTATATAAGAAAGTATTTTACAGATTGGCCAGCGATAAAAAGTTTTATTTATTTGTAGACTAGCTTTTGCCTGCGCGGCTTCGCTCCCGCTCTTCCCTACTCCACCCTACTATACCCAACTCTACCCTACTCTACCCTACCCTACTCTACACTACTCTACCCTACTCTACACTACTCTACCCTACTCTACCCTACTCTACCCTACACTACCCTACTCTACCCTACTCTACCCTACTCTACACTACTCTACCCTACTCTACCCTACTCTACCCTACTCTACCCTACTCTACCTTACTCTACCCTACTCTACCCTACTCTACCCTACTCTACCCTACTACTCTACCCTACTCTACCCTACCCTACCCTACTCTACCCTACTCTACCCTACTCTACCCTACCCTACCCTACTCTACCATACTCTACCCTACTCTACCCTACTCTACCCTACTCTACCCTACTCTACCCTACTCTACCCTACTCTACCCTACACTACCCTAATTTTTTTTTTCATAAGAACCTTCTCCTCACAATAACAATCACAACAAAAAAAAATCAGCCAAATCGGTCAAGCCGTTTTCATGCCAAGTCGTGACAACGGAAAACGGGGGTCATTTTTATATATATAGATTAAGTAGTTTTCGAGACATCGTTTTCAATCAGTAAGATTAACTGCTTTCATTTTTATTTTTTATACAGTTTAACTAATATCCTGTTTTTTGCTTTTTAGTTCATTTTTTTTGACGTGGCAGTCGAGTTTTTTAATTTTTAAATGAACTGGGATGTGTATTTTTGCTGCCATAAATTAGTAGTGTTTTTTTACCCCGATTTTTTGCGGCCCAGTGTGTTATCATTCCTGTGATAACTTATAGCCTATAAAAAGCTAAGATCTAGACCTCAAGTTCACTTCACGAGATAATATTGTCAAGCTAGTAAAAGGCAAGACGCATGTCGTGTAGTTACAATATGTGTTTCAAATATTTGTTATTCTTTCTCCTAATATGCCTTTTATCGGACTTCACAAGTGAGTACCTTATTATTTTATTTTTTAATAGCCTTATTATGTTTTCCATTGCTGGATAAAGGCTTCCCATTTCTTCTTCTAAACCTCTCTGTCTAGGCCGATCTCTGGCCAAGTTTATCCCATGAGAGTATAGTCTATTTTTAGGGTTCTGCAGCTAAATGGCAAAAAACGGAACCTTTACGGATTCGTCATGTATGTCTGTCTGTCCGTCCGTATGTGACAGTCACTTTTTTCCGAAACTATAAGAACTATACTGTTAAAACTTTGTAAGTAGATGTGTTCTGTGAACTGCATTAAGATTTTTATACAAAAACATTAAAAAAAAAAACAATAAATTTTGGGGGTTACATCGGTAGACTATTAGAAATGTTTTTTTTTTTTTTTAATCAAACCCATACCGTGTGGGATATCTATGAATAGGTCTTCAAAAATGATACCGTGTGGGATATCTATGAATAGGACTTCAAAAATGAAGTTTCAAATATATTTTTTTTCTAAACTGAATAGTTTGCGCGAGAGACACATCCAATGTGGTAAAATGCCCCCCTCCCCCCCCTGTAACTTCTAAAATAAGAGAACTGGTTTCATACTTTGTCAGCGTCGTATTTTGTTGTCGTAATCGGACTTTAGTTTTTTTTATGATACAGGAGACATGTTACAAAGTTTGTACACGGTTATAAAGTCCTGGTTGCTGACCAATAGGAACGCGAGACGCTGGCAACTTTGTATGGAAAAACTATCTGGCCAGATTTCGGCAGATAGGCTTTTTTCAAAATATTCCAGACTTGCTTATATGTAACCTAGTTTATTGCACTTATATGTAGATAAAAAACATAACTATTTTTCCATAGACAGACAATTTTTACACGACTAAAAATCAGCTTTAGTATGTTAAACCGCCATTTTTACTCTGCAGTGAAAAATTATCTGGCCATTGAAAAATCAATCGGTCATGAATTATTCAATGATCACTACTCATTTAGAAAAAGCTTATTGGAATTGCCTCTACAAGCAAGTTCCAAGGAAAACTGAAAGTGCTTTTGTCTATGCGGATTTGAATGTGCTTGGTGTAATAGCGTTATGCCTTGATCACACGTACCGAGTAAAAGGACGAGACAGTTGAATGTTGCTCGGCCGAGACAGTGATGTTACCGAGTTGTAGAGATAAGCGCTTGGCCGAGCTCTGGGCGCTGTGTTTACACGTACCGAGTACTCGGCCGAGAGCACTGTCTCACCCGTTTACTCGATACGTGTGATCAAGGCGTAAGTAACAAATATCTACGCCAGTAAAATGGGCTTACCCTCATTGGCTGAACGCAAAACAAAATCACGATTTTAAATTTATCGGGATGACGGGGTCATTGGGATATTACGTAAAGTCTAAGTAGATAAAACGTAACATTAATAAAAATAATTAAATAACTATTTTGTTTTTGTAGATGGACAAAAAAATGGAACGAATTTGCCAGAGGACTATGTTTATATAGAAACATTGAAGAGCTACTACAAGTTCCACGTAACACCAGAGAAATGGCATAATGCCAATCGAGTGTGTGCTGAAGAAGGAGCCAGATTATTCTACCCAGAAAACAGTGTTGAAGCAAACGCTGTGATATCGTTTTGGAAACTGCACCAAGACAACTCCAACCCTAACTATACTTGGGTATATGTGGGTGTGTCAGACATAGCCACTGAAGGCGTATATAAGACCATAGACGGTAAGTGTGTAGTCCGATTTAGTGCCGAATCCTAATAAATTAGGTAAGGGTAATAGAATGATACAATGGCTGTCATATCGTAGTTAATATAATAACCATAAATGCTAATAGTAGTATATTATTGGGCATTCTAGACCACTTTCGGCAAATCGCTCGGCGAGTACGCCTCGCTACCGAAAGTGGTCTAGAACGCCCAGGGACAGAATGCTAAGAACTCGACCGAATAAACAAATGAACGAGTCGAGTCGATTACTCGAGCATTGGGCATTCTAGACCACTTTCGGCAGCGAGGCGTACCCGCCGAGCGATTTGCCGAAAGTGGTCTAGAATGCCCAATAATATACTACTGCTAATAATAATATTTATGTGTTTCATATCTTAGGTAAGTTAATATCTGAGGTGTACAACAAATGGAAGATACATCAACCAGACAACGATAATAACGATGAAGATTGTATACACCTGAATCAAGCAGGCTTTTTAAATGACATGAATTGTGAAAAAGAATATGGCTTTATTTGCAAAAAGAACCTTCCACCACTAAAGCAGAATGTTGACTACAAACCTAAGCAGGCCAATCAGAGTAAGTTTGATCACTGAATGTCTTGTTTCATTTGGAAATTACATGGATTCATTTGCAGTTTTTTAATAGAACTAACTATATTTAAAACACACCTGATTACTGAATGTTTCCATTTAAGATGATTTTAATGATATTATTCTAGTAATTTATAACCTACAAGTTGAAACTGAAATAAACGAGTTATTGCTTGCAAACTGTCATCTTATTACATACAGCATTGATGAAAGTTCAACAGTAATGTAATTCTGTCCTTATCTTTTCAGTTGACCAAAATACTTAGTAATTATATCTTTATTGTTATTGTATTTACATTATTATTGGAATTTTATAACTACTTAGAGGTACATTTATAATAAAACAAAGAAACAACTTAGCTATCTTGGTGGTAAAGAACCACACAATCTTTAACCTCAGCAGGGGTTAACTTTTGATAAGGCTCTAGTTTCGGTTTTAATCTTTAATCCGTAAAGTTAATTCATTAAACCCCAAGCGAATGCTGGCGTTCGCTCTCTCATTGTCTTTCTATTATGTCACTAATTAAGGTATTCGAAAGGTTAAATTGACGTTTGACAATTTCTGTAGAATCCCAAGAAAGATCGGCGACGGAGACCTCTCGCGCCTTGGCCATGGTCCGGAGCGAGGAGGGGTGGTAGGCGGTCGCCTCCTTCTGCGAAGCAGTAATGCTAGCAAAGGAGGAGGCCGACCGCATAAGGCAACGACGCCCTCACCGCCGCCACCGGGTTTCCAATCCCGATTTCCAGCCACCGTAGACGCGGGCTCGTGGACGGCGAGCCATGGGTAGCTCATTGTCTGATCGTCCGGTAACTGTCCGGACCGAGCCAAGACGTCGACGACGCGCACTGTTCCCACGCGCCTCAAGGAGTTGTCAGCAACAGGAGGGGCCCAGCTGGGTCGAAGCCTACCTACATGAAGGAACAGCGTGGGGTTTTTAGTCAGTAAGAGTCTGACACTATCTCCCGCTCCACCCAAGAGCGGGTTTTGTCATAAGATGATTTTCCTCATCGAAAAAAAAAGAAAAAAAAGAATGAATTTGACCCAACATAGTACTTGAATTCATACTCATTTGTTTGAATTGAAGATTTTTGAAATTTCTAACATTTTATACTTTCTCAAATTTTATAGCTAGACAGCAAGATGTCAAGTTTTTCCGGAAGGATTATACTTATACAGAATCAGTAGAGAGTTTCTACAAGATTCACACGATAGAAAGAACATTTAATGATGCCAAGCGAATGTGTGCTCTGGAAGGTGCCATTTTGTATTACGCAGAAAACGTCGAAGAAGTCAGCGCAGTGACGTCGTTTTGGAACAGAACTCAGCCTAACATACCATCGGTGTTTGTGGGTCTGTCAGACCAAATGGCTGAAGGATTATTCGAGACTGTTGACGGTATGTACGCTGGGCGCAGAAAGGGCTATAACAAACTGTAATCTAAGCATAATTCAATAATATTTTCTTTGCCTAATAGCATTGAGAGAAACTATGTCTCGGGGTTCCTTACCCGAGACATAGTTAGGTCTGCAATTATTTTGTTAATATTCCATTTTAACGGAATGCATTCTAACTGATTTACTGTAACATCTTTAATTAATCGATTTTAAGATATAACCCAGAAAGTTTATTTATTGATTATTGGGAATATTAGTACACAATATACAAATAAGTATAACTTATAAAGTGAAGTAAATATATACATCTTAACTATTAAATATTATAAATTTATTAGGTATATAAAAACTTAAAATAATAATATGTACAAACGAGTAAAAAAGGTCGGAAAAACGGGGAAAACTCATAGGGCATCATATCCAGAAAGTAATATTATTACCTTTTATTTATTATTTTTTTCGGTGGGAAAAAATCATTAGACTTCGTAATTGTAATGCTTTTCGTTACCTACAGTTTCAGGTTGGGTTAGGTTATGGTACGTTTTGGGTCTGCATGATGGATAGCGGCCGGTCCTGCTCCTGAAGTGGACTTTAGGGGCGGGACAGGCCCATAATGTTCCCACTGTTGGGACTCAGGCCTTCTCTCTTGGAGAGGGAAAATGATAATAAATCAGCTTGTATTTACACCGTTAAAAAAAAAATGTTCATAGTTTTCAGTATAGATTTACTTACATTTTAATAACTAAACACAAAATATTGTTTTAGGAAGGTCAATTTATGATGTCTACAGCAGTTGGCAATCATTTCAGCCAAATAATTTTCGTGACAACCAGGACTGTGTGCTCATGGACCTGGCAGGAACTATGAGAGTCTGCGAATGCGATTCAAAAGCCAAGTTCATTTGTAAGAAGAGCCTCCGGTCACTGGCGTGGAATCATATCTGCAACATGCACAATTTAGGTACGTTGAAATCTCTGTAAGTTTGTATGCATTGCTTGATTAGGCTGACTGATAAAATTTCCTTGAATAACCTACTTTTTCCGTATGTTCTATTAGCGCAGATCATGAAGTTTTCATCAAACACAGAAAATTAAAACGGTTAAATAAATATTTTTTACATAATTTATTAACTGCTTCTTTGTTTCATGGTCGCAAGTCCACACTGTTGAACCCAGGACCCCCAGGGTTTTATTCCTGAGAATGGCAAAAAGTGTTATTGGGTTTTTCCATTAAATATTACTTTGTAGCCGACCGGAATATTAACATGAGCGGTGTAAGACCACTGTGCCTTGACAAACAGTAGTGTAAAGCCACAACCCATTTTTTTTATGGTTGACATAAATCATCTTATGACAACCCCCGCTCTTGGGTGGAGCGGGAGATAGTGTCAGACTTTTACTGACTAACCACCCTGTTCCTTCGAGCCTCTTCATACCGGGGCTCGAGCTTCCTTTCGGGTAACCCTGGCCCCAGTAAGCTTCGACCCAGCTGGGCTCCTCCTGCTGCTGACAACTCCTTGAGGCGCGCGGGAACAGTGCACGCCGTCGACGTCTTGGGCTCGGTCAGCTACCCATGGCTCACCGTCCACGAGCCCGCGTCTACGGTAGCCGGAAATCGGGATCGGAATCCCGGCGGCGGCGGCGAGGGCTCCGTTACCTGTCGGCCTCCTCCTTTGCTAGCATTACTGCTTCGCAGAAGGAAGCGACCGCCTGCCATTCCTCCTCGCTCCGGACCATGGCCTCGACCAAAGCCTGGCGTGAGAGGTCTAAGCCGCAGATCGCCCCCACGAGGGCACGGCGATGCTCCGCCTAGGCAGGGCACACCTCAACTGTGTGCTCCACCGTGTCCTCCGGGCGTTCCGCACAGTGGCGACACCCAGGCGTCTCTTCCGCTTTAATCTGATACAGGTGCCTCCCGAACGTGCCATGTCCGGTGAGGACCTGCGTCATGCGGAAGGTAAGAGCGACGTGAGGTCTTCTCAGCCACGCCTCAAAGAGGGGACTTACCGCCATAATCGTGGCGTGCCCAGCACTGGGTTGCGATAGTCGCTCACGCCATTTCACCATGAGATCCCGCCGGAGCTCTGTCCGAAATGCCTTGATATGTCGCGGCAGTGGACTTTCACCCCGGCGCTGCATCTTCACGCGCATATCGTGCATGTGTGCAAGGACTGTTGCCTCCAGATCCCACGGTGGTAAAGCCACAACCCATCGGACTGTGAGAGTAACGCCTCTAATATACTTGAGGATAAAATTTCTCCCTAACATGACGCGGAACGTTGTCAAATTGTCCAATAACATGTTCCGCGTTACGAGAATGACAGATAGATAGATTTTTTATTCTTTATTGTACACCAAAAATAAAAAAATTATATAAGGAACTTAAAATTAATAGGGTGTCACAATAGGCGGTCTTATCGTTAAAAGCGATTTTTTACAAACAACCTTTGGTTGGACTTAACAGAGAAGGAGAACAAAGATACGCAGGTAGCTCATGGTGTACTATTTACATACATTACATAAACTAATAAATTACATATCATACAAACATGTCTACATATAAGATATATACAAGGTGTTTAAGGGCTTGCTCAATAGAGGAAACTAAACAATGTGGAATTCCCTGCCGAAGTCTGTGTTTCCTGATAGCTACAACTTAGGGATCTTTAAGTCGAGAGTGAATAGGTTACTTCTAGGCAAGCGCGCTCCATCGTCGACCACATCATCGCTTACCATCAGGTGAGATGGTAGTCAAACGCAAGTCTATCAATAAGAAAAAAAAATGTTTTATGAAAGTAGAGAAATACTGCACTTCATGACGACGTTCAGGAGGAAAGGTGTAAAAAGAAAAAGTAATCCTTAACCCCATTTTTAAATATTGTGAGTGTTTGAGCATGCCTTACCGACACGGGCAAAGCATTCCACAGCCGCATCGCTTGAACTGCAAATGACTTGTCATAAAAATTGGTGGAGTGGCATCCATAGCCTCAAGTTTTCCGATGACCTAAGAATGCATCGTCAAATATTAGGGGGGGGGAGGGGGGGGGGGTCAAATAGTGGGATACTGGGCAACGTTGCAGCGTCATTTAAATTGAGCTTTGCGCGTCGTGTTGGGGGGTCATTGTCTCCTACCCTTTCCGAGCTTTAAAAGAATAAAGAGTGCGTCCGTGTTTGAAAGTTTGAACACAAACTTGTGTACTGCGTATTTTCCTAATATCTATTTCGTGTTCGAACTTTGATCACGGTTATGCACGAAAAAAGTATGAATGCGTGATATTATATTGATTCGCAACTTTTACAATAATATTTATATAACTAGCTAAATGCTATGGTTTTTTACTTTTTTGGGTACATTCGCAATGGTTTTAGTTAGACTACTGACGTTTATGTGTTTTATTAATATAATCAAATAACACATACATATTTAATAATTTCAGATTATACTTACAATAAAGATATTGGCAAGTGCTATAAGCTCCACACTACTCCAATGAACTGGACTGACGCATATGCAATGTGCCGGATAGAAGCAACCTCCCTGGCAGTGATTAGCAATCAGATGGAAGCAGATTATCTTGCGAAGTTAATTGAATCAACACCAAAACCACGAGTTCCTGGGAAATATCAAAAAGGGCTATATCATGTGGGCTTCCATAACAGATTCAGTGACGGGTGGCAAACAGTTGCAGGTACGTGAGTAGGTCTCAGATTAAAATATCACTAAGTACTAACACAGAAAGAAAGAAAATATTTATTCTTTCCAAATAGACGCACAACAAATTACAAAAGATCACTAACTAATTATAATAATAATAATTATAAAATTTTATTCAAGTATAAAGTACGTAAAATTATGATTTACATTAATTCATGAATCCCCAAGCGACCACCGGTGGCCGCGCATCTATTGTCTTACTATTGTGTCTCTAATTGACGGTATCTGAAGGGTTAAGTGCAACCGAGATAAAAAGTAATTCTAACTGTAACATAAACCTGCCTGAACTAGGTTAATGAAAAACCTGTGTTTCAGGCTAAAACTAAACTAAACCAAACAAAAACCAGTAAAAGTATCAGTTATACAAAAAAATCATATGTTGATAATGTTATAATGCATATGTACTAAATACATTTTTTTTTTCTAGTCTTAACTGTGATTCCTGTACTTAGACCACATAGAAAATATTTTGTGACCTATAGATAACATAGAAACTATTTTTGGTCGACTGCATGTTAAATGAAATCAAAATTAAAATTTATACCTAAGAGAGTGAAGTGACGCACTTTGAAATGCCTCGTGCACTATCCCAATATTTTTTTTTATTGTTGACTGCTATTTTTTGACGTCATCCGATAAGAACCCTGGTCAACAGCGCACTGTGTTTTGGCGCACGCCTTAAAGATATGTCAGGAAGGAGGACTGACGGGGTCCTTCAGGCCCTACCAACGCCTGCTAGCTGATCAAACGCTGCGGGATTGTTCGAAAGAGTCATTGTAGCTCTGGAACGCAAAATACTACTAACGAAATATACCTGGTTTATATTTTCAGACTTATACCGACTTCAATCAGTTAAATTCTTAAAATTTAAAGGGATTGTCACTTTGCCAATCACGCCAACTAAAAAAAAAAGTTTTTTTTTTATTTAAAAAAGATCACTAGTTGCTAAAATAATGAGAAAAAAATTGTTTGTTAATTTGAAAAAAGAACATTAGTTGATTTAACAATACTTATCTTTTTCAGGCACCCCGATGAACGTAAACGCTGATATTTGGTTCGACGGTAACCTGCCAGATAATAACTTCTATGAGGAGTGTAGTTCAATGTTCTTCAACGGACGTCTCATCAATACTAGCTGCAGTATGAAGAGCTTGTTTATTTGTGAACATATAGCAATTCCAACATCCAATTCCACAATAGATCAAAATGAAGAAAACTATATGCTATTTTAAACTAACTTATTTTATTACTAGCTTCTGCCCGCGAATTCTAAGAGTTCGGGTACGGGAAAACAACGTGATGTGCGAGACGATTCGAGACGCTCCAAATCTCTCCCTACCACTTACGCGCGTGACAGTGTGCACCTACCTCAGATATGGTGCCAATGTCTCCGTGTTCGATGTAATTAATAAATGGGTTATAGAAAAACGCGCTCCTGTCTTTGTTCCCAGAAAGTGTTCCCATAGCGCAATCTAACTCGACGCCAACGCCATCTAGTTAGAAAACGGAAACTACACACTATTTACCCAAATATTATAGTATCTTAGCCGTGTGCAGCACCCCTTAGTGAACTCCACTGTGGGCGACGTAACCTACGACAAACTTATTATTTGCGGTTGGTACAATAATCGGGTCTACAAATCGATCCGAAAAATTAAGTTTTTTTTTGTATATACTTTTCCGGGATAAAAAGTACCCAGTGTGGTGCCCAGGATAGATTAAAGAATAATTATATCAAGTTTCATCGTAATCGGACCGGTAGTTTTTGCGTGATGCCTGAATAAACAGACAGACAAACATTTTTTTGATCACATTTTTGGGTTCGGTGTCAGTCTAGTAACACCATTGTGTAATAAGTTAGATGACGAATCTACGATTCGCAGCAAAACAAATGTACCTACTAGGTAAAAAGTGTCTTAACATGTTTACATTATGACTATTATTCCATGAGCGACAATCTTACCTTGCCGTAACACAGTCTTTGACTAGCACGGGAGGTAAAGAACTTTTCTCTGTATACCGTCATTGAGCATTTATATATTTTATCAAGTATGCTTTTGCTTTAGTCAAGTTGTGATAGTAATATTATAATTTAACTGTTTTTCTACTCACCTTGCTACTTGTTATAGATATGTTCTAATTTAGTGTGTAAGTGAGTGTGTCATATACTATGTAATTACCGGTATACTGTAACCTAAACTTATGGCCAATAAACTTTTATTTATTACTTATTTATAACACAAAGTGTGCCATTTTTTTTTAAAATTAAATTTATATTAAATTTTTTAATTTAAAAATTAATAAAAAACAATTATTTCAATGAACAGAATTTTCACTTCTACAGATTAAAATTAAATATTTTCCCTGCAGAGGGAAAATTAAAAGGCTGAATATGCTTAATATTTTTAGTATCTTTAAAGAAGGATGTTTTGAATGGCATATCAAGCGCAAATTCGATCGTGTATGGAGTGTTGCTCTCATCTTTGGGACGGATCTGCCCGATGCCAGCTTGATGCACTTGAGGGAATTGAGAGGTGAGTCAGAAAGATAATTGGTGGTGATAAACTCGTCGAGTCGAGGCTTCTTCTAAATCTTGAGCATCGACGCCGACTTGCTAGGCTGTCGGTTTTCTACCGATTGCATTTCGGGGAGTGTGCGTCGCAAATTCATAACCTAATTCCGCCTAGCCCGTTCCATCATTGGATCACGAGTACGGCGATGCGCCACCGGTACATGATGGACATCTCACCTACACACAAAAAACGTTTTGGTAACACATTAATTGTGCGTGCAGCTAAGGAGTGAAATTACTTGCCGGAGTCTTTGTTTCCTAATAGTTATAACCGGGGAATCTTTAAGTCGAGAGTGATGGGTTTCTTCTAGGTAAGCACGTCCCATTGTCGACTACATCGTCGCTTTCCATCAGGTGAGATAGCGGTCAAGCGCGAATCTATCAACAATAATAAATTTAAAAAAATATGAATAATCAAAACAATTCCCAAATTGGCATATGTATATATGTCGCAGGGATATGATGAAAACAGGGAATTGATCAAATCTCTAAGCGATTTCATCAAATCACGGAGGATGTTAAAATTACACCACGTTTTTATCATTTCCCTAAGCAAATCTGGTGATTTGACAAATCTCACTAAAAAAATCTAGTGATTTGAACAAACCCCTAAATTGATTCAGTGAAAAGATAATAAAACATGTCGTACTACGTTATGGACTAGTGATACGGGGTAACTCAGTAGACGTAATAAAAAACTTTTTACAAAAAAAAATTAAACCGACTTCAAAAAGCACAAAATAACTTTAATTTCGGAAGTCGGTGTTTCTATAATAGATACCTAATCTTGTCTCTTCGTTATTTAACACCGACTTCCGAAATTAAAGTTATTTTGTGCTTTTTGAAGTCGGTTTAAATTTTTTTTGTAAAAAGTTTTTTATTTTTCACTTTTTAGTTATGGTAGCACCACTAAAAAGTACCTACCCTTCAGTTAAACATAAATTACCTTATAGCCAGAGTGCATCTCATAACGATTCTTATAATCCCAAATACGGTAAATATTACATGAATTTACCCCCTCCCCCTTCCCCCTCCCCCTTTTCTTTCAGTGAGTCATCGACTACACGTATAAACAAAGCAATTTTACTTGTTACAACAATTCTGTTATGATTCTATGAGGAGTTCTGTTCCATATCTTCGAAGTTCATGATCAGATCATAACAATATTTCTATGGGACCAACTTGAAAGCATAACCTTTCAATAAAAAAAAAAAAAATTCGAAATCGGTCCACAATTGACCGAAATATCGGTGAAAATACATACAAAAAAAAAAAAAAAAACATACATTCAGCCGAACTTAGAACCTCCTCCTTTTCGAAGTCGGTTAAAAAGAGCCTTCCTTGCCCAAAAAAAAAATGCGTTAGAGCGGTTTATGGAGCTGAATATTTGGAACATTGCAAACCCATATTTAGATCATTAAAAAATCTTCCACTTCCTTGTCTATAAATTTATGAAGTCAGCTTATTTGTAATGAAACATTCTCACTTGTTCCCATTATATGAGCACGTTTCCAAAAGAGTACAGAACAGGAATCCAAACGAATTACTGGTACCTAGACAGAGACTACGAATTTCTGCTGTATAAATTACAGCAGAAATTCCTATTGCATGGCAACAAATTTTTTTAATAAACTACCTGTATACATTAGAGTGTTGCTTACTGTATACATTAGTGTTGCTTACTAATAAAATCAAGAAAATAATTTTCGATTGGCTTTTGGATAACTGTTTCTATTCAGTTAATGAAGTTTTAAATCGAAAATAATGACATTGCATAAGTAATCAATATTGACATTGTAGAAGTAATAAATATGACATTGTATTAATAATAAACATTGACATTGTATTAATAGTAAATATTAACATTTTATTAATATTAAACAATTGACATTGTATTAATAATAAATATGTATTGACATTTTCGGAATATTTTTTTGACATTATTATAACATTGTTGGATAACTTTTTATTGCATATTGATATTATTTAAAATAGTAAATATTGAAATCTCATTTTTAAATATACGCATAAAAATAACGCAGTCCATAAAGTTACGCATATTATTATTTTTTTGGTTATTTAATTTTAAATCTTATTCAATATTGCATGATCTCTAAATATGTGAATGTGTAAATTATATACTCATTTAATATTTCTACACCAGCAAAGGAGTATATGTGATTCCGTTTAATATTAAGATCTTCATGTACTATGTACTCAGAAAAAAAAACGGAGCACACTTGCCTAAAAGTAACCTATTCACTGTTGACTTAAATACTTCTAAATTGTAGCTATCGGAAACGAAGACTCCGTCAGGGAATTCCACTCCTTGGCTGTACATCACATAACAAATGTAAAAAAAACATTTGTTGTGCATACAGCTAAGGAGTAATAAGACACAAATTGTTATTTTATAGACGTCTTTTTTATTTAAAACAGTCTATAAAGAAATAGCACTTATTAGTTCTTACAGAATCTCCAGCATAGGGGATCGTAGTGGAACATTTAGTGCTGTTTGGTCTCTTGAGAAACTGCCTTAGGGGATCGTAGTGGAACGAGCGATGGTGGACAGATTTGGACGAAACTTTTATTCTGCCAGTAAAGATGAAGATTTATGCTTGCGGAGACAGAAAACTTGTCTCCGGTGAGACTAATTGCCTATGTATGTGCATTTAATTTTGTGAGTCTGAGTTTTATGGTGATCTTTTTGGGCTTGTTCATCAGGGAGGAAAAATTTCACACTCCCTGGATCTATCTCCTAACCCTTTTTCGTAGTGGTACTTTTTTTTTTTTTTTTTTTTTGTCGACGGGGAAAATCATCATTGACGAAACCCGCTCTTGGGTGGAGCGGGAGACAGTGTCAGAGTCTTACTGACTAAAAACCTCGCGCCGTTCCTTCTAGCCTTCATACCGGGGCTCTAGTTTCCTTTCGGATAACCCCGACCCCGGTAGGCTTCGACCCAGATGGGCCCCTCCTGTTGCTGACAACTCCTTGAGGCGCGCGGGAACAGTGCGCGCCGTCGACGCCTTGGCTCGGTCCGGACAGTTACCGGACGATCGAACAGCGAGCTACCCATGGCTCGAGGTCCGCGAGCCCGCGTCTACGGTGGCCGGAAATCGGGATCGGAATCCCGGCGGCGGCGGCGGGGGCGCCGTTGCCTGATGCGGTCTGCCTCCTCCTTTGCTAGCATTGCTGCTTCGCAGAAGGAGGCGACCGCCTGCCACTCCTCCTCGCTCCGGACCATGGCCTGAACCAAGGCCCGGCGCGAGAGGTCTCCGCTGCCGATCGCCCCCACGAGGACACGGCGTTGCTCCGCCCAAGCAGGGCACACCTCAACTGTCCTGCTCCACCGTGTCCTCCGGGCGTTCCGCACAGTGGCGGCACTCGGGCGTCTCTTCCGCTCGAATCCGATGCAGGAACCTCCCGAACTTGCCATGTCCGGTGAGGACCTGCGTCATGCGGAAGGTAAGGACGCCGTGAGGTCTTTCCAGCCACGCCTCAAAGAGGGGACTTACCGCCATAATTGAGGCGTGCCCAGCACTGGGTTGCGATAGTCGCTGACGCCATTTCACCGTGAGATCCCGCCGGAGCTCTGTCCGCCATACCTCGACCTGTCGCGGTAGTGGACTTTCACCCCGGCGTTGCATCTCCACGCGCTTATCGTGCATGTGTGCAAGGACTGTTGCCTCCAGATCCCACGGTGGTAGGCCAGCCAGAAGGCTCGCCGCTTCGCGGGAGATCGTGCGGTAACCCCGCACCATCCGTATTGCCATGACCCTCTGGCAGGCGTTCAGTATGGACGCCGGTCGCTTTGCCAGCGACGGCGCCCACACCGGCGCCCCGTAGAGGGCCATGGACCGAATGATCCCCGCGTATTTTCGTAGTGGTACTAGTAGTATTTCTTTTCATAAAGAAAAGTTTCTTCGTACCAAATTGCCTATGTTTTGGCAACATCCATAGTTATGTTCAATTGACTGAACATAATTATGGATGTTGCCAAAACATGCAAATAACCTTGAGTATCTCTTAACCGCATGCCCAATTAACCTTTAAGTTATCTTCATTATTTTATCTTCTAATTAACAATATGGTATTCCCCGTACTTGTTTGTCAAAAGTATTTGTGACAAACAACTTTATCAATGCTAATTATTTTACCTCAATACTATCAATAACACTACCAACCGATTTTATAAGTAGCACCCAACATTTTCCAGGTTTTATTTATTTATTTATGGCACACTAACGACTTATTCACTAGTAAATTTTTATATATAACAATCAAACTTAAAATCGAGAATGAATTTGTCACTTACAAGTGTGCACAGCATTAACATTTTCCAGTCTTAAGGCCTGAAACCGGCTTGCCTGGGAAGGCCTGGGTTCTGCCCATGGAGGCTCTCGGGCTTCGACTAAGAAGGCTCTTCAGTGCATGTTTGGAGAGAGGCCAGTACCGAGGCTATGTGCTTTCACGGCCCTCTGTTCACATCGGCGTCGGGTCGACAATGAGTCACCTGGGTCTCGCCTCGACAGTTGATGGCATTTCTGACGTCTGGCTCCCGAACTAAACCGGACTGGGGCTGCTCTCAAGCAACTCCTGCCCAACCTTAGGGGACCAGAAACCTCCTGCCGGAGGCTTTACGCAGCAATCGTTCAGTCTATGGCCCTTTATGGGGCGTCAGTGTAGGGACCGTCGCTGCGTCAGCAACTAAAGGCCATGGGAATATGGGATAGTGCGGGGATACCACTCGGTTTTTTTCTGTCACCATGGGATCTGGAGGCAACAGTCCTTGCACACATGCACGATTTGCGTGTGGAGATGCAACGCCGGGGCGAAAGTGCGCTGCCGCGACATGTCACGGCATGGCGAACAGAGCTTCGGCGAGATCTTATGGTGAAATGGCGTCAGCGACTATCGCAACCCAGTGCTGGGCACGCCACAATTATGGCGGTAAGTCCGGTAAGACGACTCAACTGTTTGGCCACCTCAGTGAGACCTACATCGGCATCTTGATGCGCAGTTTGTCGCGCTGAGGGATCTTAACGCCTGTCACCAAGACTGGCTTTTCCCGTACCAGCAGACGCGCTGGGAGAGAAGCGCGATACTTTGCGGTATCTTTGGGCCTCTTCCTGATGGTAAAGCAAGCGACTAGGGGTTTTTTTTTTCTGTCGACGGGGAAAATCATCATTGACGAAACCCGCTCTGTTGACGAAACCCGCTCTGCCTGATGTAGTCGGTAATACTACCAATTGTCTGGACCTTCTGCTGACCACCGATCCGGACAGATGTATCATAACAGCTTCTTATACTTGGCAGCAGGTCTGCTTCTCTTCTGAAAACCCGTCGAGTTGTACAGGTGCTATATCAGATGTGATACGTCTAGCTATGGAGTATGTCATCCCTTATCGCGACATACCCATCGTTGGCGAATGGTTCAACGCCGTTCAAGCTGAACAGCGTAAGCATTCGACGTTTCTTGCCGGGGTTGAGACTCATAACCGCAAAGCTCCGGATCTGACCTCAAAGAAGAGAATCTTCAACCTTGCTGTTAAAACCTACACGAAGGCACCAAGGAAGGTTCGCTTCGACCGCATAACCCATATTGGCACAAAGTACTCTGCACAGCCGTCCGGTAGCAAAGCATGCTGTTCCCTTACCAAGTTGGTCGAGGAAAACTTCTGTCGACCCTCATTGCCTCCGCTGGCTAAGTCTGATGGAACACTGGCTCTTCTGGGAGTATGGGTGGACTTGTAAGAAGGTTACCCTTTGGCCTTGCACCCAAAGAGTATTTGAAGGAACATAGGTTTGGTTTTAGTTAGTAAAAAGTTGACTCGTCCTCCAGCACCACCCTAGAGTGGAAGAAGTCATTAGATGTTTTCCCACCTTAAAAAAGTTATCTTTAAGTCAAGAATGAATAGGTTACTTTTAAGCAAGCGTGCTGTATCCTAGATCACGTCATAGCTTATCATCAGGTGACATAGTGGTGAAACGTGAGGAGTATTCTATAGTTAAAAAAAACCTAATTGCTATTTGCGATTAATTTTTACCAAACTCAAGAAAACTTATGGAAAAATGCGGCTACTTTCAGGTCTATTTAATTCTTGAAATAAATTTTCTAGCTGATAGAATTATATTGCATGGTTGAACAATCTTAAGCTAGAACTTACAGCTAGATTAGTCAACACAAACCAGACTATTTAAATATAATTGAAGAGTATTTATTTATTATATACTTTATTGTTCACCGTTACACATACAAAAGAAAACTTAAAACTAAAACACATACATACAATGGGCGGCCTTATCGCATTCCGCGATCTCTTCCAGGCAACCTGGAATGGACAGTAATTGCCTGGACAAGAAATGGGGCTGTCATAGGTGTGACAAACCAATTAAACATAATAAAATTTATTATAATAGATACACAGATATATAATAATATTAGTAAGGATTATCTTCTTTTGAAGTAGCATTTTTTGCAATAAATAAGGTAAGAAATAATTAACTGTTGCAACAATAATATCGTAAAATAAATATTTTTTTAAATATTTCTCGAAAATAGAATAATTGTGTTTCATTTTCCTGGGTTATAAATATCTAGTTTATCAATGTTTTTCCTATAAGCCAAGCCAAGTTTAATGATTTCATTAGCCATCGGGGTATTCCGATATTATCATCGCCTCATTAGTTCTTTGAAAAACAAATACCTGTATTCAAAATAACTTATTACTGGCGAATTGATACACTATGTAATATTCATTTGATGTAACTGTAATACACATAAATTGATAACATTTAGTTTATAAGCAACCGTTTGCATAGTTTGAAGCATTGTCGGACCTGCTCCGACCAAGTGTCACGACGCATGTCGTGTAGTGACCGCCGTAATGTTGTCTAACACTGTGTTACTCCTTCTCGTTGTTTGCTTTACATTGGGTTCCTCAAGTGAGTATTGATTCCTACATAACATATAGCCTACTCTCAGAATTTGCATAGTCTGCAAATTGCTGCGCTGTTTCACGATGCGGCTAGTTGAAACAACTGCCATTCCTCTCATAATTTTCCAAAAAGTGTTGCAGCTACCGTTAAAATCTTTTTCGTTTCGTTTCACATTTCGGGGAACAATTTTGGTAGAGTAGGCAACTCTTTCCTTTTTTCCCTTTTTTTTTGTGTAGACAGACAGGGGAGCCAACATTACGGCAAAGGAACTTCTTAAGTGAAACGCACTGTGCGTTTCACATTATGAGAGGAATGGGATTTTATTTTAAAAAAGTAGGTCTCAAAGGAAGTTGTTAATAGAGAGGAACGATACTGTGGCGTGGCGTTTTCGTTATTTGAAAGAATTGTAAGACAATCGGAATGGAGCCCAGCGCCCTATACTTTATACAAAAATAGTAACAATAAAAAAAGGCAATTGTTAAAGTAACGAAATATCAGTTAATCTCCCTCATATCAAGTAATTTAATTGCTAAAAATATGGCAACATTATTTTCAATACTACCAACATGACAGCAATGTAAATTCTTAAGTGAAACGCACTGTAGTTATTGACAGTTTCATTTTAAATATTTACTAATTATTTTTTGTTTGACATTACCACAAAGCATTCTCTTTACCCCAAAGATTGGCTAATAAACAATGCCTTATTGCATTCATTCAAGACGAACAACTACATTTACGAATAAATATTGCGAGATGGATGGCACGAATGGAAGTTCTCCCAATGCTGTTCTTTTATCGGATTTTGTTGGCCTCGTCTAGGTTGTGACCACCGTGCTCTTATTCTCATTTATTTTTGAGTTATTAAGCAACGATTTCTGACTGGCCTGTTGGTCTAGTGGTTAATGACCCTGACTGCTATGCCGGAGGTTGTGGGTTCGATTCCCACCCAGGACAAATGTCTGTGTGATGAGCATGGTCATTTGTTCTGTGTCTGGTGTAATTTATCTATAATATGTATGTATTTAGAAATTTATAAGTACGTTTATCAGTTGTCTAGTACCCATAACACAAGCTTTGCTTAGCTCGGGACTAGATGATGTTGTGTGATAGTTGTGAAATATTTTATTATTATTTCTTGCTTCCTTCCTATATGTCTAGCTAGACACGCGGTAGCGTGCCAAGCCAAGTTCAAGTAACAGAGCTGGCGAGCAGCTCTGTGTGTTAAAACATTATCTTCAAAGTCATTAGTTTTCTAGTCACATTATTTTTTATGAATTTTTTTTATTTTCTCTGTTTTGACGAGTATATAATGACAAATGTTTTTAAGTGATATACTGCTTTTTGTTACAAAACATACTTTATTTTGTAGATGGACAGAAAACTGAAAAGTATTTTCGGGAAGACTACACCTATATTGAAGCTGTAGAGAGTTTCTATAAGATCCACACGACACCGCAGAAATGGACCGAGGCCAAGCGAACGTGTGCTCTGGAAGGGGCCACTCTCTGGCACCCAGACAACGACGATGAGGCACGTGAAGTTAAATCCTTTTGGACAAACACCCATCCTACTATTGGGTGGGTGTATGTGGGGCTGTCGGACATGATGGCTGAAGGAGTGTATAAGACCGTCGACGGTACGTAAATACTATAGTATTTATTTTCGTTTAGTACCACATAAAATTACCGATGTGCCAAAACTCGTAATCGTATTTGCGGACATTTGAAGAAAAAATTGGATCTATATTTGTGTCCGTTATTTATTTTGACGGATTTGAAATTGATAGAAACTTATTGATAAACAATAAGTTTAAGTAATAGGTAAATTACACACAGACAGAACAAATAATCGTGCTTATCACACAAACATTTGTTCTGGGTGGAAATTGAACCTACGGCCTCCGACATAGCCGCCAGGGCTACTAATCACTAGACCAACGAAACGACTGATAACGAAATAAATTACACAAAGAAAAGCGACTAGCTATTCAATGCAGAAAAATGAAAATGATATTCACTAGCGATATTTTTTCAGAAAAAAAATAGTTATTTCTTATACAAGGTGTAACGTTAAATGCGCAAAACCTGAAATTAGTTTGATCAGAATAACGAGCTGAATCAATTAAACCACTTTAATATAGGTTACATTAAAAAAAAAACATTAAAAACTTCGACCTATCTATTTATGAATAGGTCAAGCCATCACGTGCGCAAACCCGCTGAAATAGGTAAACAAACACAAATAGTTCTCATCCAATCAAATTTTCTCATACACGGGATAATAAAAGGTATATTTTTTAATGTTTTTTTTTCTCACATAATTAGGTCAATCGAATTAAAATCATTTGGGGTGTCTGAGGTTTTGCGCATTTAACGTTACACGTTGTATACGCCGCTAGATTATGGCACAAGTATAGGAAAAAATCTGAAAACTGTAGTTGTTACGTCATTAATAATTTTTTTTGCGGTTCGGAATTCCGGAATTGAACTATTTACACATGTAAGTTGTACGGAACCCTCGGTGCGCGAGGTGGACTCGCACATGCCCGGTGTTTTATACTTTTATTAGATAGGGAAACCTAAATATAAACTTTCATTTTATTTTTCTAGGGAAACTAGCAACTGAAGTGTACAATAAGTGGGATTCAGGTCAGCCGAGCAATAGAAATGGGCGACAAGATTGTGTGTACCTATACAAAGACTACTACTTGGGTGACTGGTCATGTGATGATAATTATAATTTCATTTGCAAGAAGAGTCTTCACTCACTGGAGTTTCCCTCTCAATGCAACATTTCAGTAACAGGTAATAAAAAAATAATATTGCATTACTGTTTACAGTATAGGTTATCACCCAAACATGTTTGCCTAATAGCTAACGGGCATAAAAAAGGCTTAAGATTGGATTAGCCTTAAAAAGATATTGAGGTTCTATAGTGATTTTTTCAGTCATATCACAACAGAAATAACTTAAAAAAGTAATAACATAAAAAGTATTCCAGCCTGTTTATTTGAATAAGGCAATCCGCATCATTGCCCAAACACATTTGCCCAAGAGCTATCAGAGCTATAGCTGAAATAAGCCATTAATACTTCGCTTAGCTAACCTTACGGCCATTTCGTTGATAAGAGGTCTCTCATGCTAAGATTAACAATTACGAGGACATCTCAATTCTTCAAAAGCTGAAATAAACTAAAATTGAGGACAGACTTCTGTAACGTAATATGCAATGTAACAATGAAAGAATTTACCGTCCACATTGTTGCAATGTAATAGAGTTCCATAGCGTGGACGCCTGCTGTTCGTGCACGCTACGCGCACGAACAGCAGGCCTAGGCAAGTTACGGCCGTTTCGTTTCGAATCGTATGCCTCGAGTCGGCCACGCCTCCGATTCCTTTGTTCCGACATCATCCCAATGCTCAGTCACGTGGTCAGAACAAAGGACTTGGAGGCGTGGGCTACTTGAGGCGTTCGACGCAAGAGAAATGAAATGAAACGGTCGTTATTTGGCTAGGAGGGGCAGAGCATTTGAACCGTGTGAATATAGGTACATGCTCGTTTCGTGCGTGCTAGGTCCACACTTATGGACCTTTCATGTTAACCACCCTTCATGTTATCTTGTATGTTACGTTACCCGACCGATTGCCCGTTGCGACCATCACTGAATCATTCATCATATTTCTATGTTGATGTTTTATATGAAAATGTTCGGACATACAATGGCATTGAGGTTCTACATATGCTGATTTATAAAAAATCGAACAAATGTTCGGAATTACTAGATATATCTGATTATTGCTGTTGATTTTTATAACTTATTTCATTTCGTAGATTCAATAGATAGACAGGTTGCTAAAACGTTATTCCTGAAGGACTACCATTATATAGAAAAAGAAGACAGTTACTATAAGATTCACACATCACCAAAGACTTGGGCTAAAGCAAACCAAACGTGTGAGCTGGAAGGTGCAACTTTATGGCACCCAAACAACGATGGTGAGGCACGTGCAGTAATATCGTATTGGGACACCACCCAGCCGCATATATCGTGGGTATATGTGGGGCTGACCGACGCAACAACTGAAGGAGTGTTTAAGACCATCGACGGTATGTAAATTAATATTAATCCCTACTATATATCCCTACTTCCCTACTAATATTATATATGCGAAAGTAACTCTGTCTGTCTGCCTGTCTGTCTGTCTGTTACGCTTTCACGCAAAAAATACTGAACGGATTTAGATCAAATTTGGTAGGTAGGTAGAAGAGACACCGGAATAACACATAGGCTACCTATAATTCCACTGCTGAGCACGGGTCTCTGCCCGCGCGATATAAACTATAGTCAACGCGGGCGAAGCCGCGGGCGGAAAGCTAGTATTATTATAGTTTATTCATTTAGAAGAGACCACAAAATAATTTACGTTTTATAAGGTTTAGTATCTACTAAAGATAAGTTACCTATATGTTTGTAATCTTTATCATTGTATTATTACCACTAAGAACTTTTTTGACACTTGGAGGAGGCCCCTGTGCAACAGCGGAAGTCTATCGGCCGAAATGAATGAATGAATGAATTGATGAAGTTTTTTAACTACCTACTTAATCGGTTTTCATAAGCTTTTCACAATTGTTTAGATTTTTCGACCACTACCAGATACAGGCAATCTGGTATCAAATTTTAAATAGCCTTTATTATTTATATTCCAGTTTTTTTTCTATTCCTAATAATAAATTGGTAAGGCTAGGTCCAAAATATAGTCAACCACGTCACATATCAAAATGACTTAGCAGGGACTCGAAACAGTACGTCGATTCTGTAAAATTCAGACAACAACTCGCATTTCACTTCGATACTCACTCTCACTTCACATAAGGTTCAAAACGACCTTGATTTTGCATTCTGTAAGCATCACCTAGGCACTTGCGAAGTGAAGTGAGCTCCAAAGCGACCAATACTGTACTAGTGATTACCACACTCAACTAAATGTAAGTTGAGATTTATCGGTTTTTTATTTTACCAGTTTTTGACACCGAATTTTAGCTATTATGGATGTTTAAACTAAAATATCTTATGTAAAGGAATTTGAGGCAGCTAATAAGTAAAAAAAAACAGAAAACTCTAAGTTCGTGCCGGGAATATAATCTATGCTTACCTTACTAAAAAAAAATGACTGACAGATAATATCATTAGTAATCTGTGGACAATATTTATGCGTTGAAGTTGTATAATGCGTAGGTAGTGCGTCGTATTGTTTTGTTTAGTTTACGTTTTGTTTGTTTTTTGATCGCTCAGTGCCAAAAATAATTGTGAAATAATCATGAAGTAGTTTTATATTTCTGGTTGTAAAGTTCAAAAATAATATTAATAAAAGAAGTGTTTATTTTGTTTTCTAAAACAACAACAACGTTTCAGTCCAAATGAAACACGTTCCTCTCACCGATCGTCGGCTCAGGTTGAAACTCTGGTAGAGTTTATGCCTAAACAGTATAAGTGGTACTATCAAAACATACAAACAGTGGACTAAGGTTAGCGGTGCTTTTTTATATGTTAGAACCACTTATCATTCCTTAAAGCAAACCACTTAAAATGTGCGACGAATCTTGGTTTAAAGTGTGTTTAAAAACTTTATTTAAACACTATTTAACTATGATTTCTTCTATTTTCACTCGTAAAATAGATGCTTTTAATTTGACACTTTGAATCGGGTTCGAGTACGAAGTGAGCGTCGAAGTGACGGCGGAATTACCTTATAGAATGCCACTTCTTACGTCATCTCATACTTTATCTGTCAAAATTCCGCGGTCAATTTAGTTCAACTCGCAAACACGCTCGCAAGAGCAGCGCTAGTGTAGATTCGAATTATCAACCGAGTTTCAGAATGCCAATCAAGAAACTCACGGCGGATTCAGATGCGAAGTTTAGAATGAAGTCTTACAGAATCGCACTGCAGTGGTTTAATGAAACAATTACAGATCTTTGTGTTTCTATTGTGTCTCTGATTACGGTATTCGAAAGGTTAAATAATTTAGTCTATGAACAAAAATAATTATTTTCAGTTTCATGTTTTACATGTTTTTTTTTTTTTAATTTTTATAACAAATCAAAATTAATATTGGGTACGCCACGATTATGGCGGTAAGTCCCCTCTTTGAGGCGTGGCTGGAAAGACCTCACGGCGTCCTTACCTTCTGCATGACGCAGGTCCTCACCGGACATGGCAAGTTCGGGAGGTTCCTGGATCGGATTCAAGCGGAAGAGACGCCTGGGTGTCGCCACTGTGCGCAACGCCCGGAGGACACGGTGGAGCACACCGTCGAGGTTTCCTCGCCTGGGCGGAGCATCGCCGTGCCCTCGTGGGGGCGATCGACGGCGGAGACCTCTCGCGCCGGGCCCTGGTCGAGGCCATGGTCCGGAGCGAGGAGGAATGGCAGGCGGTCGCCTCCTTCTGCGAAGCAGTAATGCTTGCAAAGGAGGAGGCCGACCGCATCAGGCAACGGCGCCTTCGCCGCCGTCGCCACCGTCGCCGGGATTCCGATCCCGATTTCCGGGCACCGTAGACGCGGGCTCGCGGACGGCGAGCCATGGGTAGCTCGCTGTCCGATCGTCCGGTAATGGACCGAGTCCAAGACGTCGACGGCGCGCACTGTTCCCGCGCGCCTCAAGGAGTTGTCAGCAGCAGGAGGGGCCCAGCTGGGTCGAAGCCTACTGGGGACAGGGTTGTCCGAAAGGGAGCTCGTGCCCCGGTATGAAGGCTAGAAGGAACGGCGCGGGGTTTTTAGTCAGTAAGAGTCTGACACTATCTCCCGCTCCACCCAAGAGCGGGTTTTGTCAAAGATGATTTTCCCCGTCGACAAAAAAAAATAAATAAAAAATAATAATATTTTTTTTTTTATTATTTTAATTAATTTGAACTTATTCGGAATATTTAAACTAAATTAATTATATAAGAAATTTTAACACTGTTAGGAATGGATTTGGTATCTTTAACACAGGTTACTACGTAACCTAGCTAAGATGCCATTTGCAATTCACGTAAGATATTTTTCAATCTCATTACTGATTTTTTTGAGACTTTTAATAAAGCATTATTTTCATTTTTAATTTTCTAGGAAAGTCAGTCTCTGAAGTGTACAACAAGTGGGAGCCAAATAAGCCAAATAACAACGGTGACTGTGTGTATATGTACAAATCGGGCAGTTTGGGTGATTGGTCATGTTCCAGCGCGTACTATTTCATTTGCAAGAAGAGTCGTCAGTCACTCGAGTGGTACTACCACTGCAATACGTCTGATTCAGGTAATAAAAAAGATTTTGTGAAATGAATTCTTCTTTGCTAAGAAGAGAACGCACAAGTTGATACAGACTTCTGAGTACACTATAGGTAAGTTATTGTAAAGTACTTTATAAGTAAATTACTTAAAGTGAAACAACTTTAGTCAAGAACAAAGATTATATTAATTCATGAATCCCCAAGCGACCACCGGTGGCCGCGCATCTATTGTCTTACTATTGTGTCTCTAATTGACGGTATCTGAAGGGTTAATTCAAATCACTACGACTCTCTTATACAAACGCACTTTAATTCATGAATCCCCAAGCGACCACCGGTGGCCGCGCATCTATTGTCTTACTATTGTGTCTCTAATTGACGATATCTGAAGGGTTAAGGGTGCCTTAGCAAAGGAGGAGGCCGACCGCATCAGGCAAAGGCGCCCTCGCCGCCGCCGTCGGGATTCCGATCCCGATTTCCGGCCACCGTAGACGGGGGCTCGCGGACGGCGAGCCACGGGTAGCTCACTGTCCGATCGTCCGGTAATGGACCGAGTCCAAGACGTCGACGGCGCGCACTGTTCCCGCGCGCCTCAAGAAGTTGTCAGCAGCAGGAGGGGCCCAGCTGGGCCGAAGCCTACTGGGGACAGGGTTGTCCGAAAGGGAGCTCGTGCCCCGGTATAAAGGCTAGAAGGAACGGGATGGGGTTTTTAGTCAGTAAGAGTCTGACACTATCTCCCGCTCCGCCCAAGAGCGGGTCTTGTCATAAGATGATTTTTGGAAAAAAAAAGAGGGTGCCTTTTAAATTAACCGCAGTGCCGTGCGTCGCACGATAAATTATTTAAATGGGATTTTATTTAAATGGGATTACAAAGTAACGTGGCGGCAGTGCTGCAGCCTATGAATGTATATGTTTCAGCAACATTTACATTCATCGCCCTTTTAGCCACTTCAGGGTTTCATCCCTCCTCATCGCATAGGTTATGCCAAGATGACCGATACTTTGCCGAACAGTTACAGATAGATTTATTCAACGCCTTAGATGTTTAGTCTAAAGCGATGAGTATTTCTATCGGTAACTTACATATTTGTCGACGTGGAGGTGACTGCATCGAACGCCTTGTTATACAAGGAAAGGTAGATGGAACGAGGCCGCGTGGCAGATCGCCGATGCGTTGGACTGACCAAATAAAAACGGCTGTTGGCGGCCCGTTGAACGAGTGTGCCCGGATGACTGCCAGCAGGCAAAAGTGGCGAGAAATCGTGCGGCGTACCCTGACGGCTTCCGGAGAGCTACCTTCGTGATAACCACGACCACTCTGGCAAGAGTGAAACGACCAAGAAGAAGAAGAACTTCAGGGCGCTGGCTGGCCGAGGGAATATGGCTGTCTATAAGTTCACTCGCTGTCCTACTGCAGTGAAAATCACACTGTTTAAGGCGGGCGGCCTGTGAATAATACCGGACGGTCGGACAGCGAGCTGCCCATGGCTCGCCGTCCGCGAGCCTGCGATGTTTACTGCGTCAAAATATATTTAAATTTATTTATTGCATTAATTTAATTTTGTTTAATCCAATTATATGTTTTATTAAATGGCATTCGGATTATGTATTATTTTTTATGCAGACTATTTGACTGCTATTGATTATGCCTATGATTACTATGGTTACTAGCCGACTTAAACGGCAAAAACTGTATTTATACATGTGTTAGTAATTGAATGATAATTACTTCTAGCAGCAGTCTATATGTCTGACATTGTCAAACCGCTTTAAACAAGCGTGGTGATTAACAATAAATTCTTGTTATCCCAATGTCGAAAGACCTTTAAATAATAAAAAATAACTAATAATTAATAATTTGTAAACACTTTTTGGCCTTCCGGCAAACAAGATGTTTTTCTTTCTTTTATACAGTGGAAAAGAAACAGACTAACAGTAGGTATTATCAAATATTTTATATTCAGACTGATGTTTTGGCATAGAAAGGTTGTTGTTTAGTCCCTATTTTAAAACAAAACAAAAACCGCTGTATCTTTCAGATTTAATATTAACATTCATTATGCATTTCATTGCACAGACGGACAGATGATTAAAAGACCTAAAACGTTTTTCCGGGACGACTACAGTTTTATAGCAGCTGAAGAGAGTTTTTATAAGATTCACACAACACCAAAAAATTGGGCTGACGCCAAGAGAGTGTGTGCCCTAGAAGGAGCCACTTTCTGGCACCCAGACAATAACGACGAGGCAAACGAAGTGATATCATTCTGGAAAACCACCCAACCACATATCGGGTGGATGTATGTCGGATTGTCGGACATAATGGCAAAAGGACTGTTTGAGACCGTCGACGGTATGTAAATTGTAATTATTTTGTTCGTTAATACTTATGTACCAAACTTCTTTAACTAGAGTTTGTGTTTTCTCCATTTATGACAAAAGCAAGTTCAAATATGGACCCAACAAACGAAAAAAAAAAATTGCATTCAAACGACAGTTACATTCTTATGCGAATCCCCTTTAAGATTACTCAATTTATTTTGAAACACACACTAAAATAAAATAAAAACTAATCTTCTTCTTCTTCCTGCCCTTATCCCATATTACTTGGGGTCGGCGCAACACGTTTTTTTCTTCCATTCTGACCAGTCACCCGTCAAACTATCACTAACTCCCTTTTCTTTCATATCACTCCTCACACAATCTATCCATCTTTTCTTCGGCCTTCCTCTCCCTCTCCATCCATCTACATGTAAACTCAGAACTCTTTTAGTAATGTGTGCTTCATCCCTCCTCTTTACATGACCATACCAAGACAACCGATTACCTTTCAACTTTTCAGTCACTGGCGCTACTTTCAAACTTCCTCTAATATACTCATTTCTCACGTTATCCATTCTCGTCACAACACACATCCATCTCATCATTCTCATCTCCGCTATATGCAATCTTTTTTCATCCGTTTTTTCACAGCCCAATATTCTGATCCATATAGTATGACAGGCCTTATCACGGATTTGTAGATTTTACCCTTCAACTTGAGGGGTAAAATAAAATAAAAACTAATATAACCTAAAACAATCTTTCTAGGGAAGTCTATCTCTCAAGTATACAACAAGTGGCAGTCAGGCCAGCCCGACAACTACGGCGGTAACCAGCACTGTGTGTACATCTACAAAGAGGGGGTTCTGGATGACTATGCATGTGACTATGAGTACAACTTCATTTGCAAGAAGACCCTTCAGTCACTACAGTTGAACGATCACTTCAATGTGTCTGATTCAGGTAGGATTTAATCATTGTAATAAGGGGTATGTACATTGATTTTAAGATAAGTTCTATTTCTAAACATTTTCGGTTTTATTTATTTATTTTACTATTTATATACACACAAAAATAACAAAAAAAGAAAATACATAAGAGACATTAGTATAAAGGTACTACTTATTTCCAAAGAAATTTCTTCCGGCAAACCTACGAAAGGAGAAATGAAAAAGAAATGTAGACAATAGTGTGTAGGAAGCAAAAAAAGAAGGTTTTAAATCATTTTTAGTCTGCGTGAAGGCATACCGTTAGATACTTACCCCATTGCAGTCCTCAGCACTCTGTAGAATCTCATTTAGATTCTGCCTCGGCCAGTATGCGATTAGCTGCTGCACTGCGTGTCATGCGAAACAACAATTTGTATAGCATACAGATTGTGCGTGGCCTTCATCTCAGGGGAACATGTCTCTAAAACTTGTTTTTTGTAAGTTCTGTGACTAACTAAAATAACAGAACTTGGATCTTAACTTTTTCTGGAATTCATCATTAATAGGTTACCTTTATCCCAATTCATTTTGTGGTCAGCTCGGGACATTTTCTTCTTCCATACTTCTCTGTAAATTGTATTCTCATCTATCCCATATCTAGACATACCTATTATTTCTCTTATATCTGTCCGCATTCATACCCAGAAAAACTAACATTCAATAAATGTACTTAGTATGTTTTTGGTATAGTTAACCGGTTTCAATGAAACAAAGCCTAAGTAATGTATCAAGTTACACACAATTTTAGTGTACAAAAGTTATCTATATCGTACATTTTACATGATGCGCGACAGCTGAAAACCTTCTACAGATTTATTGTATGTATAGATTATGATTGATTTAAAATATAATCTCATGTACCTAATTTGCGTGTGATTGTAGGTAACTACGTGCCATTGCGTGTGATTGTAGGTAACTACGGTTACCTACAATCACACGCAATGATAACGCTTACATACAAATAACAGTTTTTTTTGTATTTTAGAGGGAGCGTTCAGATGCGACTACAAACACAGTATTGCGGCCAATGGATGGTTCAAGCACCACGCCGTGCCAATGGTTTGGTCTGACGCCCGGCTGCAATGCACACATGAAGGTAATCTCTCTATCCAGCAATATAAACACCACTATGTATCCAAATGGGTATTTTGATTACGAAGCTTGGATGCAAGTTCTCTATTTTTTATCCTTTAACTGACGAGTCAGATTGGTCCAGCGAGTGTTTTCGCGTCCTATTCACCAAAGTCGTGTGTCGACTGGGTACTCCATCTCGTGTAGCTCTTCAATTCATATAGATGACAGAAGAGCTGACGTGATAGAGTTTCTGGTAGTGGATGTGCGACCCTGACGGCATAAACGCGAAAGTGTTTGTCGGATATATCCGGCATATGCATATGAAATTAACAAAGACGTTTATACGCGTTATTGATAAAATCAGAAACTGAATACATCGAACAAAGTTTATGAAAATTAGCTTAGCTTCTTGAAATTAATTTTTGGCTGTAGCAGGACGACATTTAAATAATATTGTTTTATTTTGTACTGTAAGTTTCTGATTTTTTAATTTCATGCATATAGGTACCTATATACTGTGTCTAAATTTTTGTGCATCTACAAAAGTGTTTTTTTTTTCTGAGACACTGTACTTTTTGAACTTGATTGTAGCCGAAATACAGATGACAACTTTAATTCAAATGCCGGTTTTTTAAGTACAAAGATTGCCCTCATTAAACAATTGAAAAATATATAGTTCTTTGTTATTCCATCAGGTGCTACTCTAGCTTCTCCAACTACACTAGCCATTAAAACTGAAATGATAAACATCCTTAAGGACTTCGATTCAAAACACGAAATCTATACCGGGATTCATGCTAATTTTGCGTCAGGAGATCATCATACTATTGAAGGTTGGTCAATCATTAAGGTAGCGGGACGTTGTTTACTTTTTACAGATAATCGCTTGAATATCGTACTTACGCTTGAGTTTGTTAAGTTCCCCAGGTTTGGTTTTATTTTATTTATTAATTTATTTATCTCAGAACCTTGAGGTCCTGGACCTTTGGGATAGGAGGTGTAAGAAGGACCGAAGCCAACTTGCTTTTTAGACAATTTTCATGGGACGTGATAACAACCGATGATTATCCACAAGGATAATCGTCGGTTGTCTAGCATAGCGCATACAGTGCGCTACGCTAGAGCACCCAAAGACAGCCCAAGTTAGTGGGAAACTATTGCGACATATGGAAAATAAAAATTGTTTTGGGAGGCAAAGTGGACGCACTATGACCCCCGCTAAAACAATGTTATTATTATACATCGATAAAAATGCAAGGGGTGACTCTTATTGTGTTATTCAAAGTTTTT